>OV656837.1:18125000-18750000 GCA_927399475.2 Acleris emargana
ACTCCCTGGAATGAGATCTAGGTTGTTGCCCATATTTTGATACAAACGGACTTTTCCTTAAAATTTATGAACCATGCGGACTCGTAATTTAAGACGCAAAGTTACAAAAAAATACAGGAAAATGGAAGACGTATGCCTTCACATATCTTGCAAAGATATATGGCACGTGTTACAAACGTGCTTCGAGTTGGCCACTATTCAAACGTTTTTTATACGTAAACTAAATTATTGTTCATAATTTATTCTTTTAAAAATATTTGGGTTCTCAATATGTAGTCCCAAAATATACGCTTTCACCGGACGATGAAGTATTATAGTCTTTAGTAGACTATTGGCCGCACCCAGTTAGTTAATGGCGGTTAAGTCGTTCCTTAGTGACGATTTTTCATACACAAGTTTGAAAAAGGAACGAATTAATCGCGTCTAAAATGTTTCTCAGTATGGCGTTAACGTGCTTTAAAATAAGAACACTATCTTTTAACAGCTGCGTAGAATTTAAACTTAACTATTAATTTTGAGAAAAAAAAGTGCTTTTTAACGAATAAAGTAGTTAATAACGGTTTTTTAAGTCGTTCCTTTGGGCCTGTGTTTGATCAGTAGTGACGATATTTCATTCGCAAGTTTGAAAAAGGAACGAGTTAATTGTCTCTTAAAAGTCTATATAAGTATTTTTTTATAGCGAACAGTAAATGGTCAAAACGTAATTACCTATACAATGATAGTCTCAAGTTAATATATACGAGCAAATATTTTAAAATTACACCGATTTCAAAGTCCAGAAATCTAAGGTTGCCGGATATGACGTAGTGCGTGTCCACTCACGTGACCACTGCTTCTCGGCAGAGAATACCAGGCGAAGTATATTACTGTACCATGTATAGTATATATATATATATATATATATATACAAGAATTGCTCGTTTAAAAGTATTAGATAGATAGACATTATCTCCCTGTAATTTATGTACTTATTCGTTAATACGTTGTGAGCCGTTGACGTGTGACTACGTAACAAATGCAATAATAGTAGATTTCTTACCCAAGAGATGAAAGTGATCTAATGCATCCAGAGATATTTAGCGTATAGTTTTATACTTACAGTTTGGTGGTTGATACTTACAACCGAGTTTAAACTATGTTTATGCCGCTATTGAGATATGACAATCTTTACTTTGCGAATGGGATAGTTTTTTTAAATGTAATAAAAAAACAAGGGACAATCTCTCACAATTTGACCTTGCCCCAAACTAAGCTCTAGACTTGTACTTACTGTTCTAGACAACGTGGTGAAATACTTATATTGAGACGTAAATACTTAAATATCTAAAAAGCAACCAAGAATCATAAACAAATAATCGTGCACAAATACTTGCCCATCCTGAGAATCGAAGTTGGAACCGCTACTTTTAATGTTCACATATTTAAAGTCGTAAGGTCAGGCGGGGGGGGGTATTTTGACAGGAATAATCCTAACTATCGATACTACTAACTTTGAATATTTCTTAATTTATTAAATGCTCTCAATTAATTCAATGAAACAGTAATTGCAGCTTTATTTTCTTTAGTTTATTGATATAATTACGGTCAATTGGTAATACCATTTTTTATTTATAGTATTTTTTAATAAACGTACTGATTTTAAATAAAGAAAACGGCATAGTTTATATAATTCATATTCTGACACGTTTATAAATAACTTCAAAATAAATCAATTACCAAATTATGTTGGACAGGGAGCCACAATGTAGTTGGGCGTTTTCACTAAAAAGTGTACCCAATTAAGGACTGAAATTAAGGAACTTTAACTTTGTCAGTTTTGTGACGAAAATTAGCCATACATTGCGGCCGTCAAAACCGTTTTTAGTGAAAACGCCCAGTTTGAACTATGTTCAGTAACTAATGTTGTAATTCTGCGTGGAGTTGGAAGGAAACGTGAACGAATGCAGACCATCAAAGGGTGAAAAGTTGCCTATCTAGGTCATGCGCTTAGGCACTCAAGATACGGACTTCTGCAATTAACAATCACGGGCAAAATTGCTGGAAAAAGAGCAGTTGGGCGCAGGAAGAAATCGTGTCTGCTAAACATTCGGAATTGGACTGGAGTTACAAGTGCAGCGGATCCTTTCAACCTCGCCAAAGACCGAGAGAAATATGCGAAGCTGACTGCCAACCTTCACTAGTTGGAGAGACACTATAAACAGAAGAAGTAACCAGTGTTGTACCGCCAGTACGGCGACGTTTTAGAGAAGATTAACTCGTGCCCTTTTCAAACTTGTGTATGAAAAAACGACATTAAGGAACTACTAAATCCTTATTAACTACACTATACACTTACCCCCTTACTTATAAACGTGGAATAAGCTTGGAATAGTTTATGCAATGCTTTGTCACTTTCTGTCACATGCAAATGTCACGATTACAGATAAGGACAAAGCTTGGCATAAACTATTCCAAGCTTATTCCACGTTTATAAGTAAGGGGGTTTGAGTAGCCGATAGCGGCGAAACTACGCATTGCGATAACGATAAAATAAATATACGCTAATGGCCAATCCATACATTATGTAGATACATGGCTAGTAGTAAAATTCAAGATTAGCTCCTTTGTTATTATATTTGATTCGATAATTAAACGTTTCAACATCGGTCGTCATTGCGTGTTAATTAAACGCAGGCTTGGTTGTTTTATTCAGTTTTATCACGAAACCTAGAAGCAAGATAAAATCACGGCGATAGCATTATAGTTATAATATTGCTATAACGATTAAATAATCTACAGAAAATGCATTCTATTCTACTCTGTAAACTAATATTGCTATGTTAACTATGTCTGAAGAAATCAGTAGTTATCTTCAAATGCATAATTCAATGATTTCTGAGGAGTTCGTACCATACCAACGACGTTCATAAAAAGTTTACTTCTTAGTGTTAATTAGTACTTAATTAATTTAAATACCTATATTTTTGTTAAGTATTGTATCTCATTAGATAGCTAGAAGTTTTTCCAGCAATTTGTACCCTGCATGTTATACAATAATTAAAAAAAAAAACACTCTTTCATAATAAAGATAATTACTTTTTTGTTTATCATTATTGGAGTTTTAACAAATAACTTGAAATGTAGAATTGTGTTTATTTTTTTGTCATTACATTAAATCGCTGACATTTTAACTTTCAGAAAGTACATTAAAGATCATTAAAAAATGGCAATTTTTGTTTTATTAATTTTTTTCGAGCTTCGTTCCGCAATTTCGAAAATAAGCTTAAATCTCAAATCTCAGGAACGAATAATTTTCGGCCAGGGTACTACATGACCTTATTTGCTCCAAATGACCTCTACTATGCCTCCTTAAAAGGTTTTATCGAATATTCAGTCACCCTGTATACTTGACAGTAATGGCGGACGATAAACAATACGATAACAATGTCATGTCATGTCAATAGCAATATGTTTTTAAAGAGTAGAATAGAGCCCCTGAAGAATCATAAAACTGAACGAGACATTACTTACGGGATCATTTCATAACGACGCCTGATAGTTATACATGACAAAACAAAAATACCTACCTACATTGCTCAAGGCAGATGGCCCCTAGAGATTTGGACAGAATTTTCAAGATTTGAATCAATGCTAAACTATATGAAACCAAAAACTTAAGCGTATACGGTTCAGATTCTAAAGTGATGGCTAGAACAGACTATACAGTGTGGGTTGTAAAATTTGGCTTGTTTCCAGTAATCACCTGTCGACCTGTAGAACGGTAAAAGCTTCTTATTATTTACTGGGGAGTTATAGTTTATATAATATAACGTCAGCGAGCTCACCGACGAGCATTACTTGACCCGCCAGTGAGTTTAAACTACGTGATCGTACATGTCTATAACCTTGGTGGTTTGTCGCATATTTCGTTTTTTTACGTTTGTAAGAATTGTCGTTCTATCGAGCGAGCGAGCCCATGTGAACTAGCTTTAAGCTATCAAATTAAGAATACACGCCCTTATGTTGTTAGTACGCTGTGACGGGACAACTTAAATTCACCGGTTAATATACACGTCAGTCGATTCGAAAAGTGACTTGATGAGAATAACACGCCTGTAATGCGCTGGCGCATGTTAATAAGCATTAATACACGTACAGCTAAGTGGGCCGTTGATTGAGTATAAATCAATATATCCTAATCTCATTGCATCGGTTTTGAACGCATTGGTTCATTTGAGTATTGAAGTTTAACAACTTTATGAAGTCTTCATTTTGTTTGTTTAGATTTGTGTTTGCTGTATAATGATTAATAATAAATTGTGGCGCTTGCAGTGGAGACCACGGGACCCTGGTCAGCTGATATGAAAAGTTTCATTAAGGCCCTGTCATCCCGACTCATAGACGCCTCCGGAGATCCTAGAGGTGGTGTTTGAGATAGCTATCCAGAGAAATAATGCCGCCAGTGTCATAGCGACCTTACCGCGGGCTTGGTGTTCATTTTATAGTGGTGTCTTTTTATTATTTCTATCTTATAATATTTAAGTAGCTTAGTGTGCTTTTTAATTTATTTTTAATATGTTTAGATTTTTTTTGTTGTAATTGTATTACTTAAATTATAAGAATACTTAATTTTATACGTTATAAATAAATATCGGGGGACGATTATACACCGTGGTTTCGTTCGCAGAATTAGACGCTTTCTACCTCAGTCCTCAGGGACGGCAACGCAATAGCGGTATTAGGAATGTAATCTAAAGATTGTAATATTGAGAATGCAAATGTCTATGGATCCATGCCAAAAAGAAAAACGCGTGAAAAGTTTTCACTAACTGTCTATAAAATGTGTTTCATCAAAGCATTCTTACATAGGTGTATCGGTATAGTTGACAAAATATAATTTGCATCGATACGTCATACAGTTTTCTTTTCATGCAGACGTTGATGGTTTTATTACCGTTTTGAAATAGAAAAGACATGCCGGTCGGTCCAATAGATAACATTAATCGGTGCAAATAATATTTCTTCAAACATACTTATTACTCCTTTCGCTTTTGTTCATATATGTGTTTTTTCTAAAATGATTCCTTTTTGTGCAATAAAGAGTTTACTTAACTACTTTATTACTTAAATTAGCTCAATGCTAAGCTATAAACTGAACATTATACCTTAAATTCCGTATTTTAAAATTAGAAATCAGAACTATCCCGATCTTTACTCGCATAAGATGCTTTCGCAACGCTATTAAGGATAGCGATAAAGAAGAGTTCTAAACGACTATGCTCTGATTCTCACATCTTAGAGACGATCTCGAAAATAAAATATTTCTACACAAATTACAATTGCGTTTTGAATGAGACCGTTTTAAAATAATGTAAGAATACGTATCGTTAGGAACCTTTAACATTAGGAACTGTTGGATTTATATAATAATACTTATAGACAAAAATCAATCACAATAATATAATCAAATGTAAATTAATACTTGATCAAGTAAATCGAATTATGCATTGAAATGTATAAACACTACGTTAAGTTATTTTTGCTGTGGTAATATTTGACTACCCTTTTTAAACTAGAACGGAGTGTACTTGCTTCCCAGTGTTTAACAAAAGATAAATCATTATAATTATCCAATCTGCAGTAAATCTTTTATTCCACGGCCCTAATCTTCCAATAGGAACATTTAATCTTTTTTTAATGATCCGTTAAAATCCCATTATCTTTTATTATTAACATCTTGAAAGAAGAAAATACAGTTAACATCTCGGTATGTAGTCAGGAGGGCACTTTTTAAATCGTCTTAATTTAATTTAAAATTACAGTAATAAGTTTCCGGAACTGACCCACGTGCATGAAGAGATTGATGAATGTAGAGGAAGCGAAATTTGTATGTTTGGACCGGTGCACCTGGCGTTCCATAGTATGTCCCTACCTCATGGAGAGACAGGCGTAAAGTTATGTATCATACACATACATATGTAATAAGTTTTCCTTTATGAATTCTACAAATAATATTTATTCTTCACATTGTTCACAATATGTATTACATTGATGACTAAATCATCAGTTTTTTTCTTTTTAGTTTAGTTGCTTATTCAATTTACAATATATACATTGTGTTTCAAACAAATTACTTACTAAGGTAGACACGAAACAATTGCTGATAAAAAAAAATTTTATTGAAAATAATACATTTTAATAACACTAAATTATACACATTGTCAGAATTATTAGTTTTTTCTATACGAATTATCGCAATATTTCATGGCAATAAAATAAAGTAAAACAATATAAAATTAAAAACAAGACTAAAAACAGGTCATTAAGGAGCCAAATAAATAATAACTAACATTACAAATAACATTGCAGAGTAGAAACACTTTTCCAACAAAAAAGCACGAATATTATTCTCAAAGATGTTGCTTCTAAAAATAGACTTCAACTTGATTGGGAGTTTATTAAAGAGATACGGTCCCTGATATCCGGCGGAGTGCTTTACCAGATTTAGTGTAGGACACATTAGCCGCGGCAGGTCTTTGCGTCTCGTCAGCAGTCGCTGCTCCCGCTCTTCCGGAGTCTCAATCTTATTAATGTGCTTCACTTTTGTGAGCACTATAAGTATATACAGGCTTGTACTTGTGGGAGGACCTTGTGCAGGGTCCGTCCGAGTTGATACCACCATCTTATCCATTAACCTACCGCCAAGCAGCAGTGTTTGCATTGTTGTGTTCCGGTTTGGGGATAAGACAGCCGGTGAAGTGACTGGCATAGGGGCATTCCATCTTACTCCTCAGGGTTGGCAGTGCATTTGCAGTCTTGTGAATGCGAATGTCTATGGGTCACAGTTTCCACTTACCATCAGGTGGCCTGTGTGCTAGTATGCCATCCTATGCCAAAAAAAAAATGAGGTCCGCAAAATAACCTTTGCAGGATACCAACTGATTTTAATTGTGATCGAGATGGTTTCTACAATAGCGAGATGGCGGCCTTCAGTTCACAGTTCTCACAACAACGCGCCGTGACGACCGGCGACATTTTGAGTCGGAAATATACCGGCATTCACATTTTTTCGCCGCATAAAAGAAAACGTCTAGTTTTTTTCGTCGTCAATCCCGGTGAGCTGTGCAGCTATTTTCGTGATGGTTTATTTGTGCAGTGTAGGTTTTTTAGATAGTTGATTGCTAAAAAATATATAAAACAATGCAATTTAGAAATATTAGGTAGGTTACTTTATTTTTATTTCAATGTAATTTTGTGTTCCGTCCCATTATATTATATAGGGAATACGAAGCAAATTAAAAAAACTGCATTATCAAAATGTGAATTTTACCAAAATATGATGTTATGAGGTTTTTCGGGTTTTTCGCATTAGTTTAGTGTTATGAGGAGATGAATGATGTATACTTGAAAAATGTCTATGAGCCATTCAACTTCACTGTGACGGGTTATATGAAAAACAAAATGTCTCTCTATGGGTCCACGTTGATTTGATTTGATTTGGTTGGGTTGACGCTTTTATTTCTCCAAAACGTATTGTCTCTCCATATCAGTTACTCTCAATAAGTCGTGTGAAATCAGTTGATTTCCATTATCGCATCTACAACCTACACGCTTTCAAATATTTGTTTCGCTCGGTCACAAGATCGGGAATCGTGCCCTGCAAGTAAACGCCATTCATCCGGCGATCCCCGGTTTAAACCGTTTACTGCCACCAACTAAAATTTTGTGTAAATTCAGACACGCCTAAGGGTCACCGGCGCTGAACGAGCCAACCAAATTATTTCATTTGCTAATAATGTGATTGTTAAATGGAGGTGTCAGTGTGACAAGGGACACCGCTCGTGGACATACCGTCGGTGATACTGCAAAACCGCGTAACTGACAAATTTATGATAGAGCAAAATAAACCTTACTATCTTAATAAAAAGGTGCATTTTGTTCCTTATTTAAAATGTTACTTACGCGGTTTTGCAGTTTCACCGACGATATGCTTTCTCAAGACTGCAAATGCGTTGCCAATCCTGTTGCCCAGCTTAACGCTAATAACGTAAACGATTGTCGATAACTCTTTAACACGTTTGGCCTAGCAACGTCTTATAACGTTATTTTCATAAAATTATAATGAACACAACGTCTAATGACGTCTTAAGAAAATTTGGTTTTATTTGCACTACGTCGTATAACGCCACGAGCCCATATTATATTCCTAATAGCACATCCCTGCGCCGCAACACTTTAAAAAGTTAAATGTCTAGAGCCGCATCGTATCAAGTTTTGGCGGTATTTTGTGAACGTCCTTTACACACGCACACATACGTACATGCACAAACACAACGTTTGTATTTCATGCAAAAATGCTAACCACATATGGCACAACGTTATTTAACGTTGACGTCTTTCGACGTTTGTGTCGCATTTAAAATCATTCTAGGATAAATAGGTAGTAGAACGTGTAAAAACGGACCTACAATTTGTATGGGCAAATATTGTGTCATATAGTGAGCACCTGTTTAGAGCGGTGGTGGGCCGAACGTGTTAAATGTATGGAATTGACTAAGCGCTAGACGCAAACGTGCGGCAGCTTACGTCAATCCTACATATTTTCTATAACGATTACTTTCTTGCAATGCATCTTGGATGCCTCTACGCTAGTAATTGCACCGGTTGTCTTATCCCCACACCGGAACACAACTATGCGAATACTCCTGTTTGGCGGCAGATTAATGAGTGAGTTGATGGTAGCGATCCAGAAGTACCCTGCATAAGGTTCTTTTAAAATGTACCGTTATAGGGTTCCGTTTTTGCCATTTAGATACGGAACCCTAGAAATCCAGCGTATTTTTATAACGATTGTTGTTATAGTGGTAAGAGAAATACACATGCTGTAAAAGATTCAACTGTCTACATATTATGGTTCATGGAGCCGAATATGGCGTTTATCGTGTCACAAAATGTGTCTTTTTTTTTAAATTGCCATCGACGAGCGAACAGGCAGGCAGACTTTCGGACACGTATATAAGTGCGACAGTGACCGATGCGCACGAACGACAGACATATAGATAGACAGACAGACAGACATTGACAACTTTCTGTACGGAACCCTAAAAAGTAAGTACGGTTACTGTTTTATGTACTTAAGTGATTCGGGACCTAAAGTAAACCTATGCTCGTAGCGGATTATAAGTCCCATCTGCTACGAGAAAAGGAGCGCTACGATATTGCTACGAGACCTCTACGCCAGCTGAACCGGTTCAAGAGGAAATCTACGGCGTGACCCAAAATTGCTTTGACAAAATTAAAAAGTTTAAATATCAAGTTTTCACTTACCAAAAATACATTTCTTGTTTTGGTCATCCCCGCCTACCGTGGTACCTAGTGTGTTTAACATTAAAGTAGGGTAAATTATCCTGGACTTTTATGAATGTAAGATCGTCCTGGCTCGATTTAAATGCTATAGATAAAACTGTAAAGTTAATCAAAAATACAAAGATGTTAAAAATATCGTCGGTCTCAGGTAGGATTCGAACGAACCTACATCTCCTCTGGCTCTCCAGGCCGATGCAGGCGCATTATCACTTATGCCACCAAGACCCTACTTAAATTAAATTAAAAATTAAATTAGTGATCGCTTGCTTTTTCGTACTTGGAGGCTATGCTGACGCCATTTATCGTTGGTTTTATTATAAAAAGATTTTGTTTCGCTTTGTAATAATAATAGTCCGTAGAACGAAGATGGAACTACGACAAAATGACGCAGTAAGTTAAATCCCAAAGAAAATCTTAAGATTTAATTGATAACGTCACTTTGAGCATACATACATACAAAACTCACGCCTTCGTCCCTAGAGTGGGGTAGGCAGGGCTACAGAATTACCTACAACTCTAAAAACTTCTTGACAATTCTATAACCACGTTTTGCACAATCGGCTAAGACACCAGTATATTGGTGACAGGTTGCAAGCCCATCGCCTAACAGTACTCACTTTGATTCACTTTGACCTAGTTCTATAATGGCCCAGAAATTTAATTTTTGGCTGTTCACTCAACCAATTGGATTCATAGGCCACTATACCTATAGAACTATGTTGAAGTGCCATTTTAGTTAGTAATAAAGTAATTCTGTACAAGTTTCTTACGATTTCAATCATTACGTCACTTTGACATGGTTCCTACAGTGGCCTATGAATCAAATTGCTTGATGGTGCGTCAATTTAAGAGTATTATGCTGCACAATAAAGAAAGAAAACAAATGATGCGCGAGTTGTTAATTGCCAAACGACATTCTGCGGCAGTCGACCGGAACAAGCGGCACAGATCAGACACCAACGACGCAGAACTGAAACCATTTGTTAAAATTCACAGTTGTTAATTGATAATTATGAAATTTTGTCCAAGTTTCTATTACATTTAAAAAAAACTACCATTTATGATTTGTTTAATTAATCAAAATGTTTTATGTTTTAAGACTGAGACTGATAGAGCATTGTAAAAAACACATGAAATTTAAATTTATCTCACCTCGTACGTGTCCAACTTGACAAAAAAAACTTAAGATAAAGCACACATAACAAAGGCCGTGCCAGGATAAGCTAAGAGATTTTGCCCCCCTTGAGTTTGGGCTTGTAATTTTTATAGATTGTGTGGCTCTGCATTAGTAATGGTTTTGCCAAATTTGAGCACCCTAAATATCATAGTTTTCATTTAAAGACTTAATTGGTTCTTGATATACAAGACCATAGTGTTTATTACGAACTAAAAATCATCTAAGACAACACCAAAGTGTTTATTACCACTAAAACGAAACTCGTTCATACTTATCGTTTTTCGAGATAGTTTTTCTTATGTTTACAGGACAGGGTCCAAAATTCTCTTGCAAATATTTTGAACTTTAATTATGAATAATAATGCAGTTAAAGTATGTGGGTAAGGCGGTAACAAATGGTAATAGCCCGGAATTCCAGGCATGGCGGAGCGTCCACTCCACGCCGCGGCATGCTCTCATCAATAGACGATGAGAATAAAGGAGTGCGCCAAAGTTGAACTAATAATTTTTAGTCCGAATGTAATTTTATTGCTGATCATCGCAACTTCCAAAGTGTTTTTTTACTGAAACCGTTATTATTTCAGGATGTTTAAAGTATCTAACTGGTAGATTAGGTTAGGTTAGGTTTGTTTTATAAAAAAGCCTGAAATAAAAACCGTTTCAGTAAAAAACCCTTTAGGATGCGATGATTAGGAATAAAATAACATTCGGACTAAAAAAAATTAGGTGAGCCAATATGGACCCGAATAAGGTCACGATATAGTACATTGTGTATTAAGGTCGGTAAGTAAGGAATTACGATCGAGGCTCTATTAGAAGCCCGAAGTCGAAGACTGAGGGCTTTCTGAGCCGAGGTTCGTAATTCCCGTACCGCCCGTGAAACATACAATGTTTTTCATCACATTTGCGAGTAAATAAATAAAGATTTTCAATAATTGTTTTTGTTGCATGGATAATATCTGGCGGTGTTGCATTTAAATTACACTCATCGGACGATGACGACGACATTTTTTATAACTTTTTTACTTGTCTTCAAATATAAAATCTAAATAACTATGAATTATAGCTTTAATACACAAATCAGCACAACTATTATTACGAATTACTTGAACTTTTTTTAAGCGGATGGCATGCGGACTCCATAGATTATACAAATGTTTCGTTCAGAAACGTTAAGGGCAAATACTTACGTAAGTATACATACAGCCCTGAAGGAGTGTAAAAAAAAACGACGTTTTGATACAGAAAACTATCGATTATTAAGAACATTAATTGAGTATTTAAGTAACATGTAGCGAGATTGCAATGAAATTCCTGTTTAAATAACATTTTAAGACCATTTTTCAATTGCGTGTAAACTCTATGCTTGAACTTGCATGACCTGTGTGCTGTGCTATAAATTAAAAAAAAATTACTTACCGACCTTGGGCTTCATGGTAAAAAGAAAGGTCGAGGGTTTTATATGGGGCATTGCGGCCAAGTTAACCTGTATGTTTAGATACTGTTTACGTGCAAGTGTGATGAAAAAACTTAAAACATTTTCACCAGCCGGGTTATGGTTTTGTTAATGGGTGCGGAACTGTGGATAAAGCATCCATCACTCTCACACTTACATATTTTGCAGAAAGAGATGTTTTGTTGACAGCGATAAACGTGATCATCAATGGGCGGCTGACGGATACAAATTACGTCAAAATAATGTCGGACGTTATACGTAATATGGATATGACTGCAAGGGGTTTAATAAAAAGAACGAAATTGTGATTTCCTTTGCCATCTTAAATATGAATATTGAAAACTAAGCAAATTTAATTGACAAGTCTAAGACGTAATAGACATAAACGCTCATCAGTCTCAAGAGGTGATAAAATAATAAGTGGCCAGTATCTTCTTAGTATACAATCTACGTACAATAGAGGATAGCTTATTATGTATTGTAGCGTTACCGCTACAAAATCGCTTCAAATTCGCGCGTTTATTTTGTTTATTTTTTAGGTGTCGAACTCCTTTGTGTGTTAGAGTTGCTGGCCTGCGTTGTTAATGGTTTCGATTATTATTTTAAAATTTTGAATGTGTTGTCAGATTGTTCGGCATGGTTGTAAGATGTTTCTTTTTGACATTGGTGCTTGAGTCTCATAACCGAAGGGATATATTTTTTGTTCTCGACTTCGTACATTTGCAATTACAAGTACATTTGCAGTTTTAACAGTGACCTAGTTCGCATAGTTGGGTGCACGGTCACTCTATCTGCTGAGCGAAAGGAAGGAATCTTTTTTGCACCAAATAATACCGGCTTGATCCGGGTAAGTTGATATTTATTGAGATCTTTCCCCGCCACGCCCCGTTCCGTTTGTCTTGTCGTTCGTTACTCATTAGATCCTTTTATTCTAGTCCACCTACCACCTGAAGAAGTTGTCCACTAAACGCGAACTGCGGACGATTATTGTGCAATCACACGCGTATAGCGAGACACATATACTTTCACGCGTTGTGTACAACGCACGCGTGTGACTCCGGAGACTTCGGCTACGAGACCTTTTTTTTCAAGATAAGCGTAGTTTAAGAAACCTTTTTTTATATTTTTTATATATGCGTACATGTTAAATTTATTTTTGATTTAAAGGGAACGAGCGTTTAAAATTCCCATCTCCGAACTTCAATGTCAAAGATAATATGCGCATATTTTCTTAGGGCCCCTTTGACTATTATTGCTATCGTGCATTGTTTCTCCAAATTCTAAAAGAGTCCGCGCGCTCCATGAACGTTTGTTCTTTTTCGGCCAATATTCGGAAACGTAACTTGAATCATTCTTGGAATACCTTTTTATCTCTAAATTTTGTGTTAATCCTTAATTTTTCGTCTTTACTAACCTCTAAATTTTTTGTTATTATATTATCGTCACCTCACCTAAACTAGTTACTATTTATTTTTTATACCTATCTTTGTCGCAATCGTCTATTATTCGACACCTTTAATTAATCTTAATAAACTATCTTTAGGTTTTAATTCATTTTTTATTTGTGTTAAATTTCTACGTTTATCCTAGGCTCAGTCCTAGGATCAGTTAGTGCTCTTTTTTCTTTATGGAGCGTAACAAATGGCGCCCGAAGTAAGTTTTTTCATTGTTTTTCTCGTTATATTTAATTGATTCCTTTTCTTTTTTGTGTCCTTTTTGGTGAGATTGGTCTAGAAGACCAATAGTAATTTACCCATTCTACTAATTCTTCACGTTGTGTTCTAGGCTTGCGTCCCCGTTGAACTTCCTGTTGTGTTGAGGTGTTTGTTTCACCTCGTTCGCTCGTTTACTTCGTCGGGTCGTTCCCGCTTCGACAGTGATTATTTTAATGTGGTGAATTGTAATTGTTACATGACTTTGAATTCTTTGAATAATCGTTTTTTTTTAGAGATTGCTCTATCTAATTCTCGTATCAAAGCTTTACTAGATAGTGGTGCACAAGTATCCCTTGTCGATCTTTCATTATTAAATAAGTTAGAAATTCAATTTAACCTCCATTTGCGACCTACTGTTATTTCAGCTGATAGTTCACCTATCGAGATACTTAGCAGTGCTTAGTGATGTGATGACCTCGCCGACCCTTACTTTCTTTGGCTTCGTGTCACGTATCTCAACCTGGAGCTGACATGAGTTTTTCACTGAATTTAATTATTTACATAATGCTGATAATTATAATTTTTTACAAAAAATACCTGTAGATCGTCCGAAACTTAATGTCTTTTATTGCCACCAAAAAATTTGCCACTTGAGTTTTAATTTCTTGTCATGCTTTTTGTAAGTAGGACCCGTCAAGGTGAGTGCTTTTTTATTTTTTTTGCATGTAACCTTTTCGCTCCTACGAACTACCTCGTGTTATTACGAGTTCCCGGTGGTTTTGCATGGCTGTGGGGTATTTTTATTTTCGTCTCCAGCATGTTATTTCACCGTGAGCTAGGTAACATTCCGTAATCAGGTGTTTGGACACCAAATGCTTCTCGTCTGCGTGTGCGGCGTCTTTTTAAGCTTTGAATATATCCAGACCGTGGGCCCATGATGGAACTCAGTCGGGATGAGCTCGCCACCATACACGTTATATAAGTTTTTCGTCTCTTGGGTGTTTAATGTTTTAAATATGTTCAGACTATGTGCCCAAGTTGGTACACAGTCGGGACGAACTCGCCTTTAGACGGAAATCTTCTGCGGGATTTGGGGAATGGTGTACCATATACCTCCCTTTGGTCGTTGCGGTGGTAATACTTAGATCTTGTTTGTTTAGGCGCTACGGTGATTTTGGTAAATTTATTTTTTTGGCTTAAGTTCATTTAACATGTCACGTCAAGGATATTTAAAAAAGTTAGGCATTTACTTTTAATCTGTATTGCGTTTTCTGTCCGGTTATATTGTTTCGTATTTTTGGTACACAATTTTTCCTAAATTCTAAAGGACCCATATGTGTCAACGTTTCCTTTTTCGATTCATCTTCTGGTCTTAATTTTTTGTATATCATAGATTTATTCCCAGCAGGCCATACGTTGATCAGGTCTCGGTAGACATTTCAAATTTTTTTGGTCGCACTGTACTGTGTACCTTTCGTTAGAATATGGTTTTGGCGCTCAATCTCTTATCATTATCACATAACACTAGTCATTTGTTTTTTATTACATATTACGCTCGCCGCGTAGTTATGTCTATTATAGCGTGTTGGGTAGGTCTTGATTTTTGTTTCGAGACTCTGTTGAATTTTTCAGGTTGGCTTGAGATTTTGTTGGGCTATCTTACTGGATCAACGGATAGGTAGTTTGCGCAAACTGCTTAACCAGTGATTTTAGTATTGTAGTGGTTTGTTGGTCAGCGAACTTAGTGCACGAGGTGTACCTTTGTTTAAGTGTTAGTGCCTGAAAATTTCAAGTAGAGTATCCCAATTGTTCTTCGTGTTTTCTTTAACTTTGTGCACTCTTGTGTGCCTAAGTTCATCTTTTTGCTGCATCGATGATAATGTTTTTTTTTTTTGAGTGTCATGTAATTGTTAGATTTTAATGTTAGGAATTAGAATATAAACTTCCACCATGAGTATTGGCTATGGTTTACGTGGATAACCGGTCACGGTTACTGCTGTGATGGTGTACAGCTTATCCGTATTAGGTTGCTTAGGTTAGTTAATTTTGTTCATAGGTTAATTTAGTCTAGTCTCAAGATGTTTTGGGTTGGCGATACCTTGTGAACTTGACCTTGATGCTACAGGGTGTTAATTGTTGTCTTAGTGTTTAGTTATGAACTTGTGATTAATTATAGGGTTGTTACTTATGGTAATGGTTAGGGTTGCCTCTTGCAAAATATTTAGGGTTGTGACTTAATTAATTCTGGGGAAGTCAATTTTTTTTTTTTACCTTAGTTGGAAGATAATTGTAGCGTTACCGCTACAAAATCGCTTCAAATTCGCGCGTTTATTTTGTTTATTTTTTAGGTGTCGAACTCCTTTGTGTGTTAGAGTTGCTGGCCTGCGTTGTTAATGGTTTCGATTATTATTTTAAAATTTTGAATGTGTTGTCAGATTGTTCGGCATGGTTGTAAGATGTTTCTTTTTGACATTGGTGCTTGAGTCTCATAACCGAAGGGATATATTTTTTGTTCTCGACTTCGTACATTTGCAATTACAAGTACATTTGCAGTTTTAACAGTGACCTAGTTCGCATAGTTGGGTGCACGGTCACTCTATCTGCTGAGCGAAAGGAAGGAATCTTTTTTGCACCAAATAATACCGGCTTGATCCGGGTAAGTTGATATTTATTGAGATCTTTCCCCGCCACGCCCCGTTCCGTTTGTCTTGTCGTTCGTTACTCATTAGATCCTTTTATTCTAGTCCACCTACCACCTGAAGAAGTTGTCCACTAAACGCGAACTGCGGACGATTATTGTGCAATCACACGCGTATAGCGAGACACATATACTTTCACGCGTTGTGTACAACGCACGCGTGTGACTCCGGAGACTTCGGCTACGAGACCTTTTTTTTCAAGATAAGCGTAGTTTAAGAAACCTTTTTTTATATTTTTTATATATGCGTACATGTTAAATTTATTTTTGATTTAAAGGGAACGAGCGTTTAAAATTCCCATCTCCGAACTTCAATGTCAAAGATAATATGCGCATATTTTCTTAGGGCCCCTTTGACTATTATTGCTATCGTGCATTGTTTCTCCAAATTCTAAAAGAGTCCGCGCGCTCCATGAACGTTTGTTCTTTTTCGGCCAATATTCGGAAACGTAACTTGAATCATTCTTGGAATACCTTTTTATCTCTAAATTTTGTGTTAATCCTTAATTTTTCGTCTTTACTAACCTCTAAATTTTTTGTTATTATATTATCGTCACCTCACCTAAACTAGTTACTATTTATTTTTTATACCTATCTTTGTCGCAATCGTCTATTATTCGACACCTTTAATTAATCTTAATAAACTATCTTTAGGTTTTAATTCATTTTTTATTTGTGTTAAATTTCTACGTTTATCCTAGGCTCAGTCCTAGGATCAGTTAGTGCTCTTTTTTCTTTATGGAGCGTAACAGTATTTACTAATAATGTATGATAAAGATAAAAACCGCATAATTTTGTATTCATAAATATTTCTCGAAATTTAATAAAAGTCTTATCCATGTTCTGTTTACGTCCCTATTTTGCATCCGTCAGCCGCCCACTGGTGATCATATGTACTTACTGGTATATGTATGTATTTTGGATCTCCTCATTTTTGATGAGTTCGCGCAAATAAATTCCATGCATAGTTCTCTCCGTTGCCCTTTTAGTGACAGTGATGGGTTACGGCACTGAGACGTGTGTGATAACGATGGGCTTCAAAAGAAACCTCTAATAACTTATATTAATTATACGTTATTTGGGTTTCTTACGAAGTCGTCCGGACCAGTCGTCGGGTCCGGGTGTCGGACCGACAACTCAACTTGAGTTGCCGGTGTTCATGGGCGGTGGTGATTACTTCCCATCAGGTAAGCCGCATGCTCGTTTGCGTCCCTCTTTTATATAAAAAAAAAAAAAGTAGTTATTCTTAAAGTCAATATGAAAGTTATGATTAGTTAAAAAAGCAAAAATATACAAAAAAAAACATGTGTTTATATCACTTCAAAGGCCTCACTTGTTTTTTAAAAGTAGGTACGTGATTATCAAGTAATTGTGGTAAATTGGTTCGTCTGGTTTTGTTTACATCTTTGCCAATCAATTGACACAGACTATGGTCTACTTTTGAAACCGGCCATGCGAAACGGTAGATAAAAATATCAGAGACCCAATTATGCTGGTTTTTGTTAACTTGCCTGTTTGGCCACAGCTTACAAGTTCATTTTAGTATTGGTCGTTTAAATACATCTTATGGTACATAATCCACTAAAAAATAATTTATAATTCCTTTTATTATTGTTATAAACCCCAAAAATAATCTAAAACTGAACACCCCACATGCTAAAAACCACCTGCATCTTCTGTAAAATACAATAACAATTAACTTCTAATTCAACGTGATCGATTTCTTGACAAACAATACATAAATAGATTTGAAACTAGCTAACGGTTCCATATATTTAACACAAGTGGTATGAACTTGAGCCCTACACTACTAGTCTTTTTCATGCGAGCATTCGTGTACAGTTATTTGAAATAACAGAAATCACTGAGTAAATAAAGATACCTTATTATTTATTATTATTTATTTATCAAACCAGCAACAAAAATTACAAATATACAAAAGCCCTGCAAAACTGTATTAGTACAGTTTGTCTGCAGGAAGACTTTAAAATAACAGTAAGTACTATAATCTTAATATTATACAATGTTTAGCTCGACACAATGGATAGCGATAATATAAATCTAAGGCAGAGTATCTAAAAGATATTTCTTTAGTTTTCTCTTAAATATACGTTTATTTTGCTCGAGACGGATGTCCTCAGGTAAACTGTTGAGAATATATGGCAGGCGCTTTTTTAAAGTTCTGTCCCCGTAATAGTTGTTAACTCTAGGCACATCGAATTTACCGGCAGACACCAATCTCGTTCCATGATTGTGATCAATTCTACGCAGGTCATGCTGCCAATTGTCATGGTTATTAATTGTACAGTTGAACAAAGTTGCAAAGTGCGTGTATAAATTCATGAATACAGTCCCTTCGTAAGCTTATTATCCGCCGGCCGGCAGGGCCTACATAGGGCCTGTTAAGAGGCTTTATGAGTTTCGCTATGCCCTGAATCGTATTGTAGATGGTTCAAAATTATTATATGGGGTGTTATCTTTGCGTCTAGAAAGGACGAGGTTACTGTTATATTTTAAGCAAAGGCCATCGGTTCGGGAGGCCCAAACGATATAAGCCAAATAGATAAGGAGACAACAGGTAGGTAGCATGAGGGTGGTGGGTATTTTCAAATTGAATTTTATAATTTGTCAACACATTTTATTAGAGTAGGCCTATATTCGTAGTTGCTTATTTATCAATTATTACAAGGATCAGTTACAAAATCTTAAGAGCTACTGTTTAGTTTTATCCACGTCAGCTGTGTTCATGTTTATAGAAACACTCCTTTTTTTATTTTAAATATCGGGTTATGGAAAGAACGCAGATGTCTATAGATGTCTCCAAACTTCACAATAGCTTACTTAGGCAATAGTTAAGCAGTGCTACACTCTTCTAGAAAAAAAAATGTAGGTACACATATACACACATCATAAAGCGCAAGTAATAAATATAGTTGAACATAAATAAATTGTTCAAATCTTCAAGATATGTAAAAAGTCACGAAAAACTATATACAAGTTGATTGCGTACCTCTAAATACAGGACTTGTTGCGGTCGATTGCGGAGAGGCCGGATTGTCCGTATTTGCGGCGTTGCGACGCACTACATGCCCCTTGCAGTGCTCAAATTAGGAAATATTAAGTAAAATTATATTAAATTGTATGTACTAATTATAGCTTTTAAGTTTAGTATGTGTATACTAACAATAATATGAGTCCTGTTACTTGAAATAAATGAATTATTTATTTATTATTATTTATAAAAAGAGAGACTACTGCCTTTATCTAATCTATATTTTTTTCCACCGATAATTGATTGTAAATTAGTTTTAGCAATACAAATAAAGATCCAATATATAACCGCCTCTCCACTGTCCGATATAGGCCAAGGTCACTTCATTTACCTTATAAATAGCGGCTACGACCCAGTAACGGTGTCAGCTGGTCCCTCGTAGCCGCGGCTACGGCGTAGCGCTACGAGGTTACAAGCCTCATGCTCATCACAATCCATAACATTCTTTGATGTCAAATAACATAAGGTTAACTGGAAGGAATCCCTGAAAGGTAACTTCGCCTTTCTGTGTAGGTACATATTAATTTGACAACTTGTCTAGAGTTTAGATACATACATACACACATAAATAAGCATTATGTAACACGTTCACGTCACGTCATACTCGTGAACGGGTGCTGTTGGTAGGGTCCGGTCTGTTCACGTCTGCGAGGACCTGTTGTTCGGTCGATTATTTCAGTTATGGCTTTTGACGTAGAGACCTCGTCGTGTTTTTCTCCTAGTCATTGCTTTTAATCTAATGTATTTGATCTTACATTTGTAATGTTTTTATTTGTGCTAGTTCTGATAATAAATATTTGTTACTTTATTACCTTGAAATGTAACTTACTTTTAAGTATTATTGAATTTAATGTTTAAAAAAATTACCTTCTGTCTTGTCCGAAGCGCAAGTAGATTCAATATATGTTACCGACGTGTAAAAGAGCCGATGTGCCCAATTTACTGAATAAATATTTTAATTTTAATTTTTGATTTTGACTGACAATGATAATTTAATTGCACCATACAAGATATACTACTCATAAATAAATAACCATACAAGGATTTGGACAATTACGATCTCACATAAATTCAAATAGTTCCAATGTAAGCTCCAAGCTCGTACTAGTATACTAGTATCTACTAGATAAAGATAAACTTACTTATACAGAGAAATACATACTTAAATACATAGAAAACATCCAAGACTCAGGAACAAATACGCACATCACATAAATACCGGCCCATAACGGGATTTGAATCCGGGACCGCTAGCTTCTTGGGCACGGCCACTACCAAATAGGATAACGTGTCGGCCATATCACGTTATATTTTTTAAATATATCCAAAACTTACCTCCATGCCTACTCATACAACAAATGGGTAGTTCCTGAGATATATATGTACCTTATTTATGGAAAAAGGAATGAACCTTCTAATTTTATATCAGTTATAAAACTTATAAACATCCGAGATTCAGAAACGAATACTTGTCACGCATGTATTTGCTTTTACCGAGAATCGAACCCGGGGCGTTACAATTGAACCAAATGGCGGCGTCATCCCCTTTGAGTATGTTCCTCAAAATAGGCTATTTGACAAAATAAAATTATGATGCTTTTCAATTCATTTCTTTTTATGGATCAAATGTTTATATGATACCAACTACAATCAGAGCACTGCAAGGTTAGAAATAGGAGTCAATGTCCGACATTCTTACTAAGCTAATACGAATATTTGCTAGGAGCTTTATTCTATTGTCATTACACCTAAAGTTATCGGATTGTCAACGTTATCTACGATAGCTCTTATAAACTTGACAGTAATGATGATCGTGTTCAAAATAATAAGACGCCATATTCTACAATTATTCTTACATAATTACGTCTCATGAAAACTATTAATGGATTTAATTAATTAATTAGGTTATTTCGATCTATTCTTATGATTTAAACATTCGTTTAATGTATAAAAGCAATTACGAAGAAACCAAGCTATAGGGTCATTTCTAAATTTCGATACACTGTGGCACTTTTATTTCAGGGCATTATACACTAATAAATAAATTTAAAAATATCAGGGAACATGTCACACCAATTTGACCTAGTCCAGAACTAAGCTCCAGGCTTGACCTATGGGTATTAGACAACGATATAAATACTTAAATAGAGAAATATATACTTAAATTCATAGAAAACATCCATGACTCAGAAAAAAACATTCACGCTCATCACACAAATATCTGCCCTTACCGGGATTCGAACCTAGGACCGCTAGCTTCATAGGTAGGGTCACTACCAACTAGGCCAACGCGTCGACAACACTGCGCTGAATATGCACATATTATAAGAATTTAATCTGGAAATGTCGGAGCGCCAGAAAGGACGACGCAAAAGATGTTTAAGATATTGTGTTCTTGGTTCTCTAACAAAAACTTAATTTCGCTGCTTAAAATACTCAGGGTGTGATTTATAAAATAGGCAAACTCTAAGTATGTACAGTCAAGGAAATTGATTCGTAGACCATTTTGGACTATGTCAAAGTGACACTATAAATAAAATCAGACGAAGTCCCTTAAGTTTTGAATGATTACGTCATTATGACATGGTCCAAAATGGTCTACGAATCAATTTCCTTGACTGTACATATCAATGGTAGAGTTTAAATTTCTTAAAGTAAGGTCCATCAACCATGCATTTTTAATAGCCCGCACATATTTTATTTTAACTTTAAAGACTTTATTCATGTCAATAAAGAAGAAACTTTACCATGATGGGCCGTGATTGCTGCCTCAAGGTTTTTAATGTATACGTTTTAAAAATGTACCCTTCACTAAGTCAAAGGCAACTAAGGGCCCTACGTAAGTTTTAAATTAAGTTGTGCCAAAAAATCAAAGAAAACGCGGCAAATGCAGTGAACCCGGCCAGATTTTATTAACCCTCGGTAAGTTTCACTTTGATCAATTCGACGAATATAAATTGAGATTGGAATGAATTTAAAACGTAAATGTATTATTTATATCCATGCATTGAAGAGCATTGGAAAGGTTCTCAGTCCGTACAAAGCAAGGAATATTATTAGAAGTTACCGAGAAACATTCATGAGAAACTTTCTCAATTGGGGAAGATTCTAATCGATACAGTGCTAGTCAATACTAGATTAGCAACGATGGTAGACTCCTCTGGTGCTGCAGGAGCCTATGGGTGACGGAAGTCACTTACCATCAGGCGATCCGTCTGCTCGTCTGCCTCCTATACCATAAAATAAAATAAAATAAAACAGTTCCGTGATATTAAAGCCGCGTGTCCACTGCGTTAGAATCGGAGAGTACAGACCGGACGGATTTGGTGGTTTGTATTGATTTCTGTATAAAATACCGATCGAAAGCAACGAATTCGATTCCGACCTAGTGGCCGGGCAGCTTAAGTATCAGGATACAGAACTTATCATTCATATAAACGTTAGAGGTAAGGCTGGCATCGATCTTCTGACCAACCGGCAACAGCACCGCGGAAGCAGATAAACTGGTCGGCCATTAATCTAATCCAGAGACGCTGAGTCACTGCGCTTGCCGGAAATGCCGTGAGCTGTAGACAAGTTGCATTCTGAAAACGGTTACGACTACTGCTGCTGCTGAAAGGATATTAAAAAAATAATTAAGTAATACATTTATTTTGTAAACATTGTACAAACTGAAGAGATAAACAGATAATACTATTACTTGCTTATTAATGGAATTGCCGTAAGCTAATAATTCGCAACTTGAGAACAATAGTGACCTAATTCAAAATTTCAGCTTTCGGAATTCAACTCATAAATTTATTATTATAGAGACCTAACCTGAAATTTTAAATTTCTGATTTAGGTCACTATTGTTCTAAAGGTGCGATATGTTTTGATAGGTTTCTACTATTGACCATAAATATTCGTAGAAAGCAATATTACCGGGTTAAGGTGGTGACCATATCACAGCAGCTTTAGCTGAGACATTCACGAACATGTAGATTCTAAGCGCTACTGATGGGTCAGGGTATGTATATTGTACAAGAAAAAAATCAAAGTACACAACAAACACGTCCACAGTAGAATTATTAAAAGCTGGCCTGGTTGGTAGTGACCCTGCCTACGAATCTAGCGGTCCTGGGTTCAAATCCCGGTAAGGGCAGATATTTGTGTGATGAGCGCGAATATTTGTTCCTGAGTCATGGATGATTACTATGTATTTAAGTATATATTTCTCTATATAAGTATTTATATCGTTGTCTAGTACCCATAATACAAGCCTAGAGCTTACATTGGGACTAGGTCAATTGGTGTGACGTTGTCCTCTGATATCTGATATTTATAATATAACAATTATGATGATCATACCCTATATCTTATTAAAATACAATTTAATACCCTACAGCTATACCACAAGGTTATATTATATATCCGTGCGATTGAGCAAACTAATTGAAATGGATTGGATTAATTTAAACTGAGAGATCTCCAGACAACTTATTTCTAGCTAGAATTGGTCTTCCTCCATTTAACCTAGTTTATAAAAGCAGGTAGTGTATTGTTAACACTCTATTTGAAATCAATACAACCCGCGAGAGGCACTGGAGTGGAAAATATCGCTGAACTAGAGAACGCGCGCGGCTACGTACTTGCAGAATTAATTTCCCGTTACTCTCCCTATTTCATCCCCTAGGGGATCGATTTTTAGGGCTGCGAAGTCAAACTATAAATTCACCATATCGGTCTGTCTGCCTGTGATTCTCACACTCACTTTCAGAAACTATCAGACACAAAATTGTAATTTTGTACTTACCAACACATGTAGATATTTATAGCGCGCACTTATGAAGAAATTAGTATCTTTTTAGAGTTCTGTATCCGAAAGGTAAAAATGGGACCCTATTACTAAGACTCCGCTGTCCGTCTATACGTCTGTCCGTCTGTCTGTCACCACGCTGTTTCTCACGAACCGTGATAGCTAGACATTTTAAATTTTCACAGGAGATGTAGTTCTGTTTCCGCTTTAACAACAAATACTAAAAATAGAATAAAATAAATATTTAAGGGGGGTTCCCATACAACAAACGTGATTTTTTGCCGTTTTTTGCTAACGTTGTATAGATAATGGCACGGAACCCTTCGTGCGCGAGCCTGACTCGCACTTGGCCGGTCGTGTGATATTGTTGGATACCTATTAAAAAGTAAACTGTGTATCTATACGTCCAATAAAGTTGTAGAATCTATAATAAAATAAAGTTGTAAAGTTGTGTTGTGAAGGGAAAAAAACTGTATACCTATTTGAGATATGAATTTAATACTATAAGGGGGTGAATATCAGATTTCGTGTATAATAAACTATTACTGTCGAGTTTTTTTGGTTAAAGTTCATTCTAAAAACCAGTATTGCCATTAATTAAAATGACAGTGTTTCAAATATAATGATGTCGTCGTAAAATGACTTTAAATTTCAAATCTTTAAACTTGATAAACTTCAAAATTTGATAAAAATCGGGCAAGATCATGTTTGACCAAGCTCAGTGTAGGTTTCTGAAGCCGTTAGAAGCGCAGTTTTTCGGAAATAACTCAAAAACGGTATAAGCGATCGCATTGAAAATAATTTTCTTTGAAAGTAATTATTGAAATCTACGCAGACGAATCGCGGGAAGAAGCTACTTAATGTTATTTTATTTTTCTTTTTGGCTCCTTTTTTTTATTTACTTTGGAAACCCCTTTACATCCAATCACGGTGTTTGTGAATGGAGGGTTATCACCATTTTCAGTATCTGTGTATGGACCATTTTTTGAGCGCGGAAATAACCTCAAAACTACAACAGCATAAATATAAAAAAATGATTTAATTTCATGGAACACGGTGAATGATTACGAATATATGAATCTATTTAATTCTAAATATGATGAATACGTTTTATTATGCATGGCCCAATTATTTTTAATAGTACATTGTGTATTAAGGTCGGTAAGTATGGAATTACGATCGAGGCCCTAGTAGAAGCCCGAAGTCGAAGACTGAGGGCTTTCTGAGTCGAGGTTCGTAATTCCTGTACCGACCGTGAAACATACAATGTTTTTCATCACATTTGCGAGTAAATAAATAAAATTATAGGACAGAAAACACTTATAATACTTACACAAGTCAGCATAACTATTATTACGAATTACTTGAACTTTTTTTAAGCGGATGACGGGCGGACTCCACAGATTATACAAATGTTTCGTTCAGAAACGTTAAGGGCAAATACTTACGTAGGTATACATACAGCCCTGAAGGAGTGTAAAAAAAAACGACGTTTTGATACAGAAAACTATTAAAATCGATTATTAAGAACATTAATTGAGTATTTAAGTAACATGTAGCGAGATTGCAATGAAATTCCTGTTTAAATAACATTTTAAGACAATTTTTCAATTGCGTGTAAACTCTTTGCTTGAACTTGCATGACCAGTGTGCTGTGCTATAAATTAAAAAAAAATTACTTACCGACCTTGGGTTTCATGGTAAATAAAAAGGTCGAGGGTTTTATATGGGGCATTGCGGCCAAGTTAACCTGTATGTTTAGATACTGTTTACGTGCAAGTGTGATGAAAAATTCTTTTCTTCGAATCTCTTGGCTAAATATGCAAGCATTTCAAGCGTAAGTTTACAAAAAAAAAACCGCGGAACAAATTTGTTATTAACTTTGTTATAATTAATATTGTAATTTTGTATAGAACGTCGTTTCCTTTCCTCGCATTTAAAGTGAAAAGTAGAGTGTTTAACGTGAGACTAAACAACCATAATGACACTCGAACTAAAGCCACCCGCGCTCTCTCGTGTCATAATGGCTGGTTTTAGTCCCCTGTTGAACAATCTACTATTATAACCATCTAAGAGAGCACCAAATAAAAAAGAGAAATTTCGTCCATATACTTATTGTTTTTCGAGATTGTTTATTTATCTTCATTGTGCAAAAAATCTAAACATACATATGTATAGAAAAGAGGAAGCAATCATTCTTTTTTTTGTTTGTTCTCAGTAGTGGCCAGTATTTTGGTACGTACCTACTATCGACGAATTTGATTGTTTATCGTGAACAATACGTAAGTTTGCCGGGTTCTACATTTTCCTTGTGTCATTAGTCGTGACACGTGGAGAAATGTACAGCACGGCTAATTCAAATTCCTCGATAATATAATCAGATACCAAGAACCCCCCCTTGTTAGGTAACAGCATTTCGGAGGAGTACTTACTTATGTTTGGGATACTTGGTGCTTTGAGTAAAAATTCTAAACTTTCTTTATGGAATTCCGTATATTTTTATGTAAATCCTACTCGCTTGTACTATTTTGATTATTACGTGTATGTCTTCATTGGCTTAATACGGGACAGTTAATGATGTGCATTTTACTTGTAATAATTTGTAAATTAAAGGTAACGTCAAGCGCTGTCAAAAAACTAGCCCAATTTTGCGTATGGAGAAATGGATTTTGTTGTATTTTGGTCCGTGTTCCCGGGTGTTAGGGTTGAGGGGAGAGTTGGCGAGCCGTCGGAGCTGGCGAGCGGGGCGGCCGCTGGCAGGCGGCCCGCGGCCCACCACAGAGCTTATAAAAGAGGGCGGCTCTCGGCTCCCGCGCCCGGCGCGCCGCACTCCCGACGCTCTCCTCATGGCGCGCGCTAACCTGACTCGATAGTACTTACACAAAAAAAAGAAAGATTCTTTCTCTATAATTGGATGTATGTACAAAACCAAGTGATTGGGACCAAGTGATTAGTGACAGGGTAAGTTTGTTTCGAACGTGACAGTGCTACCAACCCAGGACTGTGGATTGTGAATGTGACTGTTCAGTGTTGCCAGCGTTATGGCATCGTGACCTTGTATTTGGAGTATGAAACGGACGTTTTAGTGCATAATCGTGATGTTTAGGTGCGGAAATGCAGAAACGTACATAAATTTGCGGGATTCCTATGCTAGGAGTGATTATTAAACAAAGTGGTGAAGTCAGTGTTACCAGAAGTAAAAAAATGTACTCTATAAATAAAATATTTTTTATGATAAATATAAACTGGGTAGTGTATCTTTGGGTTACATTTATCTTCGTTTAACTCTTTGATTACTATTATTCTCTTATAAATTTCTGAAAACACTGACTATTTGGTTATATAGTTCAAAACAGAAAACTAATCCTTAATCGGGCCTAGTTCAAACTATCACTACTAACAGCAGAATGCACAAAAAGTTTAACGTTACTCTCGGTTAATAAGTTCTAATTATGTGAATTAGGTACGTCGCATACAATATAAGGAAGCAATAATTAACTTTTTTAATTAAGTAATTAAAGTGATTACTTTGAATTGTTCTCAATGTGACGTCAACTGTTCTAGACATAAGCAGTAGGACCTTGTCCGAGGATTATAAACCATTCGTTATTAAAGAATTTTATTGTAAAGATTCGTCGGCACGGACTCTAAATCCACGTTCTTTATTACAGCAATTATATAACAATAAAAACCGAGCAAAAGCAAAGTAATATTACGCATAGCTTGATAATATAATAACGATACAGACGTGTTGATCCGTACCGAGTCTATTATAAACATCGCGCAGACTTCATTTCCGCGCATAATAAACAAACCCTTTGATGAAAACAGATATTCGTTCAATCATTTCGTCCGCCTCCGTAATAAAACATGATATAACCGAGTCGGGTAGTTATAAAATTAATGTGTTTTGGAGCTAAGAGGTAACCTTTCTATCCGTTCCAAATCCCTTTTAGCCCAGGCCAAGCTCAGACCTGCCAAAGCAGATGCTTCGTTACGACACACTCAAGTACGATATTCTATTTCGATTATTACCTTCGCCAGTTTATTTGTAGATGACGAATCGCTTTACGAATACTGGCGGGTACAGCACGTGCGTACGCGCCGCTCGTTACATTATCTCGGAATTTTAAAAGCTTGTTTTATATTTATGTAGTCCGCACCTGCTATAGGAGAGCGCGGATCGCTACTTGTTGATTTATCTACTCGCTCGAGTCGCTCGCCACTTCCCTTTCCTTGGGCTAGTCCGCGTGAGACCCATTTGCCCGCATAATGGAAATGTCCGTATTGCAATTTTCTTAAATTTTGAGCTCAAAGTTATGGCCACTTTAAACAAGACGTTAAAAGCGACCATGTACAAAAGTGTGAATTTATACGCAAATGTACCTACAGAAAAAAAAAAATACATTTACTAAGATACCTACACAATTCTCGATACACAAAATGATAAAGAGATAGGTATCAATCAATCATAACATTCATAACTAACAAGTTATCTTACTTCACTCACATTTAAACCGATTGTTATGTTAATCACGTAACTTGATAACGTTTGGCGTTCAATCGAGGAAATAAAGTATCACCGCCATGCATCACATCATCACAATAGCAAGACAGATATACAACGCTACTGTGTATCTTCGGTTGTTTAACATAAATACGGAAGCTAAGACGTCAAGACTGCGGTTACTAGCGATTAATAGGCTGTAAACCATTGCTCGTCGGTTGATTCGATATAGGTTCCGAATTACCGTTTGAGCATCATTTACCGATATAATAACCGGCGGGCCTTTTATGCTCGTGTTAATCGTTTCGGATAAAGCATTTGTCACTTTCTGATCAATATGTAAGTGTGAGAGTAACGGATGCTTCACCCACCGCGATAAAGACTAAAAACCTAGCACAAGCTGTTCGCGAAATGTTTTTCGCTTGGATATCCTTTTCTATCTTGTCTGTAACGATGGAGACGCATTTAGCGACAAGTGAGAAAATAAAACTTGTGCTAGCTGTACAGTAATGTGAGTTTGAGTATTAAAACTTTGACTTGAAATTTACCAAAAACCGAAAAGTAACCCAACAATGTCAGTTCCATTCTCTCGCTCTACACTAATTGATAGTTTAAGTATAGTTGCGGTGGAAGTAGACCGCCCGCTTACTCGGCCGGAAATACAAAAAAACCTCTATTGGAATGAGGGCGACTCAAATGTCTGTTCATTACAAATGCATCTGTTTTTTATAAGTTACAGTCTTTTAAAGATAAAAGAATATATATGTAAAAGAAGCGAAGCATATCCCTGTAAAAATACGTGTAGCTATAAATACTCGTTTAAAGTCAATGTCAGTGTAATGACGCCAAGATTTTCCCTCGTTTTTAAAATGTCTGTGTAATTCATTTCATTTGAGCTCAGAAATAAACGCTAGCATTGGCATTCAGCTGTTCCCCCGTGGGTAATTTCTATTTCGACTCTCTAAATTTATTCAAAGTACTGCGACGATGGCTGACGGTTTTCTGCGGCTGCCCGGGCAATTCTGTCGTAAATTGATTCTGAAGCTCATTACTAGAGTGTAGTTGTAGATGTTTAGAATATCATGCAACGTCTATTACAAGAGTCGTTCAAATAAAAATCAGCCAAGTGCATATCGGCACCGGTTTTGTACCATTCTTGTATAGGGCCGTCTTTAATTTGGATTGTTACCTATTTATTTTTATTATTTCCTAGTTAGCACCCTTTGGGTACGGAAAAACGAAAAACTAACATATATAAAATAAAACAAGCGTTAACTAGGTATTTTAACTGTACAGGTTTTTTGATTTATTGAATTGTATAGATTACTTTTAAAACTAATAATCGCGTATTCAACAAGCAATGCAGTTACTGTGGAATAATATCCACAGTTTTACTTCTCGTAATGCACCCGTGACCCGTCATCACCGACATTTAGGTCAACGCCTACCTTATACGGGATCGATCATAATTATGCAGACGATAGAATTCGTAAATACGCGTATTTAAATAACAAAAAATATTAAATGACTAAAGATTTTGATGTGGAAGTTTATTACAGTCATTGGATAGTTTTGTGTTTATTTTTTAACAGTAACTATACAAACCAAGGTTTTAGGAGGCAAGTAACACATCGTTCCAAACCGTTTTAAGCTTTTCTAAGCTGTGGTGACACAAAGAAACGTACAATCGTTCATACAGCCACAACACGGGAATGTTAAGCCACTTGCTACTCTACGTAAATTAGCCGAGTAACTATAATATGTACTGGATATATGAGTAAAACAGAGTAAACGCGTCACAATCCAGTGTTCCTGTGTTCAGAGCCATAAGATGTACATCCTGGAAATCTTATGGTTCTGATAGACTTGTGAACATTCACTAGAATGCCTGAGTAAATGCTCAAGTCCATCGGCAACTTTAAACCCTGTTATTCGTGTAAACATGTATATTTATTAATGTAAACTATGCAAATGCTTCAATTGCTGCATCCAGTAAAGTAACACTCAGCTGAACGTATTCAATACATTGTTCATTGCTCCCTCTGAGTGCTTCAAAAAAGTATATTAGTAAACGAAAGCTATATGTTAACTATTTGAGTGTATCCAAAACGGTTTGAACGACGATTTTTTACGCGATAATGTTGTACATAATATAATGCATATATCTTATCTTATCGTATCTTTACAGATGGGCCCTTTCGGATACACTTCGACCCTTTAGGAGCTTTTGTGCAATTACCCTCATGCACACTCAGCTGTTCGAATGTGCAGGTTTCCTTAAGATGACCTTCTGCTGGAGTTTCTTTTAGCGCTTCTTCTCCGCAATGATGGTCTTGTCCGAAGCGGTAGTAGATTCCCTCATTACCGACGTGTAAAAGAGCCCTCATGTGGCCAATTTACTGAAATTTATTATTATATTTATTTATTTATTTTTAATTTTGGATTTTGTTAGAAAAACTCATAGGTACATGGTGACCGCGGGGGTTCGAACTCGGTACCTTACGATTACGAGTCGACCCCCTAAGCCACTAGGCCACCGAGGCTCTTTTATATAATGGATATAGGGTAAAGACACCAGTGGTCAGCCAGAGACCAGAAGTCGACCTTATACGAGTGCGAAGAGTAGGAAATATATCTTTCGAACTCTTCCTACTCATACAAACTATAAACAGAGGCTGACTACAGGTCTCTGGCTGACCACTGGTGACTTTACCCTAACTATAGGTTCCGTTTATCTCGATACCTTTACCTATTACAAATTAAGTAAATACCTAATGAAAGAAATTAAAAAGAGATTAATCGCTCTTCTAAAGGGAAGACTGACAAACGCGGGTGTTTATTACTACGAAACCTTATAATTTGCTTCGTCGGTAACAAGGTTAATCGAACCCGAAAGTGTCTGGTGTGTTAACCGGAAAACTAAAGTTGTCCCGCGCGCTAGCGATAGCGCGTCGTATGAGGCGAAAGGGTTCTATACTTCTGGGCCTCTAATATAAGAATAGAGGCCCAGAAGTATAGAACCCTTTCGAACATTTACTAGCGCTCCTTGTGACTTTCGCCGCGGTTTCTTCGCTGTTTTTATTTTGTAGCAGCTCTATGTTATTCCTTTGTGCTAGATTTGTAATCTCGTTGAGGATATGTGAGAATTAATAAGTAAGAAATGCACAGTATATCCGCCTTGCCTATCTCGAAGAGTGCGCAGCCGATAGCAATTTATTTCTCAATTTGATGAACGAATTTTTAACCGCCAAGTTTTTGCCCTGTCAAATTCGTATAAACAACATATCCGGACATGCATTTTTAATTTGGTAGCTTGTTACATTATAATTTATAAGTAGAACTCGATCACTAGCTCTTCGACCAGGCATTTTTTATTCCTGTTTTTTTTATGGCATGGGAAGGCAAACGAGCACAGGCCACCTGATGGTAAGTGGAAACTGTGACCCATAGACATTCGCATGCACAACACTGCAAATGCATTGCCGTTGCACTGTTTTGGTATTTTTTTATTTTTTTTAAATTTAAACAAATGGCTTTAGTAAGATTCTTACTCAAATTTTCACTAAACCCCGTTAAACCTTTTGCCGGGGTTAGAAACGTTTTGGTGTAATGAAAAGTAAAAAATGGTAAAACTTGTTAAGACAACAAAACATATATCTGTATCCCGAAGGTAACAACTTGAAATGTCATAACTTTCTCAAATATTGCTTAACATGTATATTACAAAAGTGAGGCCATTGGTTCTATGAAAGATAGCTTTAAATTAATGATTGTAATAAAACAATTAGAAGGCACAATTTAAAGCATCTAATAATTTAATACGTTAATTGATTAGTAATTGTATCCAAAAAGGATTTATCTTCTATTTTTCTCGAATATTTTATTATAATTGACATATAGATGGTTATAGATGTTTGTCACAAAAACATACAAATTATTCAGAGCTACAGAAATACCTACAACTTTAAAAACTTGTTGATAATTCAGTAACTTTTTGCATAATTAGGGTAACAAGGAAAGCTACAGCAAAAGGTTGAGAAAGAACAGCTAAAAAAATACGTGCCTGTTATTTTGACTACCCTCTAACATATTATATCGAAATAAACCAAAACGAAGACGGACAGTTGGGAACCTTTCCTTGTAAGATGTTTACCAGCGTTTTAGTGACAGATTGCAGTACTACAAGTTTATATTGCCTTAGTCGCCTCTTACGACATCCATGGGAAGACATGATGGAGTGGCATTGCCATAACCTATAGATTGTGTATGGTTATGTTGATGTCTATAAGTTATGTCAGTTTTCTAAAATCGCTTACGTTATTGTTACGCATCTGTCTAGGCCTCCAGGTAGCCTTGGCCATTCCAAACTTATCTGACCGTGACAGACAAATAGAAAATTCAATTTCCTCATGATGGCTGTCGCGTCAATCCCACACTAAACTCTACGCAAAATGTCGTCTAGAGTTGTAAATCAATGATTTTATTATCATATACATGAGCCTATTTACAGCTTTATTTGAGCCACATTGTAACTGATCGGTTTCTAAATGAATATTCATTCAGATTGAAAAAGTGGAAAGGATATTGCGCTTTTGTTTTTTTACATTATCGCTTAGCTTATTCCGAATGAAAGTCCTACGGTAGTAGAGCAGCAACGTTCTCAAACCGTGTGTTTTTTTTTTGGTATATTGTAAATATCTCATAAGTTATTTATTGAAAACGAAAATAATACGAGCAATTAAATAAGCGGTCATTTCCCCGACATCCATTAGGGAAAGTGTTTCTAACGTCAATTAACGAACTTTCTACTAAATTGTTAAAATAATTGATTCGAAGCGTCAACTAAACTTTTTTGTACCTAATTCTGTTTGTACTATTGATTTTAATAGATCGTAACATTTATTTATTTACCTTCATTTTGTCAATTTAGCGTAAAGTAAATTGTCAAAAGAGGTGTATCATTTAAAAAGCTGCTATAGACTCACTCACAATATTAATAAGTATAAATTCGGCACAAACTAAGCTCTAGACTTGTACTATACGGGGACTAGACGAAGATGTTCATACATTTTATAGATAAGAGACTCCTCGTGCTCTTTTCACTAATAATGGCCCTTACGCGATAATCAAAGACGTGACCGCTAACTAGTACACAAAGTTAATGTCCTCGGACAAAAGCTTTGGCCCCGTACAACAAACACTTCGCTGGGCAGCGATTCTCTTTATACCCGTTCTCAATATTTAAACCGCGAATAGAACGTTATTTCAAGTTAATTTTTTACACATTTTTTCAGCGGTGAATGTCAAATTTGAACCCGAGGTATCCAAATCTATCCGCAGTCTGAATACCTAGTAGGAACGCAAACATTTTGCACTTGGTGAACTTAAATTGCGGTAAATAATTTGCAGACGTGTTCGTCATTGAGATGTTACAGAGACTCACCACCCTGATCGAGTGTAGCAGAACCCATGGATTGTTCAATATTATACCTACACTCACCGGCAAAAATACTTGCCCTATAAATATACCTTCTGAAACGAGTGAGTAACTTCTAAAATACTTAAGCAATTTTGATTTAATTTGTATTGTTTTGTTGTTAATTAACTTGGGTCTAAAATGGCCACCAAATATTATTTTTAAAGGTCGTAGGTGCTCTTTCCAAAGGAACCCAAAGGATCCATAATAATTTACCTGTTCGTAGTAAATTATTGTGTTTTGTACGACTTTAAAATGTATGGATCTTTTGGGTTCCTTTGGAAAGAGCCACGTCCTTTAAAAATATATATTTGGTGGTTCTTGTTGACTCAAGTTGACTAGCAACAAAAAACTATAAGCTACATCGAAATTCAACCAGTATTTTTGTAGTTAATCTCCGATTTAGGAAGTTATACTCGTAATCAAATTTGTATGAACAAAAGAAGTGGGCAAGTATTTTGCCGGTGAGTGTAGTTATTTTGCATTATAATACAGGGTCTTCAAAAAATTTGCCTACTCTTTTCCAAAAGGCCGGCAGTGCTCTTGCTATTCCTCTGGGTTTGCCACTCCTGTGTCTGTGTCACTCCTTTTATCCACAAAACAACATTTCAAATGCAAGATTTAATCTTAGCTTAGCATTATGGTTATTAGCAAGTTTGAATTCGAAGTCTCACACATTATTAAGAGCCCCGTTATGACTAAACATCGTAATCTGTATTTAATTCGTATCCTTATTTTTAATATCCCATCCTTACCTGACTACGGCAAAGCAATGGGAGGAGATGATTTTGACACCTATCTAATGTATGCTTTACAATGGGGATGGTCGTCACTTGAACATAATTGTTGTTCCACCGGTCAGTGTGGTCACCGCGAACACTACACACCTTTAAAATTCCTCGCGAAAATATTCAGAACTCATACATCAATCTCAGCCGACAGTTTGTCTTTGCCAACAGTAAACAACCTATGTCGGTCTGTCGGCTATGCCCCAATTACACCGAAGTAATTATAGCCTAATTATTTTTTATAAGTTATAACTCATCTAAGCAAAGCAAATAAAATCAATACATCTCTCATCGTGCGATAAATTACCACGACGCTTATAACTAATTCAACTGTCAATAACCTATTATTGTAATTGTTATATATCTTATCTTGTTTTTAGATACATAGGTAACTTGATTAACGTACTTTTTCGATTCCATTGTTTTCCTTGCTTTGAAATTTACATAAGTTCCGTTGTATCCCACTGAGCCGTAATCAAAAACGAGCCCCCAATTAATATTCTTTGGGAAATGTACCTACTCACTCTGTAAAAAGTTTAAATACAGCGGATTTAAAAACCTAGTTGCTCTTACGTTATAAATTTTGGTATTTTATTTTCTACATAAATATCTGTAAGGAATTTTAATGAATGTCAACTATTAAACTATTTTATCGCGAGAAGAATAGAGTTTTAAACGAAAACGCTTTATAATAACGGTAACCACAAGCCACATATTGCTGTGGCAAGGACCGGGGAGCTCGACCCGGGTAGCGCCCGCTATAAAAAGATCATCACAGGACGGTCGCGACGGCGAGCGCCACAAGCAACCCTGGAAAGCGACTCGACTCTGCCATCGAGTACTGTTGCCAAAATAATTAAAGAAATCTCCAACGATGTCCCTCCGCCGCGCCCGCGCCGCTCTAAAATCGTCGCTCTTCGCCCGGGAGTCGCTACTCGGGGCGCGGCGGGAAAACACCTCCCGCGCCACTCTTATTTCTTCTTTCCTTCCCGACGCTGTCGAAAAATAATTTCAGTAAGTTGAAAGTACCTTTAAAACGTATTTCTGGGACTGGAATATCCATCAAGTGTTAATTAAGTGCATCGACGAGAAATAACAAAAATATGTGATTATATTAACAGTGATAAAGTGTATTACATAACGCAAAGAAATTATGTTCACGTTTCTGCATTTAAAAATACCGCATTTTGTAGGCGCCTATTGAACAAAAATAGCATTCCGTCACGTGGTACTGAATCGGCCTATGGTATCGCTCCACATTTATCTACAATATTTAATAGTTTTATTTAGTTGAAAGGGATGTGACCTTAATGAAACGAGTTAATTTGGGATTTGATTTGTTGTGGTATACCATTTCTATTTTTAATTTACCTTATAAAATAATACATAATAAATAGAATTTGATTTGGTTTCGTAGTTTACAACTTGTATGATAGGTGGCGCCGCGGTTACCCACTTTTACCAACGTCACGTTAGACGTCAGTTTAGGAAAAAATGACGGCTGCATTGGATACGTGTTCTTGTGGTTTATGATATTTACGAGAAAAGTATTAGATTAGTACAAATACATTAGTTATTACTTTGTAAAATAGAATTCACGCACTTTCCTAAATTAAGTGAAACATTGTGTATGACACTCATTTCTCATGAATGAGAAAAGTTCTTGGTGAGTGGTGCAAACAGTAAAACGGTGCTTGCGATGCAGGAAATTGCTACTTACAATTTCGGTTTCTAGCCCTTTCTGACATTAATCTTGTATCAGTGATACAAGTAGAAATTACGATTATGTTTTAGTAATCGTTCTCCCTGGCGGCATTGTCTGTGAACATTGTGAACGAAATTTTTGTTACCCTGTACTTACATGCTAGTTTCTCCGCATTGTTAAAAATATACGTCGTACTAAACCTACATTAAAATGCTCAATATATATAATTAACTGGGTAAAGAATAATAACAAGTTATTCTGCGCGGACGTTAACATAACCTCAACACTTCCTTAGTTGATGATGATGACTAGTCATTTCTAACCTAAGTTTACTTTTTTTTTCAGAACTGACGGCAACGTAGATTTTCACCATGGAGGACGCTCACTCGAAAACCGTGGAAGAAGTCCTAGGACATTTTGGAACAGATGCAGACAAAGGCCTTACCCCAGATCAAATCAAAAGGAACCAAGAAAAATATGGTCCAAATGGTAAGTGCTTCTTGTAACTTCTCTTTACGTCACAATGAACCAGCCAGAGTCAGGATGTGTTGTGAATGTTGTAAAACAAACAAACCATATTCAATACAATTGAGTGGTAAATAATGTACCTGAATGACTTTTATGCTATGCATATTTAAGTGTTTGATCATCTGTAATTAAAGAACTATAAATTTTAACTAAGGATTATAATACCCTCAACTTTGATTGATAATGGTTATTGACAGTGGTAGTTTTACTAGATACCTAATGGGCAAAGAGGTACGGACAAAATATTTGAAGGTGAATGCTAAAGCAGTCGACAAATGTGGCACCAGTGCATCAGCTCTGTAAATATTAGAATAGTGATTGAAATCAAAATATTTATTCACCCTACATAATGACAAAAATACAAAGTGCCAGTATCTTATATGGTTTAGTGTCAGCTTTGCCATATTACATTCCTAGTAAATATATTAGGTAGGTATATAATTATACGAAGCTGACAATTAATGGGTCAACCAAAATTTTCATAATTATTCCCAAATCCATCCATAGGCTTAGATACAAAGAAATTTTAATTTTATTTTGGTTACCAGAGACTTAAGTTCTCTTTTATTTTGAACAGTTTATTTTTAATTCTCTATGTCCAGTATTGTACAATTGAAGAGTATCAAATTCTTTTGTAATACTAGAGAAGGCAGCTTCGAAATATAAACATTCACATTTATATGTTATAAAGATGTCCTTCTGACTCCTAACTGCCCTCGTGAGCTATGTGTGGTACCGCAAATTTAATAGCCAATGCAAATTCAATCTTCTCCAATTAGTAATGAGGCTGCACTTGCTACAGGAGTTTTGTGGGAGATACCGTCATTTGTCTTAGCTGGGTAGTATAAAAACTGCATCTTTTTGCTTACTCCATTTTCCCTATTATTGTCTCTGAGATACCTCAAAATTCAGAAACCTTTACTCAGCTTAGTCTTTAATGTTACAGATATGCCTATAGCATTTTTCTTATCATGGTACAAAGTAGAGCATTAAACATAAATAATAAATATCTCGGTTTTACCTTGGTGTTACACTAATGTTTATAAAATACAATTGCTCAAATCTTTAAATTAATCAATCAAGCAATCTTATTTCTGTGAAGTTTAGCAAATGCATTTGGAATGTTGGTTGGACAGTACTAGCAGAAAATGATCATTTGGCATCTCTCTAAAATATCTATCAGTCAGGGTTACTTGATGCCTTGCCAACTACACAAACCTGGATGTGAATCACCCAGTGTTGACAACCATTTTAAAAATAAATATAAGCCTAGGATAACCTTGGGTAGTACAAACTGCCATTTCAAGGGCTTAATATACGCCTCTAAAGGTTTTTAATGGCCACTATGCAATAATCCAATCCATATAATTATGCAATTTTGTCCATGTTTATATTAATCTAATTACATGGTTATGGATTTCATTATGTTTATGGTAACATTGTTATAAAATTTTAACATTAATCATTATTTATAGATAGGTGCAAAAAAATAATAATTAGGTACTAAAGTCATTATTAATATTTTGCGGTTGGATGTTATACCTACAACCTGCGCCAGGAAAAAAAAAGAATTCGCGGCATGCATTCATAATTGTTAATTACCCTTATACCGGAAAGACCTTAAAAGAGTAAAGGGATAATTAAACCCAATGTAGTTTCATTCAGTATTTTCGTAAATTGTAGTTAGGTACCTAGTTACATAAACTATAGTGATGCTACCTCCAATTTGAAAAATTAAACAAGTACACATGTAGGGAATAAACATAAGATATCGTATTTGGTCGGAAAAGCTCCTTTTTATCATGTCTTTTCAGTCGACTTCACTATCCATCAATAAGCTTATTGAGAGAACGAGATGCAAACGAACCAATTCGACAAAATACGATGTCGTATAATTTTTCACAACATCTGTACATAATATTAGCACTAATAACCCTGTAATAGGTTAGCAGTTGTTCCAATTGCAAATAAATCAATTAGTGTACTCATCTGGGAATCATTGTTGTGTGCGTGTGAAACAGTTGCGAACAAACCGCAATGTGAAGTGAAACATTGCATTGTGGCGGACTCTTGCGGGCCGCGGTGCTAATTGTTGGTCGATCGGTTTCCTGCGCCCAAAACTTAGGTATATTTGTACTTGTTAATTTATATGCACACCTAAAATTCGTACTTACATACATACCTTCAAGCCTGTAATCCCAGAGTGGGCTAGGCAGAGCTACAGAATTATCTACAACTTTAAAAACTTGTTGATAATTCTGTAACCACATTCTGCACAAATAGGCACAATAGGCAAATTCGTACTTAATGTTTCATTATCAAAAAACAAACCTCTCCATAAAGGAAAATACTTGTCTGAACTAAAAAATACGAGACACACTTGGTTGCTATCTCAATTAATCCAGCTGTAAAAAGCGTTGTTTGTTGTTCACCACGTAACGTCCCAGTTGCAACATCTAAAGTATTTGCTGAACTAAACCGGCGTCTCGACCTCTGTCGTCGACGCTCATTCACCTTTGTTTTTCCATTTAATTTGAAGTTTAGTTACTATCAGTCAGATTCAGATCTGAACCTGTTACATTGAGCTAGATCAATTATTAGGGTTCCGTACCCAAAGGGTAAAAACGGCACCCTATTACTAAGACTTCGCTGTCCGTCTGTCAGTCTGTCTGTCTGTCACCAGGCTGTATCTCACACGAACCGTGATAGCTAGACAGTTGAAATTTTCACAGATGCTCTATTTCTGTTACCGCTATAACAATAAATACTAAAAACAGAATAAAATAAATATTTAAGTGGGGCTCCCATACAACAAGCGTGATTTTTTATAGATAATGGTACGTTAAGGAACCCTTCGCGCGCGAGTCCGACTCTCATTTGGCCGTTTTTTATCTTAATCTGAAACTGCACTTCCTGCGTGACATAGATGACCTCATTCTGATAGATCGCATATTTTATCTACATCTGAAACTGCATTTCCTGCGTGATATAGATGACCTACATTATTATTGATTGATTATTTTGTCTAAGTACACGTCAAGGTTGATGTGGTTGTTAGAGGTGATAGATAGGCGAGCTATGGAGGTGCAGACTCGTACGTCGGTGTTATAAATAGTCCGAAGAGTGGTTGATCAGCACTGGCGCCAGCGGTGCGTGCGGCGCGCACCGAGGCACGAGCGGCGCCCTCAGGCGTGGCCCTCCGACCCTCCCCGACACCTATTAATAAAGCAGGGACAATATTGAACATTTTTTCAACAATACGAGTATGTTGGCCATTACCTTCGGTCACACGGATCTCGGTTACAAGGTAGCCGACGTTTTCACGGCGACGCACAACAAACTTGTGCTATAATCACAACGTAGTGCGAATGAGTTTGTCATGTTCGACCGGTTTAATAATGAAACTCAGTTAAGTATATTTTTTATATAAATAGCAAACGTTCCCTGTATTAAGCTGGCACTCGCAAGTGGTTCCCGAAGCTGTTTGTTTACCCGTACAACCAGAACGTAGATTATTTATCTTCTGACCACACGGCGTAAACTACACGTCACTCTGCTTGAAGTTCCGTCACAATACGGAAAATGTTAGCCGAGAATAGATCTTCGAACAATCTAATACATGAATAAAATTTAATATATGAATATTACTAAGTAAAGAGTTACGCCTAATGCCCAGTCGGCACACTGATTTAGTTTTAGTGGAAAAAGCAATTTACGCAAGCTTTAATAAATTTACTCCTTGCGTGACATCGCTGAAAACTTCTAGAACTTACGAAACATTGCACGTAACCTACATCAATGTAATTTTAGCGCTTATCTAAGAAAAAATATGTAGTATAAATCATGAATACAGCAGAGAAGTATATTATTATCTAGTCATGTGGCGTGTTTAAATGCTAAACCAAATAACCTAACATAATTCGATTAAGTCATCGTGCATGTCTCGCTTCACCACGACATTGGTAAATTATTAGTGATGCAACGAATACGAATACGAATATTCGTATTCGCCGAATAGAAGACATTTACCGAATATTCGTATTCGGCGAATACTAATACGAATATTTAAAAACTAATATTTTTGGCCTTTTGGCGAGAAGATGTCCATTTTCCAAGTCTGAAAAAGCTCGCCCAAAAATATTTTTCACTGAAGCCATGTAGTCGCCTCGGAAATACTTTTTTCAACGGCTGGGAACATCCAGACTGAAAAAAGAAATCGCCTAAAACCAGAAAATCTACAAATTTTATGTTTTTTAAATAAAAATTTGCCTGTTGTAAATTTTAATTATTAGAAGATAAACATTATTCAAATAAATAAGTCTTTGATTACCATGGCGAGATATTCGTATTCGTATTCGTATTCGCCGAATAGTAGGTTTGATATTCGTATTCGTATTCGTAAAAGTAGTATTCGTTGCATCACTATAAATTATACACGACGCAAATGCATTAAAGTTCACTCCATCACATTGATTGATCAGATCTCATTCTTACAAAGCGTTTTATGGTTAATTTTATAAACTCAAGGTCTTGAATTCAAGTACCCGTGCTGGGTATACAGTTCCATAATCACAAGTAAAACATGTTGTAACGTCATCCTAAACCGTGTTTAGATATGCTTACTCGAACTCGGCAGGCTCGGAACGCCGTCTGTGATACGTACATACATATGTAGGTTTTTCCGCACTAAGATAAATCCCTACTGTAGGTCACTACACCGATTTTATGGCGGTTGCATTTATTCTGTTAAGCACCAATTTCACCAAACGATGTTAAATTTAATCAATGTTAATCGACCGCTGTTTTGACAGCTGTTAACGCTTTAATCGTCTGTTAAATGGTTAACATCGTTTGCTAAAATTTCGTAATGATAGTATTTAATGTATGCAATTGACTTAATAATAGTATTTTTTATATATATTAAGTAAAATGTTACCTTATGTTACCGTTTAACGGCAGGCAATGTATGCAATTCTAAATCAAATAAGTAACGCTTTTATCTTAACACATTTATTCCCGGCAGCGAACGTTTTTTATGGAATGTTGACACCCAAGCGTGTCACTGGCACCGTGCCGAATGTGTTTAGCAATCAATATATTGACATTATCAATCACAGTTACTGTTTCGAAAATCAAATAGGTATAATAACCATTTACTGCTTAACATTAACTGAATAATAGTTGTATGGGACGTGGTTTTTATGTATCTTGAATAATTTGCGCGTGATTTATTAGCAATTTAATAGACAAATAAGAGAATTAAATTATTAATCGATGAGATGCTAGCCGCATGCTCTGACTGCCTAGATAGAAATTATAATAAACTGTTGGTTTATTTTGGACGCACGGTGGCGGGCATCGCGATTCGCGATCTCGCACACGGCAGACGCGAGCCGCGTGCCGGGTCAAAGGTTCACATCGTAACTCTCTAAACACTAAAACTAACATGTTGGATATCCAATTTTCCGTAAAAATACCATTGAAACAGTTAGTTTCACTCACTATATGTTTTGACACAACGCAAAAAACGTAAGATTGCTTGCTACGAATAGCATAGAAGTAATCATCAAACGAAATTGATTTCTCACTTATCAAGCTGCTATTTTGCAAATTCTGATCGGCACGAATACGTTTTTATCTCTGAACTGTTTGCGGACACTTTCACTTTTTTTTACCCGTTCGTTACGGAGTTTTTTTGCTATGTAGTAAGTAAGTATGTGTTTGTATTTGTTGCTGTGTAGTGTTTGTTTTTTGTTAATTCCCTGGTCTGTGAAAGCATCACCTTTCACGTTCTCAATCTAGATAAATAAAGCATTTGGTTTATGGAAGGCTATCTTATACAACTAGAGCAACAAGGTTGGATTGTTTTGTCTTTGCCACTACGTCGTCTAGCTCATTGCCATCGCTTTACTTTGTTACGATGTTTATGTAATACCAGTTCAGGATAGGTAGGTACCTACTGAATTCCGCCTTTTATCTTTACGTTTATAGATTTGTTTGTAGTACGTACGTTTGTTTGGTCGTTCTCTACACCAAAGAAGATAATCTTGTTTACTGTCAACCAATAACCGTTTAAAGTTATCCAATCAAGCCCCTGTCCGCTAAATTGATCAATGAGAGTGCAGGAGTGCCGCCTGTTGCACGTCCAGCTCCCGCTCGTCATTTCAATTGGAGTGAAGGTCGGACCTCGCCACCTGTGGAATGTCTAAGGACCCCTTCATGCTAATTTGAATTGATCTTGATATTTTTCTCGTTGCCGTATAGTAACAGACAAAACGCGATGGCCGCCAAGTCTTTGTTTCTAACTCGGAGTAGGACGTAAACGAATTGTTATTCCAGTGCCATACCTAAAATACCAAACGGTGAATTAACAAAGGCTTAACAAGGAAGTATTATTAGCCTTGCTTCTCTGCCTAATATTTCTCATGCTCTAACAATCTTGTAGGTACGGAAGGATGAGGATCTGTATGATCATTAAATCTGAGTAAGAACCCAAAAAAGTCAACAACCTCCAAACCTCCTTTTAAATTGTATAATTCATATTTCTTTGATGCCCGTACTTATATTAAGTTATACAGTTCCCTTTATAGCTGATAGTTTAATTGCGCTATTGTCTATTGGTCTCGCTAGGATCGATAATCGACAGCCAAAGCACGTGCCGTTTCGGCCGTGATCCGTTAGGGTGGGCACAAACGAGTCGATTATAACTCCTTCTCGACGATCTCTTTTTGCACAACAGTAAAACTATCGCTGTATAAAATCAGTCGGAAATACACTGGAGTACATCGAGTCAGAAAGACAATGTCCGGTTGTCGACGGGCCTGTTACTTAAAACGGGCGTGTCCGGAACTGGCACGTTTGCGACGAAGCAACGTTTACAGTTATTTTCTTGAATAAATGAGGCTAGCCCAGCCAAACCCGCATATTGTTGCCGAACCTTAGGATGCGCTATCTCCATTGTCTTTAGTTACTGTGTTATCGCGCCACTTTTATCGGTCGTTCGCGAATGTGTGGACGCTAGGTGTTGTCGACGCGTTGACTAATTGCTTACATTAGTCTCGGCGTGCTGGCCGTCGCGCGGCGCACTGTACGCAAATAGAGCGCACAACGATTGACTTAGCGCACGTTGCCTGATTGAGCCGCAAGCCGCGAATTGATAACATTATCCGAGATTACGAGTAACACCAATAAGTCACTAACGAAAACTATTTTCACGAGACCTTGCGATAGTAACGAGACAGTTGTATGATTTTTAACTCGGCCGCCATACTGTCAAGTAAATAAGGGCTATCATAAATTTGGCAATAACGATAACATGTCTAAAGCAATATGATTTTACCAAGTAGAATAGAGCCCCAGATATACAGGTAGTACGCAAATCAAGTTTTACTATCATTCTTTTCTAACCTGGGTCAAAATCATCTTGAATTAATTTGTTAGATCAGAATTAAAATAGCATGATGCCGTTTAACGTAACGGGTTCAGCGCGCGGGTCACCGGCCTTAGACCTTACACGCTACATCACATTAATCTCGCCGGAGAAAAACAGCCGTGCGTTACCTCAATGCGAACATTATAAAATCGCTACACCTGCATTCGAATTCCGTTCTCTAAATAAATTCATTGGCTGTCTACGAAACGTCAGTCGGCACGGTCTTATTAGCGAATCTGGCGCGTGCGTTTTATTTATTTAGCGAATCAGCGATACCTGCGTAGTTTAGAATGCATTAGTAACCTGTTTGGGTTAGCTGATAGGGCGCGAGCGCGTGTTATCAGCGCGGCGCTCGCGGGCGCTGTTGACGTCAGCCACTTGCTATACTATCCCGTGTCCGTTAGCCATCGACGGAGCCGCTTGTCCGCGCGGAGCCGCTGCTATCACCATCTACCCGAATGTATTTATGTACATCGTAATTACCGAGATAGATCGCATGCCTGCTCTGACTGGTTTATCGTCTGTTAAATTTACTCCTTTGATGTTTTATTCAAAGCTCTAATTATGTCTTTTCTCTCTTTTCAGAACTGCCCACTGAGGAAGGTAAGCATGGAATGACGCAGGCGAACCATTTGTTTGCTCTTTCGAAACGTATAATCAAACTAATTCTAGTCAATATCGAAATCAACTTACAAGTCTGTTATAAAACACTTTGACTCGTACTGACTCCGTGGCGAGAGTGCACTAGCAGCACTTAGTTGTGAGTTCCCTAAGTTGAGTTCAAACAAAAGTATGTCAAGGGCGCGAGCGACAAGTTTTGTTTACTTGGAAGCGTGGAAACCTCATTGCGAACGCGCAGTGCCATGAATATAAGCGATAACAGGGCACGTGGCTTTGAATTTTATCACATTTGCAAAAAACACTAAGCACCATAAAATTAGATCTCTAAAATATTAATAACCAAAGAGCTGGACTGATTCACTCATTTTATTAGTACTAAAATCAAAATTACAGTGTCTGATCATCAAACTGTAGTAAAAATCAATAAATTGAACGCATAAAAACTTAATGAATCGGGCTTCTTTGTTCAGTTTACACGTTCCCATCCTAACCCGATCTATGAAAATAAATACAGATTAAATATTACAGCAAAAGTCTTAGCTTATTTGTTCTCGCAATATGTGACGTCTCGACCTTGTTATGTTAAGTAAATTTATGCCGGTTTTCCAATGCACTGCTGCATAAATGTATGTCACTGAAATCGCAACGTATTTTTTCTTGCCGTATGTGATATATCGACCTTATTCCTTTTGCAAATTGTTGAAACGATAGTCATGTGTTCAATCCACAGAGACCCATTCGACTAAGTTAAGTGTTAGAGCACGTCTTTGTGGATTGAAAATGATGAATGAATGAACCCGCCAGACGATTAGGTTGCCACATTTTCCGAAGTTTCATAATTTGAGTTTTACTCGACGCGCAAAGCCGTCACTGTAAACGATATCAAATGAAACGCTCGGCACTAAAACAGTTTACTCACATGTCATAAAACGCATTTTTTATATTTCAGGCAAAACTATATGGCAGTTAGTCCTGGAACAGTTCGACGACCTTTTAGTCAAGATTTTGTTGTTAGCTGCTATTATTTCTTTCGTAAGTATATAAGAAAAAAAGTTAATATTGGATTGCCGTACCGTTGGCATTATAAGTAGCTGCACACTTTAGTGCTTTGTTACTTTAACGTCATGTTTGAACTGCTGCACTAATCTGTCAAAGGCGTTAAAGCGACAAAGTGCATCAGACTTCTGCAAGCCAAGAAAGTTATATTTCCCGCCGTACATTTCGTGTATGTAATATATACAAATATTTAGGCGCACCGCTCTGCTGCTGTGCACTTTCCCTAACGGCTTAACTATAATTGTATCGGCTTTAAGACTTATTTTCTTTTTCCAGGTTTTAGCTTTATTTGAAGATCACGAAGATGCTTTCACGGCCTTCGTAGAACCCTTCGTTATTTTACTTATTCTTATTGCGAATGCTATAGTAGGAGTATGGCAGGAAAGAAATGCCGAATCCGCCATCGAAGCTTTAAAAGAATACGAACCCGAGATGGGTAAAGTCGTCAGAGGAGACAAATCAGGCGTACAAAAAGTGCGAGCGAGAGAGATCGTTCCCGGCGACGTCGTTGAGGTGTCCGTCGGTGACAAGATCCCCGCTGACATTCGCCTGATCAAAATCTACTCTACCACTATCCGTATTGACCAGTCCATCCTCACCGGTGAGTCTGTCTCCGTCATCAAGCACACGGACGCCATCCCGGATCCCCGCGCCGTCAACCAGGATAAGAAAAACATTCTCTTCTCCGGAACCAATGTCGCCGCCGGCAAGGCCCGCGGTGTTGTCATCGGCACCGGTCTCAACACTGCCATCGGTAAAATCAGAACCGAAATGTCTGAGACTGAAGAAATCAAGACCCCCCTGCAGCAGAAACTCGACGAGTTCGGTGAACAGCTGTCTAAGGTTATCTCCGTCATTTGCGTCGCTGTCTGGGCCATCAACATCGGACACTTCAACGACCCCGCGCACGGCGGCAGCTGGATCAAGGGCGCCGTCTACTACTTCAAGATCGCAGTCGCCCTGGCCGTCGCAGCTATCCCTGAGGGTCTGCCCGCCGTCATCACCACCTGTCTCGCTCTCGGAACCAGGCGCATGGCTAAGAAGAACGCTATCGTGAGGTCTCTGCCATCCGTTGAGACCCTCGGTTGCACGTCTGTCATCTGCTCTGACAAGACCGGCACACTGACCACCAACCAGATGTCCGTCTCCCGCTTATTCATCTTCGAGAAGGTCGAGGGCAACGACAGCACCTTCCTGGAGTTCGAGATCACCGGCTCCACCTACGAGCCCATCGGCGACGTGTACCTGAAGGGCCAGAAGATTAAGGCCTCCGAATTCGACGCGCTACATGAGATCGGCACCATTTGCGTCATGTGCAACGACTCCGCCATCGACTTCAACGAGTTCAAACAAGCCTTCGAGAAGGTCGGTGAGGCCACCGAGACTGCGCTCATCGTGCTCGCCGAGAAGATGAATCCGTTCAACGTGTCCAAGACCGGGCTCGACCGCCGCTCCACCGCCATCGTCGTGCGCCAGGAGATCGAGACCAAGTGGAAGAAGGAGTTCACCCTGGAGTTCTCTCGCGACAGGAAGTCCATGTCCTCGTACTGCACGCCGCTGAAGCCCTCGCGCATCGGCAACGGACCCAAACTCTTCGTGAAGGGCGCAACCGAGGGCGTTCTGGACCGCTGCACGCACGCACGCGTTGGCACCTCCAAGGTCCCTCTCAACTCGACCCTGAAGAACCGCATTCTGGAGCTTACCCGCCAATATGGTACCGGGCGCGACACGCTGCGTTGCCTGGCTCTGGCCACCTCCGACAACCCCATCAAGCCCGAAGACATGGACCTCGGCGACTCGAACAAGTTCCACACCTACGAAGTCAACCTCACGTTCGTGGGCGTGCTCGGCATGCTGGACCCCCCGCGCAAGGAGGTGTTCGACTCCATCGTGCGCTGCCGCGCCGCCGGCATCCGCGTCATCGTCATCACCGGCGACAACAAGGCTACCGCCGAGGCTATCTGCAGGTCGGTTTCTCTTCTACTAATGATTACCTCCTACTTTTATTTTTGAGTGAACGCGTGAGCTTATCGACTGATATATTTCAGGCGTATTGGCGTGTTCACGGAAGAAGAGGACACGAGCAGCAAGTCCTATTCCGGCCGCGAGTTCGATGACCTGTCCATTTCGGAGCAGCGCGCCGCCGTGGGCCGCGCCCGCCTTTTCTCCCGCGTGGAACCCGCCCACAAGTCCAAGATTATTGAATACCTTCAGAGCATGAACGAAATCTCCGCTATGGTAATTTTTCAGACAGTCAATTCATAAGAAAACAATTTAAAAAGTAACGTCACTTGCGCGAGACAAAAATCTAGTGCTCCGGTTGTACAATCGTACATTAAACGCTCCCCGCTGAATGACTTTTCGATGTGTTTTGAGCCACATTACTTTTCAATTGAGAATACACTCGTGTTGTGACCAACACCAGCATCACAACGGCGTCAGATGCAAACACAGTGTAGCTTTAATAAAAGCGAGTTTTTTCATTACTTATTCGTCATTGGTCTACCGCATTTATAAAAGATGCACCGGTTTAAGTAGCAGCTCCTGTATAGCTTGTAAGGACGATCAGTTTTTAAACAGACGTTAGTGGTCTATACTTGAATATTTGTTACACAACAGACTGGTGACGGTGTGAACGACGCGCCCGCCCTGAAGAAGGCCGAGATCGGTATCGCCATGGGCTCCGGAACCGCCGTGGCCAAGTCCGCCGCCGAGATGGTGCTCGCCGATGACAACTTCTCATCCATCGTCGCTGCCGTCGAGGAAGGTAAGGTTCCACTCGTCGGCTTCTAACGGTCCCGGGTTGATCCCATAACGAACAATATTTGTGTATTAAGATAGTCTACTTATTTGCATGTATTTAACTGTCAGATTTCTTGAGACTTGACAATATTTTTCTGGTCTTATGAGGTAAACGAGGTTCTTCATTCAAACTTAATTATTAGCGCTGCTGTTTCCTCGTTAGACCAAGCATCTGCAAACTAAAGATATTCATATTTCGTCGTATCATAAAATAATTAATTAGAACCAATAATTAACACGACATTTTTCCGAGGAATTCTGTAGTTTTTGTTCCATGGTATTTTGTGTTTTTTTGTACATCCTCATCCCCAGATTTTTATTTACACTAAAATTCCTCTACAGTATGAGAATTTACTAAGTAAACTTTGCCTGGTAAATTCACACCTTTCTTTAATTGATACTAAACTTAAGATCGTCTTTAATCTCTATCTTTGATGTGGAAACAACAAAGTGAATCTGCGATTTACGACTACATTTTTGATCTTCAAGGGATAAAGTAAAATATAATTAAATTACCTACCGTTCTTTGGATGAACTATGGCGGCTTACAAATGATATTGAGAGTTGAATTATCGAAACTAATATTATAGAATCAGAATCAGTCTTAACTCACTCCCGTTCTCCTAAGGCTTATTTTTCTTAAAATAGTAAATAAATACACCCATTGAATTAAATATTTAGTGCAAAAGAAATAAAGTGGTATTTCTATTGTTTTTATTAGTCATGATCAAATTAGAAAATTAACTTTTTTTCATTAACAATACATTCATATTTCATTGACTAATTTCTTTGTATGGTGGGCCTTAGGACTACCATGTGGTCAAACAGTTAGCATAACATTAACGTGTTCCAGGCCGCGCCATCTACAACAACATGAAGCAGTTCATCCGCTACCTGATCTCGTCCAACGTTGGTGAAGTGGTGTCCATCTTCCTGACTGCCGCCCTGGGCCTGCCCGAGGCGCTGATCCCCGTCCAGCTGCTGTGGGTCAACCTGGTGACTGACGGTCTGCCTGCCACCGCGCTCGGCTTCAACCCGCCCGACCTGGACATCATGGACAAGCCCCCCCGCAAGGCTGATGAGGGTCTCATCTCTGGCTGGCTGTTCTTCAGGTGAGACTGGCGCAGTACTACCACCCTGATCTTGTATTTAACTTAGTACAGATATGCCTATCCAAATACATTTCGAATCTTCTATCTAGTAAGATCTTTCCTGCAGTTAGCTTCGCCCCTGGCACATCATTAATGTTTAATGATCAAAAATATATACGCGTTGTAATACTTCTTATTTAAGTCTGGCCGATCTCATCTAAACCTAGAAATATTTTGAATGGTTTCGCTTAACGTGAAGGTATAGAACAAGCGTGTACCACTCTCGACCTCGTCATCACTTAACATCAGCCTGAGTTCAAACGCAAACTCATTGTAGATAAACAAACATAATTGTTTGTTTGATTATAAAGGTAGGATACTCAACTCTGGTACTGTGTAAACTTTATTGACTATCGAAAGGTTTTCCTCCAGTTCTCATTGTTTATGTGACTAAATTTGCTTGTAAAATATAACGACTATTTTTTGGAAAGCGGAAGTGGGTTTCCTGTTCTCCTTGTTTAATTATAGTTGGATGGACGGTGATAAGAAATAATTAAATTGACTTAAGCGTAAGCGACATAATCATTACATGAATAATAACGACAACATTTTCAGATTTTTAATTAGCATTATTCATTCAAACCTAAATAAAACTACAGTAATCTAATACTTATTTAATTCTAAAGGACACGTGTGCGAATTTGACCGTTTTTGTTCTGTCAAAAAGGAAGTTTAGGTAACTAGAGAGTTTTGCTCCACAGATACATGGCTATCGGAGGCTACGTAGGAGCCGCGACCGTGGGCGCCGCCACCTGGTGGTTCATGTACTCGCCGCTGGGCCCGCAGCTGTCCTACTGGCAGCTCACCCACCACCTGCAGTGCCTGGGAGGCGGAGAAGACTTCAAGGTAACATTCACGTCTTACACTACTTGTCTCTCACTCGATTTCATACGATCGTATTAAGAGCTAGTGGGAGAGAAATACAAACCCGAAGCACGTAAATGATCACAAACTGGTGTGATTAATTTGAATGAATGATTAATTTGGCATGAATATACTTATTAGTCACCACATATAACTATTTTTAAAGAAAAGCTATCACTACTAAGAAGGCTAGATTCCTGAGAAACAGGCGACTAAAGTGTTTGTACCTGTTAAAATCACTAAGACAGCACCAAACAACTTTAAATAGAGAATTAGTTCATACTTGTTTGTTTTTTTAGATAGTTCTTGTGTAGTAGCGGCTTCGGAACCCTACACTGAGCATGGTCAGACATGCTCTTGTCCGGTTTTATTTAAAACTTGAGCTTAGCTATTTAAAGTACAGTGAAGACAACGTGTCTCAGAAAGGACTACGATGTATTGTTCTCGAAACTAATAGGCGCCCTAATCTAACAAGCTACAATCAGTAGTTTGTAACGTGTAACGTAAAAAGAACCGGTGTCGAAACTTAACGTATGTCGACACGTTTCCTTCCAGGGCGTGGACTGCAAGATCTTCACGGACCCCCACCCCATGACCATGGCGCTGTCCGTGCTGGTCACCATCGAGATGTTGAACGCCATGAACTCGCTGTCGGAGAACCAGTCGCTCGTCACCATGCCCCCCTGGTGCAACATGTGGCTGGTGGGCTCCATGGCGCTCTCCTTCACCCTCCACTTCGTCATCCTGTACGTCGAGGTTCTCTCGGTGAGTGCGGCACACACACATATAAACACATTTTTTTGTGTTGAGATTTTGTCGGTTAGAGCCATACATTAATGATTTGAGATCTTAAAGCTGTAGGTTTTACGAATTTAATATTTCTACAAGCTATGATTTTGTCACTTTATCAAAAGCAGGTGCTCTCTATTGTAAAAGCTCAGTGAGCCAACTCGTAAAGTCGCAAAAGCTAGCCGTACAGCGCGGTTCTCGTATTGACACGTGCGGGTGTGTGTCGTGTTGCAGGCCGTGTTCCAGGTGACGCCCCTGTCGGGCGAGGAGTGGATAACGGTGATGAAGTTCTCCATCCCGGTGGTCCTGCTGGACGAGGTGCTGAAGTTCTCGGCGCGCAAGTTTTCCGACGGTGAGGGCTCCTGGGTGGACGGCCTGCACTGGATCGTGGTGATGTGGGCCGTCTTCTTCGGGCTGCTCGCCTACGGGCCGCTATAGGCCGTAGCCGTGCGCCCGCCCGTGCCTGCGCGTGCCTGCGCGCGCGCCGCCCGCTCGCGTCCGGCGGACCGGGCGGCCGGCGCGCGCGCCTGCGGAACCCTGGACGCTGAGCTCGGCTCACCGCAGCGCTAACTCCCGGTTTGATTGAATGCTAACCCCACCAGTGTGAAGTGACCCCGGCGCACCCGGTGACGGACGGCGGACCCTCGGAGCGATCCATGTAGTCTAGGCCTGGTAGCCGGGCGGCCCGCTCGCGCGACCATTGCATTTTATACGTGCGAGACAATAACTTGTTCGGAGCTCATATACACCCGGGCCGACGATGCGACCCCGATATAGTAGTGAAGTGGCTGTGAACATCTTCATTGTAAATGTTAACGTAAACGCCGGTCGGTTTGCTGTTTTTTATGATGAGTATAATTATAACGTTTTATCTGTAGAATGTGTATGATAATGGTTATCGTGTAAGATGCTCCTTATTGAATTTGTCGATGGACTCGCCCGCGGCTCGGTACCTGTCCTCTCGGACCGCACATTGAACCTTACTATGATATAGTAACGTGCATTGTTAGCTTAGTGTAATTTATTGTAAGAGTAGGGTTACCACGAAGGACGTGGTTAACATGAAGTGCTCCAGGGGAAGTATATTCGTGCAAGGAAATCTCTCTGTCCTTTCACCTGTGCCCGCTTGTTAACATTCATTAATGCATTTCTTTACACTTACTTCCAATTGTTTCCAGAAAGCATTTTGTCGCCGAATTGTAACCTGAATTTTATGTGAATGTGTTTGATCTGTTTAACCAAACTTTAAGCTGACACTAGTGTTTTATATAGTAATTTGTGATAACTTCTGTTTCCATAATACAAGCTGACAAAAGAAAAAACAACTTGTCATGTGGTTCTACTTCGAACATAACTTGTAAGTTCGAGGTGTTTTATGTTCAGCATTTTGATTATGACAGAGTTATTACAAGTTAGTATTGAATAGTCATGTATGTACGAACATTTGATGCTAAGATAGTTCAATTTGGTACTTTCTGTTTTACGTTTATACAATTAATGTAATTTAAGTTTTTTTATATATAATTCGATTTCTAGCGAGACATAATACTATTTTAAGTTTGTCTGAGAGGAATCAAAATTTATGTTGTGGTACAAGGTCCGTACGTACATAAATATATATACATACTATTAGTGTAATTAATCTTGCATGTGTACCTTGCATGTTATAAATGCGAATTAAATGAGTGCAGTTTGGTGTGAAATTATAACTTCTGATATTGTTATTGAGGTATCTGAACACTGCGCAAGGTAAGAGACGACAACCATTGACTAGCCGACCACTGCACACTGCACAACCCCAGGCATGTGCCTGCCCCCAGCCAACCTCCGACTATACACTTACACAAATTTAATAACTTATTTAAATGTACAGTCGTTTATACATATTTACATTATTAAAAATTGTCGAGAATTAAACTTTGAATTATTTCCCTTATCAGTTGTGATCCCTTTCATTTTGTTGTACCTCGTTATGTTGTCCGAGTAAAACCCACTTGACTGTAGAGATACTGTCCACGCTAACATCACTACAAAATAACCTTGTGTCGTGTTACTCGTCTAACCCAATCTGTGTTGTGTTAAAAGTTTTGCAAAGCTTTGGAAATCGCTTATTGGCTCTAAAGATTTTTTCTAAATTATAATTTGTATTCTCGGATAAATTTACTTGATGAATTATACACATTGAAGAAAATCGTAGCCAGTTGGAATTGCTTAGCACACTGTTTGGTTTCATAAACTCATCCATCTGGTTCCCGGACCGTTTGTGATCGGAACTGCGTGCTAGCGGTAACACTGCCAATATTTTCTTCAATGTCGGTTTAACTATTCGAAAATGTATTGAACATATTCTGGTTTTTTCTATTCAATTTTTCTAAAAGACAAAAAAGTAAAATTTCGCCAAAGCCCAATAAAAAAAGTTAATGTTTTCACTTTAAGGACACTTTAAAGTGTACCTGTTTGGGTAGTTGCAAAACTTTTGGGGTCCCCCGTTGCCCGCACGCATGCACTAACGAGGTGTTGTCTGCCCCCAGCCCTGCCACAGCGGAAGATGTAAGCGCCCTGACGCCGCCGCAGCTCCACTGCACGCACAATTCCATGAACACTCATTGTTTGTTGTGATCCCGCAGTGAAACTACACATTTAAAGTTAAATTCGACACGGTTGTGATCTCTGTCTGCATAAAACCTTAAGTCACGTAAGTTCGGACGCCGCCACCTCGTCCGAGCGCCCACTAACTCTAACGTTGTTTTACAGTGAACGAGCAAGTCATTGACAAGTGGTAATCGCCACCGTTTCAAAGTTCCTCAGCCGCTTCTCTCTGCCACTTGTTCCGCTCTCGTCCGCCGTAGCCGCTCGCTCGGCTCGGCCCAGCTCGGCCGTAGGTAGGACGCGGCGGCAGCGAGCGGCACTGCGTCGCGCCTCGAGTGCGATCTACTTCATCAGAAAGGACTTATGTTGTTCATAATGTGTATATATTATACAGTATGCTTAGGAGGTTTATTCAATTTGTTAAATTACGTCGTTCTATTATTAACGACTTCATAGTGCCCGTCGACAACCACAGTGCGATAGACGATGTGTACTTAAGTTGACAGCATTCTCTTTATTAATTTATTGTTATATTTTTATTATCTTTTAACCTAGTTTGCTTATCTAGAGCTAAGTCTATGTTCGTCTATTAGCGCTGGAGCCTCGACGAGCAATATGGCGTCTGGGAAGGATATACAATTTGTCCAGTGTTTGATGGACGTCATCAAGTCCAAAAATTTAAACATACCTGTACATTTTAATGTATTATTGTTTTGTACAATAAATCGTTATAAAACCATTTTTGTCTTATTTACCCACTGCTGCCTACACACTTGGTTTAAATAATGCGTTCCCTTGTCTCTTGATAGGTATTATACTTGATTTTGCCCACGGCTCTGTCCGTGCACAGGTAGGTAGTTTATAGCTATTTCCTCGGGAACGGTGAATTTTCAACTAATTCTATTTTAAAACTAAAAAGCAATATCCAAAAAAGGGCCCTGCGGCATTGTCCCGAAGACTGGCAGAATTTCCTCGCTGGACAGTTAAACTTATGACTTGACTGACTGCTGAGTTTCTTGGGCGTTTCTTCTCAGCAGTGGTCTCCTGAGAAGAAACGCTCGGGAACGCTTGGGAAAAGCTGGTAAAAAAATATAAAATATGTTTATTCAGTAAGTAGGCCGCACGGGCGCGTCTTCACCCGTGGTACGGTTGGCTATGTCCGGTTGAGCAATAAATATGAGGTAGGTTAAGGTTATGTTAGTTCTTCAGCCGGCCCGAAGGGCCAAAACACTCAGAAGTAGGAGCTCCACGAGAGCGTAGCTCCGTCAACTCTGTTAAATTTGATTTTGAAATATAAATTTTAGACAACCGTATCACGGGCGAAGAGGGCGCACGGGCACTTTTACACGTCAAAAATCTACCAGCGCTTCACAAGAGACCACTGCTGAGAAGAAACGCCGAAAGAAACTCAACAGTCAGTCGTTTTTTAAATATGACTTATATAATAATAAACTTAACTTAGCATTATATAAAACAAAAAATTAATACATTCATGCGCAGTTGAGCTGGAAAATGTGGAAAACTCACAAGAACTAATAAGTAGTAGTAATAAGAAATCTAAATTTAGGTAGATTCTTGACGTGTAAAAGTGCCCGCGTGGCCTACTTACTGAATAATTGTCTTATATGCTTTGAAACTGTCAGCTCTTAGGTCTCCCGTGGCATCAATATTAGGGCGGCCATTATGATCAGTTCAGGACGTTATTTCATTTATCGGCGGTTGATTAATTAGTGTGGCAGTAAAATATGGAGGGTATTAAAATAGAATGGTCAGCTATTTAATTTCAAAAAATAAATAGGCAGTTGGGAAATAATTTCGGCAGTTTACGGCGAGCTGTAAAATCAAGACTTCATAATTGAAAAGCGCGGCAAACTTCCGAGGGGACGTCTATGGTTAGGTTAGTTGCGTAAAATGCTTAAACATGGCAATAATTGGGATAGGCCAAAAAAATAACTCACTGTTTTTACATTCTAATTCGAAAGAATTGGTAATTTTAAGAGACCAATTTCATTAATTTTGTATTTGACCTAATATTTTTTTGTTTTAATATCTTGATTTTTTAGCAGACATTTTAACACGTTCACGGACAGTAATAAAAAACCATTTTAATTTGACCCCCGTATTTATGACGCCCATGCTATAGCCGGTATGATACACGACTGCTATAGCATCCGCGTCCATGAACGTGTTAAGGACGACATAATTATTTTAAATTTTGGTTGGCGTTTTCTAGTAAATTACAAAAATTAGATGATGTCTAATGATAAAAAGTGATTGCAATAGTGTAATAAAACATACTATTTCAAGCGGTTTTCGCCTAACCTGTAAGACCTAGGAGGGCTTCAAGCCAAAAACGAAAGTCAAACAAAGGTCTAATATACTTTTGTCAAAGTTTCCGAAATAGATAAATATTTCAAAAACTTAATAATGCAGAACGGCTTTATAACCCTATTCCCCGAAATGGTTTTCAAATTAGAGTAATTTAAAAAATATGAACAATCCCAATTTAGTATGTTTTTTTTTTAGTTCCACTATTTTTAATTTCTACTCTTGTGTCGCATTGTAAGGTCAAAGAGTCGGCCTTCATAATATAAATACAATCAATCAAGATATGTATGTAAATACTTTATTTGAGAAACGGGAAAATAACATCAACAAAATAGACAGAAACCAAAATGTATGTACAAAGGCGAACTTATCCCTTTAAGGGATCTCTTTCAGGGATATTATCTTGACCTGCGTAATTTAATTTGCTAAATGTTTACCCCAATTATAAATAATAGTTCCTTTTTTAACCCCCGACGTAAAAAGAGGGGTGTTAAGCTTGGTGTGTATGTCTCCGTAGGTGTTAAACCTTAGACCATTAAACGGATGAACGTGGACCGATTTGGACGCGGTTTAAAAAAAAAACTATATTATTTGTTTATTAACATTACATACCGAAACGTACATTTTGCTGCCTAATTATAATAAGATCTTCTTATAACGAGATTAATGAGTTTTCTTGCCAATCAAATCCAATGTTTTAACGGCCCATGCCCAACCGCCCAATATCGTCACTTTACGGCTCATCTAGCAAAAGTAAAACATCCCTACAACTGCCGCTTATAATCGATGCCTTAATTTTAAGTCATTACAATATTTCGTATCGTTGCATAATGAAAGACCAATTATAGAACTCCCCGGGTTAACCAATAGTGAGTAAAGGTGACAGGAAATCCGATATTGAACTGTTAAAACAGAACAGAGGCTCATTCTACTCTGTAAACCCAGATTGCTTTTGATATGTCATCGTAGGTACCCATTTTTTATAACTCTGCCGCTATTATTGTCAAGTACAGTCAGCGTCAATATAAGGTAACATTCAAAGTGCTCAATAACAAGAAGCCAGTCTTAAATCGTTATAAATCCTAAATGATCATTCAAAATGAAAAAATAACGATGCCAAACCTAAAGATGATTTTTATACACCTATTCAACGATACTACCCCTCTTTTTTTTTTTCTTTTTTTTTGCCCCCGCGGCGACTTGAACAGCTCCTACCGCGAGGATAATGGCGTTTCCACGTGAAGTGATTTCGCCAGTGTCAAGGTATATATGAGTATCAATCAATCACTACATAGTATAAAACAAAGTCGCTTGCGCTGTCTGTCCCTATGTATGCTTAAATCTTTAAAACTACGCAACGGATTTTGATGCGGTTTTTTTTAATAGATAGAGTGATTCTTAAGGAAGGTTTATATGTATAATACATTCCACGCGGGCGAAGCCGCGGGCGGGTCGCTAGTATAGCAATAAAACACAATCCAATCTTCTCTAGGAAGATTGGGGGCAACGTTGTACGGTGATTTGTAGGTCAGAGGTCAAGATAGTTTTAACCTCTGCACCACTGCGAGTCCACTTGAAACGAGAAGAAAGATGCCAGATACACGAAATAAGTCCAAGTCTTCAATCACTGTGCGACACAAAGGCATAAAAAGTACAAATCACTATCAGAAAAGAACTTTGAACACCTAATTACCCAAAAATTAAAGTTTAAAACAAATTACACGTCCGCCATCTTTTAACGTTGCAAGTGGCCCCCCAAGCAGCAAAATATGTTCTTTAATGATCGAGACAACGTTTCTTATTCAGTCTTATCGGATTAAATATTGTCATATAAACATCATATACACGTTTATATAACGCGATTTGGGCGCACTTTACTCGACTTACTGGTCGTATACACATGGCATAATTATCATATAACTATCCAATATGTCATATAGAAGGGGTAACGCTGACTTCTATAACCCTCGATTGTTCAATTAAAGCATGTTATATGATTATTACATGTCTAATGAATCGAATAACCGCAAATAATATGACCATCAAGCCGCATAACAGCGATTTATATCACTATGGAAGCTTTTAATATGACTAGTTAGTCCCTTAGTTGCAATTTTCATGACAGTTAAATGATCTATGGATCATATTAGAGCGGATTAATTGTCTTTAAGCCAGAACAACCAAATGTGTATCCGCGTGGGGAAATAAGTATAAGTATTTAAGTTTCATGTTTTCTACTACTATTTTGGTAATTAATGTTAAGAGCATATAAACGTGAAGTATAGTCATATTCATAAACGCTTATCAGTTTATCGACTAAGTTTTACTAATGTTATGTTTAATTTTAATGCCCCCCCTTCTATTTGCTCAATTTAAATATTATTTATTTATAAAAAATATGTGCTAACAATTAATTGTTTGTTATTCGACACATAAGTTGCGTTCATTACAACTATTCATCTAAATTGTTGAGTAATAGTTACTTATTCAGCTAACCTGACGCCATTATTGTTTGTTTTAGGGTTCTCTAAGGCTAGCTCAAAACTCATTTTTAACTTACTTTCTAACAATAAATTTATTTTGAATTTTAAGGGTATTAGTGTAAGAACCTAACAGTAAAAGCTATGTCATGTACATGACATTCATCAAATTATTTAGGTAGTATTATTTTTGAGTTCGCGTGCATACTAATGTATTTAGTAGGCATGCCGAATCGGCATATGCGCAACGTGACGCGTAAGTGTAGTAAATTAAGCCTATGCGTACAGGGTTTTGTAAAATTTCCTTTATTTGGTTTATAAGACCATGTGCCAATAATTTCCAGTATCTACAGGAGTTACGCATATTTTTTCACTGTTTGTACAGAGGAGTGTTCTGGGGTCAGAAGGCATGATATGTGGAATTCTTTTATTCAATATGTCGCTAAGTTCTTTTAGCGCGCTATGTGAAATATGGTTATCCAAAGCCCATTTCGTAATTTCAGTGCGGCATTCTAAGTTGCAGAGATGTTCATTAAAATCATCACTATGCTCCGAATTAGTATCTAGTGATGTGGTAACAGAATTTGAAGTAGCGTTATCTTCCTCACTTGTGTATTGTAATTCATTTATAAAAATATTTTCTACTGAACCACTTTCTGTCACAATATCATTTGTCACTTGACTTTCCGAACCAAAACGAGCACATTCGATGGTCTCGACCTTAGATATTGTACTTATATGCTTTTTTGTCACTTTCCTCCTATAACCACCGCTTCTTTTAAACTTTAACCACTTTTCCCATTCCATTTTTATTAATAACTTTTATGATTTGCTTCATGCAGTTAAGGAAAAACGTTGACTAAAAGTAATGATGGCCACAGTAATATGAAATTTCAGTCATATAATTGCGATTAATAGATATTAATGTTCGATTAACAAGAACTACAACACCGTTACTCGACCTGCCATATAAAAGTTTAGTAAAAGAATTTTACACTACCAATAAATCGACTAAGATTTGTATAAGAGTTTCTTATATAGGCGATGTTTAATAAATATAAAGTCGTTATACATATAATATAAGGATTTGAGTTGACGTTTAGTCGTGTTTTTAAATGACCAAAAATATTGCCAATTATTGCTCAGTAATTTGTTATATACCTAACCTAGTTTGTTATAAGTGTTGTTTTTACAACCTCATAGTCCTGTAATAGCAACCTATAACACTTTTATTTGATTTGTTTTGATTGGCGAATAAAGGCCATATAAAAGGATTTTACATGCCCCATGTATCATTTAAAAGCATTAAAAATGCAGTTATGTCACTATCCCTTATACGACTAGATCGTTATGTAAAACAACCGTGTAAACGTCTACTCGACTTCTCTACATGCCTTAATGATTCTGTCGTTTAAAGATCGGATAAAACACAATAATATGATTAATTGGAATAGAATCGCTTTTATAAGATTGTTATACGATAGCATTATATAAGTTGCGGTTATCCGACTTTTAAAAGATCTTGAATCATGTAATTTGTGGTTATCGAACTCTTAATAGATCTCAAATCATATAAGCATAAAATTATAGGACTACTTTGCTGCTCCCCCTCTTGTTATAATTCGTCGACTTTATTTTTTTTCTTTTTTACAATGTGGCATCTGGTTGCCGCCATATTGTTTTTTTTTTATTAAAGTGATATCTTTAGTGACACTCACAAGATTAAGACAAATCTATTGACATAATAATCATCAAAATCGGTCCACTCGTTTATTTATTTATTTTATTTATTTAATCATTAGTATCTGAAGCGCCACAAAGGAACAAACATACATACATATATATGCTGATAAACACATTACCGTCCTCCTTCAGCAGTCGGGTAAATAGTTCGATACACTATATTACTAAAATTGTATGGTGTAGCGAACTATTTGAGCACTTTGAATGTTACCTTATGTTATGAGCTTATAACGCCGTACATAAGATCTATCAAAACACTTAAGCTCTAACAACACGTAAAGTACCTAATAATAACACCTAAAAAGCAACAATCATGGGTTCACCGAGGAGTAAGGTTTTTCCAATGGTTTTTTAAAACATTAATAACATTACAATGAAGTAACAAACAAATCTATAAATACAAGCAAAAATTGACTTTGTTAAAACTTCAAAAAATATGTTATTAAATAGAAAAGTGACTGTCAAGTCAACATACAACGGTGGGATGGGAAAAGATACATAACCCTTCAGGTGGCAAGAAAAATATAGTTAGTTTAAATTTGAATTTTGAGTTAATGTCATAAAGTATTAATTGTTTTTTGACAGCAGCCGTTATACGGCTGCTTGCCACTTGAAGGGGTATATCTGTCTTAAATAAACGGGTTATCTCGAAAAGATCCCTTAAAGGGATAAGTTCGCCTTAGTACATATTTTTATATTAATATTTTTTAAATAGTCTGATCTAAAATCAAATTTGTCCATATTTTTGGGTAGTGGTTAATCAAGTGGAACTTTGTGACGAGTTGATGACGTAGAAAGTGTTCCTTTCCGAAGAGAAGACCTTGTTTTATTAGACCATGTTTAAAACCTAAAATGAATATTTTTAAACTGTGATATGATTATAATTCCTTAATAACTCAAAGCTTCCTCTGTCGACGACATTTTGCCTTTGAAGTGTGAGCAAGCGGCAACGTGTGTCACCGACGCGAGCCGAGCAAGTTCACATACTTGAAAGGTCGCGATTTTTCAGCTCGCGCGTCTGTCACTGACGTGAGCCGAGTAAGTTCGCGAATTTTAAGATCGCGATTTAAAAGCTCGACCGTCTATCACCCCTTTTATGGAAAGTTTCTGTTCAGTTTTTATGTTGACGATGGACTACATACCCTTTGACCATAGAAACTAAAAGACCCGAAGTACCTACGACAAAAACGTGCCAGCCAGCAGCGTACTTATATTTACGTGTCAGAAGGTAACGGTTGCCTTATCCAAACTTGCCGCCATGTTACGGCCCCTGGTGGTATTAATCTTGTTTATCGATAAACCAGATTACGTACTGCATAGAGATTTATTTTGACGTTCTAGTTACAGTTCGATTTAATTACGAATTTCTCAATTACGGTTTAAGGCTTAATGTTTTTATTTATAATAATATTAATAACAATCATTTATTTCGGACAGGATCGCTGCGACATAATTTAATAATAACAGGCAGGCGTCGTAATTTCATCGGGTTAGTATCGTCTCGTCTAAAACGCAGCTGGTCTAAGTAGCAAGTGACTTACAACATAGCTAGACTTATGTAGCAAGCGGTCTAAAACGTAACTGATCTAAGTAGCAAGTGGTCTAAATCGCAGCTGGTCTTATGTAGCAAGTGGTCTAAGTTCACAACACAACTGCCCTATTTATTATCAAAATTCCTCTCTTATCCAACAATCTGTCTGTGTTGTCTGTGTTTAGAACTGCGCATCTAAAAAAACGTAACTATAAAAAAAAAACATTTGTTTCGAAAGACTAAGGGCTAAAAAGGAATACAGGTTAGTTATGAAGATATAACGATATGTATATCGGTCATAGAACAATATGCCCGTTCCTTGTTTCTTTAATCATTGCTACATACATACATACATGCCGTATTAATTAAACTAAAAATCTCGATCTCTATAGCCATGCACAATTAAGCTAAGTTCAGATGAACGCGCGGCGACGTGCGGTAGGCTCGGAGCGCGGTTTAAGATTGTAACAAATCAATATTGTTGTGTACATGACCGCGCGTGCCCGCGCGCACCGCCATGCATCGCGCGCAAGATCCGGACCCGCGCGTCGCCGCGCGGTGACGCGCGGTTCAAGATCTACACTCCTGTATCGACCTGTTCAGTTGACCCGCGCGGTTTGAGGCAGACGGAAGCACAGAGATACAAAAATGGAGGATGAGGTATCTATTGATTTGCGCAAACCCACAAGCAAATTGCCTTCTCCACGTCCATTCTTACTGAATGTTCACGCTAGACTGCCGCGCGCAAGCCACCGTCATGTGAACAGTTGAATCGCGCGTTCATGTGAACTTAACCTTAGGCTAGACGATGTATTATTTCATGATTAAGTTAAATTATTGAAATAATAATTTGCCTAAATAAAAATAGCCTTGTTTAACCTGTTAATTTAATAAATTTGTATTACTGTTTACTATAATTTTCACGTAACGAACAAAATACTTAGAGGCCCCTTTTTTGTTTTGTTTTGAGTACCTAGTATATTTAATTCCCAAGCTTGTTCGTGCGAAAAATCGAGTTCGCGTCGCGTCACGTCGAATTGCACGCATCCGCTATTGGTCATGCAGCAGACTTCAGGAGGGGAGGCTCCATATTATAGGTAAATAGGTGCTTTGCTCTTTGTTCAGGTGTGTTGACACGCCTAATAGTGCATTTATTTTGCAAACTTTTATGTAAAGCAGTATTTGTTTACTGATAAACACGCGTATGGGCGCAGCCATACTAGGCCGACTCTGGACTACTGGAGTACTAAATACTACTACTACGTTAGTATCCCTTAGTAGTCTGTGTACACACAACATCACACCTAACTAACCATTAAAGACAGAGCAGAGAGAAAAAGAAAGCGATGTATATATGTGTATTATGTCAACTTCTATGCATTCTAGTGCGACTCTCATTCATGCAATATTTCAGATTTCTGAAGTGTATAGCTAGATGTGTTGCCGTGTGTACTAGACTAAATTGCATAGTGCGTCCAGATGCGATAAGTTGTATGATGAAAGCCACACTTTATGTTCAAATATTGATCACCAGCTGTTTATTGCCATTCAAAATTATGCCGTATTAAGGTACAAGGTAAGGCGCTCACTTACCCTACTCTGAACAATATTATCTTGCATTATCTGTTGCCTTTCACCAGCCTTCAAACAAGTCCGACCTGTCTGTCCGACAGAGTCGAGTCAGTCAATCAAACGGTTTCTTTCTTGCAAACAAAACTATATAAAAAATTGGCCTAAAATCGATAACTTGCGATACTTGTTGTTTGAATTTCAACTTATGTAAGCTTAAAAGGCGAGAGCAAATATGGAGAGCTAAGCTAGTTAATTATTTTAAATGAACAGTGTTAATATGGAGCCGTTAAGGTACGTCGTAACGCACGTAGTCGTGTTTAAATTGTTTAATTTCTAAATAAAAATCGTAGATTACGCAAACATTATATTATTTACAGAGGAGAATGTGAACTGCCTAACAAAATGGCATTGTTAGATATTATGGAGATAGAAGAGGACGACGGTACGAGCGAAAAACAGGTGTCTGCGTCACGTGTATTAAGGAAAAGAAAATCATTAGCGCCAGAAATAAGTAAGCCGTCTAACAGGCGAGTGAGCATGAGGCCTCGTAAACACAATATGATGATGACAGAAAATGCAACTACAAAACAAATTGAGGCCCTGTACCTAAATAAAAAGGTGAAAACTTTGTCGCAAACCCTAGAAACTATCTATGAGGAACCAAAGCCAAACAATGAAACTGAGGTTTTAATTGGCGGAAGGAAGGTGAAAAGACTGCTAACGTTCCAGCTGGGCAACCAGTACACTAAAGACAAAATAAAGAAACGCAGAGCAAAGATAAAGAAGTTGCTTGGAAACAAATTCTTAAACAGGAAGAAAATACCAATGAAAGTGTTTTTGGATACTATTGAAGGTTTAGAATTAGATGATGTTGTACAAACAGAATCAGTAATATCATGTACTAATGTAGCTATGTCATAAGTTTAAATTAAAGATAATTATTACCTATGGTATTCATTACATCTCATTTAAATATTGTATTATATGTAAAGGATACTGCCATCATTAAACATTGAATGTGTTTGTACCAAGAGATTCAAGTTTTATTAAATTTCAATCTAAACTACCCATTACTAATTGCTTGGAGTGTTCTCTTAATTAATATCTGTAAACCTAAATATTTAAATATCCAGCTCAACTATTGCTACACTACAAAGTTTGATATTTATAGATTTAGGTTAACAGATATTTAGAATTAGAGACCAGTCTGTATTCTGTTATGATGTGTGCAATTTTAGTTGTGTATAGGGAGAAAGTAAAATTAATAAAATGGTGAAGCAACATATCATCTCATCACCGTTGTAAGGTTTTTTTATGAACTTTGATTTTTAGTTTAAGATTTGAAATGCTCCATATAGAAAAGAACACATGGTGACTTGCACACTCAGCAACAATATCACTTTATAAAACCTATTACTAATCTGCTTTTGATCATATTAAGTTGCTAGTTAAATGCAACATAAGTAGGTATATATTTCTTCTTAATTAGGTTATATGAAAGTCTTATATTAATAAGTAAATAGGTAAGTTTATAAGTTTACTTTGGCCGACCTGGACCAGAAAATCGCTGTATCAAGGACTTCATGGAAATCCATGGAAGAGGAATATGTTCAGCAGTAGATGAGTATATACTGAGAAGAAAAAGAAGAACGAAAGAAAACAACTAGCAAAACTTATTCAACACTTTGTTTTTGCCTTACTTTCCCTCTTACCTTTCTGAGAGATTTAGCTTCATGGTGAGCGGCTCCCAGAAGCGCTTGCAGTCACGTGCTAACCTCTCTTGCCTTCCCAAAGCCTAAGGCTAAAACCTACTCCAAATCCTCGATACATTCTGTCAGACTGTGGAACCAGCTGCCATCTGATAGTAGGAAATCGCAATCGGTTGCATCTCTACAAGGAAAATTGAGGACATGTATAAATAGGTATTTATTTTATATATATTGTATGTTACCAATAATGATGTACATTTAATTATTCAGATGTTTATTTTTATTATTTTTAGTACACGCAGGTTCTGTAAACTTTGTTTTGCCCTAATGTACCACATTCTACTTTTCTTATTCTCCTCAACCACCCAAAGGTAAGCTGGAAGAGAACCCTTAAAGGGATAAGTTCGCCTTTGTACATTCTAATTCTGTCAATATTGTAATTGGTTTTCTATTTTTGTACAATAAAGTGTTTACATACATACATACTTATAAAAAACATTTATCACTAATAAATAAATTATTATTATTATTATCACATGAGAAACATTAAGGAATGTTAACACGTTCACTGTCCCCATACAAAACGATCTGACAATGTCACAAGTCCAACGGTGCATTTAGTATGGGGATGTGATCCCATGAAGCACAGCCTCCTGAGAAAAGCTTTACAACCCCACATTGGGGGCACCCGGACAGGGAACATTAAGGTTGGTCATAACACGAAGATGATGTATCTAGACAGTTCAAGTATGGCTTCAGATGTGTTGAAGCGTTGTCTTCTTCAGGGTTGACACACACACAGCGGGGGTCCTGCCCTCCAGGGATGTAGAGTTGACGAGGTACTCCTGCCCAGCTCCGGCTCACTCCTCCACTGATGGCAATTAAGGATACTCAGGGGTTACAGATACACAACACAACTTTTATGAAGTTAGAGGGCAAGCGGAAGTCAAAAATCGTGGAACACGTCTGTTTGATGAAACTTTTCTTAAAAATTTAAGTCTTGTTCCGCAGTGCGGCACAGCTCATCGCAATGAATGCTGCATCCGCGAGAACCTGAATTAGATGCAAGGTGTGAAAATTTCAATACCGTCAACAAAGCTAATTGACATAAATTACCTGGTCTTGGTGCACCACACCCTAGTGCCTTCTCCGGAAGTCCATTCCATATTACATGGCGGTAGTTTTGCCTCCTGATTCTTGGCAATCTCTTTTTCTACAGAACACTGTTTGATCTTATCATCAAATTGTCTGGAGTATTCCGTTTCAATTCCCTTTTCGTCATAGAATCTTCCAATAAGGAAACCTAATAATTAAAAATATATTTTTCAAGAACTTAACAGTGCATTGCCAAAATATAAAAGTTGAGTTCTATATTATGAGTTCTATATGTATACCTAAACATGTTAACATTTGTAGTACCTACCCATGTTACAAGCCATTTATTAGTAGGTAAGTATATTTAATTACCCCCGTAGTAACCCCTTTACAATAGTGCCACTGCATGTCTTCCCGTGGATGTCGTACGAAGCGACTAAGGGAATATAGGCTTGTAGTACCTACTGCTAGGCAATGGGCTTGCAACCTGTCACTAATACGTTGGTAAACATCTTGGCCTGTTTGTGTAAAGTGTGGTTGCTGAATTATCAACAACCTTTTGAAGTTGTAGGTAATTCTCTGGCTCTGCATACCACGCTCTGGGATTAGTACAGGCATGAAGGTATGTATGTATGTATATTTAATTATCTATGTACAGGTCTATCCACGAGAGTTGGCACGAATGGATTGACCTAAAGTAATGTCACTTGTCACTGTGAGTGGCAGTGTGAGTGCCTTTCTTATACAGGGGCCTCCTTATATTCTGTAAACACGTACCTAACACGTTCTCGTTGTTAAGGAAAAAAAAAAAAACTGCACCAAGTATCAATGTTAATCCTTTTAGTAATTTTTGAAGTCCATTGTATTTAAAAAAAACATAAATATTTTTATTTGTGAAGAAAGGTGATGGCGTGTTCGAATAGTAAATAATCTAAAAAGGATCAGACCGAGGAGTCCGTCGTCAACAGAGTTTTAAATTTATTTATAATATACTGTCTTATCCTGTTTTCATACCGACGCCGCAATTAACAAAATAATGGCGAAAAGTTTCACGACATCGTCATTACGCATGAAAAATGTTTATATTTTATTAATTTGTAAAATGCAAAATGCAGGCTAGATTACGAAGTAAGAACTTACATAGATAAGATTACATTGTGCTTGATAACCTTCTTATTAGAATGACACTTCACTCATTTTTTACTGTCATATAAGCGACAAACAATACTTATACCGTAATGTAATTTTATCTTATTCTCAAAATGACTACACCTACTTTTGGACGAGGAAAAACATTATCGGGACAGTCTCGAGAAATAATTTTTAACGTTTTTAATTATTTTAAGCAAAAAACTAAAAATGCTGAAGGTGGATTTCTAAAAATTCAAGAGTTATACAAATTAACGTCTGCGGCGACTGGGACATCAGAACGAAGTGTACAGCGAATCGTTAACTGTATCTGCAAAAATGCGACTGAGGGATCGACTTCTAATGTGTTCGTGACACCCGGTGAAAAACGATCACGTTTGTCGAAAAGATCGGAGGTGGACAATTTTGATTTAAACGTCATCCGAAGGTGTATTTACGATTTTCACAAAATACACAAAACACTACCAACTATTAAAACATTACACAAAGTTTTAAAGGAGTCAATAGATTTTCCTGGCAGTGTCAGTTCTTTATTACGACTGGTACATAAAATGGGATTCCGGTGGAAGAAGATTCAGAACAACAGGATGCGGATAATTGAAAATGACAACATTCGTTACAAAAGATTTATGTATTTACAAAAATTACAAGAATATAGAGACCAAAAACGGCCTATTGTGTATACCGATGAGACCTACGTGCATAGCACTCATACTACGCCAAACGCATGGACTGACAACAGCAACAGTGGCATCAGAGTTCCCATATCAAAAGGGCAAAGACTTATAGCGGTTCATGCTTGTACAGAGGAAGGCTTTGTAGAAAATGCTTTGCTGACATTCAAATCTAACCAGAAGTCTGGAGATTACCACAGTAATATGAATGCTATAAATTATCAAAAATGGGTGAAGGAATATTTGTTACCGAATTTAAAGCCCAGAAGCGTCCTTGTCGTCGATAACGCTCCTTATCACAACGTTCAGGTGGATCGAGCTCCAGTAAAAAACTCAAATAAAAAAGAGATGCTGACCTGGTTAGATAAAAATAAAATATCATACCCAAAAAGAAATACTAAAATCGTTCTGTACAAAATAATTAAGAAACATAAAGACACAAAGAAAACTTACAAGTTAGATCAAATACTGCGAGACCACGGTCATTCTGTACTACGTCTTCCACCTTACCATCCAGATTTAAACCCAATTGAGATGTTGTGGGGGATTATAAAAGGTAAAGTAGGGACAAGGAACGTCACTTTTAATATGAACGAAGTTCAAAAACTATTCATCGATGAAGTTCATGCCGTTAAAACAGAAACGTTTCATGATACTTGGAGAAAGGCCCAAGAAACAGAGCGTTCGTACGAGTCTATGGAACACCGGCTAGACGACCTTACTGATGGTTTCATTGTTAATATAGGTGACAGCGAGGACGAAGAATCTTCAACATCTAGTAGTTCAAGTGATGCAGAGTCGGATTAACAATTTTATAAATAAATTTTATAGTCAGGTTATGCATATGTATGTACAGTCGAGTTTATAAATATGTGTACACTTTTTTACCTACTCGAATGCGGTCGCTAACAATTAGTTTGCAAACGCATTCGACTAGATAAAAAGGGTACACATATTTATGAACTCGACTGTACAGTCAGCGTCAAATAGTTTGTAGCAGTCAAAGTGGTCGAAAAGTTCGGTACATCATACTAAATGTATCCTATACCAAACTATTTGACCACTTTCACTGCTACAAACTATTTGACGCTGACTGCACATAAACCACAGTCAATTAACCCACTTAGCCCGACTAGGTGTTATAACACCGCTCAAATTGATTAAACCCACTTAGCCCGACTAGGTGTCGTAGCCCGAATAGGTTATCAATTTGAGCGGTGTTATAACACCTAGTCGGGCTAAGTGGGTTAATGCATTTGTACATATGAGGATAAAGTATTTACATTAATGGTGTTGTTTTAATTTAAGACTGATAGATCTATCAAACCCATCAATCCCAGGACCGCTGCTTAGAAGGCAACTCCCGTTGACAACGTTGTCAAAGATTTTTCATACATTTTATTCATGATGAAAGTAGACCTTAGTTTACTAGATTTATCTTCATGGATGGTTTGCGTGGCACTGCAGTATACTACGTTAGGTGTTCTTGGTTTCCAAAGGTTTCTTATTTTGGCGGGTATGCCAGATTTTCTTAGACACAATTATCGTAATTACTTTTTGCATCAACCTGTATTTAATAATTATGTCATGCACACATAGACATTTTCATTCACTCGTTCAATCCATTCGTGCCAACTCTCGTGAATATATCTGTATAATAAGTTTTGTTACTGAGGTTGAGTCAACTAAACCTAACATATGGTTATTTAAAATTAAAATCTTAATTATTGTACATTTTGAAGAGCAAATAAAAGATAAAAAAAAAGATAAAAGATGTTTATTCAGTAAGTAGGCCGCACGGGCACTTTTACACGTCAAAAAAATCTACCAGCGCTTCACAAGAGACCATTGCTGAGAAGAAGCGCCGCAAGAAACTCAACAGTAAGTCGTTTTTTAAATATTGCTAATGATATTAAACAATAATAAACTTAACCTAGCATTATATAAAACAATGAATCTCATATAAAACCAAAAATTAATATATTCATGCGTAGTTGAGCAGGAAAATGTGTCAAAACTCAGAATTGTCACAAAACTAATAAGCAACAGTAATAAAAAAAAATTGAAAGTATACAACCTGCATAAAAGTTTCGATACATTCTCCTACAGAAACCGTGTCCCCTAGACAATATACAAATGCTTACATATTTTTATGACTAAGTTATTATTAAATTATTTAGGTGTTGGCCAAGCATTTTTATCTGTTAGATAGTCTTCGACCCTATAGTAAGCTTTAGACATCAACGACTTTTTCAAGTAAGTTTTAAGTACTGGAAATGGTAACTTTAAAACAACGTCAGGTAATTTATTAAAGAAAAGGATGCATTGACCTACAAATGATTTATAAACCTTACGGACACGAAATTTTTTAATAGCAATTTTATTTTTATTTCTTGTATTCAAATTATGTATATCACAATTCTTAACAAAAGAGTCTTGATTTTTAATGACATAAATAATATTCTCATAAATAAATTGTGATGCTACTGTCAAAATATTAATTTCTTTAAATAGTACTCTTAAGGAATCACGGGAGTTTAGATTATATATAGAACGAATGGCTCTTTTTTGCAACACGAATATAGTCTGTATGTCAGCAGCTTTTCCCCAAACCAGAATACCGTACGACATAACACTATGAAAATAACTATAATAAACTAAGCGAGCTGTCTCAACATTAGTAAGTTGCCTGATTTTCCTAACAGCATAAGCTGCCGAACTTAATTTACCTGCTAGTATTGCTATATGGGGACTCCATTGCAAGTTTTTATCTATAGTTATCCCTAAGAAAAGCGCCTTATCTACCATTTCCAATCTCTCATTATTAAGAAATATACTAGATTCTACCGGTCTAACATTAGGCAAAGCGAACCTAACACATTTAGTTTTCTTAGCATTGAGTAGCAAATTGTTACTAGTAAACCAATTAAGTACTTTACCTAGTGTGGCGTTTATCCTACTGTAATCGACGGATTTTCGGTCTACCTTGAAAATTAATGATGTATCATCAGCAAATAGCACAATATTCCAAAGGTTATCTACTGTGGGTGGTAAGTCATTAATATAAACCAAAAATAAGAAAGGTCCTAATATAGAGCCCTGAGGCACACCTAATTTAACAGCTGCTCCAATAGACTTTGTTTGGTTTACAACAACCATTTGTGTTCTATCACTAAGATATGAAGACATAAGATTTAGAGAATTATTTGACAGACCATAATGTTCTAATTTTAATATAAGAGTCGCATGATCTACGCAATCGAAAGCTTTGGAAAGGTCACAAAAAATTCCTATAGCATCACAAGATTTCTCCCAAATATTGTATATATATTTAATGAGTACAGATGCTGCATCTGTTGTGGATCGCCCTCTGGTGAAGCCAAACTGATTACTGTTAAGCAGTTTATTTCTATTGAAGTGACCTAACATATCTTTTAACATTAACTTCTCAAAAACTTTGCTTAAAACAGGTAGAATAGAAATGGGACGGAAATTCGTTAAATCACTCATATCGCCCGATTTAAAAAGTGGTATGACTTTACTATATTTCATAAGATTTGGAAATACCCCCTCTGAAATGCAATTATTGTAGATTAAAGCTAAGTGAGGTGCAATTATATCTATGATATGATGGATGACTTTAACTGACGTTCCCCATAAATCCTCGGTTTTTTTTAAACTGATTGATTTGAATACTTTAACAATTAAAACAGAATCTACGTAGCTAAAATCAAAGCTTGCGTTAAAATAATAATTCTTGTTAGTCGCCGCAATTTCCGACACGATCTTTGCACATTCTTAAATTCTTCTTTTAAATTACGCTTGAAAATTGTGCCATTCCATGTCTTCCCGTGGAAGTCGTAAGAGGCGACTAAGGGAATAAAGGCTTGTAGTAGTTGTAGTACTGTTAGGCGATGGGCTTGCCACCTGTCACTAATATACACTGTTAAACATCTTAGCCTAATTGAGCAAATTGTGGTTACAGAGTTATGAACATTTTTTTGGAGTTGTTGGTTATTCTGTAGCTCTGCCTACCCCACTCTGGGAATGAAGGCGTGAAGGTATGTAATTACGCTTGACTTTTCTGTAAATGTCACTTTTTGAAAACGCTTGAAAGTTAACTGCCGCACTCAGAGACATCAATTAAATTTAATGATTTCTTAGTGACGTGTCGCCTTATTCTATTGCTATAGCAAAGAAAGTGACAGCATTAACGTTAGTCAAGCATTAAATTTAATTGACGTCTCTGAGTGCGGCAGTTAGTCTTTGTTTACCAACGATTTTTTTTTGTATAATGTTATAAAACTTCCTATCTCAGTGTATGTTTGGAGACCAAAATTGTATTTCTCAACTTGACTTAATTCCAACTTAATTTATGAAACGAGATTTGGTGTGTATTCGTATTTCTGCAAAATCATGTGAAATTTTAAAGTCGATTTAATGAGACATCAAGATTGACCGGTGTACAAGCGGATCTTTGATTGCTTGGAATACATTTATATCTTTATTCAAAGCTACAAGTCTGTTCAATACCTATGTCACGTAAATTTGAACTCTCTACAAGAAAATTTTAGGAGGTGGGAGGACCTTGTGCAGGGTCCGTCCGGGTTGGTACCACCATCTTATACATTAACCTACCGCCAAGCAGCAGTGTTCGCATTGTTGTGTTCCGGTTTGGGGATAAGACAGCCGGTGAAATGACTAGCATAGAGGCATTCCATCTTCGGCCTCAGGGTTGGCAACGCATTTGCAGTCTTAGGATTGCGGTCTTGTGAATGCGAATGTCTATGGGTCACAGTTTCCACTTACCATCAGGTGGCCTGTGTGCTCGTTTGCCTTCCTATGATATAAAAAAAAAAAAAAAAACTTACAATAGTTTAGAATACTTACATTATTTTAATTTTTATTGTAATAATAAAAGTTTTGATTAATATACAGGTTTATGCAAACCTAATTCAATTGATTTTTCAAATAGTAATAAATATCAGTAGGTAACAGAAATTATTACCCGACTAGGTACAGTCAGCTGCAGAGAAAAGGATACCCCCCCTCCTGGTAAGAATCGATTTTTTTCAAAAACCTGTGGTAAAATTTATATGATTTTTCGGTGAATTGAAGATTTTACTATTGTCTACACATAAACTCAAAATCATTTAAATCTAACCACAGGTTTTCGAAAAAAAACAATCCTTACCAGGAGGGGGTGTATACTTTTCTCTGCAGCTGACTGTACGTATTATACTTAAGCACTTTTTTTTCTGTTTCTCTGATGTAAGTAATTTTCTGTTCTTTTGTTAATTTGTTTATCATTCTGCATTGTCCTTGCTTATTTTACTCCAAGGTTAACTGGAAGAGATCCCATATGGGACAAGTTTTCCTATGTATACAAGTGGTAGATAAGGCAGTTTTTCTAGGGATAACAATAAATAAAGATTTGCTATTGAGTCCCCATATAGCTGTACTGGCAGGTAAACTAAGTTTGGCAGCTTACGCCGTTAGGAAAATTATACAACTAACTAATGTTGAGAGTGTTGAGACAGCTCGCTTAGTTTATTTTAGTTATTTCCATAGTCTCATATTGTACCGTATTCAGGTTTAGGGTAAGGCAGCAGACATACAAACTATTTTGTGTTACAAAAAAGTGTCATTCTATTTATAACTTAATTAATATCTTAACTATAGCGTCTCAATTCATTTATGAGAATATTATTTATGTTATTAAAAATATATATTCTTTCACCAAAAACTCTGATATACATAGTTTTAATTGCTCTACTAAAATTCCGCGTCCCTAAAGTATATAAATCATTTGTTGCTCAATGCATTCATTTCTATAATAAATAACCTGACATAGTTTTAAAGTTATCCTTTCCAGCACTTAAAAATAACTCAAAAAAGTCATTAATGTCTAAAGCATACTATAGGGTTGAGGACTATCTAAGACTCAAAAATGCTTGGCCTAAACCTGAAACTTAGTGATTAATAATTTGTGCAAAAGCAAACATTGAATCTTGTCTAGGGGACACCGTTGATGTAGGAACACATATCGATTTTTATATGTGGTTGTCTTGTGTTTTTTATTTTTCTCTGTCTCCCTCGTAATATTTGTGACATGTTTTCCTGCTGAACTACAAATTATATTTAATTTAATATTTATAGCTTTATAATATGACTAAGTGGTATCACTTTGTTAGGAAATATTGTTAAAAAATTACTGTCAGCTGAGTTTCTTGCACCGTTTCTTCTCAGCAGGGGTCTCTTGACATGTAAAAGTGCCCGTGCAGCCTACTTACCGAATAAATCTTTTTATAATAAGTAATAGTAATTTATTTAGTAATTTTTATCTTTATCTTTTATTTACATCATCTATATTGATGCAAACATTGTCTTGTAATTGTTTGTGTGCAATAAAGAATGTACATACATACATACAAGCAAGCCTAGAGCTTAGTTGGCACCTAAAATTGACCTAGACCCGGGTACATTTTTGTGAGATTTGCCTTTGATATTTTTTATTTAGTTAAAATAAAAATTCTCACATAACAAGAAACTAATTGTTTACAGCACTTACCCACAGATACATACTTTTCCTTCATAGTATTTTTCCAATTAACCAGATTGAATAATTCATCACAAGACAAGCTCAGCACATGATCTTTGTCAGCACTCTCATCTTGGAAATCACCTGTTATAAATGCCCGTGACCCATCTTTCCCTAAAAGATATAAATTGTTTCGTTTATACGTTTAAAGGCAAATGACTACAACATATATGTAGCAATATAACAAAATCATCTTACCTATAAAATAATGATATGGGGCACCCCTACTATAGTGTCTTTTGCCTTCTGTGACATCATATACAAGACCCATTAGAGCTAAATACAATTTATCTCTCTTTACTCCATCATACTGTTCTAACTGAACGGCAGAGAACACTCCGTCAATTTGGTTTTCGTGCTGAGAAAGTAAACTTGTACAACTTTCAAATAATGCCACCAAGCGATGTCTAAATATAATACTTCCGATAAGGGTAGTTATCGATACTATAATTGTTTTTTTACCGATCATTGTAAAGCTGAAAAAATATTTAAAACAATGACAAACATATATCTTTCAAGAATTAAATATTGATTATGAACTAATTAAATGTACGAACATCAAGTTGGTACCTACCCTACCCGAAGTAAGTTAGGTGAATGTGAGGTGAATGACCTAACGGCGAACGAATAGGTATTAGTAGAGTAGACTTGACACGAAGACATTCCAGCCAAAGGTAAAAACGTCAACACTTCTTTAGCAAGGTTTTAGGCATGTTTTAGGTTCAGCCACTTACTTTAGCATAAAGAAAGAAAGAGACTAACAGAACGATAGTTACCACTAACCGAATTAAATAATAAATTCGAAACTTCGAGTGCCATCTCTCTATCACTCATCCATCGAAACTAGATTGAGAGAAAGGGAGCAAATGTAACCTAAGTTCGATTTTCAAAGTAAGTCTTTATAGCAAAACGCTTTTAATATGGCGCGCGGAATAAGCAATGTCTTAGTCAACGGCGTAAGCGCTTTGACGCACGCGTCCTTCTTTACCACGAAACAATAATAAAACGTAAAACGATATTACTTTACTGATATCAAACTCGTTTAGCTTCAGCAAAACAACGAAGGTTTTTTAAGTAGGTACTTAAAAAACTAAAATAAGGGCATCTATTCCAAATTGCTTCAATTTTGTAATCATTGTTAATGATAATTCTTATTCACTTAACAGTAAAAAGCCACTATAGCATCAACAATGCGACTACGATTAAGAAACACATTTTAGGTATAAATATATACCAAAAAAATAATTGGAATAGGTAGATCTATTAATGCTGTACTCCTATTTTGTACGGAGACTTGACACAAATATTTAAAAAAACGGCGGTACTACGATTTTTTTTTTTCATACAGTATGTTAACGAGTATCAATACTTGGGCCAGCTAGTCTCTTTCAGCAACAGGCAAGACAAAGAAGTAGAACGCCGAGTGGAAAACGCCTGGAAGAGCTACTGGTCCATGAAGGAGCTGATGAAGGGAGACCTTCCTATGTCGCTAAAGCGGAAACTGGCCTGTGTGCTCGTTTGCCTTCCTATGATACATAAAAGAAAGAAGAAAGAACTCGTTGACATATGTATCCTGCCTGTCCTAACCTACGGTGCCCAAACCTGGTCACTCACCGAGAATCAGAAGCTCAAACTGAAGGTTTGCCAACGGGCTATGGAGCGAAGCATTTTAGGTTTTAAAAGAACGGATCGCGTTCGGAATACTACGCTTCGCTCCAGAACCGGGATAACTGATGCTGGTAAAAAAACTGCCAGAATTAAATGGGACTGGGCTGGCCACATCAGCCGCATGCACCCGGATAGGTGGGCTAACGTAGTCACCAAATGGGTGTCGCAAGACGGGTGGCGAAGACGAGGCAGGCCCAGGCGGAGATGGCGGGACGACCTGGACGCGTTTCTTGACAACTGGCCGGACGTTGCCACTGATAGGGATTTGTGGAAATTAAGGGGGGAGGCCTTTGCCCAGCAGTGGGACACTCAACAGGCTCGACGAAATAAACTTATTTATAATATAACCAAGTCGCAATCGAGTAGAGTCGATATCGATATTATTGACTTTAATTATAATCCTATGTATTTTTTTATTTTTTTTCAATAACTACTATTTTTAATTAAGACTAAAATTAATTAGGCATTGCCCCACAAAGCTGGAGTAACAGTTTGACCGTAGACGGAGGATAGGGTCTAGACCATGTTTACAAAATGTGAACTATTGACAAATGTGTCAAATTACCTCAAAAAAACAAAAGAAAATCGAGTACAACGTTACATTTTCACACATATAGTATAGTATTCGGGCGTTTTCACTAAAAAGTGTACCCAATTAAGGACTGAAATTAAGGAACTTTAACTTTGTCAGTTTTGTGACGAAAATTAGCCATACATTGCGGCCGTCAATATATAGCTAATTTTCGTCACAAAACTGACCAAGTTAAAGTTCCTTAATTTCAGTCCTTAATTGGGTACACTTTTTAGTGAAAACGCCCATTCTCGTTTTAGCATCGTCAATATCCCTTTAGAGTAAAGATGACAGCAATGATTTTAACGATTTTATATTTTATAACTGCTATGCTAGTCCTTATTCTTAGCTCGATACGCAAACGAGAGAAAGAGGTGAAGCTATCTAACATAACTTCGAACTTCGATTTTCAAAGTAGCGCCTCAACAAATAGCACATAGAATTAGTAATGAACGCTCACTTCAAAAAAGTAATTAAATTATCAGAAAACTGATTTTATTTGTATTTTAACGCACTACATAATGCCAACCAAAAAACATTTGCAATAAGCTAATGAGATTTAGAACCTCCATCCACCGTATAATTAATGAATGAGAGTTGCCCTTAGGGCTTGTTTATAGTGAAACGAGGCGTCGCGAGTAGCGTTGGGCGGCGCGGTCTGCACTAAATTTAAACATATGACCTTGTATAAAAGCGTTTACGGAGAAGTGGTTTTACACGTGTTTGCTTTAAAAATAGCGTTACTCGCGGCAGGACTTTTTGACAGTCTTGTCTTGTTGACCCGATGCCCTCCGCGTGCTCCGCTACACGCTCGAGAGTTAGCCACGGATGCAGCGGCGGGCACCGCTACTCTCTACGCCTCGCATTCCATAAACAACTCCGTCCATTACATTTTTATTTAATTAGTACATTGCCATACATCTGTTCGTGTTTGCGCGTGTGATGACGCTGTCCGCTGCACGCGCCGCCTGCAGACGTAAACAGAAAAAACGCCGACGCGCCGCGCGACGCCCCATGCCGTACGCCACGCGCATCACTCTGCGTCTCCGTAAGCACGCCCTTATAGTTAGGCATACCCTTTATAATCTGTGTTTTCAACAATCTGTGGTTGCTATATTCGGTGGTTCAGTCTTGTCAATCAAATCATATGTGTAGGTATACATACATTTTTATTATTCAAAAATTAATAAAAAATGAGAACCAAGGTCTCTGTGGTACATCGATTGAAAAATTATGCATGTTCAGCGAATGAAAGAAGAAGAGTTGTGGTAACTGGTTTAGGTGTAGTTAGCCCTTTAGGGTCGGGAACAGAAAAAGTATGGCTTAAACTTTTAAAAGGGCAATGCGGTATCGTCCCGCTCAAAGGTAAAGAATACTCAAAATTACCATGTAAAGTTGCTGGATTAATCCCTGTCCAAGAATGCGGGGACGTCGCCGAAGCACTGTCTAAGTCTAACTTAAAATCAATGGCTCCAGCAACTTGTTTGGCGCTCCTAGCTACGTCAGAGGCATTAGCAGATGCTAATTGGCTCCCTGAGTCCAAAGAAGACAAGGAGGTTACTGGTGTAGCTCTGGGAATGGGAATGATAGATCTAAAAGATGTCTGTGATACTAATGATGCGTTAAAATTAGGTTACAATAAAGTAAGCCCTTTCTTTGTACCAAGAATCTTGCCAAATATGGCAGCAGGCCATATAAGCATTAAGTATGGCTTCAGGGGTCCGAATCATGCTGTCTCAACAGCCTGTGCGACAGGAGCACATTCAATTGGAGATGCTTTTCGTTTTATAAGGAATGGTGATGCAGATGTTATGGTCTGTGGAGGTGCAGAATCTTGCATCAGTCCACTAGCCATAGCTGGGTTTTGCCGACTCCGAGCTCTGAGCACATCATTCAATAATGAGCCAAGTCTTGCATCTAGGCCATTTGATAAACAAAGAGATGGTTTTGTGATGGGTGAAGGAGCTGCAGTATTAGTAATAGAAGAATATGAACATGCCCGGCAACGCAATGCTAAAATATATGCAGAAATACTTGGCTATGGGTTATCAGGGGATGCTTCTCATATTACAACTCCCCGAGAGGATGGAAGTGGTGCAGTACTTTCTATGAGAAGGGCTCTACATGATAGCAATATTGAAAAAGAGCAAATTAGTTATATAAATGCTCATGCCACATCTACACCTGTGGGGGATGGTATTGAATCGACAGCAATCAAAACATTATTTCAAGAACATGCTTCCAAAATATCTGTCTCTTCAACCAAAGGAGCACATGGACATTTGTTAGGTGCCGCTGGTAACTTGGAAGCTGTATTTACCATACTGGCCTGCCACTTTGGAATATTGCCACCAACATTGAATTTAGAAGATGCTGTAGATGACTTAAATTATGTCATAAAGTACTCAAGGATTTGGGAGGCAGAAAGAAGAATAGCTTTAAAGAACTCCTTTGGATTTGGTGGCACTAATGCTACACTCTGCATAGCTCAGTTATGATTTCACGGTAAACAAACAAGTTTAAAGATATATTTTGTACAAATTAATATTTAACTTCAATAATTGGTATCTTATTTAAATTATAATTTGTTAGAAAATTAGATTATGTGCTCTTAGTTTCATTTATTCCTTCCTTGGTTCCTTTTACTAATATAATTTCTTGTCCATTTCCTTCTTAGTTAAAATTCATTCCAACATTCCATGTTGCTTTAACTTCTACCTTACATTATTGGGGATGTAACAAAGTTTAGTATACAAGTGATTTGGCTTTTAACAAAGCTAGGGTCCTAAAATCTAAGAACCTGTTCCCACTACACCACACCAGCAACTTTGCCGGACCCATTTGTACCCAGCTGGGTCCGGCATAATGTGAACAGCTTCATATAAATTGCACGGCCACTGGCAAATGCGCCGGTCCGGCGTAGTGGGAACAGGGCCTAAAGTGTAAAGTCAGACGATCTGAAATTCAAGTTTAATGTTGCAAAGGTGCTGGATCTGCCCTGGCCTTTGGTCCCAGGGCTCTTAAGCCAAACCTAAGGTAACCAACATTGAAATACCAATTGACAGATGGCAATGATTTGGTGAGTGAATACGTTATCGGCGCTCTAACCAACTGAGCTGATATCAACCGCTTAGTATCGGATTAATACTCTCCCCATTTTGTCCATATTGATTCTGGGTTTTTAGTTGATACATTTTTGAACCATGCCCTTCTGTAGTGCAAATCTAAACAATGAAAAATCCTAAATGGAAAGATTTTTGTTCTTAGATATAGGCGTATCACTGAGAGCCGGAGTGCGCATGAGGTGCGGGAAAAGGAAACAACCACCTACTGACTACTTATCGTCAGCCAATAGAAGCAGAACACTGATACGTCAAATTGTGATAAAACAGTTTTGATTGGCTGTTTAACAAAGCCACATGGTTTGGATTGTCTACATTTTTTAAGTACCTAAACAAACTGGAGTATAGTCGTACCACCGCACCCCAGGCCTACCCCGGCTGTCAATTAAGTTGTACGCCTATAGTAAACTAGTCGATGTACTGTAGGCGAAAAATCTAAATAAAACACTTTTCTTGCATTACAATTAGATATATTTAAAACTGAGTTACATATTTCTGATTTCATAACAATGACAACTGCCAAGGTAAATCCTTTACTCGTGCTTACAGTTAAGCTTCTTGATAACGAGGGATATTTAATTCATCATGTACCACTGAATAACATTAAGTTACATAAAGCAATTGAAAATAAAATAGTTTGATCAAAAAATGCTACTTTAAATATTTCTAAGCATCTAATATTTTAAATAGTAATTATTTTTAAATGCTGGGCATTATCCAGATTATTAATTCACGATTATTGTAATGGTTGAGGTGTTCCAACATGATTTTATTACACTTTCGAAATTACTACAACCTCCAAGCGGGCCGCGCGGTGGTCAACACCTGGTCGTGGCCGGGACCGGGATCGGCACCATGAATCTGAATCCGTATTTCTTTTCGTATCGCATTACTGCTACCGGACATTGATGTTACCCGATTCCGTTGATTCTATAGACATGATTGTCCCAGGGTAAAATAATTTAAAAAAATAATAAAAACAATGGCGGTTCGTATCGTTTAAGATGAAACCAAAGACGGATCAATAGCCATTTTACCAACTCGGGGAGCGAAATCACTAATAATCAATTAAATCGATATCGATATACATGCAAGACATTTTAGTAGACGATAAAGCGGATATAGGTTTGTGCCGTTGAAGGGTAAAATGACTATGATATTGTAGCGCGGCCGACGCATCAGGCGGGCCGCGGCGCGGGCGGGTTCACGCACAGCTGCGCGAACTTCTGCCGGAGGTTCTGCCGCAGCTCCTGCCGCTTCTCTGTTATGTTTCGACGGGATTTGAATTCCAGGACCTCTTCTATTGGAATATAACTGGTGTCTTGCTCCTCGTCTGAAGAGCATGTTTCCTGCGAAACGTTTAACCTGGTTAAAGTTAAAAATAATAAAAATACAATGGTTTACACGCGCAAAAACTAAAATTTAAAAAACAACAAAATTGTACTGTTATTTTTTATAGACTAAAAGATAATATTGAAACAGTTAAGAAGAGAAAGAGAAACATAACATACCATTAACATTTCTTGTAGTGATAGTGGAAATCCAGTGCATGAAGTCTTTTCGTTTTTATTATTGATATCTAAGCAGTCGCCTCTTTCGTGATTGCAGAACCCCTCGGAACAGGCCACCTCGGAGCCCTCGGGCGAGCTCACGAGCGAGGAGGACCCTGATATGGTTTCGCAGCAGCCGCCGTTGTTCCCGGAGGAGTACCCGCAGTCGTGAGAGTGTTCGCTGGGAGAGAGGTTGCCGTTTTTGCCGCGTTTCTTGCCGGACTTGGCCGGCGAGAGGCGCTTTGTGTCGTCCTGGCACGACCGGCAACTGTCCCCGCTCGCCTCGTAGCACGCGCTGTAGTCGCGCGGCGAGAGCAGGTCAGTCGGTGTGTCTCGCTCCTCCAGAAGGCACTCCTCGCATTGACACTTTTCTTCTGGTTCTTCTGAATCGGCCTCCTGTACAAACAAAATATGGATATAGCCGTTGACCAATTCAGGGCCATAATAACGAACTGCTACGGATGCTCAGGATGCGTCAAAAATTACAGTTTTCTATGGCTGGATGTTTATTTTGACAAACCTTATGACAGGCAGATCTTCTGATGGTTTAAGCACGTTTTGCGAATTGAAAGTTTGTAAAAGAATACGTCTGTCAAACGTAAAAAAGTATGACCGTAAATTAAGGAATAGTCTAACGCCCTTATTCATAAACGCACTATAAACCAATTTTAGTTAAATATACTTAGCTACTTTCTGTCAGATGCAGTAAGAACTAAAGAAGCGACTAAGGGAATAAAGACTTGTAGTACTATTAGGCAATGGGCTTGCAACCTGTCACTAATACGCTGGTAAACACCGCCTATTTGTGCAAAATGTGCTTACAGAATTATCAACAACTTTCTAGAGTTTAAGATAATTCTGTAGCTCTGCCTACCCCGCTCTGGGATAACAGGCTTGAAGGAGTATATGTGTACATATGTTAGGGGGTTTTATTTTCCACACTGAAATTTCTAATGGATTCGCTCGAATTCTTGCTTCTATTTATCTAAAAGAGCAGTAAAAAAAAAAGATGTTTATGCGTTGCACAGTTTGACCACTTTTTGAATCAATTTTCTTTATTATGCAATTCTTCAAAGTCGCAACAGGCAGAAATAATGGTGATGATGGTCGATATCATGTGTTTGACAAAGTTAGTGTTAGTTTGTGGAAAGTTAGTTATTGTTTGTTGTTTTAGGAAAAATAATAAACATTGAAAATCTGCTACAGCGGAAGTGGTCAATTTGAGCAACCTTTAAACGTTGTGCTTTCACCTTGAAACTAGACATGTTTATTTTTTACATTACAAAGACTTCGAGCGTCACCTTGAAACTAGACATGTTTATTTTTTACATTACAAAGACTTCGAGCGTCACCTTGAAACTAGACATGTTTATTTTTTACATTACAAAGACTTCGAGCGTCACCTTGAAACTAGACATGTTTATTTTTTACATTACAAAGACTTCGAGCGTCACCTTGAAACTAGACATGTTTATTTTTTACATTACAAAGACTTCGAGCGTCACCTTGAAACTAGACATGTTTATTTTTTACATTACAAAGACTTCGAGCGTCACCTTGAAACTAGACATGTTTATTTTTTACATTACAAAGACTTCGAGCGTCACCTTGAAACTAGACATGTTTATTTTTTACATTACAAAGACTTCGAGCGTCACCTTGAAACTAGACATGTTTATTTTTTACATTACAAAGACTTCGAGCGTCACCTTGAAACTAGACATGTTTATTTTTTACATTACAAAGACTTCGAGCGTCACCTTGAAACTAGACATGTTTATTTTTTACATTACAAAGACTTCGAGCGTCACCTTGAAACTAGACATGTTTATTTTTTACATTACAAAGACTTCGAGCGTAGATAAGCGAAGTCTGCAAATATATATTTTTCCATACAAATGTGAAACGCTCTAATATATGTGGCAAAAAGAGTGAAAGTAATGGGATCCCCTTGAACCGTTTGAACGCCGTAACGTCAAATACAAAATGCGTAACTCACACGCCAAACATGTTTGCTATGCTAAGCAAATTACAACTTAATCCATACGAAACAAAGTCTCTTTTAATCTGTAACTTGTGTCGGCTGTGGTCGTCGGTGGCGTCAGTGGCATGACTTTCATTTGTCGGCCAGAGCCGACTGTGGCGTTCAAAAGGTGAAATATCTACAAACATTTCATCGAAAACTAATTTCTACTGAAACCTTATAGTTTTCAGTTTATCTTAAGCATTCGTTACGTAGGTTAGGTTAGGTTAGACTTGTGACCACAATAAAAATAAAGCTCCTGCACGTGGAAATGCCTGTCGATGAAATGAATCGTTGTATGAAACGAGTTTCGATATTTGAAGGGTAAACTAAGTGTTTGATCCCGTGTGGTTGCCGGGTTAGAATAGTGCCACTCCATGTCTTCCCGTGGATGTCGTAAGAGGCGACTTAGGGAATATAGGCGTGTAGTACTGTTAGGCGATGGGCTTGCAACCTGTCACTAATACGCTGGTAAACATCGTAGCCTATTTGTGCAAATTGTGGTTACTGAATTATCAACAACTTTTTAAGGTTGTAATTCTGTAGCTCTGCCTAGCCCACTCTGGGATTACAGGCGTGAAGGTATGTATGTATGTAACTAAGTGGGCAAGATACCTTGCACTTGCTCTCGACCGCCTGCCGCTCCTTCTTCTTGCGGCGCTTGAGCTTCTTCTGCTCCTTGCGCTGCCGGCGCGTGAGCTCCTCCTGCGTGAGCTCGTCGTAGAGCAGCTGCAGCTTGGAGACGCCGCTCTTGAGCTCGACGGCGGTCTCGAACTTGCGGTACAGCGCCTCCACGCCCACGGCCGCCAGCGCCTGGCACGTGCCCTCCTCCTCGCGCAGCCGCAGCGAGATGCGCTGCAGCCGCTCGTAAATGCATATGCCGAGACAGATTAGCACCTGCGGATACGAATACTCTATTAGGAACTGCCCGAAATTAATTGCTAGGTATTTTTCTGAACAACGTATGAACCAAGTCGCTTCCCGCCGGCTGTTCTTCGCTGGCCTTCTTAAACTACGCAAAGGATTTTAATGGGTCAATCAACTTTTCTTTGTAGCTCGTTGCCATGGTGACGTCTCCTGGGTCACTCTTTAAAACTATGATTTCAAAGGATATAAGTCCACTAAAAAACTGTTTTATTGGCAATTACACACCCATTCTTTTATGGCCTTTCTCCTGAGTGTGCTGGAAGTATATATAATAACATTTTTTCTAAGAAACTCTATCACTGTTGTCTCCTGGCTTACGGGACAGAATAACAACAACAAAAAGTTGATCCACCCTAATGCGGTTTTTATCAATAGATAAAGTGATTCAAGAGGGAGGTTTTTATAACTTAGGAAAGCACATAAGAAACTACTAAGCCTGAAGAAATATAATCTTAGTCTCAATAATAATATACTCCATGAAAAATACCCCTCGGGCCCGTTTCTCAAAAAGTATAAGTCTAATAATATTAGGGATTTGTCTCATTCCGTAATTTTATTTACGAGACAAAACACTAATATTCTTTTATAATACTAATACGCTTCGAGAAATGGGCACCTGAGGCCCAAGATGCATTACGCAAACTAACGTTTCTATTCGATTCGTTTTTAAGTAGTTTGCGTAATGCATCTTGTCTAGGGGCTCAGGTAACCCGATGGTATTATAAATTCCGGATGCGACAGAAAACTCACATAAACCGAAGCTAAGCGAGGGCGGGTCGCTAGTATTTAAATATAACTATATATGTGACGCGTTTTAAGATTTCATGCAGTAAATTGCACAGGGTTCGCCGATATACATATGATCATAAGGTTATTAATTCATTGTTTCAAAATGAATTAATATGATACATGATATATATATAATATCACTATAATATATATCCATTGATATATACGTTGTTATATGGGGCCATTCCACGTGAAGCATATAGGTATAAAATGTTGATATTTCTGATTTTAGTAATACCGATGTCCTCGATTCAGATATACAATATTTATTTATGCAGTACAATATATGGTTAACGAGTTAAAGGGCATTGAAGTTTTGACTAAAGCCACCGTCATAATCGGATATTTATAATAAATACTAGCTGATCCGGCAAACGTTGTTTTGCCATGTATGTAAAAGTTTGGGGTGGACCACCCTTAACATTTAGGGGGATGAAAAATAGATGTTGTCCGATTCGCAGACCTAACCGACATGCACATAAAATTTCACGAAAATCGGTCGAGCCATTTCGGAGGAGTTTAATTACAAACACCGTGACAAAAGAATTTTATTATATTAGAAAAATATAATCGCATAAATTAATGCATAACTTAAAGCCCATTTAATCGATTTCGAATTGGACCAACACACGGTGTGAAATTTTGCCTTAGTTGCGGCCATCCCTATTCTTGGCTTTTTGATACACGATAGCCAAAAAAAGATAAATATAAAACTCCCTTGAAAATTGTCCTGAGAAACCATAGAATCGCATTTTTTGCTCTGTTGGAGCAGATCAATCAATGAATGCTCCATGTAAGACATAAGTTCATAGCACCAATATATCCATTTAAACAACATTGTAACAAAGTTAGATATAATTGTCAATATTTTTTGCATATATTAATACAATATAACCATCCCATCAAACACAATCAGTTAATGTATTACCTCCTCCTGCGCGATCTCGAGCGTCTTCGCGTGGCGCTCGCGGTGATTGCCCAGCAGTTCCGGCTCGGCGCGCGCGATGAGGTGCCCCACGTACTCGGTCTTGGCCTGGAGGTGCAGGTGCTTGTCCAGCAGGCAGCGCTTGATGCCGCCGTACAGCGCGCCCACGTAGCCCTTCTCCTTCTGCGGCTCCTTCTCCTCCACTAGCAGCTGATACGCTCGTAATACCTGATGCGTGTGGGGAAGTTTTAGGATCTGTTTGCGAGTGGCTATGTAAGAATACATTATCACGCAGAATGGGACATAGTTATTTGTGCAATAAGACAGCATGGTTTTTGCTGTGAGTGTTGATTTTGAATCCCGAGTATGCGAAGGATTCGAAGACAGGCGATGCAAATAAATTTGGTGTCGTGTGACACATACAACTTTTCATCTTCAAGGTAAAAAATAAAACATGATAAAAAATAAACCCCGTGGAAAGAATGAGGGTTCTGTTCGGAATGGCTGCATGATGCTGAGGGTGAATATCCACCAGAGCTGCCAGGTAGCGGAGCGATGCGCGAGAAAAAAACCACCAATATCACTAGAGCAATGCTATATGCTGAGCCAAGACCTTTTTGTACTGCTGCAACGCACACATGCGATTGAGATTGTATCTACGTAAATTTCGTTTGATGCATCTAATAAACCTTTTATTTATATAGCTATCTATCAATATGATTACTTAATGTTCCCAGTCCAGCTCAGCGCTCTCAGTGCGGAGACCTGGGCTGCTCTGCCTTTTACAGCTCTGGTGGTTACTCATCCTTTTTGTGGTGGTTGCCATTATTGACTTTTGCTTTTGCTAATGCAGTGCAGTGTTATCTTGAGAATATTGTATAATAACCAGGGACCGGAACCGCTTAGCGCGAAAGGGGTTCACGATATGCTTTTTGATAGACTTGTTGTAACAAACCCCAAGGATGCGCTTAGCTTATCGTCGACTTAGCTCAAAGAAAGGGCAACCAAACGATACGGTTAATTCGACTAAGCGCTAAGCCTATCCCAATACCCTATTGTCTGTTACCTTATTCAAGCTTATTCGAACGGTTTCAAGCTGGTTTAACCTCTATGCGCAAGAGTTTAGACTTATTATTGAATTACCTAACAATTGATAGGGTGGCGGCAGGCAGTAGCCGCTTAAGCGAGACGGCTAGAATTCGCCGGAATGCGCAAAAAAGAGAGAGGCGATCAATTGGGTAATACCCAGTTAATGCTAAGCGCTTAAATATTAAACTACCGAAACCCTAATGAACTGGGTAAGCTCTATTGATGCGGTTAACTACATCAAAGGGGTTCGCCCTAACGTTAAGGTGACTCAATCATAGCTAAGCACATCGATTGGCTTACCAAATGATAGGCTAAGCCTATTGATAGGGTTAATCAAATGAAGGGGTTTTCCGGTCCCTGATAATAACAGTTTTCACCACGACGAACTCATTTTGGCTTACATATTTTTTCAGAAGAAGTCCTGTTAACGGTTTTTTTTACAATCAGGAAATATTCATAAATTCATCATAATTTGTTTTGGTTAAATATATCCCTTTGCCCTTTTTGCTGTAATTAAGCTCTAATTTACTCTCCTCACAGGAAATAATGAGAAATCAATAACTCTGGTATAATAAAAAACAAGGTTTATCAGCTTGGTTACCTACCAAAAAGATTAAAACGCAATTTCACCAAAACAAAGAAAGATTACAAATTAAAGTTTGATAAAAAAGAGCCTTTGCAACGGAGGCCAAGACCAGCTACTTATTTAAAAAATAATACATTTACACCCGAACAGTGAATGATTGTTCCAGTTGTGAATGATAAGTGCAGTAATAACAGTTTACATTCGTAAGAAAACAGTTTTTCTGATAAGTCCACAAGTCTCGGCTTATCAAAATGATAAATAACTATGACGCAACGCGCCGACATGGTTTGGTTTAACATAAACCACAATAAACAGAAATAACATAGCGTAGATGAATAACGAAGTATTGGTTTTTGGACGGAGATGAATTTAACTGACGCGTACAGTTCGCAGTGCATCTCTATAAACCTGAATCGCCAGTTGCGGTTGTCACCGATCCGAACTGTTAACATACACGGCCGAAACCGTTCGGCTACAACACTTCAGTACATCAAAGATGTTAAAATACTTCAAAACTCATGAGCCCTGTTCCACATTAAGCCACGCGTGACTATATCGTGAGGAATGGGTGCAGTGACTTCTAATTTTGATTTTTAGACGAAGATCAGCCTGCAACTAGCGTGTAGTAATCACAGATCACAGAAACAAGGGAGATTTTGGGGGCGTGGTTCGTGACGCCTCGGTATGGTCAAAATGGACGTATCGGCACAAGGCGCTTCAAGCTTTGCCTTAGTGGACCTAATCGCATCTCATCTTTCAAAAAGAGATTTCGGAAGTTTTTGGAAAGAGACAAACAAGCTTAACCCTAGATTGAGTGTGCCAGTGAGCGTTGAAGGTATAAGCGAGCCGGCACAGATAGCTGAATTGTTTAAACAACATTTTAGGGTGTCGTCGCCCCTCGGCCCTGCAGCGAGTCAACCATGCAGTACTGAGACAGTCACGGGACTCACAAGTGAGAAACTAATTCGCTTTGCGGCGAGGGAAGTCGAGACTGTTATCAGGAGTATGACTCGCGGCAGGTCCCCGGGACACGACTTTCTTAGCATAGAACACCTAAAGTATGCTAGTGTACATTTGCCTAGGGTGCTTGCCATATTCTTTTCTGTATGTATTAGTCACTCCTACTTACCTTTGGACTTAATGAAAACCATAGTGGTTCCAATCGTAAAGAGCAGGACTGGTGATGTTTCTAGTTTAAATAATTATAGGCCAATTTCACTGGGAACTATAATAGGAAAGGTCTTGGACGGTTTGATTAATAAAAATTTAAATTCACATATGAAATTTCATGATGCGCAATTTGGGTTCAGGCCGGGTCTATCCACGGAAACCGCGATTTTATGTCTTAAGCACACCGTCCATTACTACGCATTGAGGAACACCCCGGTGTATGGCTGCTTCCTCGACTTGTCGAAGGCCTTTGACCTTGTGGCATATGACAGGTTGTGGGAGAAGCTACATGGCGAGACGGATGTTCCTGCTGAGCTAATTAATATCTTGAAGTTCTGGTATAATAACCAAAACAACTATGTTAGGTGGATCGGCTCATTATCGGGCATGTACCGGTTGGAGTGCGGAGTGAGACAGGGGGGCCTAAGCTCGCCCAGCCTCTTCAACCTTTATATGAACCGACTGATTGGTGAGCTCAGCAGCACTAAGGTCGGATGTTCTATTGGCGGTAACATGGTCAACAATATAAGTTACGCAGACGATATGGTGCTGCTGTGCCCATCAATCAACGCTATTATTAAGCTGCTTCGTGTGTGTGAAGTTTACGCGGAGACGCATGGCCTGAAATACAACGTAACTAAGAGCGAACTGCTGCTCTTTAAGGCGGGTACTAAAACCTATGAACCAGTTCCGCAGGTAAAGTTGTGTGGCACTCAGCTAAAAAGAGTGTCACGTTTTAAGTATTTGGGTCACTGGCTTTCTGAGTCTTTGAGTGATGACGAGGACATAGAACGGGAGCGGAGAGCGCTGGCAGTCCGATGCAACATGTTGGCCCGCAGGTTCGCAAGGTGTACAAATAACGTAAAAGTGACGCTGTTTAAAGCTTATTGTCAGTCTTTCTACACCTGCAGCTTGTGGGTCAACTTCACGCAGAAGGCTATCAACGCCCTTAGAGTCCAGTACAATAATGGTTTCAGGATGTTGCTGGGGCTGCCTCGATTCTGCAGCGCGTCGGGGATGTTTGCGGATGCTCACACAGATGGCTTTACTGCTATACTGCGCAAAAGAGTCGCATCCCTGTTGCACAGATTGCGGGGCAGCCCGAACAGCTTGCTATGTTGTATTGCAGAGAGGTTTCATGGCTCCTTCCAGAACCATTGGAACAATCTCCACAGGCCTTCTGCCAAATAGATGTTTTTGTAGTTTTTTTAATTATTATGTACTATTATTATTTTGTGTCGTGTATGTATATTTGTGTCTTACTGTTATGTGCAATATGGATATTTCTGAAATAAACAATTTGAATTGAATTGAATTGAATTATTCACCCGCTGATCAACCGCTGTCAACATACGAGCTCCGTTTAAATGGTAAAAATCACTGTTTGTAGCGTGAAAGTGGGCAAAAGTCGAAGTCCATACGTAAATTTTAAGCCAAGGGGCATAGCATACCACCGGTAAATTTAGTTTGTAAGCATTATTTTTATTTACATACATACATACATTAAATCACGCCTTCATTCCCAGAGTGGGGTAGGCAGAGCTAAAGAATTACCAACAAGTCTTAAAACTTGTTGATAATTCTGTAACCACACTTTGCACAAGTAGGCTAAGATGTTTCCCAGTGTATTAGTGACAGGTGGCAAGCCCATCGCCTAACAGTACTACAAGCCTTCATTCCCTTAGTCGCCTTTTACGACATCCACGGGAAGACATGGAGTGGCACTATTCTAACCCGGCAACCACACGGGTTTTTATTTTTATATGAATATTTAAGGTTGGTATCTATTTTTGAGCGTAATGATGTGGACATGATTTCTATCGACTATCGATAAATGGCTTTTTTTTACAGCAATCAATAGAATTACACACGTTAATAGTTTCAGTTATTTATCATCACTATCACACGCTTAAAACACAAAGAAAATAATTTAACAAATTTTCAAGTTATATAAAATTAAAATTTCGTTAATATAACGAACGTTATATACCTACTCGTAAAGTTTACGCTGCAGTAAAGAACATTATCCTGGATGATGTAGGTAAAAACATACTAAAATCTGGATTCGGTTCAACTGTGTTGCATATTTAATCCATTGATTGGATATGTATGAGATAAAAAATACAAATAAGATTAAAATCAATTAACCAACGAGTAAGACAAAGAGCTCGGTAGTGAGCTATTTATTATGCTTGCACATAGCTCGTCAACCAGCGCCGACTCACTGTCAATGGGATAATAAATATCAAAATAACTAAGAGATCATTTTTTTAAAAGGTTCATGGCTACAGGTTTAGTTGTAGAGAATGCCCCAAAGCATTAAGTCTATCTTTCTGTTCTAAGTTATTCGTACCATTTATAAAATAAAGTTTACATAAACGAGTACCTACTTACGACAAACTACTGGTTCGTCCCAAACTGAGATCTCGTGACATGATACTCAACCAAAGCCATTTTATAAGTATATTTGTATCAACATCGCAATAGCCAAGCTTGAAGTTTGCACTTTTATGTACTAAGTATTAAAGTAAATTCAACACACAAAAATCTTTAACAGGTCCAACAAAATTACCACAGAAATGCAGGCATTTTAATTGTTTTAATATAGGTATGATTCCTAATTTCAAAAACTTTTGAATTGTATTAACCTAGGAGTAAAATAAAAATAATAGTAAGTACCTACCTTTTACCTAAAAATTGAATAGTACCTATATTAACGGTGCAAACAAGGTTTATAAGGTTATCGATATATTTTGAAACAATCCTGGTGGCATTCCTAAGCGGACTGCAGGAAAGAGCCGCACGCCTCTTGAAAAAAAGGATCTGGAGGAGTAGTTCTTAATGAGATGAACATAAAGACTACTACTATCTTGGCGCCATCTAGCTAATTAGTAATTAGGGTGAATTGCATATACATTGTACATAGTTAAGGACTCATTTAATAAATGTTTAACAATCCTTAACTTTTTCCTTTGTGTGACGAAGATTAGTCGTATAATCATAATGCTTAATTTTCGTTACACAAAGGAAAAACAATGGAAGAAAGATAGAACGTTATCTCAATTAATTCACCCAATAATCAATGACTTGTCGCTAGCTGGCAGCTAAGTGACTAGTAAGCGCTACCTTACGTTCAGTAGCTGAATTATGATAGAACAAAAAACAATATTTCAGCATTTTTGAACCTTGAATACTTAACAAAAAGCTTAATTTTGTGCTACTATCAAAACTATGTTACGGCGTTCTTAGTTCGTAAGCTGCAACCAATTATGAGGAGGTTGTTTTTGAAGTAGTTAATAGAGCGTAAGCATAAGACGAACACATGTTTAAAAGTGGTGACACCGGGTCTTGTACCATTTTGAGCTCATGACATGTCTCCCTTGTATCAATGATCTGAGGTAGTAATTAATGTATTAATAAATAATTTGATGTCATGTTTTGGGATGTCAAACTTAATCGTGAATAATGACATTAAAGACAAACGAGACCATTTTGTGCCCCGAAAAGGAAAGAAACTTTCGAATTTGAGGCTGACCAAAACAAAAAAGATTGTGGCGTTATGCTTCGCTGTTCTATTTTATATAGGTAACATAGAAAACCTTTAGAGACGGCCTTGTTATGGTTCCATTGAAATGGAAATGGTAGATAAGGCACTTTTCTTAGGGATAACTTTAGACAAAAACTTGCAATGGAGTCCCCATACGGAGTACTAGCAGGTAAATTAACCCTTAATTTGGCAAAAATAAAAAAAGTCGGGAATTCAAACCCTTTTTGATTTTGAATCAGCAAAAAAATAAAAAAACATTCCAAACATTAAAAGTGAACATTATAGTATGTTCACTGTGACGCACATTGCCAAATTAAGGGTTAAGTTCGGCAGGTATGTGAAAACTGGCATTTTTTTTTAAATATTTCACATAAAAACCAGATGACTTCGGTAATTTAATTGTTATAAATTACGCTAAAGATGGTTAGATTTTCAGTAATTTCAAGAAATGTCAAAATATATAAAATAAAAAATAAATACATATATTAAGGGACAATCTCATAGAAATTGACTTAGTCCTAAAACTAAAGCTCTTACTATGGGTAACAATAAAAATATACTTACAAAGGGAAATAAATACTTAAAAACATAGTAAACATCCAAACTCAGAAACAAGTATTGGTGCTCATAATACAAGTATCTGCCGATACCGGGACCGCTCGCTTCAGAGGCGGGGTCACTGCGGACTACCAACTAGAGTAACGTATAATGAAACAGTTGTGTGTCGTGAACCTTGGTCTTGCAGTCGGCGCAGAAGCGGTGCTTCCGGAGGTAGTTGTGCAGCGTGTCGTGCAGCGTGTTGAAGTGCACGAGCGTGACGTGGTCGCGGGCGGGCGCGCGCATGTTGTCCCAGGCCTGGCGCCACGCCGCGCGCCCGCCCCAGCCCCACGCGCCCGCCCAGCCCCAGCCGCACGCGCCGCCCCAGCCGCGCGCGCCGCCCGCCTCCAGCGAGTGCAGCGCGCAGCGCGACGACTTCTTCCAGCGCGGCTGGCTCAGGATCAGGCATTCTATACCGCTCCTGGAATTCACAGACCGACGCGTTAAAGGTTGTACTAATAAACTTATGTTATCTCAGATGCCGATCTTGAGAGACGTCAAAATGAACGTCAAGTCATATAAGACTGAAATTTCTGATGTGCCTGGAGACGAGCTTCTCGGCCAAGTTTATTAATACGACCCTAAACCTGCCCTGTTGTCATGAGGAACACAGTATCCACGAGCTTATCGATGACCACTCACAATTTGATTGCGTTTTAAAAGATTGAGCTTTCTTAAGGGCGTTTCATAGAAATATTGTTACCTAGTTAAGGGCTAAAATTAAGAAACGTTAACTTTTCCATTGCGTTACGAAAATTTGTCGTTTACTTCAACCCTCAACACCAATTAGAAGTATCTCAAATTCAATAAATGAAGCATATTCAATCCTCACACGTCCCACTTTCTACAGGAGTTTTGTTTGATATACCACAATTGTCTTATAGCAGTACTAGCGACCCGCCCGCGGCTTCGCCCGCGTGGAATGTATTATACATATAAACCTTCCTTAAGAATCACTCTATCTATTAAAAAAAACCGCATCAAAATCCGTTGCGTAGTTTTAAAGATTTAAGCATACATAGGGACAGACAGCGCAAGCGACTTTGTTTTATACTATGTAGTGATAGCAAATTTTCGTAACCCAACGGAAAAGTTAACGTTTCTTAATTTTACTTCATACGGTGTACAGGTCCACTAAGGAGGATGTTTTAAAATTCCACCCCTAAGGGGCTAAAATAGTGAATGAAAATTTGTATGAAAGTCCGTCAGTTTTGAAGTTAGATTCTTCAGATTTTGTGTTAAAGTTGGCGATTGAAAATTAACTTACACTTGTGTCGGCGTTTTTAATAATTTTACGCCAGAATGGATGAAAAGGGGTACAACTGAGGGGTACAAAATCCATACTTTATAAATGTGAACTAATTCTGTCTCTCTGTCGTCCGTCTGTTTGTAACGCTTTCACGGATAAACCGCTGAACCGAGTTAGATTAATTTTACAAGATTGACCATAAAAAAAGCTCAAGGACAAACACTAGTCCCCGGTGTACATATAGAAGCAAACTGTTTTTCCCATGGGCAACTGTATGCAGCATGCTCACGAGTATCCAGCATTCGAAATCTTGTTTTAGCGAAATATGGCGAAATAAAAAATATTCTTACATACTAAAATGTATTAACCTAGATGACGTTATCCAATTCAAAATCTTTTTAAATTCGAGGTCAATATTACATGTGTTTAAAAGATCATTCTGGCCAGGGAGTACGTCAAACTATAAAATTACTTAAATCTTTTAATTTACTTAACTGTGATAAACGAGTTCGACGCGGAGGAAGTTGCGGGCAAAAGCTAGTACAACATTTATAATTACGAATTACGTGACATGTATTTCCGGATAAAAAAAGTATTACGTAATATCATCTTAAAAGGTTTAAAGATCCAATCTTTCTCTACTTAATAAACAGAATGAATTAGTATCCACATGTAGAGCAACAGAACAATAGGATGAACAATGATGAAATTAACTAAAAAGAAAATTTTCCTTCAACTTAAATGTAATTTTTAATGCACGCGATCCAATTCTCTATTTTCGTTTAACCCTCATACCAAGGAAATGTTGCCCCCGTACCATGAGATAGTGATTATATGGCCAGTATTGAATACACTGATTTTACAATTAGACTTTTACATCAATTAGTTATCGAAACTTAAGTTATTTTTTAATGTTGCTGAACAAAATTAGTTCCGTTTAGCGAGTAGAATCGATCGTTGCATTTAAAGCCCCAAGGTCAGAGGCACCCTGTACAAACGGCATCTTTTTTTTACGTTAATGTAGAATTTTAATTTTTTTGCAGCTTCAAGAAACTGAGATAAAGGGTCTTGACATAGAGGCAGGCGAGTTTTTTTCTTTTCGAGGTATGGAACCCTAAAAATGACACAATTGACCGATTTATGATCCCATAACTCAATTTGTCCATAGTTGACCCTAGTAAGTCATGGACAGAATGATCACAACAGATAGTCCTAAACATACTTGGTAACATTTTTTTTTTTTAATGTTCTATTATAATTTTCTTAGTTCTTATATTTAACTTACCTGTGGCCATTTAACAAGGTGGCTAGTGACTGTGGATGTATAATCTTGTCTTCTCTGATAGTCATTATTTCGTCTGTCCCGAGTACCAGTGGATCTAATGTAGGATGTCCTGATTTTGCTAACTGGTAAAAGAGGCGCTCCACACTGAAACCAAACAGGAAATAAGAAAAATATGTTAAATCTAATACACATCTTTATTACTCTAATTGCATTCAAAGCTGCCCTTACAAAGTCCGCTTAAAACACACCTGACGGTGATTGTATTGAACAGGATCCCCAATGCCCACACTATGGCAAAGAGAAAACAAGCCAACACTCACACATTTGGGGACACCACATATTCAGGGAAGACGAATTACAATAAATAAATATCAGGGGACAATGTCACACCAATTGACCTGGTCCCAAAATAAGCTTTCAGGCTTGTACTATGGGTAGGATAACGGGTATGGGTGGGATAACGATATAAATACTTATATAGAGAAATAGATACTTAAATACATAGAAAACATCCATGACTCGGAAACAAATATTCGCTCTCACTCACAAATATCCGCCCCTACCGGGATTTGATACCCAGGACCGCTACCTTCGAAGGCAGGGTCACTACCGACTAGGCCAGCGCGTCGTCAACCAACCAATTATCAACCAGAACAGAAGTACATCCTTTAGGTTTATGTTTTTTTTAGAACTTCATAACATTGGTTCTGTAGGAAATCGAAGAGATGGGACTCATGCTGGATATGAGCGTTCAACCAAGGGGAACATGACAGAATGACCAGAAGTCTGAGTGAAGAAGTCTGCTCCTGCTGCCCATCATTATCCTCGCAAAGATTTAGTTAATTTAAAGGAATGCAAGCAATAAGAAAAAGACCTGCTGCGCCAACCACAACTGATTGGGATATGGGCAAGATGATGATGACGATGATGAAATTAATACAAGCAATAATTATAATTATAATAACATCCCATTAATGGGATGGTGGGGCCCTGAGCTGGAGAGGCTCAGGAGGAAGATGAGGCAGCAACTAAACAGAGCAATGAACACAGGCGCAGACCACGTCTGGGAGAACTACAAAACGACCAAGTCCAGGTACAAGAAACGCCTTAGGTACAGGAGTATGAGCTCATGACATAACTTCTGCAGCAACATAGAAGCATGTTCATAGGCCAACAGGGTAAGGAAGGTTCTCTCCAAGCAGACGACGCACACCATGGGCTCCTTATGCAAGCCAGATAACACACTCACCAGCTCGTCAGATGAAGCAGAGCGGGCCCTTGTAGAAACGCACTTCCCTGACTGCGTAATATCAGTGGACCAGCCGGACGGTAGATTGGGAACACGCCCTCAAGGTAATCAACCCCCATAAAATGGAATGGGCAATCAACAGCTTTGACTCCGTTTAAATCACCGGGTCTAGGCGAGATCTTCCCAGCCCTTCTGAAGTGGGGTGGCACACACCGAAATACTCCATTCAGTACCTGTTTTAGCACTACTACTACTAGCGCCCTGGGCGAGATTTCTACGGCGCCCCCAAGCTGCTATTCAAACCCATACGAAAGGTTAGGTTAGGTCAGGGCTAATATATGAATGTCACAACACCCTTCCCAAGTTATGTAACATCAATCCCATCACCCTACAGTGGATAAAGGGACATAGCACGCGGTAACGACGCAGCTGACGTACTCGAGAGAAGGGGTGCAGAAATGGAACTGATAGGTCCTGAACCATTTCTGGCCCCACCGGCCAGCTGGCTGTGGTACAAACAGCGCCAAATTACCAAAAAAAACACCAACACTACTGGAGCAACCTAAACACCTGCAGGCAATGTATAGAAGCCCTTCTGACAATCAATCTCGGATCCCACATCATGTAATGCTCTGAGGTGGCAACATACCGAGCATGTCACTTCGGAACACCGAGGTTGCCACCAGATGTCATCAGGAACATCAAGGGTCCGTTAGGCTGAGCAAGCAAGGTAGAACTGGGTTGGCAAGAGTAGTGCCAGCAATCCAGCATGCAAAAATGGCACATAGACTAAGTCATTGAGTTCGCGGAAAACTAGCCCACTCTGACCTATAACATCCTGTTGTATGAAGCATTTAATGACATTTAAGGTGCAGAGAAACTGGGGTAAGGGAAGGGCCTGCCAAGATTTTGCTGTTATTCACCAGATACAATGTTTTTTTTTACCCGAAAACCTAATTCCCTATTCTTTTTGTTTATAGCTATCTCAAAGTTATAAAATACGAAATATACAGCTCATTTTATCAATACCTTATAATTAAACAAAGGTTTAACATTACTTTTAAAACAGCAATGTTGATTGAGGGAGTGTGTTACACATGTTTGATTTCACATCAGTATTATGTCTGAATTGATGGTTGCAAGAATCTATAATCTTTTCTCTAATTTTGGATACCCTTTTTATATAAGTATCTGTATAAGCTTTTTTTTTTGGACTATATCATAATCTGATCTGATGAACTAGAACTTGGTTCTTTTTCACTCCCGCATACAAGGGGAGAAAAACTTGACCAATTGAATACTGAATTTAGCAATGCATTTCATGTTGAAAAAGCAACTGCCTTGATATGTCTTTGGAAGTGAGAAAAATGTTGCAGCATTACTATTACATGTTAATTAATACTCTTCAGGTATACCTTCATGGGTACATCCATGTTTGGATACAAAGTTTTTCAATGTTCACCTTGGTAACTCTAAATAACTGTGTAAAATATAGTATGTTTGGGGGTAAATAAATAAAATGTAAGCAAAAATTGTAAAAATGAAAAATGTGTATGTTTGTACCTTCTCCGACAGCCAACACAAGGAATGCTTTGATTTAAGACATTGAATATGTCTGTGGCGTCTACTCTGAGAGCGACTTTCAGTTCATCTGTTGTGAGGACTTTATACTTGCGCATGAAATCTTCATATTCGCGACCTTTAACTTGAGGGTTGTCACATATCAGGCCCATTGTGTTCAAGTCCATAATCATCTGAAAATAAACAAACACTGTAGTTAACATTCAACAAAGGAATTAAATCGCTTAATAAGGTCAACTGCGAAATGTCATGCTCCTTTTGGTAGAAATCAATGATTTCAAAGTGTCAATAAAGCATCGCGAACCTAAATTGAATCAACGCTGCACCAACAAAAACCTTTCCTTTCACAGACAGTGTTCTTATTGTTTTTACATCCAATGACTAATAATTAATATAAATCTATCACGTTACTAGTGTCAAAGTATAGACTTTACTTACCGTGAGATTATCATAAATAGTTAGCGGTAACTGTCGTCGCTTAATCACGGGTTCTTTTTCGCTATTATAGATATCAACCAATTTCGCCATTTTTATGATGAATCACATAAAACTCCAGACAAAACAACTCAAATATACTCAAAATGACGGCCTTCACTAATCAAGCAAGAAATACACGTCGTGTTGCGTCTGACAAATTGAATACAGATTGTGGGTGTGGGGTTCAGTTCAGGGCAGGCTTTCCGTTGTGACAAATAATACCTAGTAAATTTTTCATATAAATCTGAAGCTAGACCAATGCAACCAATCCAAGGAAAATGTAAGTATCGTCCACAGATAAGGTGAATCGCTAAGTTGGCGGACCCGTTATATTTTCATTCCATCTACTTTTTTTCACTCCTTGAATTGTATTGTATTATTTGTATTTCTACTCTTGAGTCTCTTGACTTGAATTAAATTGACAGTTCGTTGAACTTGTTTTTGTGCGCACATGAAAATAGTTCAGTTTTTTGTTTCATCAAAAGATTCGTCATTCATTTGCTACTTTGTGCTCCGATTAAGCTTGTTTTTCTCGTTAGTCGTTAACTTGTAAAAGTCTAGTGTTGCGTTTTTTTGTCGAATGAATAAAATATGTCGAAAATATTCACACCCACTAACCAAATTCGATTAACGAATGTTGCAATCGTAAGGTTAAAGAAAGGTGGCAAACGATTTGAAATCGCCTGCTACAGGAATAAAGTAATCTCATGGAGAAATAAAGTGTATGTCAGAGGAATAGATTCTAATTGTATAATAATCTAGTGTGCATAACCTGAAACACGCTTACAGATGAATAATAATATTTATCTTATTCATTTTCAGGGAAACCGATATTGATGAAGTCCTGCAGACACACACAGTTTTTACTAATGTTTCTAAAGGGCAAGTAGCTAAGAAAGAGGACTTGGTTAAAGTTTTTTCTAAAGAGGATCTAACAGAAATATGTAAAGAAATATTGGAAAAAGGTGAGCTTCAAGTATCTGACAAAGAAAGACATTCTCAAATAGAATCCTTATTTAAAGATATTGCAACTACTGTAGCTGATAAATGTATCAATCCTGAAACCAAGAGACCGTATCCCGTTTCCATCATAGAGAAAGCAATGAAAGATATTCATTTCTCAGTAAATGTTAACAAAAATGCTAAGCAACAGGCTCTGGATGTTATTCAACTTCTTAAAAAAGAAATTCCCTTGGAGAGAGCACAAATGAGAGTCAGGATTCTCCTCACTGGCAAAGATGCTCGGAAAACCAAGGAGAAAGTTGTTAAACTAACTTCAAGTGTTGAAGAAGAAAACTGGGATTCTGGGAATGCCAACATTATTTGCTTAATTGATCCTGGAAATTTCAGAGAAATAGATGAACTTATCAGATCAGAAACGAAAGGAAGTGGTCAGTTTGAACTATTGAATTTGAAAGAAATGGTTGAAGGAGAACAAGCATTGTAAAATAATATTGTCATGTAAAAACCAGATAATTTCACACTGGATTTAATTGGAATAAATTATAAAGCATTTACATAATATTAAGTATTTCGTTACAGTACTTAATCCCTCATATCAGCGATCACTGGCCACTGCTCAATGTTCATTTTTTTTTTGTACTTGTTTGCTTACAATTTTTCACATATAAACATAAATCATAATCTAGAGACAAACTTGTATAGTTATTTTTACCCTCCAGATATATTTCTGAGAAAAAAAAACAGAAGGTACAATGCGAAACTAGTATCTATACCTATGAGTATGGATTTGGTGGGTATGGGGTATCCGTGGGGGGGCAAGCGGCAAAAATTGAAAAAAAAAAACGGCATGAACAAGCAAGTTCCGTTTTACTTTAAGCCAAGCCGAGCGATGTCTGCTATCCCGGCTAGGCTAGCTAGACCCTTTTAAGCACGGATCCGTAAATTACATACCTAATACCTAAGCATTCGAGGGGTAAAGGCAATGTATGACAACATTATATCGTGATAGAAAAGGATAGAAGATTCGTTATGATGACTTCATATCGTTGTGCATGACAAATTACTGTCATATTATTGCTCATTCAGTACACATTATCTTTTTGGAACTATAAATAATTTGAACAATTTTATGAATTTCAAAAGTATTTATTATTAATTAAATCGTGGTTTCGCAACCAAAACGGAACGTAATTACACATGAAGGCGTGAATACACAAGCGCATATTGAATTATTTTGTATTGATTTTCAATAACGTGAAGACAGAGAAAGCTTAATTATAATATATACTAACAATTCTCGTTATACGATTACTACCAATTTAAACGTATTGTGTGGAGCGTTAATAATTCTTTACCCTATAGCGGTTTAATTATATTTTTGTTGTGCAGGAACGCATTTGCTTAGTGTGAATCGGAACGTTAAAGTGAATGTACTCAGCTAGGTACTCAAATGACAAATTAAAAAGTTTTATTTTTCTTATATTGGTACGAGATTTTATTGATTGTTTTCTTTCATAAGATTTTCGGGCAGACGGCGACTGAAATTGCAAGTTACTGTGATATATTTATTTTCAATATTTTACAATTCTTATAAAAGAATTAAATGAGCAGGGATAACGAGTTATGTCTATAAGTAATGGAAGGTACAGAACTGGGTGGCGACCAGCAATTCTGTTTGAGATGGAACAATTTTCAAGCGAATATAACTTCTCAATTCGAGGCGCTGCGCGATGATGAGGACTTCGTGGATGTCACCCTGGCGTGCGAGGGACACAGGCTGGAGGCCCACAAAGTGGTTCTTTCGGCCTGTAGTCCTTATTTCAAGGAATTATTTAAAGTAAGTCGATCTTTCACTCCCCACACTTTGATGTGTCACCATTACAATGACTCCAGTGAAAGTTGTTATGTATAAAACACTTGATCTACTTACAAATGCCATGTCTCGCGTTCCGGTTAAGTACTCGTGATTTCATTTATTCATACCTATTTTAAAATTCTTTGTCATTTTCTAATCAGCACATTAGCATAGTAATATTCCATGGGTTTGATGCCCTCTGTCGGCTCGCGGGAGGCTTACTCGCCTAGCTGTGTGGACCTTTGCTTTAATTAATGCATATTTTCACATTAGAAATCTCTCAGTGCATTTTTGTAGTTTTATGATTGCAAGGAATGCAGTGCACTGAGCGGGTCTGATGTGGCAGAGTTAAGTTGTGGGGCATAATTTGAAATTCAAACAATCTATTTTATTGTCTCTACTTTCATGATGTCTGCATTGTTTTAAGGATTGTTAATTATAGTAGAATGAGTCTGCCTTTAGTGAATTACTTATTCCTTTCCAATTGTAAATTTTACTAGGTTTTAGGTTACTTGTACTACATTGGTTGAACATTATGTTACATGTATGGAGTGGTATACAAAAACTGGAACCAAGGTTTAGTCATCCTTTTTAGGGACATGTGAGGCATAACTAATGTTTTATTAATGGTCTAACTAATCATTCACTTAGGGTAGTGCTATGCTTGATAGTGTTGATGTCTTTTTAAAACCACTGTTGTTCTTGTTACCTTGACTGTATTTGTTGCTCATAAAATAACAGATTCATCTTTATAGTCTTTCATAGGTACTGTATCTCTCTAAATGAAAAAAATATATTTGTGCTTAAATATGAATCCTGCTGTATTTGTTGCTGTGGTTGTAAGAATGCTTCACCCTTAATTTGGCAGTGTATGCCACAGTCAACATACTATAATGTTCACTTTTAATGTTTGGAATGTTTTTTTATTTTTTTGCTGATTCAAAATCAAAAAGGGTTTGAATTCCCGACTTTTTGTATTTTTGCCAAATTAAGGGTTAAGATGAAGAAGGGGTTTGTTTCTAATTGAATACCTATTTTACTTAAATTTAGATTTTATAACATTGTGGTTTATTGTAAGGTGTTGTTGATCATATGGAAATATCTTACAACTTAAAAGGACTTAGTACTGTTATGCGAAGTAAATCAAATCTCTTGGGATGTTGTTTTTTAGACATGCAGATCTATCTTTGTAGGTAGGGTTTCTACCAAAGAGGCTAACCATATCATCATTTGATATTGTTTATATGTGGCTTGATTATTCAATGACTAACATTGTTTGAATGTTAACACATTCTCTCTGTCACTTATCAAAGGTGATTAACCTAATTATAATGACACCATGTAATCAACTGGTCCCCATTGATTAAGTAATGACTATTGCCACAAAGGACAAAGTGCATTTACAATAATTGCATATTCACATTATTTCATAACATTAACATTTGGAAACTGAGGGGAATATACATTAAACAATTAATGATGCAAGGTCACTGTGTGGAGTTTCTTTTGCATACAGTAATTATGTATTTCAAGGATAACTGCTTGTTTATTCATTTTCTTTATTACTAAATCACTTTTATTGGAATTAATTATTGCCAGATGAATTTAGACATGGAAAATGTTAATGTGGTATTTGCAACTTTAAAATTTATGCCTTTGACATGCATGTGAGATATATCTACTACTTATTTATTAATCTAGTCTTGGCACCATTGGACCACAGCATCTCGGTCTCTCTGTGACTACTAAAGCAAGGAGCACACAGGTTGGTTGCATGTGAAGGAAATTGGGCTCTAAAGGCCATAGCTATATTGCATTTTCGGTGGAAAACAGGCACAATAGCACTTTTTGTGATGGCAAGCAGGGCTAGTCGGTAGTGACCCTGCCCATGAAGGTAGCTCTGGGTTTGAATCCCGGTAACGACAGATATTTGTGTGATGAGCGCAAATATTTGTTTCTGAGTCATGGTTGTTTTCTTAGTATTTAAGTATATATTTCTCTATATAAGTATTTATATCGTTGTCTAGTACCCATAGTACAAGCCTAGAGGTTAGTTTGGGACTAGGTCAATTAGTGTGACATTTATTATTTATTTATTTATTTGTCATATTGAACATTGTGCTTTTGTTCTACCAAACTTGCGACATGCAACCTCAAGGGTGCAAATCAATCAATCAATTGTTTATTCCAGCAATAAACATAAGAAGCCCAGTTTACATTACTGTAGCATAATGATTTCTAAGTATACGGAGAATAGTACATGAATAATACATTTTTGTAATATATCTAATACTAGTAAAAATTTGACGAGGCATGATTTAAATAAATGGATTGTTAAGCCAGGATTAAAATGGAATAGCTCTCTATGCTTGATAATTCACCAGAAAACTAGTCATCCCATGTTTTCTTATGGTAATGACAATGGTAGTGTTCATTTCTATGTCTCTTACATCCAATGTTTTGATTCAATACTTACTAAATATAGAAAAAAAAAAACTACTGCGCCTAAGATCATTGCCCTTGCCAGTGCCAGTACAATACATGTTTACCAACAATAATGCGCAGAAAATGTAGTGAATTTATGGGGATCATGAGTCATGTCATGCCCCTGGGGCCTGTTTTATAAAGCTACAAATTTTAATTTACAGGGTACAAGTTTCCATTTGACACAACCTCGACCAATGACAATCAGCCATTTGACCAGTGTAGCCACTTTAGACCTGTAAAATTGTTACTTGTAGCTCTATAAAACGTGCCCCTGCTCTAATGTACCTACGTACATATTACAACATGACCATAAGTAGGGTTAGGATATTAGGGGCATTTTAAGCAATTTTTTGTCATTAAATTAATTATTTTTTTGACAAATATTAAGTTAAATACTAGTTTTTGCCCGCGTTTCCGCTGTTTTTGGTTAATCCTTTAAATTTCGGGTTCCCCTTGACGTTTTCAGACAAGGACCTTAGGATACTGTCCTAACTAATAGGGATTAAATTTTTAGGTGCGGTATAGACCTTTTATTCAGTTGGTAAAGCCAAAAGTACCGAATTCTTTTTAAACTTTAACATTGAGAACTCCAACCTTTAATTCCGTTAGTTTGTAAAAAGTAACTACTGACAGAAAAATAACTTAATCCCTTTCTTTATGTTGGCGTCTTGTTATCCTATAGAATACTCATATTAACTAAGTAGTATTACACCATGGAACACACTTACGCCCAACGGCGCTAATAAGGATTTCCTGTGTTTTAAGCCCCTGGATAACATAGAGATATGCTACTGGATTTAAAGACGAGACTACCTATTTAATAATAGATCTATCTCATTTTGACGAGAACGAAAATCTTATCAAACCCTACTAGGGCGCCCTAACCTTCATAATTTAGGATTGATGAATTATGCCATGGAACAATCTGGCGAAAGTAGGAAGGAGCAGCTGGATGAGGTGGCGCAGGACCGGTCCTTGGGGAAGGCCTATGTCTAGCAGACGTCATGCGCTTACTATGATGAGCCTTCCAAACCAATGTTATGTGTCTTCATTTTACATGTGTATCAGAATTGTACTTATTGTTAGTTTTATTGAACTAGGTAGGTACTTACTTTGGCCCGCCACGCCCTCTCTAAATGCCCTCTGTACCAAATTTCACTAGGATTAGGTTGAGGGCTTTGTGGCATTAAACCGTAAAGATAAAACAAACAAACGCTCTCTTTTATTATTTGAAAGGATATGGATCCATTGACTCTTTCTGACGTAGTACCTACTAGTATATTGGTAGACCTCGGTAAAAACTCATTGATTCTGCCGTGTGTTGTCAAATTTACGATAGCCCTTATTTATTTGATAGATGCCTTCATTAGAAGGCATGTCAAAAGGAATGTGGTTTTACCGAGTAGAATAGTGCCTCAAATACATTTATCAAAGTATGGGTATCTCACATGCAAAGGTCACAAATACTTTGTACCTAGATAAAAAAAACTGTGGAATGACAAAGTGTGTTTGTGTAGTGTGGTTATCCGCACGTATACGGTTGTTATGAAACATCATACTATTGCAAATATTAAATACAAACAAGTTATTAATAATGGGAAAACTTTATTTACCAACTTTGCTCGCGACTTGATCCGCATTGGACATGTTTTTTTAATTCTCCCCGTGCCTGCCCGTGTGGTTGCCGGGTTAGAATAGTGCCACTCCATGTCTTCCCGTGGATGTCGTAAGAGGCGACTAAGGGAATAAAGGCTTGTAGTACTGTTAGGCGATGGGCTTGCAACCTGTCACTAATACGCTGGTAAATATCTTGGCCTGATTGTGCAAATTGTGGTTACAGAGTTGTCAACAAGTTTTTGGAGTTGTTGGTAATTCTGTAGCTCTGCCTACCCTACTCTGGGAATGGGAGCGTGAAGGTATGTATGTATGTGTATCTCTAAAAAAAATCTAACTCAGGACATAATTGCGGGGATTTCTTTTCGAATCATGCGAAAGACCAACAATCGATCGCAAATATCTTTAAAAACTCACATTTTATCGTATTTGTAGGAAAACTCTGTGAAAAAATGGCTTTAAAACAGTTGGACCTAATTCCATTTTCCTTTGAACAATTAAGTAACGATGAATGAAGTAACAAAATATCGCGTGATGGGAGGATAACGACCGATGTGCTATGGGTAAAGCAATCTTATCATACAATGAATATATCAAATTTAAGGATCAGCTTGTTTTTGTGGCAACAATTAGATATAAAATACTTATGTATTAATAGATAGCCGCGATTCATACATTATTACATAATATACGGAACTATTTATTTTACTCGGCCGGCCCTTATTTAATCATTATTATATACCTAATTATGACGTTACATATTTCATGTTACATGCTAATTTTTGTATGGCGATGTAAAAAGTTGGATTTACTAGTACGAAAAAGTAGCATTCCTGCTTAGAGTTAGACATATTCCTTTAGGAAGTTTGCAATGTATCTATAGTCAAGGTTAAAAATAAATATCTGCACAAAGTTGCAAAAATATGTACATGTATTGCAATAGTAATAAGGTCTGTGTACATATTTTTGAGACTTTGTTTGTGGTGTATACATATTGGTGACCTTTACTGCACAGAGCTCATAATGCTATACATAGACTCCGAATTATGTTATAACTCGTCAAGGTTTTTTTTTGTAAATGATTGGTAAGAAAACACTGACAGACACACAGATGCAGTATTTAGCTTCTTCTTTTATCCACGCCGATTTTGCAAACATTATGCAGTTCAGTTCAATAAGGCGTGTGCACTTCTGCCTTACACTGGACTCAACTGTGGGTATACACATACGCTTATTACAGCAAAGTATATGTGAAATACTCAAGTAAATGACCTCTTGCATGTAGTTGTAACCCATCTGTATAGAGCGTTTGACATTCTATATTTGAAATTTGACGATAATTCTATTCTAGTTCCGTACACAACTACATTCAAGAGGTCATTATTTAAGTTTTTCACCTATAAGTACGTGTGAAGAATAATCTAAATAACCTAAATGGCTTCTTAGTCTTATTCACGACCCATGCACCATGATCAAATTCTCTAGGGTCCGTTGTTGTATTAAAAAGAGATAATCAGTTATCCCTTATAACTTATAAGCTTTGTTTAACCCTTTCGGGTGCGGTACCGTGATTAGAGATCAATTAGCGATACTACTTGAAGTCTATAGACGTCACCGCGCCTGAAAGCGTTAACTGATGGCCCTTGGGCATAAACAAACATCGGCCGAACTTTTCGTCTTCGATTCTCTTTCTAAACGATTATATCGGCGAACCCTAAACTTATTTCCCTGTGACCTTTTTGCATTGCGTTTAACGGTCTATGTATATGACGAGAAATAGGATATTACACTATAGCTCTTTGCCCTGTTTTAGAAGTCGGCAGTTAGTAGTAAGTAACTTTAGCTCCATCTCATTATCAAGTTAATAACCAACCTACCGCAAAGCAGCAGTGTTTGCATTGTTGTGTTCCGGTTTGGGGATAAGACAGCCGGTGAAATGACCAGCATAGAGGCATTCCGTCTTAGTCCTCAGGGTTGGCAGTGCATTTGCAGTCTTGTGAATGCGAATGTCTATGGGTCACAGTTTCCACTTACCATCAGGTGGCCTGTGTGCTCGTTTGCCTTCCTATGCCAAAAAAAAACAAGTCAATAATCAGCCGCGAGTGCGGCCTCTTGCATTATTTGTTTTACTTGATTAAAAAATAACGCGGTTAAAAACCGCGGCGGTTTAGCCGTAGTGCGGCCTTTGCCGTACTCTCGATTCAGCTACGAATGACGTAAGAAAAGGATACGATTCAAATTTCCGAATTCAGGGTTTTGTAGTAACCATCGTGAATAAATAAATATCATGGGACAATGTCACACCAATTTGCTTAGTCCCAAACTACGCTCTAGGCTTGTACTATGGGTACTAGACAACGATACAAATACTTATATAGAGAAACATATACTAAAATACATAGAAAACATCCATGACTCAGAAACAAATATTCACGCTCATCACCCAAATATCTGCCCTTATCGAGATTGGAACAAAGGACCGCTAGCTGCGATGGAGCGATTTTATTAAAACTACCTATCACATGATTCGTGGACAACGCGCGGGAGTCATAGGCTAATTTAGAATTATAATAAGGGTGCGTCATTCTGATCGCCCGTCGGGTCTCAGTTCTTCGAGTGTAAAACATACTTGAAAAACGCAGTCTTTGTTCATCGTGACGTTTGCAAATATATCTAGAGCGATCCTAAAAGTGCAAAGAAATAACCGTAGGCGTAGACTCCATAGAAAACGTATAAAATGACGATCAACTCGGCTGTTTCATTTTATTGACACTGTTGGCAAACGGTGTTGGAATTACCATATTTGAAAGCGCACTTTCAACGTTTATTTATATAAGTACTTCCTCCGCGATGTCGTTTGCGTTAATTTACTTAATCACAATTCACCCAGGAAATAAAAATATATATTTATTTATAGTGGGTTATCAGTAGTGATGTGCTGCTACCGTAACTTACTCGAAGCCGGTATTTTACCAGTAACGCTACCGGTAACATTCTCGTGAAACCTAAATATGCGGTAATTTCAAACTTCAAGTCATAAATTTATTATAATAAAGGCCAAATTCGAAATTCGAAATTTCTGAATTTGACCACTATTGTTCTAAAGGTGCGATTTATTTGAGGACAGCTCTGACACTTAAGGGTGGAACATACTAGTGTAAAAAAATATTCGTATGAATGTATGGCAAGTTTTTGTCGCACAGCGGAAAAATCGTAACAAAATTTTATTACGCGAGTTATCAATTATCATGTCCAACTTTGTGAACTATACCTGTAAACCTCTGCCTCTCTTTCCTTCCATCTTTCCTTCTATGATGTTTTTAAGATCGTGTCGTAGCAGGTGTCCTGTCATTGTTTCTCTTCTATTTTCTATTGTCGCTAGTAAATTCTTGATAAGCTTGATAAATGATAAGAATAAGAAAACGAAATATTTATTTACCGGAATACAAATGGTTACAATTTGAATAATGTAATGAGTATTTAGTGCAAATTTTACAGAATATAACAACAACAATAATATGTGCTCGTTATATGACATGTACAATTAACCTATCTATTAATGTTTTAAATTTCCTTTTACTGAATAATAACGATGAAACCATGACTGCCTTAACAAGGTGTTTTGTTTTGTTCCAGAACAACCCATGCCCGCATCCCATAATATTTATGCGCGATTGCGAAGTGTCGCACGTACGCGCGCTCCTCCAGTTCATGTACGCGGGGCAAGTGAACATCGCGCAAGCGCAGCTCAGCGCGTTCCTGCGCACGGCCGATGCGCTGCAGATCCGCGGCCTCACCGACTGCTCGCAACACAACGATAAAGTAAGCCCTAGCTCTATCTTCCTACAAGATGGCTTCATTTCCTTGTATTAACACGGAGCCAGCTACTACTCGGGTGATTGAATGTTTTAATATTGATGTTCTGTTTGCAGAAAGTGAATCGAAAGTCTCCTCCTTCCCAATTACGTAATTTGCTCAGCGCCAAGCCGTCACAGTCTACCTCCTCTTCCAAAGCCGCAAGCCAAAATGTCGAGTCTACTTCCCCCGACGACCAAGAAAAGAGCGCCAGTCGCCGCTCCACCATTAATTCTCCCGATGCTGCCAGAAATAATCTCACTGAAGAAGCTCCTTTTCAAACGTCTAGTCAAATGAGGCCTAATAATGATGACTATAACGAAACGTGCAACTACCCGACCATACGGGTGAAAACTGATCTCGAAGCCCCGGACGTGAAGACCGAGGAGAACGACATCCTAATGGATCCCGGGGGCTCCGATCGGGCCGACAAGTGTCACGACTTCAACGCGTCCGATCTCCTGGAGCCAAAAATGGAAGTCATGGAACAGGAAGCCAGCGACGAGGAGCGCTCCAACTTCCCGCAGATCTACTTCAACGAGAACAATACTCTGGCGAATCCCTTCGCTGCCCTGCAAGGTCAGTCAAAAAGTATTCGCGACACGCCCGCGTGAACTCGTCATTCGTCATCAATCGTGGCAAAGTTAAAACGGCTTCTCTCTCCCTCAGGAAACGTGGACCTCGGGGCCGGGATGAACGCCGAGCTCCGAGACGAGAACGCGGAAGGTAACCGTCCTCTCTTTTATTTGTCACTATCACTTCATTATCACACGCACACGTCGACTCGGACAGCCGCGCCCCCGGCGAACCTATAGCGCTTCGATTCGAAAAGTTCAGTAGAAGAGAGCGCGCGCTCACTCTCGGGAGGGGGCTAGGCGCGCGGGTGTCGGGCGACCTGCGCCGCCGGCCGGCGCGCCGGGCCCGGCCGGGGGCGCAGTGCGAACGTGGTGTTGTTGGCAGCGGGCGGAGCCGGCGCCGGCGTGCGCTGCGCGCGGTGCGGGCGCCGGTACAGCAACGCCAGCAACCTGCGGCAGCACGTGCGGCTCATCCACGAGGCGCAGCCCGTCGCCTGCGGCACGTGCGGCCGCTGCTTCAAGACCCCGCTGTACCTGCGCCGCCACACGCTGGCGCAGCACGCGGCCCGCCCGCCCAACAAGTCGCCGCCGCCGCTGCGCGCCGCGCCCGCCGCGCCGCTCCCCGCGCTGCCGCCGCGCCGCCCCCAGTAGCGGCTCTCTCCTACTGACGCGCCGGCCCGGCGGGACGTGCGCCGCCCGCCCCGCCCGCGACCGTACATCTCGCCTTGTCTCTTTTGAGATTCGCCCGCCTTATATATGTATGTCTATTCCGTGAAGACACTTTCTCGCTTGAACGCATGTCCCCTCCGATCCGCTCGTGAGAATTGATGCCGTTCGAGGAGGGCGCCGCATGTCCCGAGACGGGGAAGATAATTATGTAGTAGTGACTTATGAGGTCGACTGAAGACTGTCAGTAGATATATCTAGTCTGTGATCGGAGCGTCGCCGGGGGCCTATCTGCCGTCACACCTTTCCGCTTATTGCGTGCCTTTTGATAAATATACCGAGTGCCATATGTAGATCGCTTCGACGAGTCCCTGTTGGGGCGTTGTGAGTTAAATGGTGAGCGGTGTCCCTGTGATACGTTTTATTCCGCATGTGGGGCGCGTTTGTCGCGGAGAGCCTTGTGAGGGTCATTACATTACGTTGTTTACTTCGGAAGCGCCAACTCGCCAGAACAATGAGCTCTGCTGAGTCACGCGCGGCGCAGGGTTCCCGCCACATGACTAACGGGGCCTCGTTAAAGGGAATACGCGTACCTTCCTTTCTGACAATAGACTGATTGTTGTTAAAGCATTTGTTGCGACCGGTGCTGATTTTACATAACATAGGTTATTTACAGGTTACAATGTACAGACATTATACACACAGTTATCCACTTGACTCGCCTCTCTCCGCCGGCCCCTAGACGTAAATAAGGTGTATTTTCGTAATAGAGTGTAATTTTTTGTACCGCATCCGCGGCGGAGAGCGGCGAGTGCGTCCGTTTCATTTGTCGCGCGCGAGCCGCGGTCTCCTCCGAGACACGTTACTCGCAACACCAATAGTCATATTTTTATACACAATAGATTCTATCTTTACACGATGTTATATTGTTGAGTGATTGGACGGCTCCCGGTTAATAGTTTGTAATGTGTCAGAGAAAGATTATTATTAAATATCTTCAGATTCATATACTGTCTAGTAAACATAATACCTATTAGTTGTGAATGTTATCATTTATAGTCGAACACATAGTTTGCCATGGTTGCCAGTGTCAACACTTGTTGCGCTGAACAAGTTATTTTACACGAGATGGTTAATAAGGAGAGTTGTAGTTTTAAGTTATATACACTTATTTTTATACGTAGCTTTTTATTAATTTTGATCGTTTAATATTGTTTGATGTTTGCGTTTTAGGGTGATAAAAGTTTGCCATGATGTCACATCTAGTCATTTCCCTGCAAAAGCATTTAGAGGGACGTTTATTTGGATGTATCTATGATTAGGGTTGTGAATTACAATATGAGTTTATCATTTTAAAATAAACACGAACCGTTAAAGGTGTGATCTCAAGTGATTATTTCTTATCGTGATCTCTAAATTTTCACTATGCATTTATTTTAAACGATATTTAATCTTATAGTCGAAACTGAAAGTTCAGATTCCAAAGGAGAATCCTAAATTAAATAAATTGCAATAATAATAAATTATTATTGGAATTAATCGCTTATATTAATCTATTAGTAAGGTAATTTCGAAAATAGCACTTTCGAATTCTAATAATTTTAATCTAATTACTAAGTTAAGACGCAGTGCAGCTTTGATAATCAAAATAAATACTAAAGTAATCTTGTAATGTTTAGAAAAAATCGAATCTCTTTGCACTTGCTGAGTTTGAATAGTCATTCTTGAACTTAGGAATTTTTAATAACGATGTTTGTGAATGTAAATTTAATAATATTATTACACAGTAACATGGTCAGAATAGTTCTCTAATGATTTACCAAATCATCATTCGATAAACTATATAATTTTACAATCTTTCAATTCGCAAAGAGATACTTCACGCCGCATTATTTTTCATTTGTTTGTAGTTAAAAGTCTAACCTAACCTAACTTATTTAACAAGCCCATGTTACCCAAGTAATATAATATGTAATGGTTAGAGCACAAACACCTTTTTGCGAAATGAAAGTTTGTAAAATGATATAGTTTGTCAAATAATGATCTGGTAAAAAGTCAAGTTATTGGTCAGAATACATAGTTGTTTTATCATAAAGTTGTTTACATTGTTCTGCTATAGCCATAGTCGTTGAAACTACTTGCAGTATCTAGTGTAAGTTCGTTGCAGTGACAATGACTCGGTGCTCTATAAAAGACCAGATTTATTTGTTATACAATTTAAAGGTTTAATCCGACTCCACACACTAACAAGATAGTTCCACTTTTATATACAAGATATTTTTGTTTGTTTTATGAAACTGTTCACTTTAGGTTGTATACATCGTTCATCTTTATGTACATAATTTATTGTAATTTTTTACTAAATATCAGAAAATAAAGTTCAGCAAAGATATTTTTTTTAGTTGTTGAATGAGTTAACTTGTTTGAATTTAAACATTCCGATGTCATAGGTATGTAAACGTTTTTTACGGTTTGTTGCTTATATTCTGGCGCTGCAGATGGTCGAATTTGGTCCCGCACTTTAATACGATATGGTCACTAATTCCTTTGCCAAGTACCCAACTGAGCAACTGTGGCGTCAAACAAATCAATGCATATCGTAGTTAGAATACTTAGATTACAAATTCGTGTGAGATTATTTTGTTTTGATATTTAAACCAATTAATGATCTCGTTATTTTTTCTGGCAACACGGATATCAGAATATAATCTCATTTTAAGACTTGGATTAATTACTTGGTTTAGTATCTTATTGTTTCTGATGTGCATGAAATCCAGATTGCCAATGTGCTCGCATAAGGGAATAGGGAGTTAAAAACACAATTTTCGCTTTGAGTTTCTTTTGTCGGAAGGACCATTATTAAGCGGATTGTGAACCGACACTTACATCGCGTAGCTGTAATTTTTTTTCAAAATAATTTAGGGCCGGTCCATAACGTTTGTCACCCCTGTCCGATTTTCACGATTTTTGAATATGTTTTAGTTATCATGAAAAACTACGTTTCCTTTTTTTTTTAAATAAATATTGTTCTTGGAAAGGAAAAAAACAAACAAACATAGTTTTTCATAATATCCACAAGATATTTTAAAATCGGACTAGGTAGGGGATGAGATTCGTTATCGCATTTTGTACGGATTTTTTTACCTTCACAATCTTCTAACCCACTGACTACTCGTTACATTACGGTCTATTAGTCGATCGGTCGGATACGCAGCTATCCGTTGTGAGACGTTTGGTACCTCTTGCCTATTTCAGATACACTGGCATGTTCACGGATAGTTTTATTTTATTACTTATACAATAGCTTTTCTGCCGTCGTGAGAATCGAAGCTCTATCTAATAAAATAACAAGTAAAACCAAGCAGCTTTAATCTATACGCAATCAAGTTTATTACATTGCAAATAGATATGCAATTTAAATAATGCTCCCGTCCAATCAGGCAGCTTCGGATATAGGTTTTGGCACCTAATTAACAAACAACAACTTGCTGGCTTTACAAATGAGCTGCGTTTCACCGTCTGTGGTTAGGCTGTTGAGCTAGATATCCACTATGTTCGCAAACCGATAACGCTTGCCCGTTGTGCTAGTACATCCGTAGTAGAGAACCTGTTGAATAAATGGGATAGATTTTTGAAATGGCCGGATAATTTTACGCCCCTGAGGCGTGAACACAGTGGATACAGATTGAACTCGTCTTTGCGCATGGCGCTATTTGTATCCGCATTTATAAATACGTACAGCTTGTGTCCGTATTGCTTGGAAGACTGCTCCGGTGTCTTAAATGCATATTTGCAGCGCATGTTCGCTCACAGAGCGCCGCGCGGCAAGACGAGTTTGAATATCGGACTCCTGATTCTCTCGCCACTCGAGATGAAGTTTTATTCGAAATATGTATATTTTTTGACATAATAGCTGACAATACCCTATTGCTAGCACCATTTACTTTTCAAGTTCGAAGAGGCAATAATTCTACCAATAACTGGTATTTTGGATGTCATTATTTGGGCGCTTTTACCCTCTATCCCATAACTTCATATCTGGTGGCGCGGGAGTTGGTCTGGCCTGTGTGGGTTTATGAATCCTTTGTTAAAGTGTGTGTTGGTAGCTAATGTTTGTGTGGCAGCGGGGCGCTGGGACGGGCGCCGCAACCGGCCCGTGCCCGACGCCGTGTGGCTGGAGCAGCACCGGCGCGCTCTGCCGTTCGTCCTCAAACGGGAGAACGAGCGCGGCGCCGTCGCGCCGCGTCTGGTGAGTACCATGTCATCACTATCCAAAATTTCCAACATTAAAATATTTGGTACGAAGAAGTCAAACAAGCTGTGTCTCGTTTGTATTATTGTTTCGATATTTATTTGTAGTATTCTCAGTAGGTACCTACCTACCAACAGTTTGCGTTATACATATTTGCGTAGTACGGGAAGTTGGATAAGACGCCGCTGTTAAATTATGTAATTTACGCGACTGTTATCGTGGCCTCTACTCCACAAGTTTCAAATGAATTGGAGCCATCATAACGTCAACAATATTACTGTAAAAAGCAGGATTGGTTAAAATAAAGTGGAATAGAGCTGATGGTAAGTGGCCTCTGAGGTCCATGAACATTTCGTGGAATTTCAAAATTGCAAATGTGTCGCCATAACGATGAAATGCCTCTATGCGTGCCAGCAATTTTACCGGCTGTCTTATACCCATTCAGAAACTTACTGCGAATCCTACAGCTTGACGCCAAGTTATCGGGTAAGATGGTGCTGGTGACTCCAGTTCCTGCAAGGGTCCAACCATCAGCAAACCTCTAGCATCGTCGTAAAGTTGCGCTCGCGTGACACTTCATTTCCATTCATGAAATTTACCAACATAGTGTATTTACTGTTCTCAGTTACAAGACATGCCTCTTAGTCCAAAAAATATATAAATGTTCGCCGATTGAAAGCATTTACTGTCCAAAACATCAACCTAATCAAAAGCCAAGCGTATCGCGAATGTTATATGGCATTTCGTTTATAGATATTATGTGTTAAAATGTCTACATGTTTGTTTATTTGGCGTGTTAGATACGGGAGCATGAACCTAGCCGGTGCCCGATTGCCGGTATGGGTCGGAAGCTAAGGACAAAGTTCTTTCCCTATTCTTATCGGTCTCTAAATAATGGCAGAGATAAACGCGCAGCACGAGCATGCACGATATAATATCAATTATCATTTTATGGTGTTATAAGGAATCATTGTTTAACTGAGCAGCTAGTTAACGTGATGTGATGATGAGGATGACGTGTATACTTGTGTTGATGTTATTATGGGTTAGACGTGTATTGGAATTATATTAGAGTTAGCATTAAATCATTATTTTGTTGCTCTTGTATTGTACTTTTGATACTCTTTTGAAAACGAGCCATCGATAAACTTTAAATCTCCTAGAAAACTGTGAACTACAGTAAAAACCTGGTTGCATTTGATAAGGTTAACTAAATTATCTCGTTTGATTGATGATCCATATCTCGTCCCACGAAGTACCGTCCAGGGGCTATATACCAATAGTTTCTTTTGGATTTAGTAGCTCTTCAAATGGATAAGAACTCGAATAGCTGTTTTTTTATAGCATAGAGTAGGCAAACGAATACACGTGCTAGCTGATTGTAAGCGGGCTCTGAGGCAACACCAATTAGATTACGATGTAGAAGCAAGATCGTCAAGCAGCAAAGAAAAAAAGAGGCCCACAAAAACAGACGATAGTTTACCTAATAAGTCAGTGGAACCTTCAACAATCTCCATACTACGTTACTATGAAAAGTTAGCATTGAATCCACAAAAATATCGGTGTTTTGGTTGCTCTTCAATTCGCGCATTTCTAATTAAAAACAATTTTATCTACAACGGGTTATCTTATAGGTTATGGTACTCCTAGTAACGGCAATGGTCGATAATTCGGTGCGTCATTGACAGATAAAGCTGGGCGAGGGTGTGGAGATCCGCGAGGAGCTGCTGCGGGGGGTAAAGTGGGGGGACTACAGGAAAGTGACGCGCGGGTTGGCCGCGGCGCTGTTCTCGCCCATCGAGCTGGCGACCTGTTCGGTCACGGGGCAGCGGTGGTCGCGCGCCGGCCAGGAGTCGCGGCCCACCAAGCCGCCCCTCGACCGGCGCAGAGTCCACGCGCTCATCTCCTACGTGAGCCGCCACTTCCCCGACGTGGAGGTGTCGCGCATCAAGCAGGTGCTCGCCTACAAGTGCAAGGAGAACTGCGCCGCGCTCCGGATGAGGACTGCCAGGTAATATTCCTTGTGTTTCTATGGTGTTATGGCGTCCAAAGAGACCTTAGGGAAAGAAAGAAAGACAATCAGTTACTTTACTTAGTGCCTATACAATTACAAAGGAAAGTGCAAACAACTTTTAGGTATAATTCTACGGACGATTTTTTTGCATTTGAGATCTTCAAGCAAGTACGGGCGGAGAGGGGCAGCGCAGAGTGCTGGAGACGCTACGGCGTTCAAATTGAAAAAAACAGGAGATGTAATGTAAATGGATGATATTATCCCCAAGGAACCTCAAAATGTTATGCTCTAGATTCTAGAGTCACGACTGTTCTAGTAGCTGCCGATTATTTTTTTAACTCCCTCGGCAGTATCCATCCAGTCCTAGTTTCCGGCAAGTCGTGTATGAAAAGAGTGGTAACTGGTAAACTATCCCTAAGGTCACATTTCATTCAAGTGCTAAATGCCTAAAGCTTATTTTTATAAAGTTATTATTCTATATGTGTCCTCCGACTCTTATATCTTCTCGTACATAAAGTAAAGAAGCGTAAGTATCATAGTTTGTTGCTTCGACACATTGTGACAAAACAATTTTTATCTCATTAGTATTAATAAACAACCATACAGACGCTAACTCAACTGTAAGACGTCACACCTTTATTGGAATACAATCACCATAATGTTTTTACAAGTATACATACGGAGAGATTTGTTTGTAAACAAAACAACCAGCGCACGGTGGGCTGCGCGCCTTAGTAAGGCGTTCATAATTATTTATTTCGTGAATTACTTGATTGTCATTGTAGAATATATGTATAAAAAGACTGGCGAGATGCCGGTTCGCTTTCCGCTCGAGCCAAGCGCTCTGCGTGTATTATCACGACTGACGAGCGAGGCTTTGTAACTTATCTTGTGTAGAATGAGCACACTACACTAGTGGTAAATGCCTAATCGTCAACATAATAACCAGCGGGCCTAGTATGGCTATAAAGCAGCCGTCCCTCTCGTACTTATTTACGTGTCAGAAGGTGACGGATTCCTTATCCAAACTTTATCACGCGATAAACGCACCCATATTAGGGCCCCATGGGGTCGTACTTTTGATGCCGATAGCGTCAAAATGACGAAATTTTACACAGGCTGCTTTCATTTGGCAGGTATTTAGGTACCTGTGTATTAACTTGTACAAATAAATAAAGGCAAAATAAGAAGTGGTAAAAATATTATATACAGCTTAAAAGCAATCATAATATGGATTACGGCAGCATCATAAAAAAAAATCACCACTCTTTACTAAAAATGGCAAATTGAGACAATTTTCTTTTATGAATGTCAATGCTATAATGACTATTTAATCATATTAGTTTTTATTACGACACAAAAACAGTTTATTTTTTAATGATAGTGTTATTCGATGATTTTTGCCACTGTACTCAATATCAGTATCGTTAAAATCAGAAAGTTTAATATGGGTTTGCAGGGACCCAGAATGCTGCGTCAACTCATATCGCAGTCCAAGTGCACATGAGTCCGTTGTCTGAGGCTCAAGTTGTTAAAATAAAATATCAGTAAATGTAGTGATCTAATTGGCATTACATTCAGTATCGGTCACCTATGACATAAACTCTTTTATGGTTTATGCAGAACGTCTTCGGCAGTACTCGAACCAAATTGCGACTTGCGAATTGATAAAAAAATAACATCAATAAATTCATTAAAAAAAAATGGAAACGTAGATGACGAAGTTTTTTCTGTATTGGATTTAAAGCAATAAGGATGGTGGGCTTCAAGTTAGAGAGGAGAAATTCGGTTTTCTACTTAATTATTGAAATGTGGTAACAATACCATTCAATAAAATGTCGACAAAATACAAAAAAAAATGTTTCATTTACGTTTTACGGTTGAAGTAGGTATTTATTTTTATACGCGCTAATAGATTACTTAACTCGACTTAGACGCCATTAGATTGACGACTAATGGTTAATAATCACAACAAATTTGGAATCATACTCTATGTAGCGTGACGTCATTTTTGCGTCAACGGCATGAAAGTACGGGCCCTGCGCGTGCGCGTCTATTCTAAGGCAGTAAAATCCAAATCGTATTTAAATTTAACCTGTTACCGTATGGTTTTTGACACGCCCGTCATTAATGTTCAGTTAATAAGAGCTAGCAAAACGTTGACAATACGATAACAGGTCAAAAACGATATGGTTTTTACCGTATTTAATAGAGGCCCCGAACAAACTCGTTATTATTTGCACCGGTACTTTTGACGTTGGCGAATCTTGAGAAGTGGATCCCTGTCTTTATGGTGATCTTAAGCTCGATCACCATAAAGACAGGTTTATCACAACAAGGTTATCGGGCCCATGTGCGCCATGCTTATGACATGAGTCAGTCGACGCCGCTGTCTCGGGTATCGTGCTATCACCCATGCTAGTCGAGTTCAAGTTCACAAGTCTGCATTGGTTAGTGTCAAACGGACTCGTTTAAATAAATGAAATATCAGGGGACAATAAGTTCCCCTCTGTTGTCTTCCTTTTGTTTTTAATTTGTTATTGCTTCGTTTGTACATAAAGTGTTCACATAAATAGGTACATATTACCTAAATAAAATCTTACACAACTTGAACTAGGCCCAACTAAGCTCGAGATGTAGATGCGCTGGCCTAGTTGGTAGTGACCCTGCCTACGAAGCTAGCGGTCCTGGGTTCAAATCCCGGTAAGGGCAGATATTTGTGTGATGAGCGCGAATATTTGTTCCTTAGTCATGGATGTTTACTATGTATTTAAGTATATATTTCTCTATGTAAGTATTTATATCGTTGTCTAGTACCCATAATACAAGCCTAGAGCTTAAATTGGGAGTAGGTCAATTGGTGTGACATTGTCCCCTGATATTTATTTATTTTAAGATTTACATTATTTGCCATTACCTACTGAAAATCGAACCCGAACTCCTAGCGTATTCGTAGGCAGGATTACTACAAATTAGAATATTCATTATCACGGTATGCGAATATGTCAACTGGCTTAAATATAGAGGTATTGAAAAAAAATACAAACTTGCTTTATTTGCAGACGAGTGCCAAAAAAGTAATAAATATCTTCTTGTGACGGTATCTCGTCGTGCTTCTTTGTATAGTCTTTATTATTTGAACTGAGCTGATCTTCTACACAAAGGCCATTGTTTGTGTACAATACTATTATCTTTCTTTGTGTCCGTAACCGCAAGCCGATTACATACAAAAAAGTTAGAACTACATTGAATGTACATTGAATTATCAACCCTATCCTCTTAGTCAGTAGGTTTAAAATGTAAAGTATCAGGATACAGATATAAGTCTTGTGTAGATGATAGTATTGTTTAGAGAATAAGCTCAGTTCAAATAATAAAGACTTATATCTGTATCCTGATACTTTAAATTTTAAACCTACTGACTAAGAGGATAGGGTTGATAATTCAATGTACATTCAATGTAGTTTTAACTTTTTTGTATGTAATCGGCTTGCGGTTACGGACACAGAAAGATAATAGTATTGTACTCAAACAATGGCCTTTGTGTAGAAGATCAGCTCAGTTCAAATAATAAAGACTATACGTTGCTTATTTGTGAAGACATGCTTCGCGCCTAATATGGGATATAATAAAGATAATCTGATCTAGAGGACACGCTTTCTTATGGAGATTTATTAGCATAATTTGATTGATCTGCATACTTTCTGCATTTCTTTATTTATTTTATTAGGTATCTATATATGTCCACTTATCACAGGTATAGGTCGTCAGTTGTTAATGCTACCGATATGAAAAATTTAATACACACATCTAAAATGTGTAACGATCAAAAATATCCTCACATTATTCTGATATTTTGCAATGTATTGCAACGCAGTAGACATTAGCGATTTGTGTGGTTTTAAATAATGCTTACTCGATGTTAATGCAAATAAGAAAAAACGAAACAAGATTTTTATAGGCCGTGCAAAAAAAAAAGGTAGGGAAAGTAGAAAGAACAAGAGTCAAGCCAGTACTTCTTCCTAGATTTACGTGAAGTAACAGATTGAGATTCAAAGTAATACAAATGAACCAACGGAACAGAGACACGAACGTGAACCGATGGCGTCCCTCGCAGTTAGAGCCCGGCTACCCGAGGCAGTAATACAATTTGAAGTAGGCTCTCGAATTGTTTCAGTGAGTCGACCAACTACATGCTGACGGCGGCGGCGCGCCCCCCGCCCTGCGAGCTCGACGCGCCCGGCCCGCCGGCCACGCGCCCTTATACACACTAGTAAGTTGTTTTTCTGCTCGCGTCCTATAAAACCGCTAATTTCGATATCGTTAAGGAATAATGCCACTCACCTTTTGACCGCCACACTATGAATGCAGTGATAATCACTAGCTCTGTACGCCACGGAATAAACCATCAAGTAAGTATTGGGTATGTATTGATGACGTTGGCTTATGAGCCTTATCATTGGTTGACGACTTGATGACTGTGGCGGACAGAAGGTTAAGGTGTTTTTCCATCGGCGAGGGCGGTGCTAGAGTGGATTTTATTTTTTAATACAAATATCAGTTCTCGTCTCGCCTCGCTTCGCCCCGCCCCTGTAGTGGCACCGAAGCGTTGTCATGGTAATAACAGTTCTGTAATGATTGTTATAGCACTGTTATTACAAACAATGGATCAAAATAGAATTTTGCACTTTGTCAATAAAGGGAATCTGAAATTTTATTCGACAAAACACCTTCGCAGCTATTTTAAATCTAATATCATGGTCAAAACCATGAGAATCATTGCATTTAAAATAATTTGTAACTTGAATTTACTTTATACCTTCGACTAGCACAATAAGAAATTAGTTACGGAAGCTGAATGTCGTAAAGAAACAAAACTCGTGACCGCCACCAATCTCGCAACAAAAATGCTGCAACGTAATTTTGACTCTTGATCCGATTGCCTCAAATTTGGCATGCATGTGTCGTGACGATGACAATGCAACATTATGTTACAAAAAACACTGTTTCTTTTTTAAATCTACGCCTCGGTGGTCACCTTTGGTAAGTATGTACTTTATAATTTTTATAGAGACACAAGCCGCAAAATGTTTATTCGTTTTTAGAGGAAACGCGGTCTCGGTTACCTGTTCAAATAAACTATAGTTGTCGCTCTGCCGAGCGTTTGGCGGCCGACTATCAGTACTAGGCAACGATAAACATACCTATATAGAGATCATCAGCATTTAACTTGAGAGCTAGGCTGTTTGTGGAGCAATTGCCACTTTTCTCTGCCAGCTTTTTCACCTCCTGATTCAACATGACATTAGCCTTCTGTCTTATTTGGCTGAAGTATGTAAGTCTCTTCCTCTTTTTCCCTTAACTTTGGCCTGCAAAATTTTCGAAAGGAAACGGTCGTGCACATCATCTTTCCTCTTCTATATTCGATACATACATAAACTCACGCCTTCATTCCCAAAGTGGGGTAGGCAGAGCTACGGAATTACCAGCAACTCTAAAACCTTGTTGATAATTCTGTAACCACATTTTGCATAATTAGGCTAAGGTGATTAACAGCGTATTAGTGACAGGTTGCAAGCCCATCGCCTAACAGTACTACAAGCTTTTATTCCCTTAGTCGCCTCTTACGACATCCACGGGAAGACATGGAGTGGCACTATTCTAACCCGGCAACCAACTAGTACCACCACGTAGTAGTATTCGATAGTTTCTAAAATATATCTTCTCTCGTTTACCATCTCCAAAACCTCTTCGTTGGTTTTCTTTTCAGTCCAGCTAATCCTTTCCATTGTATAGATATTATTATTTGTTTATGGGTCGCGATGATCACTTACCATCAGGGCAAAACCAAAATAAATGTACATGAAGACGCTATTTAAATGCCACTTCAAAGATGTCTAACTTACAATTTCGTCGGTGACAAAAATATTCTTTAACTGGACATTTATTTTGGTTTATACCGCGCTTATCACACAAAGTGCCCACACCAGTAATCTAACTCGGGACCTAGAATAACAGCGCACTACACATTGGCAACCTGTGTGGCAACATTTGAGCCGTTTGAATTGCCAATCGGGTTCGCGGAAATAAATAATCTACTTAGGGCAACTGATAATTAGGTCAACTACTGAGCTCCCGTGTATCACAGGTGACTGTCACGACGAAAAGGGTAAATTAATCACTTTGAGATACATCATGATGTGGCGCTGTAGCCAATCAACACTTATTGAGAACAGAAGCTAGCCAAGTTGCATTCTCGAAAGGCGAGTCGGCAGAAAAATGGTGTGTTAGGGTTGTTTCACACGTACCACAACCACACGACAACCACAACCACACCACAACCACAATGAACACGTGGTCGGGCGCATATTTTGTATGTTTAATAAATAGTACAATTCACACGTACCACATTTTGCCGTCATCATCGACCGCGTGTGTAATACGACCACATCGCAACCCCATCGTAACGGCAACGCAACCACGGCGACAACGCCAACTAACTGCTAGCGACAACCACATTCTGTAGGCACCACAACGCAACTGCAAAATGCTGCAGCGACACTATTCACACGTAACCACTGCTTGACCGCATTTTAACGCTGCGACGTGGTGTGTGACCCTTAGGGTTGTTTCACACGTACCACAACCACACCACGTGTGAATAGTGTCGCTGCAGCATTTTGCAGTTGCGTTGTGGTGCCTACAGAATGTGGTTGTCGCTAGCAGTTAGTTGGCGTTGTCGCCGTGGTTGCGTTGCCGTTGCGATGGGGTTGCGATGTGGTCGTATTACACACGCGGTCGATGATGACGGCAAAATGTGGTACGTGTGAATTGTACTATTTATTAAACATACAAAATATGCGCCCGACCACGTGTTGTGGTTGTGGTTGTCGTGTGGTTGTGGTACGTGTGAAACAACCCTTACTTGCATATTGCACATTTTGCGTACCTATCGTACATTTTGAGTTATGTATATTTAGAGAATCTACCGTTTTCTTTTTGTACTGTTTTGCAATATACGTTTTGTACAATGAAGCGGTTCGTTATATGCAATAGACGGCTTATATCCTTCTTGACATTAGAAATAATACAATATGTAAGTACTTTAGTTCAATCCATGTTAGCTGTGAATGTACCTACTTTTTTTATTTCTTTATCTTATCTGTCTATGGTGTAAGTATGAACGGGCACTATTATTTCACAGCATAAGCAGTATTTGTGCAAAGTATGTCGATAAGATAATGATAATAGTAACGAATCTAATAAAGAGTTGGAACGAACCATAATCTAGTTACGAAGGGCAGATGCACTTATCGAAAATGGTTTATCGCATCCGCTAAAAGACGCGTAAATATCACGTCGTTAATTATGATATATTTTTTTATATACCATGACGGTGGCAAACAATCGTACGGCCCGCCTGATGGTAACATATGGACGCCTGCAGCACCAGAAGTATCACATGCGCGTTGCCGACCCTTTAAAAACCTATTTACTCCTGAAGAACTCCATACTTTAGTACCCAGGGAACACCTCAACAGGGAGCTCATTCGACATCGGAGCGTTCGCGGGAGGAAGTTCCTTTGGAATCGCACAGCGCGCGACCATTTGGGTTCCAACATATGAGGAAACAAAAACACGTTTTTTTATATCATCTAAATTTCAACTGAAAGTCTACTGACATAAGCATTTTTTGAAGGGTCTGTGTTGTTGGTATGTCTGTGTGGTTAGTACATAAAGTATGTTCATTATAATAATTCTGGATGAATGTGTGCATAATAAGTATACAAAGCAACACAGACATTAGGGTGAATCAACTTTTAAGGTACTCCTTTTCTTTTGCGGTATTAATACTTTCCTGGTGACAAATGGTTATTAATAATTTATGAATATTAAAATCAGACTACCAAATTTACGGACCTTACACGTTAAACAGCTCAAATATTTTGTAATCCGCAAAAAAACCTGGTAACTCAGGGGAAAATGCACATTTTCCATACAAAACCTAGGGACAACATGGTCCCCTGCGTAACCAAGTATATTATTATTTAAAACTGTACTATTTTGAATTAAATAATTTCAAATGTGAGCCTATTTGTCTAATTTAATAAGCATGTAAGCCACGTCATTAACAAATATATAGTTTTTCTAAAAACATATAATTGGTGAAATATGTCGAAAAATGGGGAGTACCTTAAAAGTTGATTCACCCATTAGACACTAATCTTGTCATCGATGTCTTAAAGATAAGAGTTTTTTACCGATGAATGATTTTTAGTGTTTTACAGTCAAAGTCATAAGTGTCATAAGTGTCATAACACAGTCGCAAGACGTTAAAACTAGCTACACGTCTTTTTTACAAAACTGCATTTTATCCATACAAAGTCAAGTAAATATTTTTAGGCAATTGATTGAGAAAAATGCAAGCGTTCCTAATTATGTGGTTGGCCCCACTGTACATTTGGCAAGATGACTGTATATATACAGCCACTGTAGACGTACACTACACGTGTGAAATACTGCAACGCATGGTTGAAGCTAGTGTTTGTCCAGGCGGCAGCAAGGGACGTAACCCTCATGACTAGGGTTAGGACTTTTGGTGGCATATCGTGGTTCTAGAATCCATGGAGTCGTTATTTCCTAATTATTATAACACGTGACACTTTGATTTTGACCTTCAGCATGGTCATATTTCAAAATCAACTAAATATATTTTTAGTTCAGTTTATCCATACCTACTAATATTTGCTTGTTTGTAAGGCTTTCACAGAGCAAAGATATCCTCCGTACCAAAATTAATTTCAATTGGCTTAGCGGTTCAATAAAAAAATGAATTTTGAAATATTAAAAACCGAAGGTCAAAATCAAAGTGGTATGTTTTTTAATAATTAGGAAATAGCGACTCCATGGATTGTAGAACTACGATATGCCACCAAAAGTCCTAACCCTACTCATGACCCACAGCCTGTTGCAGTACTGACTGGGGAATACAAATTTAACATAATTTGGCCTGTACTCAAGAACCAAGCTACGACACTGTAACTGTGTGTACTAAACTTTACTCATAAAATTACATCTGAATATGAGTCGCTTAACGTCAAACTCGTATAAGTCCATGCAAAAGGACAACGGAATTTGAGTGTTTTTTTAAACAAATTAAGTTTTACATTCGTATACTAAATTTCAAGCTGAGTTTGAAGTTAAGCGACTCATATGTAAGTGCGTCTGAAAATAAGAACCACTCAGAAAACCATCACAATTAAATATTTGGGTTTCTCAAGTTATGTAGCGATAGCGCCTTGACCTCGACGCGCCATAATCGAGGAGCAATTCCTCTGTATGATTACTAACAACAGTGTTGTCAGTTTTGTAGATTCACGGTTAGTTACATTTAACTTAATTTAAATCGGGCAATACCCAATTTCAATTAAGTCTAAAACATAATATGTATTACTGAACTGAGTAATTTACCTGATACTATTATTTGTCATCATATGTCATTTGTCAGGATCATAGCAGGTGGAAAGAAGTGGTCTCAGCCTACCCCTCTGGGAAACAGGCGTGAATTAATGTATGTATGTATATATTCTTTAGTTGTGTTCAATTCAAAGCAGTTGCATAAATAGCGAAGATAGTTTTTCGTGCTGACAGATAGAACTACAACACTACAAGATATTCAAGACGTCAAAGATAAATTGTAACATGAACAAATAAAAGTAGGCTTTAGTGGACTCGTACAAATACTCAGAACAAATATCTAAATATATTCTGAGCCCGTGATTATTTAAGATAAAAGAATTAACAGGTTATGGGGCACTTTTCAAATACTATTTTAAGTAAAAGATAAAGATAAAAGATGTTTATTCAGTTAGTTAGCCGCACGGGCACTTTTACACGTCAAAAATCTACCAGCGCTTCGCAAGAGACTACTGCTGAGAAGAAACGCCGCAAGAGAACAATTGTAAAACTTAACCAAGAATTATATAAAACAATGAATCTAACATTAAAATATATATATGCGTAGTTGAGCAGGAAAATATGTGAAAACTCAGTATGTTCGGAAGAACTCATAATAAGTAATAATAAAAAATAAAAAAAACTTACCTATGACGGTGCAAAACAACCACATAAAAAGTTTCGATACATTCTCCTACAGAAACTGTGTCCCCTAGACAATATATATATATTTGGAAACACCTTACCTTTAACATTTACACCTTTGGAAGTTTGAATCTACTTTGGCAATTCAATATGAGATACTGTTAATTGGCTTAGCAGTGCTCGAGCGCCAGCGTGTGAGCCTGTAGTTCGAGGGTGCAGTTAATACTTTGACCAAAGAACATTTTGCTTTCTTTTTGGCACAAATTAAATTTAAAAAAAATAGGTAAGTATGTTATAGTCACGAATTTCTTAGTTATTTTCATACAAAAATTATGATTGTCAGTTTATTCCTGACAATCTTAACACTATTTGAAAACAAGTTTATACAAAAGTCAAAGATACGTCTTAAAATGGCTTAGTGATCATTCCATTTTTCAAAATTACTTTCTTTCCTATGTATGGAAATCTCATTTTCACCCCGCTATTGAGATATTGGTAGCCGGAAGCCTTAATTTCCAAACGTGAAAGATGAAAAGGCGGTTTTTATTATTGATCTAAATTATTTCACCCAGATCTCCTCGGCAGTTTTCAAAACAATCTTGTTAGATACTACGTCTACTTCCGTGTTTTTTTCCTTTAGGTACTTTATTTTATTACATAATATTTTTGAATGTCCAGAGTACATGAGCAGCGTGTGTCGTATGCATTAAGACGTGAGCCACTAAGAGTGCGCGTTGTCCGCAGCGAGGCGCCGAAGAGCCCGGGCGGCGAGGGCGCGCGCGCGGCGCCGAGCGCGGCGGCGGGCTGCGCGGGCGACGCGCCGTGACATCGCCCAAGCACACTCTCAAGCATATCAATTTCATAATCTTGTTATTTTTACCAAAAAAGGAAATTATAATGATACTCGTCGCTCGAGGGTCCCCGGGCGCCCGGCCGCGGTCCGGCCCGCTAGATTTATTTATTAGGCGACGCGACGACGACGGCAGCGAGCGGGCCGCGTGAAATATTCATATTTATTTAGGTGATATTTTTCTATTGGCTACTGATAAGATTTTATCTGTCGTTATGTATTCGCCGGCCTCGCCGGGGTGCAGTGTCGTTGGGGGTCGCCCGATGCTCTAGCAATAATTTATCTGGTTCCTAAGACGCGTTTCGTAGTTAGGTTCTTTGCACGAATTTTCGCAAACACTGCCGCTTGTTAACTAAATTTAATTTCACGGATATTAGTCTTTAATTGCTTCCTTTATTTTATAATAAAAGAGTCATTTTCATTGTTACGTTAAAATTTGTATATGAAGCATTTGAGTGCTGTACGAGGGACCGTTGCAATTGCAAAGTAAATATATATAAAATGGCATAATGTTTAGAACTAACATAGATATATTATAGTCATTTCGTTTTAAATAGGTGTAAAGATAAAGAATTTATTTTGGAGCGTCAGGAAAGGATATAGTAAAGTTTTCGGAGAGCTGTGATCGAGACGGATATAAAGCAGTCATATTTTTAAATAATGTTTAGGAGTTACTACGTAATTATTGCCAAGTATACAGCATATTGTATGACGATGCGGTACATAGTTGATAAGGCGGGGCGCGCCATCGCCTGCACCGCCCGGCCGCGAGGCCGGCCCCACAGAGCCACGCTTTCAATCACGAGTGCACAATTTGATAAACCTGTACGGTTTTTCATTAAAACTATTGTAAATGTTGTCGACTTGTACACTTGCGAATGTTCGTGGGCTCGGGGCCCGGGCGCCTCCTCCCGCCCGCGAGCGCGCGGCGGCCCGAGCGGGCCCGAGCGGCGCCGGCCCGAGCGGGCCCGAGCGGCGCCGGCCCGAGCGGGCCCGAGCGGCGCCGGCCCGAGTGGCGCCGGCCCCGCCCCGCGGCACGGTCGTGTTATTAATAAATAATAATCATATCAAAAAAAGCAATAACTATTATTTGATAGAAATGAATTTTTTATTTATAAATACTGTTTTAACCGAGTTGTTATAAAAGTAGCTAGTAAATTAATTAAATGTCTCTTTAAATGTCCACAGTCTTAGAGTTCTTTTGAACGATGAGTTATGTCGTAATACGTCTCACGTTTGTAATCATATCGTTTTGTAACGTACTTGGTTTTCGCGATGAACATTTTGTACGGTCGTCGTAGGCTAGTCACTTGCCCGCGCGCGCGGTTACGGATAGGTCCCAGTTACCACATAGGATAGGCTAGGGCCCGCGGCTGCTAGCGAACACTTACTGACTAGTAATGTCGTACTATGCCAATTGAAAGTCTTAATGCTCAATTTTGCCAAATTTTACTTGCCGGAAACGTCTTGTCAGGTACGTGTCGTTGATATTAGACAGGCGCGCGCGCTCTCAGACGCCGCCAGTTTGCTCAATAGAACGAAATATTTTGTTAAACTTCCATGTAGAATTAAAACATTTCGGCCCAAGAGAATAAAAATATCATTAGAAATTTAAATCGAACAAAAATTTGATAGTTATTTAAATAAGACAATTTAGAGTTTATAAGAGTGGTGTTTGCAAGTTGAAATACTTCGTGGCGTATGATCGAGTCGAGTCGAATGCAATAAGTTTATTTAGTGCCAAATGATAAGTTAACTCGTAGCGATATATCGTATCCTAATGCTCTTGTGTAACTCGATTATTGTGCGACCTATGAGGTTTCGATCGTTTTCTTTAACAAGGCTATACAGGGAAAGTGTTAGGTATTGTCGGATTTAAGGAATGTTGTTGAGATAAAAATACTCATGTGGCAGGGTGTAAAAATAAACGTACCTACTCTACGATCAGTACTTTCGGGTATGCTTTCGGCCGCAGAACAAGTGTGATCGAGTCGGCGCCTAGCGCCCACCTAACCTAGTCTAGTTTTGATACTAAAATGTGAAATAAAAACGAAACAAATTACGCCAAAACCTCGAAGGTATACCTCCACTCCTCTACAGGGTACAGTTATTTTATCGGAGACATCCGCGCCCTTCGTCTAACATATACTCTTATTTTTACACTCTGTTTTATAAAGGTGATGGAAGAGCAAGGAACAACAGAATTTATTTACTCAAATAAGTTTTATTATTTATGATATTTTAACTAAATTGTAATGAATATACATTTTTTTTGCATTTTTGTTATTGTAATGGCAGCTGTCCATGTAACTGAAGTAGGGTTTCATAAATAGATTTAAAACGATACATCGAACATGACACATTGGGCACAAATATAGTTAAAATTGCTTGTTTCCTGTACGCTTCGCTATGTAATATCGGTCTGTTGTAATTATTGTTCCGGACTAGTGTCTGCGATCGGCGTACCTCGAGCCTTGTGTTGTGCCGGGGCCGCATCTGCGGGACTCGGGAAGACCCGTGTTGGTATCTCTTTCTTTAACATAAAGACAGAAAGAGACGTTCGGTGAATCCCGCAGATGTGGCCCCGGCATTAGCTTGTGCCGGAATACGTCCCACTCGCCTGCGCCAGCGCCGCCTGGACGACGTCGACGCCGCTGCGCCTGCGCAGTGTTGTGCCAAAATTATGTACTAGTCTTGTAAAACAAATGTTGTTATCGATTTTCAAATTTTATTTAGTCCAGAATATGTTTATTCCTGTGCTGTGAAAGTAATTTATTCGATCAAATCAACACTAGTTGGTAGCGGGGAGGACACGGTGTAGTTGTTTTAATTGTAACACTTTCAGGGGATGCAGTGCGATGAAACATCATTTTCAATCTCATTGTACTTCGTAATCTTGTTCAGCTAGAATCTTGCCTTTTTAAACTTTTTTTTGTTAACAATTTATACCTATTTTATATTTTCCTTTTAAATCAGCTACATTGTGATCAACTTTAAGTGTTATGTAAAGGAGGTTATGGTCGATAGCAGTAAGCGAACGAAGAAGCTAGTAAATGCATTTCATGGTTCCCAGAGGCTAGAGCCACTCCCGTCGGTCTTGGCGAACTCGAAGATGGATCTCAGCGTACTTTATATAATAATGATAACTTTGAGGCTAACATCGTGATTCCGAGACCGTGTCCAGGATACCGTATAGCGCGTTCCCTTACTGCCGTTGATTGTTGGGAAGTTAATGTGTCATTAAACTCATTGGTCATTATGAGTCGTGATCTCCGGGGCGGAGCCTTTGGAAAGCCGTGTTGGTTTGTTACTACATTTATAGTAAATATTTAATAAAAATGCACATCATTGTTTAGCTACAAGCTTGTGCAATATTATTCCAAATTTTGATAGAGAAAACTTTTATTTCTAAATTGTTATATAAATATTGTCGTAATCGTAAAAGACAAAGGCAACTTGAATTCTATTTATGTTGTGCATTTATTCTCAATGTTTTTTCGTGGAGACTCGTCGTGATAAGGTCAGCATCCGTGGAGCGGAAAATATTATACAGTAATTTTTTTGTATTGCTAATATTGTGAGTCAATTCTAGTAATGTTAATGTTCCCTTTTAGTTAATGTTATATTAAAATAAACAAATTAATTAAGATTGCTCAACCGGATGCAATGCTAACTGCAATTTAGATTTACGAATAATTTTACATTATATCCTTTTTATATTATCATTTATATCTGATATTTTATCAGTTTTATTATTTTGTGAGATATGGCAGCGCATGTTAGTCTATGTTTATTGAGAGGCCAAATGTTGACTTGCTAATGTGAGACTGTTTTGCCAAGAATCAGAAAGTATATTATTACCTACATTGTTTTGAAATAAATGCTTTTATATAAATATGATGATATTTTTATTAGAAGCTACCTCTATAAAATATGACTAATCGATACATAGAAACCCCCGACATATAATTGCGACCCCTTCTTTTGGAACTGATAGGTATACCTTTGGTACACTGAGGCACTGATCAGTGATTATTACACATACATACACATGTTAAACCTATCCTAAATGGCCGAGCCCAGCCTGTAGTAGGGCCCTACTTTGGAAATCTCTGAAAGTCTCGGAAGAAGAGTAACTTAAAACGTGAGACAGATATATGCCATGACAGTATGGTACTGTTTTCGTGGTTTCTCAAATTGCTTACTGGCTAACCTATTAAAATGATTTGACTGAATATTCAACCGTACTTACTGGTAAATAAGGTTCAATTTTCTTGTGTCCCGCATTTTTGGCTACTTTGGATGCTTAAAAACCTTCGGCGTTCTGGACGTTGCTGTACTAACGGCGGGTTGAATGTTACCAAGTATATGGCGTTGTGGATGCTCCGGTATATTTGTATACAGTGGATGGCCTGAACAATTTGATCACTTGGAATGAGTACGTATTTATGGATATTTTGGATGGTGCGGTATATTTGGAACTATTGACTGCCACTATATTTATGATGCTGACTGTACCAGCCGTACAGTACCAAAAGAAATACCATAGAGTACGTGCATATATGCAACTACAATAAACTATGAATGGTTGAGGATTAACAGCTGTTTAAATATTTTGATATTAGCTGTTCTTCAAAACTTATCAACTCCTCGTTCTCTTTTAGGGCGATGGTCATTTCGTTTATGAGGGAAGCCGTCATATACATTAATTATATTACATTATAAAACTAACGGGTGATAACAAAAAAATGAGAATTATTTGCAAGGGTGTAAAAAAATAATTGTGTAACATTTTTTTATTTTTTTATAGTAAGGGTTAGAGTCTGGCAAACGAAAGCTGTCCACAAAAAAGGGCGGCAATAGGCTATTTGACAAGGTGAAAAGAAACGTAATAATTATGTATATTCATATAAATTATGAGTTTTAAAATCGATTTAAGGTATTCTTACTTAAAAAAAAATGATTTTTTATCCAAAAAACCACGATAAAACTTGATATTTTTTTATCTGTAGCCATTTTATCGAAAACGGCGCCGAATCCATGATGACGTCAAGGGTCGGTAAATATCACAGATTATAGGATGTCTGTATATCCTGTAATCTGTGATGTCTGTAAATATTGCATCTGTCGTTCATGTCGTTGTCGTTCTGTTCTTACGTTCATTGGTTCTTGCGGTTACCACAGACAGTTGACGTTTGTTTGTTTTTCTGGCTTTGCTATGATTAGCCAATGTCAGTTTGTTTATGTATTGACCATTGACGTCACTGATTCCTGTGCGACGCCATCTTGCCCAAGAAAGCGTTTTGGCGGCATATTTTAAAAGTGAATTTTTATTTCCTTTTTTTAGACGAAATACATAAAAGAATTTAAAATTACCACTTTTGGAGTACTCAATAAACCAACAAATAATCTGAGATGGTTTTCAAAAACCTTCCAAATAGCCTATTCAAAAATCAGCAGCTGGATAAGCTGGATTAGGCGATACTAAACGTAGTTGATATTATTTTATTTGTCAGAAATGTTAAATGATTGTTTCTATCTATCAACTCCGTTTGTTTAGTGTACAGACATTTATATCTGCTGCAGATATTTTGAATTGCCGCCCGTTCTTGTGGACAGCTTTCGTTTGCCAGACTCTATAATACACATTTAACTATTTACAAAATTATCAATGCACGTTACGATAGGGCCCGTGATCAGCTGTTCGACGCAGTTTTGACATAATGCCCGAACAAGACCGTTGGACGGCATATTTGTCCATTTTTCGCACACAGGTTTTGATTCTTTTTATCAGTTGGGCACAATTTTCTGCTTCCCAATTAATTTTGTAAACCAAACTGCTCAAAAAACCAGAAAAATCTTCGATCGGCCGACATTGTGGAAGGTTTTTGGGATTTCGGATTTTCGGTACAAATGGCACATTATGGGAGTCTAGGAATTGCAATGTTTTTTTGGCGTAATGCGACGATGCCTTATCTGGCCAAAACACATATTCTCCATCAGGGCGATGTTGGCGATTAAATGATAAGTATTTTTTTCAAGCATTCACTCTATGAGAGTTTAAGATTAACTGCTAAACCACTAGGTTTGAACCACAGTTTTTTTTTTTTTTTTTTTTTTTTATATCATAGGAAGGCAAACGAGCACACAGGCCACCTGATGGTAAGTGGAAACTGTGACCCATAGACATTCGCATTCATAAGACCGCAATCCTAAGACTGCAAATGCGTTGCCAACCCTGAGGCCGAAGATGGAATGCCTCTATGCTAGTCATTTCACCGGCTGTCTTATCCCCAAACCGGAACACAACAATGCGAACACTGCTGCTTGGCGGTAGGTTAATGGATAAGATGGTGGTACCAACCCGGACGGACCCTGCACAAGGTCCTCCCACCTCCCAATGGGTGTGTTTTGACACACCTTTATCGGAAAAAGCCACATAAAGCATAACTTTCTGCTCAAACTTGTGCTTATACTTGTGTTTTATATTGTCTGGTGATGTTGAAATGTTACCAATCATTTCCAGGTATATGGGTTTTGCTCAAAGGGAAATAACTTTCATCATCCAAAATAAACGATTTTTCTTTGTAATTTGTAACCATCCAGCGGCATTGTGACATAATGTTAAATTTTTGCTGATCGGTGTATTACGGTCTTCGATCAACAATACATACATACACACATACATACATACATACATACATACATACATACGATGGTTGGTATGTCGATGATTACGGTGCCCTTATCTTCTTGCGGCACTCCAAACCCACATTTTTTAAAGACCGGCAAATGTACGGTTGAAAATATTTAAATATTTTCGCGGCATCTCGTTGGCTCATGGAATCATTATCATTGAAAGTGATATGGAGTGTCTTCAGTCTTCCCTTGGTCATTATTTTAGCTGGTCGGCCGCTACCACGTTTGCGAGTTGTCAAGGATACAAGAATTCTATATATAGTAGAAACTGTTACATTTTCTTTGGTAAAATGATCTACTGTGTACTTTTTCCCCTTGTTTATATTTTTATTATAAAAATGTACAACGCGTTGTCGCAGAGCTTCTTGTTTCGGCGTCATTTTGACCATTATAAATGATTGAAAAAATGAAACAAATAAAAATCAAGTATATCAAAAGGTACAAATAACATCTTGAACATTTTTTTGTCTATGGCAATAGATATTTTTTTTAAGACGACTGAAAATGATTCTCCTTTTTTTGTTATCATCCGTTATAACTAGGGACTTAATCGCGTAATACAATAAACATTTATCTTAACGTTTCAGTCGACTATTACAACAGCCGTGGTTACGAGTTAACTGAAGTGGAAGGTGTTTGCAAGTCGTGCGATTGGTGAACTACCCGCACGGTCTTGTTTAAAAATGTTTGGTAAATGTTTAATTTATTATGCGATTAACTGCAGAGACATCAACTGGGATAAACCAAAAAAAATATCTTAAAACTGCTTTGTAATCTTGCTTTAACACCAGTGAATAGGAGCCAGTAAGTCGGAGTTCCTGGACGACTATCCAGTGTCCAGAGGAATTTCGTATGTAAGATTCTCTGTTGATTCAAAGCAAAAACCTGTTTTAATTTAATTAATTCTTGTATTTTTTGATTATTAGTATTTATGTTTTGACAATCTCAATGTAATTTCGTATTTTTTGACATGCAATGCTATGAATAAATAAACTAAACTAAACTAAAGAAAAAGTTAGATAACAGATAACATAGATATTGGTACATCGCAAATAGGTTGCCGAACAAAATTAGCTCAGGATAAGATCAAATAATTAAATTCACAATAAAATTTATTTAATGGAAATTCCCGGAATGGTTATTTATAAAAATTGTGCATTAGTTGAAAGAATATACCTACCCCAAGAAATTGAAAAATCCTCTAAGTACTTATTCAAAATAAAAACGGTGTCACAAACTTCAAAGGGTTGCAGTGCACTCTATTTGAACGAATGAACTATACATACATGCTATACACCGTGTTTTTATTGATTTACGATAACTTCGGCATATTATTAGGTACATCCATAGAAACTAAGTGGTAGATTCTTTTTTTTTATATTGCAAAAAAAAAAAATTTTTTCTCAATGGAGCAAAGTAACTAAATGAACTATAAAAAAAAAGAATCTACCACTTAGTTTCTATGGATGTACCTAGTAATATGCCGAAGTTATCGTAAATCAATAAAAACACGGTGTATAATGATATCAAAAACAAAATATTTTATTGATATTAATGAATGATGTATATTTGTTTGGAAGCCCTAACTGATTATTACATATTGCAGTTTCAATAATATTACATAAATATGCGTTGCCAGTTTTTGAAATCAGTTAAAAGTGTTAAGGAGTACTAAACCTCCTTATTATTTTACTGGCTGTTGACAGTCTAGTCACTTGTCTTATGTAAACAGATATGTCAATATACTAAATAAATTCAATATTCGATTAAAGTAAATCTTTTAACTTTAATATGGTAGCAGAGCAAAAATATTAAAATATTTTAATGAGAAGAAGTACGTAAATACTAGGGAAGAATTTCGTAATAGTAAACGAAAATCGTTGTCGTGAAATCTGTACCAGCTATCTACCGCTATGGACAGGGCGATCGTAGAAGCATCTCGGGTGCAGATAGGACACCTAGATTCGAAAAACTTCAAATCATGGAAATATAGAATAATGGTTGTCATAAAGGCCATCCCCGGAGCCTTGGATATTATTGAAGGTAGGCGATGTAGACCACAACAGCCGTCAGCTGCAGAGGCAGACAGTGCCTTGCAAACGAAGTATGAGAAAGAATTACAAGAATTTATGAATATTGACAGTGCCGTTTTAGTGCTGATCACGACTAATATGACAGATGAGGTCTTAAATTATGTCATGCGGTTAACAAGTTCACGAGAGGTATGGCAAGAAGTCAATAGGTTATATGGAGAAAGTAGTGAAGATAAGAGCTATGATCTATGTCTGCGGTTTTTCAGTTATAAGAAAGAACTTGAACATGGCATGCCTACTCATATTTCTGCGTTGAAGAATATCTGGCATGAACTGAACAGCCAGTTAGATTCAAAATTACCAGACATGCTACTGATCTGCAAGATTTTGGACACTTTACCGACAGAATATTTTGCCTTCAAATCGAGTTGGCTACTTATGACTAAGAAAGACAGGACTGTTGAAAATCTTACTACCCAAATATGTGCCCATGAGAAAACCTTAATAAACAAGACTGAGAATGCGAGCACTTCAGAGGCACTTTATGTAAAAACTGTGAAAGGCAAAAATAAGCAAGGCAAAGAATTAAAATGTAAATATTGTGGAATGAACGGACATAGAGTGAAACAATGTAAGAAATGGATTTCTGATGGTAGACCACCGAAAGAGCCAAAAGAGTCGACTTCAGTAAATCTAATTCTACCCGTCTTGACCCTTAATAATTCAGTTGTAGACAAAGATAACTGGTTTGTTGACAATGGTGCAACTAGCCATGTAACGAACAGAGCTGATATTTTTGAAACATTTGAATATTTCAAAGGTCAACATTCAGTCACAGCAGCCAATGGTCAAGCCATAGAAGCACTTGGAAAAGGAACCATTCGTGCTGAAGCTAATGTGTTTGGAAGACGAGATCACATTACACTCAAAGATGTTTGGTATGTTCCCAATATAAAAATGAATCTTTTTTCTGTTCTTGCTGCACATGATCATGAGTATGACACCGTCTTCGAGTCGACGCCAGACACATGTATTCTGAAAGTAGCTGGATCCATCAGATTAACCGGTAAAAGGGAGAGAAATGGCGGACTTTATAAGCTGAACCTCAGTTGCCTGACACCAAACACGGAGATTAACGCGGTTCTGACAAATCCCCTACAAGTATATCATGAAAGGCTAGCTCATCAAAATAAAAGACACGTCAAACAACTGATTGAAAAAGAATTCGGATTAAAAGTGGAGGATAATAAATCAGATCTGTGCGAAGGATGTATCTACGGAAAAGCGCATAAGCAACAGTTTGGCACGAGAGTAAGAGCAACTCAGGCTGGAGAACTCTTACATGTAGACATTTGCGGACCTTTTGCGTATTCAATACAGAAGTTTCGATATTTCCTAATGTTCAAAGACGACTACACTCATTATCGATTCATATATTTCTTAAAGCAGAAATCTGAGGCATGGGTGATGCTTAAGCGAGTACTGGCTGAAACCAAAGCTGCAGGACACAATGTAAAATAAATTTTGAGTGATAATGGAGGAGAGTTCGATAATGCACAATTTCGGGAAATCTTAACTAACCATGGCATAAAACAGAGACTGACGATGCCTCACACTCATGAACAAGCTGGATGCGTGGAAAGAGAGAATCGCACCGTTGTAGAAGCTGCGAGAGCAATGATGCATGCACATGAACAGTTACCTCAAGGTCTTTGGGCAGAGCTTATTAATACAGCAGGGTATATCCTAAATCGCACCGGTACATCAAGTGTACTAGGCAAATCACCCTATGAGTTATGGTATGGAAGGAAACCCGGTATTAAACACCTGAGGATCATCGGTTGTAAATGCTACGCTCATATTCCTAAACCTAATCGCAAGAAGTTAGACAAGAAAGCTCAGAAAGGAATATTGATTGGATACGATGGGAATGAAGGATACAGAATCTGGGATAAAGAAAATCATAAGTTAATAAGATCCAGAGATGTGACGTTTGAAGAAACTCCGCTACTAGATTACAATAACAAGAAAGAGGACCCAAGCATTTCACAACCTACTACTTCGACCAACAAAACTATTCAGTATGAGCTACCAGATCTACCAGAAAAATCAATGGACTTAACAGATATGATACAACAAAATGATACCTCCAGTGACACTTCGCCATCACGACAGAATGGAGTTGATGAGCAGGACGTGCATGAAGAGCCAGATGTACTAGAGGGACAAGATCTTCATCCTCAATCAGAGCAGAACGATACAGAAAATGAGTTAGAACAAGATGAAATTTTTGAATCTGGAGATGAAGAAACAGAACTTGTTGAGAATCATGGTCTATCTGCCAATGAGATTGAAAGAGAAGGTCAAATGACACTGAGAGACCGTAGTAATCTCAGACCTCCAAGTCGATACAGAGATCATATCTGCAATATCAATATGACGTTGAATGCTGTTGAAACAAAAACATTCAAAGCAGCTATGTCTGGAGTAGATCGGGATAAATGGCAAGATGCCATCAACAGCGAAATTAATTCCTTGAAAGAGAATGAGACGTGGGAATTAGTTGAATTACCAAAGGGCAGAAAAGCCATTCCATGTAAATGGATATTTAAGATTAAAACTAATCCTGATGGCACTTTAGACAAATACAAAGCCAGATTAGTTATCAAGGGTTATTCACAAAAACAAGGTTTGGACTTCTATGAGACATTTAGTCCCGCCCGTGGCAAGAAGCAGTACCATAAGAGCACTTTTAAGTGTCGCTGCCAAAGAAAAAATGACTTTATCTCAATTTGACGTAGCAACTGCCTTCTTATACGGAAAGTTGGACGAGGAGATTTATATGAAGCCTCCACAAGGTTACGCAACTAATTCTAAGCTGGTGTTTAAGCTGAAAAAGAGTCTCTACGGTTTAAAGCAAGCACCACGATGTTGGAATCGGTGTATTACAGATTACATCATTGATATTGGCTTCATGCAAAGCAAAGCAGACCCCTGCTTATTCATTCGTAAGAGAGGCGAAAATAAAATAATCTTAGCCCTGTACGTCGATGACGGATTGCTTGCTTCTAATAGCGAAAAAGAAACCAAAGCATTTCTAGAAGAGCTGGAAAAACGATTTAAGATAACTGTCAAACCAGCGAATTATTTTCTCGGCATGGAAATAGACAGAAAATCAAATGGTTCCATCTTTGTGCATCAAACAGCATACACCAAACGTGTTTTAGAAAGGTTTGGTATGGAGAACTGTAAGGCAGTACCATCACCAATCCTGAAGTCAAATGGCAAAGAAGAAAAAGAGTCTTCTGGACCTTTTCCGTACCGTCAAGCGGTCGGAGCCCTGGCTTATCTTATGACTGGGACAAGGCCAGATATAGCCTATGCCATAAGCGTTGTATCACGAAACTTGGATAATCCTACCAAGGAGGACATTCAAACCGTTAAACGCTGTTTACGCTATATAAAAGGTACAATGGACAAAGGCATTGCTTATGAGAGTAAGGAAGCTTCTGGCCTAGAATGCTACAGTGACGCTGATCACGGGGGTGATCATAGCACAGGACGTTCTACCACTGGCATGTTGTGTCTATTTGCAGGAGGGCCAATTTCATGGCAGAGTAAACGCCAGTCCACTGTTGCAATCTCATCAACTGAAGCAGAAGTCGTAGCCACTAGCGAAACGGCTCGAGAGATTATATGGATGAAGAAAATCTTAAAAGACCTCACTGATGAGGAATGGCCAACAGCTCTTTTCATTGATAACGAATCAGCAATCAGGCTGGCCAATCATCCACCACACGAATACCACCAAAGGACGAAGCACATTAATATTAGATCTTTCTTTGTAAGAGAATGCGTTGATTGCAATATACTAGAAGTCTGCAAAGTATCAGCTTCCAGACAACTTGCAGACATGTTAACCAAACCTCTGTATGGTCCCAGGATTTCGGAATTATGCAAGATGTCCGGAATCAAAAATGGAGCCGGATGTTAAGGAGTACTAAACCTCCTTATTATTTTACTGGCTGTTGACAGTCTAGTCACTTGTCTTATGTAAACAGATATGTCAATATACTAAATAAATTCAATATTCGATAAAAGTAAATCTTTTAACTTTAATAAAAAGTTTAAATGCGTTACTTGTAGTCTCAGCCTTATGATGTCAGTTATGCGACTTTGCTTGTCAGCCTGTAAGTCGCGGGAAAAAACGTCGCAAAACTGACGTGACGTTCTCTTCCCATTTCATATTCGAAATAATATGAACAACGTGAACTGGCAACCCGCCTGATCGGTCGGTCGGTCAGTCAATCAATCAATCAATCAAATCAAATTCATTTTCTCGAGCCATAACATACCCTTATAATCTGTAATTCAATTGACATTTCCGAATTGCATTTCATTGTAAACCTCTTTTACCTATATAATAATTGATTGAATTATGATATAATATCACTGAATCGGTATTGAATACATTGTTCTACTATATTAATTAAGTATCAATAATAGATGGCGTTTCCCCAGCCTAACGCTCAAAGAGGTTAGTAAATATGCCGTAGCTTTGAGATCTGTCCGACACTTGTTTTTGTAATAAAACTCGTGGTCTCTTTTTGTAGAACTGACAAATAGGAAAATCTTGGAAGAACTACAGTTGAAGAAACAAATGCTATTAAAGCAGGGGGCCGTAACTCCCCTAACTGCCACTTCAATTGGTCTCACGCAGTCAAATCCCGCTGGCTCACTGCCTATGTGTTCAATTCCGCCTGTTTCTGCAACTGCCGTAAGTAGCTATACCCGTATAATCTAGCATGAATTACTACAGTTTTTCATCATTACAATAAATATATACAATAAATATGTACAGTACAAGACTTTGGGTTTTTTATTTTCTGCTTTGACTGGTTTGTATGTAAGTGACCCATATTTGTCAACTTTGTCATATTTCATATGCCACAGCTTTGCATTATCATTTGCATCACTAATAGTGGTGTTTAATAGCATTCTAGTTCTTACAAATATTAACAAATACACAACTGATGAACTTATGAACATGGCAGGGCTTTCCACAACTTCCTGAAGCTAACATTGTGAATACAAGCCACCGGGCAGCTTTGCAACACGCCAACGCCACTTCCTGTGGCTTTTTTGTCTCTCAGGACTCTTCATTTGGAAACCAAATCCTGCCTGTACTGCCGAGGTTTGAAAGCAAGTGACATTATTCAAAATGGCAGCTGTAATGAAGCTGAAGACCTTGCAAGGACACTTGCAGGATTTGAGTGGCTTTGAGAGACCTAAAGTGCAGTTGGAACAGTATGAGACCCCTCCTCATATAGCTGCTGTTGCCCTATATACAATACAGGTAATTACTACTAATCAATGTAGAATTATTATCACATTCACTTGTGGTATCAGATGTAAATTAGTTTTAATTTCTAGTAACTCTTGTATTCCAGACACAATTTGAAGCCCTAGAAGGCAAGCTAGTACTAGACGCGGGTTGCGGCCCGGGCGCTCTGGCATTGGGCGCAGCGATGCTTGGTGCTGGTGCTGTGACCGCTGTAGACATTGACACGGATGCTCTTGATATCTTCAAAGAAAATGTTGATGATATGGAAATCACTAATGTTGATGCAGTACAATGCAACTTTTTAGAAGCAAATGTTTCCAGGTTGGTATTTTAAAACATACCTTTTAAAATATGTTAACATTAAGTGTATCAAATATATGAAATGGTGTATCTTTAATTAATAATTATCATCGGATAATTAAACTTCATTAATGATAAAAATATTATGTTCTGTATGTTGTTTCAGATGGGATAACTATTTTGATACAGTTGTAATGAATCCTCCATTTGGTACAAAAAATAACACTGGTGTTGACATGAAGTTTCTGCTCATGGCTCTCAACCTCTGCTGTGATAGTGTTTATTCTCTGCACAAGTCATCTACAAGGTATTTTAATGATATTTACTCGTATGTATTAAGTTGTGAACAAATTCATTTGTAAATGAAGTTCTTAAAACAAAAATGACAATTAAATGTTCAAAAATTTAACTTACGGTACATACATGTACTTAAGTAAAATCAGGGGTTAATTTACTCAGTGAGAGTAAATTATACTAATACCAGAAGACCTTATTTTGACGCATTTGTGATGACTATACTTAACAAACAAACATCTTTATTACTTTTTCCTCCTTTCTGTAATTTGGGTCGGTTTGTTTACAGGTCACATATACAAAAGAAGATAAAAGAATGGGGTGTAAAAGGCAGTGTTATAGCGGAGTTGCGCTATGATCTGCCAGCCACTTACAAATTCCACAAACAGCAGTCCCGGGACATAGCTGTGGACTTGTGGAGAGTGCACCATAGTTAATTGTATATTTTATAATTAAGTATGTTTACAACTATTTTAGTATACACATTATTATAGACAGTTAAGTAAAAGATAACATGAAATTGAATGAAGTTTCAGTGTTATATAAAAATATATTTAGCTTGGTAAATAAGAGTCTGACATAATAACAGGTGGAACTTGATTATTTTCGGGTGGCAACCACCAGATTGTACCTGCGGTAAATAGAAAAATTTGGTCAATTTTACTAGCTCACTAAAAATTGTCACTGTTTTGGCTTAGTTATAAATGGCTTAAGTATTCTGGGCTTTCCTATTAAAAGGATTAGGAGACGATTATATTTGCAATTTCATTCAGATTCAGTGTCTTTAATTTTATGAACAGACAGAAATGCCTACACTTCGTAAATTATATGTATGGGTGAATCAACTTTTAAGGTACTCCCCATTTTTCGACATGTTTTACCAATTATATGTTTTTAGAAAAACTATATTTTTGTTAATGACGTGGCTTACACGCTTATTAAATCAGACAAATAGGCTCACATTTGAAGTTATTTGATTTAAAATAATACAGTTTTAAATAATAATATAGTTGGTAACGCAGGGGACAATGTTGTCCCTAGGTTTTGTATGGAAAATGTGCATTTTCCCCTGAGTTACCAGGTTTTTTCGCGGATTAAAAAATATTTGAGCTGTTTAACGTGTAAGGTCTGTAAATTTGGTGGTCTGATTTTAATATTCATAGATCATTATTAACCATAAGTCACCAGGTAAGTTTTAAAACCGCAAAAGAAAAGGAGTACCTGAAAAGTTTATTCACCTGTATACATTTAATTTCACTCTAGTACATTTTTATATTTATATGCTAAAAACGTGATGTACAATGCCGTGTTGGGGGATTCCATGCCAATGGCTTGCAAAATTTAACTCACAGACGTAGGTATAGCGTGCATCGGTGGCTGTGGAAATTTTAACACAAGCAGCTTGACTAGTGGGCATTGGCCTTACGGGGTCAAGTGTGTAGTCTGTGTAGGTATTGGGTGCGTGCTTATGCGCCGTACTGACGGGGACCGTAAAGAAATAAAGGGGTTTTCCATATTTGATTGATGGATGGATTTGGATGGTGATGGTATTTTACAAACCCCAAGGATGTGTTAAGCCTATCGTTGACTTAGTTCAATGAAAGGGCAACCAAACGATACAGTTAATTCATCTAAGCGCTAACCCTATAACGTAACTATAAAGTAAAGTAACTTAATGGAACGATTTATAGCTGGTTTAATCTCTATACACAAGAGTTTCGACTTATTATTGCATTACCTCACAATTAATAGGGTAGCTACCTGCAGTAGGAGCTTAAGCGAGACGGAAAGAATTGGCCCGAATGCGCAAATAAGAGCGGCGATCAATGGGGTAATACCCAGTCAATGCTAATGCTCAAATATTAAACTACCGAAACCCTAATGAACTTGGTAAGCTCCATGAATTCGTTTAACTAATTCAAAGGAGTTCTTCGCTCTCGCCCTTACGTTAAGGTAACTCAATCAGGGTAACCGCATCGATCGGGTAACCAAACGATAGGGTTAATCAAATGAAGGGGTTTCCAGTCCCTGTGTACTGAGCTTCCGGGCTGAAGCCGAAATTCCTCTGCGGGGCACGCTACGCACCCACGTGGGGACACGAAATGGCGGGTTACACACTCCTATAGGCGTACCTACACTTCACTCAGTCTCACTCACGGAGAGGGCAACGGTGACGTCGAGCTTTATCGTACCGGTTACGTATCAGAACGCCTAAAATTATTTTCGTATTACCTAATGTTATAATATAATACCTAACGAATATATCACAAGTGAATAATATCTAATGGATGATATGATTTAACTAAATAAGCAAGTTCGTTTGCATTCTAGGAACTGGAGGGTTATTACGACATGGTTACGCAGTTCATTATACGGCGAGCGTAAAGGGCAGCTATAGCATTTATATAGCTTTGTCCTTTTCTCTCAGCGTAAACTGAACTGCATAGTTATGTCATCCCCTGATATTTATTATTATTATTATTATTAATAACCCCTGATATGTTTATTTGGTGAGGTTTATTGCTTGTCAATTCATTCATCCAATATAGGTACCTATTTAGTCTATTAGGGGATTTAAAATTAGGAATTGTAAACTTAGGTCATTCAATATTTATTCAAAATGATGTTAGGCGTTTTGAAAATTAATAATGTAATTAATTTTTAATTTAATCAAATTAATTTAAGTCGTTCTGCTACGTTACCTTTAGTACTCTTTGAGACCAACTAAGGTTCTAACCTTTCTAAAAGTTTTCTTTGATTTAATGATATTTAAACTAAATAAGTTTTTCCTACCTAGTCCAGTCAAAATAGATTAAATTATGATTCCAGTTTGCATTAATTCCCAACAAGCTGGATTTTTGTGCAGGCCTTGAATACGTCATTACAAATGATATGTCAAAAGTCCCCATCGATCCCGCTTGTGCGTAGTTTTTTATTCGAGGTCAAAGGTCACAAATTTGCGTTTTTTGCGTATATCTCTGAAACAATGAGAGCTACCGAAAAATAGTTCAAACAAAGTTTGTAGATCGTAAAATTGTCTACAAAAAAGATCTCAACACTTTTTCTTCTACGGTGCACTGTTCTCGAATTATGGCTATTTTAAACATAGAAAATACGAATATGCACTCATACGTATTCACTCATATTGTTCATTGGTATGTACCAATTGCCGAGGCCAATCTTGCACCAACATTGAATCAAATGCAACAGATGAAGATCGTTTCGAAATTGATGAGGATATAACTGATATATCTCTCTTCTTGGAGCAGTCTATACAAATCGAGCAAGAAGAGGAAGAAGACAGTGAAGAGGAAGAAACGAGTGACTATGAAGAATTTGATGATGAATGATGATGTAATTTTCTTGCTGTTAAAATTTTCGTTAAATTTAAATAAAATAAAAAATCATCAATAAAATAGTGTCCCATTACATTCTCTCGATTAAAATATATTGTGGAGTATTCCTACTGAGTATTCCTATTCGTTAAAAAAAAGCACCTCAGAGGTGGTGCGGAAATGAGTGCATATACAAAGCATCGCTTTCGAGATATCGTGACTTTAGACCGCAGGAAAGTCACGATATCTCGAAAGCGATGCTTTGTAGAAGAAAAGTGTTGAGATCTTTTTTGTAGACAATTTTACGATCTACAAACTTTGTTTGAACTATTTTTCGGTAGCTCTCATCGTTTCAGAGATATACGCAAAAAACGCAAATTTGTGACCTTTGACCTCGAATAAAAAACAACGCACAAGCGGAATCGATGGGGACTTTTGACATATCATTTGTAATGACGTATTCAAGGCCTGCACAAAAATCCAGCTTGTTGGGAATTAATGCAAACTGGAATGTCTATACAGGGTGTCCCGTAAGTACCACGTCAAACTTAAGGGGGAGGTAGGTGAGCAAGCCACCTACCTAACATGGAAAAATCGCCTTAGTAAAAGTCGCACCGTTTTCGAGATATTTGAATTTTTCTGATTTTTAGAAAAATGTACACCCGCACTGAGTTTTTGATCTGTGGTATTCGGAATTTATTATTTTTTAATTTTTATTTTATTGCAAAACAATCTTGAATAGTTGTGTTATCAAATGGTAAAAACTATTGAAAAGTAACTATTGTAGTTTTTTTTATTTTTTAAATTAAATTTAAAATTTGCCTCTTCCGTTTTATTTTGGTAAAACTTTAGCCCCTCCTGGTGAAAAAAAAATACATGACCACTGGTTACCCAATTAGATTAAAAACATGCTCGTTTAATGGGCATTTAAAAATGATAAATACTTTATCATCAAAACACAAATAAATATTTTTTTTAAAGAAAAGCGTAAAATACACCGCAATTCACGTTAAGCCAGTACTGCCACCCAAGCGTACTTGCGACGCGAGCTGTATCAGAATTCCATTCTAGTTTAATTCAGCAGCAATGCAAAACTAATCGCTCAAATTAAAATCTTTAAATTTCGGTAACTTCGTTCGAAATTTAAAAATAATTTTTTGAACCCAATCTTACTGTTTATTTTGTGTGTGGTTAAATTTAATTACTTACTTTTGTGATTTAATCCACAGTCACAATTGTCACAAAGGCCAAATCGTTAAGCAAATCAGAGTCCGAAATACAAGCAAAAACAGTTAGTCCGAAAAACATCAAACATAAACGACCAATCACAAAAGTAAGTAATTAGATTTAACCACACACCGAATAAACAGTAAGATTGGGTTCAAATGTGACAATAAACAAATAAATGAAGAACAAAATTATTTTTAAATTTCGAACGAAGTTCGAAGAGTTTTAGGACAGTTTTATTTTAAATAAAGAGTTTGGCGTTATGCAGGTTGTAAACCCAAATCGAATAATTATCTACTTGGAATATCGCAGATTAAAAGTTTTATAACTTTTTTTTATAAATTAAGCGAAATTTAAAGATTTTAATTTGTTCGATTAGTTTTGCATTGCTGCTGAATGAAACTAGAATGGAATTCTGATACAGCTCGCGTCGCAAGTAAGCTTGGGTGGCAGGTACTGGCTTAACGTGAATTGCGGTGTATTTTACGCTTTTCTTTAAAAAAAAACTTTATTTGTGTTTTAATGATAAAGTATTTATCATTTTTAAATGCCCATTAAACGAGCATGTTTTTAATCTAATTGGCTAACCAGTGGTCATGTATTTTTTTTTCACCAGGAGGGGCTAAAGTTTTACCAAAATAAAACGGAAGAGGCAAATTTTAAATTTAATTTAAAAAATAAAAAAAACTACAATAGTTACTTTTCAATGGTTTTTACCATTTGATAACACAACTATTCAAGATTGATTGCAATAAAATAAAAATTAAAAAATAATAAATTCCGAATACCACAGATCAAAAACTCAGTGCGGGTGTACATTTTTCTAAAAATCAGAAAAATTCAAATATCTCGAAAACGGTGCGACTTTTACTAAGGCGATTTTTCCATGTTAGGTAGGTGGCTTGCTCACCTACCTCCCCCTTAAGTTTGACGTGGTACTTACGGGACACACTGTATTGACTGGACTAACCTACCTATGCCTCAAAGAGTATTTTAGTCCTTGATACTAATGGGACAGATTGGCATTAAACAAACTTTTACTCAAATCTGACGATTTTCTGTCTGACTGTAGGTACATTTTATCAAAAATCTGTGATGTCGATCGTCATCTCATCACTTAAAAAGTTAGGAAAGGTCTCCTAAGAGTATTTTCGCGTAGCGGCAAGGGATCTAGTACCTGCATGTCAACTTTCCACCCTCTATAGTGTGTGTGTGTGCGTAATATGCGCCGCGGTGGGATTCCGGCTTTATGTGTGTTACAAGTATGTTTTACACCCGCATTTTTTAATGTAATTGATATAAGAGTGCGAAAATAAAACCATTTTAATATAAAAATATTTTTATTCTTACATGATATCGCATTCAGTCTTATAAATAAGAGCTTACAACAAACTTGGGAACAATTAATGTGGCCGATGAAAATAACCGAAATGCGGATTAGACCAGCAATAAAAATTGCAGAACGACTGCCCTGCTCTGTCTGGGCTTTAGAATAAAGAACAATATTCGTATTTTTCTAGCTTACCTTTTGAATGCCACAGATGGCTCTGGCGACACAAGTTTAAGATTAAAAGAAGCTTTGAGTCGTATCAATAAGGTGTAATTTGCATAGCATAGCAAACATGTCAAGCGTGTGAGTGACACGTATTCGACGCAATGCGTTCAAAAGGTAAAAAAAGTATCGCATCCTAACCCGAGTTTACCTAAAAGTAATCTTGCTCCTCGAATCTCTCCGTAAATGGCTAATCACTTCATCAGGTGTTACTCATCGCCGAACTTGATGTTCTGCGCCAGCTTGATGGCGCCGGAGTAGTTGATGGTGACCGTGGAGCGGCGCATGTAGCTCTTCCAGGAGTCGGAGCCGCACTCGCGGCCGCCGCCCGTGGCCTTCTCGCCGCCGAACGCGCCGCCCACCTCGGCGCCGTTGGTCGGGATGTTCACGTTCACGATGCCGCAGTCCGACCCGTGCGGCCCGACCCACTGGGGAATGGGGTTGTTAGTTTGTTGAGTCTTGCGTGTGCAAAAACAGGGCTACAATTTTCAAAGGTAAGGGGCCCAATAGGCATTTACCTAACTTAGAGGTATAGCTTGGAAAAAAGAGCAAACATAAGTTTTTTTTAAATTTCAGATTTAGTAACACATCTTCGGTGATTGTAATTCCAATAATGATGCTTGTTATCAGTGTCAAAAGATTAGTTAACAACACAAAAAAGTTCCAATCGCTCAAAGGTTAACTGGGAGAGTTCCCTTTAAGGGATACGCTCGCCTTTGTACAAGATGTACAAGATGAAGATTCGATGGTACCATATTATTTCTATTTCATCGACTTCTCAAGATTTTAATCTTTGTTAGCCACAAGAAGTGATGCTAAATAATAAAGTGTTAAAATTGATGGCCTGGCTCAAAGTAAAATTGGCGATAGGCATGATCCAGGAAAAACTCCTAAATAACGTGGTTGCCACTTGAGACTATTGTAGTTCCACTAGTCACCACGGCAAACCCTAAGTATAATAATATGGTAGGTAGGTATTTTTGCATCACACACGACATACGTCGTTTACACTACAGTTGATAAATGAAAGTCCCTCAATGAAACCTAAATGTTATGTGGTAACCCTGAGAGGGATGCCACACGAGCGTTGTTCTAGATCTAAATTACAACGAAATGGCACATACACTATGCGCTGAAACACTTTGCGTCGCTCTATGTTGAAATCACAGCTTTGCCGTTACGACGAAGCAACGCTCGAGTCGCATCCCTCTTCACTGTATGTTCGTACACACTAACCTGGAAAATATCCTTCAAGTTCTGCGTGAAGAGGCTGGACGACAGGCCCTGTTCAACCTCGTTGTTGTACGCCACCCCGGTGGCCAGGTCCGGGACCTCGATGCAGTACACGATGGGCGCGAAGCACTCGGTCTTGACGAGGGGGTGGTCGTGCGGCAGGCCCGTGATAATAGTCGGCTCCACGAAGTAACCTTCGCGGTCGATCACCTGGGAATAGAAGAGATTGATTAGTAATGTGTGTGTAAACTGTGTGAAGGATATTTTTTACGCTGAAAACAGGACATGTCTCATTTGGAGTAATGATAAACGGCTTCTGGGCGAACGGAGTAGCGAGCAAAAAAACTAGTTAAAAACCGGTCAAGTGAGGGTCGCGACTCGCGCACCGAGGGTTCCGTACCGCCGCATAGTTGGTACGAGGGCTGCCTTTTAAGTTGTGTCGTTTGAAATAAGTATAGACAATCTAATAGATTATTACCATTTATTGTTTTTCAAAGAATTCGCCGCGATATTTAATACACTTTTGCATGCGTTCAAACCAGTTTTTAAAACATTTATTCCACTCCGAAGTGGGGGTAGTCAAAATGGCCGATTTGTATGCGTCAACAGCTTCTTCGGGTGAGCTGAAACGTTGACCACGAAGACTTTGCTTAATTTTGGGGAACGTAAAAAAATCGTTAGGGCTTAAGTCAGGACTGTAAGGCGGGTGATCTAAAATTTCCACGTTTTGGGTGTTCAAAAACATCTTTGTCTGGCGGGCGGTGTGCGAACTTGCATTGTCATGGTGCAGTATCATACGACGTTCCGAGTTGTTTTTTCGAAATTCGGTGATGACTTGTGGCAAACAAACAGTGGTATACCAGTCGGCGGTAACCGTCTTGCGATCTTCTAGTACAATAGTGGCGACGTGACCACCCTTTGCCACAAACGAGGCAACCATTTTTTTAGAAGTGCTCCGAGAGCGTATGACTTTGGTCGGTTTTGGCTCGTCCTGGAAGACCCAGACAGTTGACTGCTGTTTTGAATCTGGATCGTAAGCATATATCCAAGACTCGTCACCACTAACCACATCATAAACATGTTTTGACTCTCCTCGGCTGAATCGCTTCAGAGTTTTGCGACACCAACTTACACGGGCTGTTTTTTGGTCGTCGCTAAGCAAATGTGGTATCCAACGAGAGATCAACTTTTTTACAACAAGTTCTTCGTGCAGGATTTTTTGGACAGTGGTCCCTGAAATGCCCACGGATGCCTCTATTTCACGGTATGTCACATGACGATCTTCGAGTATTAGCTGCCGCACGGCTTCGATATTCTCTTGCGTCATGGCGGTTTTTGGACGACCTTCACGAAGCTTATCACTGAGGCTAGAGTGCCCACGTAAAAATTCTAAGTACCAGCGTTCTACAGTCCTAAGACACGGTGCTGCATCACCAAACACAGATGTGATCTCCTCAAAGCACTGAAGTCGCGATAATCCCCTTTTAAAGTTGTAGAAAATTACCGCACGCAAATTTTCCTTAGACATTTCCATTTTTACAACCGACTTGTCACCTTTGAATAGACGCTGTAATAAAACTATTCGACCAATTTGAAAACATTCTTTTGTTTTCGAGTTCTAAATTCAAAAGGATGAAAATGCCATATGTTTTTTTTTAAATAATCGCGGGAGGTTGGCAAACGACACAACTTAAAAGGCAGCCCTCGTATTATTATATTCTAATTTGAATTAGATTTCGAATCGAATCAACGCGAGCCCAACTCACACTCCCACGTTGTTTTTCTTCTTCCAAAAAAATACGTTAAAAAATAAATATTTTCATTACACACTATTTTTTTATTTGTTACTAAGAAAACTCAACTCGCTTCAAAGTGTAGGCATATAAATAGGATCTCGCTGGGGTCCCTTCGGACACGAAACCCTAAAATTAAACGGAACTCCCACCTTTCCTCCGAACTCGATCTTGCCTCCCTGCTTGACTGCCTCGGCCACGGTCTTCGTATAGGCCTCCACGGCCGCGGGCGTGTGCAGCGGCCCGATCAGCGTCTCCGGCAGCAGTGGGTCTCCGATCCTGCTCACCACGCCGGCGAACGCCTTCGTCAGGCGAGACACCACTTCTCCGTACACCTGATGACAAATGGTTTAGTTTATCTTGTAATTTCGATCTATCGGAATTCCGGAATTAAGGCCTTATTTAGCTCTTGGATCTTGTGAATCTCGGGACCCCTACCAGGGTAATGTTTTTTTGTGATATAGACATTAATATGCAGGCATTAGGCATTTCATCCTCAGTGTTACAATATAGTTTAAAAAAAACGCGTCAACTAGATTGCAAATGTTCTTAAGCTTCAAAACCTATTTACCTTCAAGGGGCAGATTCTTAAATAAGGAGGAGAATGTGGGGTGGAGGCGACCCCAAACCCTCGAGTTGGTCTAGTCTCCTTTATTAAAAGTCAACCTAGATTAAAAGCCATTCGGCTTATCCCTTGGTCCGAACAAGATTGATAACCAAGTGAAGCAGGTGTTGCAGTATTATAAACTCCACCAAGTTCCTCGTGAGCTGGGCCCTTATTATCGTCGCTTTACAGCTTATAGCGCGGCCGACAGCAGCATCTCCAGGTCCGTCCTCGTTCACGATGATGGCGACTATAACAGGCCTGCTGGTGGTACCTTCCGATGCAGCAGCAGGCGGCGCGTGGTGGTGCAGCGCTGGCCCGCAGTTCCGGCGCACGCGAACAGCGCGGCCGACAGCAGCAGCTCCAGGTCCGCGTCCTCGTTCACGACGATGGCGTTGTTGCCACCCAGCTCCAGAAGGTGGCGGCCGAAACGCCTCTGAACTTCTACGCCCACCTAAAATAAGGTTCTAATTTTAATAAATAGTAAAGGGCAAAACTCTCCACGTAACTTGGTGAACACCCAGTACTACCCGCTCTATATAAGACCACCTCAGACTGGCTGTTACCTGTTGTCCCACAGCAGTGCTTCCAGTGAAGGACACGAGCTTCATCCTCGGGTCCTGGACGAGGGCCTGGCCGACGTCCTTCCCGCCCACGCAGAGCCCGGCCACGGCGCCGGGGATGTTGTTTTTGGCAAGCACGCCCTCCACGATCTTGGTGACGGCCACCGCGACCAGGGGAGTCGTGTCTGACGGCTTCCACACGCTGACGTCGCCGCACACCTAGATTGAAATGTTTGGTTTATCGCTGGGAATAGGCAGCTTCAGTCTGACTCAAATTGATGAGAAACCCTGCGTTTGAACTTGATAAACCACCTACTCAACTCTATTAGAAGCAGCATCCTCTAGTCTAGTGAATACCGTAATTGACACCTTTTTTATTTATTTTAATTTTGTAACATGGCAAATAATTTTCATTCAGATTTCAGATAAAAATACTAAAAGAATTTGTAAGTTGTTAATCTCGGGGAAAAAACGAAGGGATACTCACTATCTATCTTTTACTCTATCTATACTCAGTTGTAAGTAAAACATATCGAATTTACAATTGATTACCGACCTATCCCGACGACGCTATAGACGACGCGCTAGCCTAGTTGGTAGTGACCCTGCCTACGAAGCTAGCGGTCCTGGGTTCAAATCCCGGTAAGGGCAGATATTTGTGTGATGAGCGCGAATATTCGTTCCTGAGTCATGGATGTTTACTATGTATTTAAGTATATATTTCTCTATATAAGTATTTATATCGTTGTCTAGTACCCATAATACAAGCCCTAGAGCTTAAATTGGGACTAGGTCAATTGGTGTGAAATTGTCCCCTGATATTTATTTATTGATATTTATTGATATTTATCCCAGCAGTAAGTAATCAGTCACTAATCAGATAAGAGCGGCGCCTCGTGTGGATGCGGTTGCTAACGTGCCTATTTTTTTAAGCATTGATATTTAGGGCAAAATCATGTCATAAACCGTTGCTGGAATTGCAACAGAATAATATTATTGCTTACCTCATCCTATTTCTTTCTCTATCAAAATGTGGTCAAGCTGTTCCCAGAAAATCGGATGAAAGTGTCATGAAGATAGCTAGAAATTCAATAGCAAAGTTTGATTGTTGCCAAATCCAGCAAACCGTTTACAAACCATAGCAATAGCACTGTTCCAGCCGAACACGGCGACCGGGAAGTTGAAGGCGCTTATGATGCCGACGGCTCCGAGCGGGTTCCACTTCTCGATGAGCACGTGCCCCGGACGCTCCGAGGGGAAGATGGTCCCGGGCAGCGTGCGCGAGAGGCCCAGTGCCAGGTCGCACACGTGGATGTACTCTACTACCTCGCCGATGGCTTCCGGTAGGATCTTACCTGTTGGAAGGAAGATGTGGAATGGAAGAGGATGGATAAAGTAATTATAATGTATAGTGTTATCAATCCGGGATCCCCTTGAATCACCGACATTCGATCAAATGTGATCGAATGTCTCATTAAATCGTATTTCATTTCATCGAAAGCTAATTTCTGCAGAAACCTTATTCTTTTTAGATTATATTAAGCATGGGTTATGTTAGAAGTTTAGGTTAGTTTATACCTGTTAACACCAAAAAATTATAACTCCTGCACGTGTAAATGCTTCTTGATGAAATGAAAACTCGACGAATTAAAACATTCTATGAAATCAGTGTCCGTGATTGGAAGGCAGTTTTGTCCGAAGTGGCAGTGACGATGCAAAATTATAGTAGATATCTAAGAGCTGATCTGATCAACAGGATCTCTGCTATACGTACGTAATGGTTCCGGTTATACCTAAGCAAATGAATGTGCAAAAAAAAGTAATCAGCAACGGAAGTTAGTCCAAAAAAATGCAACAGCAACTTATTCAGGTCAGGGCGGTAGCTAGGTCTTTAGGCTAGATGGCTCCCTGCTGTCCCCCCTGCATCCATCCATTATTAATTATAAGGTATATAACAGCGTCGGTGCCCTAGTAGCTTAGGAGGTCGACTTGTGATCGTAAGGTACCGATGTCGAACTCCCACGGTCACCAAGTATAACTATAAATGAGTTTTTCTAACTTTAGTTCATTACCCGATGCTCTTACACCGCGAAGGTAAAACATTTTGACGAAACCTGCACATTCGAACAGCTGAGTGTGTAAGAGGGTAATTGTACAAAAGATCCTAAATGGGTCGAAGTGTATCCGAAAGGGGGCCATCAATAAGATAAGATAAGTACCATCAGCTAGCAGAAAATGACAATATTACGCGCGTACCCATCTCCAAAGAAACGAGCTGCCCCAAGGGCTGCAGCTTCTCCCGGAGAGCGTCTCCGATCTGGCGCACGACCTCGCCGCGCGCCGGCGCCGGCAGCTCCGCCCACTCGTGCCAGGCCGCCTGCGCAGCCGCCGCCACCGACTCGTAGTCGGCCGGGCTGGCGGCTTGCACCTCGGCGATGATCTTGCCGTTGGCTGGGCTGTACGATTGGATCACCTGCGTACAAGTTAAACGGTAATTACCCGACTGAACCAGAAGGAGGGTAATGTTTTTCGGGCGTCCGTATGTGGTATGTGGGTATGTCCGTTCCATTGTGATTTGGTTCCCGTGTAGCCTAAACGGCTCGAACGATTTTGAAGAGTGAGGTGTCGTTAGATTCGTCTTGGTTGTGGTGACGTACAATAATTTAATCAAAGTACCTAATGAGGATATAAAAAGAATAATGACATTAAAAAAATAACATTACGTTGACGAAAATATGAAGGATAAAGCTTGCTTTCTAATTTATTTGTATTCAAAGCTTGCCATATTTAGGTATTCGGATTTACCGCGGCTGTTGGAACTAGCTTTTGAGACATTTCACTGCTTACCTAATCATGATAGTAGATTAGGTTACTGAGTTCAACTTCCTCATTCCACCCAACTTTGTATAAACATAACAAATAATTACTCGTAGCTTTACTTGACTACCTATTTTTTTCTATTTGAGTTACGTTAGTTTGACAGGGTTCTATCATAGGTTCTATAGTGGCTCGACAAATCAAATCTACTTAAAAGTTGAGTTCCTATTTTTTACTCAATTTTGGTTATTTCTATTAGATTCTTGTTTATTTTTGTCAAGTACTCGGCTCGAAGGACCAACTGGTCCACAGTGCCGCTACTTCAGGTTAAACATTTACCTACCTATTCATCAATAGGTAAATATTTAAAGTAAATATTGTTAAATAATGCAAGACTGAGTTCAGTATTATTTACTAATGTGAAACATTATACAGCGCGTTGATTACAGAACGTTAACTGCGTCTTATCAGCACAAGCTAATGGCCTAGAACAATAGATTTACTTAAAATTGATTATACATATTTAGTTCCCGGCCTCTATTAAATAATTACGAATAAGTCGGTACAGTTCTTATGTAATACCTTCAAATTATTAATTTATCAGTCACTCAAACTGGACACTAATTAACGTTCCCAATTTATGTACACGTCAATAAAAAAAAGTAAAGTTCCAACTAACCTGTCCATTCGCCTCCCATTTCCCGTTGAACACTCCTACATTCTTCTTGTCCAATCCCAGCTCCTTCAAGAAGGAATATTTGGGATCCTCGATCAAGTAGGACGCGTTGCGAGCCATTGGAACCGAGACTAGACGCAGTGAAAGCACTTTCCGATACAAAACGCGACTCATCTGTGCTGCCTTCGCCTCGACGCGTATCTAAATAGTTGTTTACGAAGACTTTACCCGATACAGTCCTATTATCTTATTTGTGAACAATTATAAATGAACGCCTTATCGTGCCGATAAAACGGTTGCTGGGTCAACTATTTGCCATTGATTTTTGATGTAACTATTTCGTAATGACTTTTTTGTCCTTGTAAATTCTTTACCAATACTTGGGGCGTAATTTTTAGTTATTTGGATTTTTCTTAGAAGCAAACAAAGCTTTATTCATTGTCGAATCGAAGAAGTCTTTTACATGTCAGTTTCTTTGATTTTTCGTATTATTATTAAAGGTTAAGCGAAACAGTTGAAGGAGATCATTTTAAGTTTGTTATATTTTTTGTTCTGTACTTTCCGCCTTGGGGAACACCTTGTTGAACTTTTTTAACCTCTCGCTCAAACAATCTATCTATCCTAGTAGATGGAAAAAATCAAGAGTAACCCCAGTACCCCAAGGGAGGATCTGATATGGACGTCACTTCTTTTAGGCCCATAGCAGTTCTATCTGTTTGTTAAAGTATTTGAGATGACCCTTAACCGTCGCTTAAGTCAACAGGTATCTGATCGTTTGTACCCCAGTCAGCACGGTTGTCGTAAGGCCCGATCAACCACCACAAATCTAGTAACCCCCGCTGACTACGTCTGCAAAGAGATGGGCGCTGGACTCCAGGTCGACGCTGCGTATTTCGACTTAAGGCGTTCGACATGGTCGACAACGACATCTTGTTGGGAAATCTTGCATTACTGGGCCTCACGCTTTTGAGTTTATTTGCCAGTTACTTATGTGAACGAATTTTATCAGGCAAATCGTTTATCATTAACCCGTAATCTAATACCTATTGGGAAATTATTTCCCACTTCATTTGTATTTTCCACAATAAATTAAAAAAATAGACCCGTTTGATTAAGGGTTAAAAGAAATATTGTGGGCCCCAGAGTACTACCCTGACTCGAACCAGACAGGGTGCAGTAATCGTTTGACTCGCATCCGCCTACCCTGAGGTACTGCTGTCAGGTTAGGCGGCGTTGCAGGGTGGCATCAATGCGGCTGCTGATTGGACCGTTGCAAACCTTTGCCTTTTAATGCAGCGAAATGCAAGGTCATAACCTTCTCACGTAAGCGCTCGCCACTTTTAACCGATTACGGTCTGGGGGCCGCTTGCTTAGAAAGAGTCAACAAAATCTGTAACCTAGGTGTAGTTTTAGATACTTAATATTTGCAAACGGGTTAGCAAGACCTGAGTTTCGTTATGAGGGCGTCGAAGCAGTTTCGTGTCGGATTCGCTGTGGTTTTGTACAATGCCTATGTCCGTAGTAGGTAGGAGTATGGGGCTGTTATTTGGGATCCTTACGAGGATTAATACTCTCTGATGGTGGAAAGAGTACAGCGTAAATTCGCCCGCTGGTTGTACTGTAAAGCCTACGGGTATAATCCATACCTGTACCCTTGATTTTTTGTCTCCGGGATGGTTGGGCTAAACACGCTTCGGATGAGGTTGATGTTAGTCCACTTTCTGTCTGTTGTCCATCGCAGGGTGGACAGCTCGGCTGAGCTGGAGCAGATTAGGTTGGTGGTGCCGACGAGGGTCCCCCAGGATTTGGATGGCTGGCGGTGGCGCCGCACCGCCGGCCGGGCCTGCTGCAGCGTGTCCGCTCGTACGTGCCACGCTCGACAAGCTCCTAAGGCTCCTACCGCGCGCGCAATATCTTTGTTATAAATAATGCTCACTCAGTAAAGGGAGGCTGACCTGTTCGCTGATCGCTTTATTCAATTATGCCGTATCTATTGCTAAGCAGTTCCTTGACAATATTAATTAACTATTGTGTCTTATTTCAGAATATTCTGGAATTTTAATATATTCCATAATTTCGAATGTTCTCAGTTTTATGACTTTTCTTGTTGGCATGTATTTTTCTGTTCATATTATGTAAAGGTTGAACACGCCAAAACTGGGGCACACAAAGATTAATAATTAATAATTTTAACAATAAATAACTACATTATATTTTTCACATTTTAATGACAAATTTAATGAAGTTCAAAATAATATTTCCTGTTTCAGTTATTGTCTACACAGTAAGCCATACCTCTAACTTTCCTACGCACACGGCTCATAAGACTTTGCACCATCTCATTAGGACACCGTTTCGACGCCCTTGTCCATATTTTTTGTAGCTCAGAGACCGATTTTACTTCTCCGCCTTTCTTTTTTTAAATTCCCTTCATAATACTCCAGTACTCTACAACAGGCCGGAGTTCTGGACTATTTGGCGGGTTGCATGCTTTGGGTACCACCACGATCCCCTTTGCGTCGTACCATTCCATCACTGGTTTTGCGTAATGGGAACTGGCTAAATCTGGCCAAAACAGCGGTGGAGAGTCGTGCTTCCTTATGAAAGGCAGCAAACGTTTCTGTAAACACTCTTTTTGATAAATATCGCCGTTTATTGTCCCGGTGGTAATAAACGAATTACTTTTTTTTCCGCAGCTACATATTGCCTGCCAAAGGAGGTATTTTTTTGGGAATTTAGACCGTTTTTTTAACTTACATTCTTCAGGAGCGTCTGTTCGACTTACGCTGGTATAGAACTCCTGCCCAGGAATTTGTTTAAAGTCGGCTTTTATATATGTTTCGTCGTCCATGACCACGCATTCAAATTTCGTAATGAAATTCTCATAAAGTTTTCGTGACCGTTTCTTTGCGGATAAGTTCTGTTTCGAGTCTCGATCTGGTGCGGCCTGGGCTTTATAACTTCTTAGTCCTGCCCTACGTTTTACTTTTTGAACATAGGACTGAGACATTTTCACTTTTTTGGCCACATCACGAGATGAAATCTTAGGATTTGAGGCAAAAATCCTTACAACACTCTCGTCCTTTTTTTTATTCTTGACTCCCTGCAACCCACCACTTCCTGGCTTCCGATCTATTGTAAAGCGTTCACGAAATATTTTTAATACGCGACAAACTGTAGATTGAGGACATTTCAGTCTTTTCGCGATATCTCTGTAGCTTAGCATTAAATTTTCTACATATTCGTGCAAAATGCGTTCGCGTTGTTGATGTTGTTTGCTCGACATTTTGACAACGAATAAATATTAGAAAAAAATCTATGGACATTATTATAGGTCAGTTCCTTGTGATCAGATAGGTGTCCAAAAAGTTTGTATAACTCAATTTTATGCGTAACAATAGCCGATTTTACATGCCCCAGTTTTGGCGTGTTCAACCTTTATTTAATAACTTATCGTGTCCTAAGTGCTTTGGTGTGATTTTATGCTGTAAACTTACTTAGAAGTGGTCTCTGCCTACCAGGGCTCGGAAACGTTATTCAAAATAACGTTTTAAAAACGTTTCGAACCGTTCTTTGTTCAACATTTTGTTCGGAACGGAAACGAAACGAGAACGTTATCAAAAACCGGTTTAATCCACGGGACGCGGCCGCGCGCGGCGTTCGGCTACAAAGCGGCGACAAGCATGAACTTGTTTAGTAATCTTAGGGCGAGTACAGACGGACAGCATTTCAACTGCAACCCAGCTGCTAAGTGGCAGTTCCAGGGCTGTTCTGATGCAGTTGGTGCAACTGCATCGAAACTGCAAACCCATTGCAAACCAACTGCACGACACCTGCAAGCGGACTGCACAATGGGTTTGCAGTTTCGATGCAGTTGCACCAACTGCATCAGAACAGCCCTGGAACTGCCAGTTAGCAGCTGGGTTGCAGTTGAAATGCTGTCCGTCTGTACCGGCCCTTAGATCTGCCCTACCGACCCTACCGTGTTTTGATTGCATTTTCATTTCATCTTTCATCCCGATGCGTGTTTTTGTCGTTTTGTGCGACTTGTGATTGTGAGTGATTATTTAATTAGTGAGTGGTGGTCCTTTTTTCTCAAAATTTAAAATGAGACGAAAGAGAAAGAACATGATTTACGCTTATTACACTCATAGTTGAAAATTGTAAATCTTTAGGTTACCTACATATTGAGAAGCACACAAACTAAACACTGTAACATAGTAAGGTCGGGTGCAATATAAATGATAAAACATGTAAACAAAACCAAACGTCCTTCTTTATTTTTAATTTCACTGTACATGAGAACTAACTACTATCATATCATAACCAGTTCAAACCACTAGTTACCACATCGCTAAATTTAAGTAGAGCACATATTTATATTGGTACTGAATTACGCATTATTATGACCTCCTCATCTTCAGTAAAAAATGGTTGACTGTCTTGTAATGTGATTATTGCATTCTCATCTGAAATAAATTTCATATACCTAAGTAGGAACATCAACATTATCATCATGAACTCGTTTAATTATCATCCATGCTTATTCACCAATTATGTACTCCTCACAGAATAATGGTACTTTCTATGTGTCCAGTGCCGCGTGGGTGCCGGCCAAGAATAGCACCACCCCATCTCTTCCCGTGGGTGTCGTAAGAGGCGACTAAGGGATAAACCGAAGGATGGGCAGCAGCGACCTCCGCGGACTACATGGTATAACTGCGGTCGCCAACCCGCTTGCCAAGCGTGGCGACTACGGCATTTTTCCCCCCAACGGTTCTAGATCAAACCAATTATTATGAATGTACAACAACAGCCCAGACCCCTAGTCCCCGGCGGCCCCGCTATTCCTGGCTCCGGTAGCGGCCATGGTAACGGCGGGGCAGGGGGTGCTTCAGGTAATCTCCGGCAGAGACCCGGCTACCAGAAACGACGACCTTTGGCCCTGGCAACATACAACTGCCGAACATTGCGGACCGACGAAAAGTTGCTGGAACTGGAGGAGAAATTGAGCAGGTTACGATGGGGAATCATAGGGTTGTCAGAAGTCCGTAGAGAGGGAGAGGACATGATAACCCTGAAGTCCGGTAACTTGCGCTATTTCCGGGAGGGCGACCACCAGTCCCAGGGAGGTGTCGGATTTATCGTCCACAAGTCCCTCGTGAACAACGTGGTGAAGATTGAGAGCTTGTCGAGCAGGGTAGCGTGCCTTGTACTCAGAATGACCCAACGATATTCGTTGAAGGTCATACAGGTATATGCTCCGACCTCGACACAGTCCGACGATGAGGTGGAGGCTATGTATGAGGATATTTCCAAAGCCATGCATAGCTCCAAAACTCACTTCACGGTTGTTATGGGGGACTTCAACGCAAAGCTGGGCAAGCGAGACGGTGAAGAGCAGAGAGTGGGGAAGTTTGGAGTGGGGCATAGGAATCACCGGGGCCACCTACTGGCCAGTTTTATGGAGAAGGAGGGACTCTATATGATGAACTCCTTCTTCAGAAAACGTGAGCATAGGAAGTGGACCTGGATGAGCCCTGATGGTGTGACGAGGAATGACATATTCAATGATGTCTCCGTGATCAGTGCGGTTAAAACCGGGAGTGATCACCGTATGGTACGAGGCTCATTGAATATTCAGTTCAAGCTTGAAAGGTCTCGACTGATGAAGTCTACGCTCCGCCCGGCACCCGCTCAGCTCCAAAACCCCGAGAGCTTTCAGCTCGAACTTCAAAACCGTTTCGAGTGCCTTGGTAGCGACGTGGACGATTACAACGACGGGTTTGTGGAAGCTGTCCAAACGGTCGGGTCTAAGTTCTTCAAGATCCGCCGTAAAAAAAACAGGAAGCTCTCGGACTCCACCCTTAGGCTCATGGAGGTGAGGCGCGAAATGATTCTGCAGTCCTCTGATGACGCTAGTCGCTATCGGCAGCTCAACAGACAGATCTCGAAATCTCTGAAGCGTGATATACGCCGATTCAATACTAAAAGTATTGAAGAGGCTATCGAGCGCAACAGAGGCTCTAAGGTGTTTGCCAGGGATCTGTCTGTTGGCCAAAGCCAATTGGTGAAGCTCAAGACCGACGACGGCAGAGTCATTTCATCCAAACCTGAGCTATTGGCGGAAGTTGAGACGTTTTATGGACAGCTGTACACGACAACCCGAACACCCGTTGAAAATCTAGCTAAAGATCCGAGAGCTAGATTAACCCGACACTATACCGAAGATCTCCCCGACGTCAGCCTGTACGAGATTAGTATGGCCCTCAAACAGCTTAAGAATGGCAAAGCCCCAGGTGAGGATGCAATTACAGCCGAACTCCTGAAGGCGGGTGGTAAACCCATCCTTAGGGGCTTTCAGACGCTGTTCAGCTCCGTCCTCCACGAAGGGAGAACGCCGAGAGCATGGAGCAGAGGTGTGGTGGTTCTCTTCTTCAAAAGGTGACAAATCTTTGTTGAAGAACTATAGACCCATCCCACTTCTGAGCGATGTTTACAAGCTGTTTTCGAGGATCATCACAAATCGTCTCGCGCGCAGGTTTGACGATTTCCAGCCTCCCGAACAAGCCGGTTTCCGAAAAGGCTATAGTACCGTAAACCACACACATGCGTTGCGGCAGGTTATACAGAAGACCGAAGAGTATAACCTCCCCCTTTGCCTTGCATTTGTGGACTACGAGAAAGCCTTTGATTCGACCGAGACATGGGCTGTGCTGCAGTCTTTCCAGCGGTGCCAAGTTGACTACCGATATATCGAAGTGTTGAAGTGTCTGTACGAAAACGCCACTATGTCCGTCCGACTACAGGACCGGAGCACGAAGCCTATTCCCCTGCAGCGGGGAGTCAGACAAGGGGATGTGATCTCTCCGAAGCTGTTCACCGCTGCATTGGAGGATGCTTTTAAGGTTCTGGACTGGAAAGGACGAGCGAGGCATCAACATAAATGGTGAGTACATCACTCACCTTCGATTCGCTGACGATATCGTAGTCATGGCTGAGACCATGGAGTACCTCAGTGCAATGCTCGCTGACCTCAGTAGAGTTTCCGACCGAGTTGGCTTGAGAATAAACATGGACAAGACGAAAGTCATGTCCAACGTCCATGTCGCGCCAACTCCCGTGAAAGTCGGAGGCTCTGCGCTCGAAGTTGTTGACGACTATATTTACCTAGGACAAACGGTCCAGTTAGGTAGGTCCAACTTTGAGAAAGAGGTCATTTGTCGAATCCGACTCGGCTGGGCAGCGTTCGGGAAGCTTCGCAGCACCTTTTCGTCCAAATTACCGCAGTGTTTGAAGTCAAAAGTCTTTGACCAGTGTGTGTTGCCAGTGATGACTTACGGATCCGAGACGTGGGCGCTAACGATGGGCCTCATAAGAAAGCTCAAGGTCACTCAGAGGGCTATGGAGAGGGCTATGCTCGGGGTTTCTCGCAGGGGAACTAAGGTTACCGACATAGCCCGAAGAATAGCTAAACTGAAGTGGCAGTGGGCGGGGCACATCGCACGCAGGACTGATGGCCGATGGGGTCAGAAGGTTCTTGAGTGGCGTCCGCGGACCGGGACACGAGCTGTGGGTAGGCCTCCAACAAGATGGAGTGACGACCTTGTAAGGATCGCGGGAAAGCGGTGGATGCGAAAAGCACAAGACCGGTCTGAGTGGAGAGCCTTGGGGGAGGCCTATGTCCAGCAGTGGACGTTTTTCGGCTGACATGATGTGTCCAATAATAATCTAAGCTCTAAAGAAACAAGCAAAGAAAACCGCGTCGCGTGGCTGCTAAATACTAACTGACTGGATGATATTTGTAATATTCCTACCGAACCCAGCAAATGGAAAAAAAACGGTTAAAAACGTTATATGGATCAAAAACGATTTCAATTTCGTTCTTGTTCAAAAACGTTTTCTATAACGTTATTTGCGAACGAAACCGAAACAAATCGTTCCTTAGGCATTTAAGACGAAACCGTTTCGAAAAAAATACCGTTTTCCGAGCCCTGCTGCCTACCCTTCTGGGAAACAGGCGTGATTTAATGTATGTGTATGTAACTTAAATAATTGTAACTAAATAAATAAATAAAACAAACATATACCTCAATTCACCTACATATATTATTATAAATATTAATTCTAATTTGTATGGTATCACATTATAGAACACCAGCTACTGCTTTCCTCTAAGGTGCCTTCTCTGTACTCTTTAGCCTTGTGCTCGAGGTATGTGTTTTCATTGCGCTTCTGCATCCATTCTGGCAAGGGTTTGTCCCAGTCGGGAGGGGGTCCATCTCGTTTCTTCCAAACGTCGTTTCTGTAGTGAGCGGATAGCCGTTCCAAACGCCGAGCTTTTTCGCTTGCAATAACTGCATTCTGAAAATAATATACTTGGTCAAGTCCCTTCTTATCTTCTTTATCAATTCTCAATTATCTGTATACTACTGAAGTCTACTGGATATTACCTGTACAAAGTTCCTGTAAACTAACATGGTCTATGGGACATTTGACAGGTTAATATACAGAATATAAAGCTAGGTAAAGGCTAGACTATAATACCAATACAGTGTATTGTATTTTATTGTATAACAAAGAGTGACTTGAAAGTGTTTTTTAAATGAAACTGTGTTTTCATAGTTCCATACAGGGACCATCCCGCAATCTGCTATTTATATTATAAGGGTTACTCATACAAAGGGTTTGGAGTGATTAACTATCCAAATCCGTTTCGTACAAGTCTTGATCGATTTTGCTTTTAATGCGCTATATTTTGAACGATACCAATTTCCTTTTAACTTAAAAAAGCTCTTTAATTGGATTTTTAAGCGCTATTATAAGGGTTACCCTTGGGTCACTGGTTCCATACTAAAATGGTAAAAACGGAAGCCTAATGGTGAGACTTTGGTATCTGTCTGTGTATCACAGCAGTTTTTCTCTAGCAACTACTGAACCTAGCATATTGCTAGCACCTATCTTTTTACATATAAATTTTTTGTATGCAGGACCCATAACAAACTATATCCCTTTACCTCTTGTGTCGGTCAACTTTGACAAATGTCTTAAATTTAAGATGTTGGGCCTTACGAGGTCAAACAGTTTTAAAAGTTAATGGATTCTGAAAAGAAAACCGCTACTAACTTATGAATTTTTGACAAAAGAATCAGAGTGGAAACAGAACTTCAGACCTGCAATATGTTATCAATAACCTTTTTAGGATTGTGAAATATACGCGGTCTTTACCTTTTTATGCAACACAAGTGACAAAATATACTCTCAGTTGCAAGTGAAAGAGTGATAGATAGCCAGCTTAATGTTATTAGGAAGCTGGGATTACTGTAAAATAGCTTTGCATTCCTTAAGGCTATTTCAATGTGGAATGCATCTTAACTTGAAACCATGATAAAATAAAACTCACAGCTGCCTTTTCATCCTTATTTGACTCCCACTTGCAGCAATTCTTATAATCCTTTTTCCACTGGTTGCAGTCGAGTGTCTCGCCAAATATAAAGTACTGGTGGAACCGGCCCCTGAAACTTGTGCACTCGTCATATTCATCTAAGTAGTTATCGCAGTCTTTGATCTGGAAAAGAGAGATCAGTTAGTAATCATAGTTTAAAGTTGAAAAAAATACAGTTTATAATAAGAACAAAAATAAGTAGACAGTGTTAAAAATGTTTTAATTGGAACTTGTTCATTATTATCATTATTTTATGCAAAGGGATTTATAAATTTATGCAATAACATAACATCTTGAATATCCTAGTATTAAAATTATTCTTTATAGCTCATCACAACGAAGGTAGACTGGCCAGTTATATGGGTAACTGACAGCAAACCGAGCCACCAGCGCGCAAGGCAATTAGCCCAATTAGTACAGTGGACCTCAGAAGTAGCTCTGTATAATTTAGTACCTTGTACTAGTAACATATTACCTAGTCGGTCCTAAAGTTCTGTCACAAATAAGAATAATGATAAAAACAAAAGTACCAATCAGTTTTTAATAATTTATATACCAATTTAAAGTACATTTAATAGAGAATTAATATAACTTAAAATTATTCAAAATGACTTCCCTTGTTTTTAATACAGGCCAATAAACGCCGCGGCCAGTCGTCTATCGCAGCACGCACCATATTCATGTCTATTTCAGCGACTGCTTTTCTAATAGATGACTTCAGGCTCTCCAAATTTGTATGTGGTTTAGCACAGACCTTCTCCTCTAAGACCTGCCAAATTTTGTAGTCCAAAGGATTAAGGTCCGGACTGGAGGAAGGCCAATCTTTGTGTCTTATAAAGTCGATTTTTTGACGCTCAAACCAGGCTTGAGTGGTCTTGGCTTTGTGTGCAGGTGCAGAATCCTGCTGGAACACAAAATGATGTCCTGAAAATAGCGTGTTGGGCAGATCTTTGACAACCTGATCCAAAACCGTCTCTTGGTACACTTTTGCACTGATTTTGACCCCTTTTTTGCAAAAATGAACCTCAGTTGGCCCGTAATAAGATACTCCCAACCAAACCATCACTGATGATGGATGATGCCCATGTTGCACCCGCGGAGCGGTTTTTTTTGCTTCTTCAGAGCTCTTAGGCGTACACTCTATCATTCTGTTTATTATACTTTTCTTCAATATCGAAAATTTTTTCGTCTATAAATAGGACTAGCGACCCGCCCGCGGCTTCGCCCGCGAGGAATGTATTATACATATAAACCTTCCTTAAGAATCACTCTATCTATTAAAAAAAACCGCATCAAAATCCGTTGCGTAGTTTTAAAGATTTAAGCATACATAGGGACAGACAGCGCAAGCGACTTTGTTTTATACTATGTAGTGATATCGCAGTGTCGATTTTTCGCGTACTGTTTTAACAACTTTCGGGATCTTTTAAGCCTGATTGTTTTAAGATGGGCATTAAGCATGTGTCCACACTTTTTTTTGTATGCTCGTAGACTAAGATCTTCGTTTAAAATCTTTTTGACGGTATTCCTACTGACACCCATCTGCAAAGCCATCAACTTCTGTTTTCGGACAGGATTTCTTGCTATACGGGCCTTGATCGCTTTGATCACTGCTGGTGTTCTTACGGAGCGTGGACGGCCAGTTCTTTTTTTGTCCTCAACACTAGAGACTTCATTGTACCTATCAATAGTACGGTACACAAACCTAAGCGTTATATTAAATTTTTTGAGCAACTTGAAAACGGTACTTGGCGAGTGCCCACAGCGGTGCAACGCTAAAACAGCTATTCGGTTCTTTCAATGTCCACTCCATCGTGAGAAATCGCAGCAAATGACTGTTTTTTGTTTTAACATAATTATTAAACATTCAAAAATGGAATACAAAAACATTTTCTTAAAATTATGTTCTAAATTAAAAAATAATGTGCTAGTGACAGAACTTTAGGACCGACTAAGTATATTGAAAGTGAGTAAGCTTTGAATATGGTATACCAAGAGCTGCAACAAGGCACTAACATGAACAGCTACTTCAGAGTTCAAGCGTACAAGGAAAATTACTACAAATTAAGTATCACGCAGCTTAGGCCATTTTTAGATCTGGACCCGGTAATTAAGTAATTAGTAGGTACAATACATACCAACCACTTGTCTCCAACAAATTTACCATCTTTATCTGTTTCCTCGTTGACTGTTTCCGTAGTAGGTGAATTCGTTCCACTGCCTGAAAGTACCATTCTCAAAGTTTCGAATCTAATTCAAAACCTTCTAGTAAATTGATGAACATAACCTGTAAATCATTTCATTACATAATTTTACTATATTTGAAACAGATAGAATAGTAGTCTGGTACTTCAGTGTGTACTTTAAATATATTCGAATTTAAACTCGGGTATTACCATTCTAAACTAATTTAATTATTTCACATTTTCACAATTCAAATGAAAATGTAGGAAACTGTTTTTTTTTTTATAGGTCAGTTTGTACAGGCTCAGATCTAGGACCATATCGCCTCGTCATAAGTTGTTAAAAATGTACTCGCATAAAGTAAAAAAAAAATTGGACGTGTCGCGTGTATTCGGTTTTTTTTTGTTATGGCTATGCCAATTGATTATTTTTTTAATCATTTTAGTTGAACCAACAGCTTTAACAATTCATATAGGTAGTAACTTAAATAGAGGTACAGAGCCAATTACAGGAACTCACAAATAAGATATAATTTAAGAAACATACACCTTAGTGACACGCACAACAGTGACACAAGTTGACACAACCAATTAAAAATGAACACAATAAAACAATGCACACATATGTGCGACCTAATACAACTTAAAAGATGCCTTGAACACTCATAACATGCCTGACCCACTAAGCTCGCTTATCAGTTCGCAACTTGAAGATCACTCATTCGAAACACATTTTAGTTAATTTTTGCTTCACAGAAGGTATTACAGTTAAATTATCAATATCAAGCTCTCTCGTTCATTCTTCGACTAGCACGGTTAAGAAAACTATTCTGTCTGTAATCTGTATGTGGACGATATGTACATACGCTTAAAAGAAATAGAGGGGAAGTGTCTTTTGTACCGGAAAGAGTAACGAAGGATAGTTCATGTAGCAATTCAGGACAGTCAATGACGCTAGATTTTAAGGAGGAAAATAGTATCAACTTTATCACGGGGATAGCAAAGAGGGGTCAGCCAGGGGGCTGGACGGAGCGAGTACTTTTACAACAGAACAAAGGATTTTGATCAATGCTTATGTACGTATTTTTAATGCGCGTTGAAAAAACGTCCGTGTGAATGAGAGCCAAAGAGTAGTGTAATATACTGGGAAAAGAGAGCCCTCTCACGGGTTATTCATGCAGACTCATTTGAAGCGCCATCTACATTTTTGAACAAGTACCATTCATATATATTATACGTATAGCCAGCTACAGGTATTCTTAAAATTTAATGGCTTGGCTTTCCAGTAACAAACTATTTTGCTCTCGTCTTGTCGTAATTAGAATTGATTAATATTATTCTGAATTTAAGAATTACGATGAGACGAGAACAAAATAGTTTGTTACTGGGAAATACCTAACTAATTAGACGGGAGGGTATAATGAATTGAAATGACAACAAGTATTATTTTATAGCTTTATTTTCTATTTTTATAATGTTTACGTTTGTGTAGGTAATATTTTTGTGTAGCTATTTTTACTTCGTCATCCCCATCATAGGTTAACTTACCGGACAAAATCCGATTATCCGATTGACACCAGCTGTAAATTATTACATTTGTATATGTAATTATTATTGTATCAACAATATAATACAAAAGTACACAAACTAAAAAACAACGTCCCTGTCGCACATTAAAATAAACGTCCATATCACAGAAATTTTACTTCACACGCGAAGTAAGTTTATACCCAAACGGAGGAGCAAGCTCAGAACTGAAGTATAGTGGTTTGTCAGGTTTGTGGTAACGAAAACACCTAAAAACCAGGGCAGAATCGCACTTGCAGACCGGAATGCAATTCAATTCAAATCACACTCAAATCAAATACAACCGTGGCCATGTTAAATGACTGGTAGGCAGGCAGGGTTGCCATTCCAAAAATCATGTTTCACTCGGCCAGATCTAATAAAATTAGATTATTCGGAGTATTATTTCAAAATAAAAGTATTTTTTGTGATTATTTTCAATGCAGGATATTTCTTATTGATTTATATGTAATGATAACATGCATGTAGTGACATCTATCGGAGACTCATGATAACAATCGGTGTTTTTACTGTTCAGAAGTGTAGATGGCGTAACTATATATTTAACATAGCACAATGTAGGAGACTGTCCCCCCTCTGATGAGAGCTTATCGAATTTCAGCCAGTTCAAGCCTCATTTAAAACTGGTCAAATTATATTAATGTTTGCTCTGAGTGTCACTAAACCATATGAATTGAATTATGATAAGACATTTTATTTATGTAAATGGGGAACTTGACTAGTGCACTTTGGTCTTAGGATAAATAAAGTACGATTATAGTTTGAATAAATTAAACTGAAAACTGTTGGTGATATAATTAAAAACTTCTTTGAGCCAAGTAAAGTTCTCAAGCGCGGTGTTACTATTCTATTTGCAACTTATTGTTTTGGTTTCGAAAATGTCTTTGAACAAGCTTGTTGGCGGTGATTGCGGTGGAAACAACTCACTTGTGCAGTTATCAAATATTGTCGGTCGGGATGCAAACGCTTCACAACAACTGTCCCAATCGGACAGGTTCGTCAACGAGTTCATGGCTCAGAACTCGCAGCTCCCACAAACTTTTAACATGAACGCTCTCCTTAATAGTATACCAGAAGTAGAAAACATTAGCAGCCAACAAAATAAATCCACACTTAGGCCCAGTCAAATGATAAACATGAGGCCACAAACTGTCTCCCCGTGGATGGCAGGTCCTTCTTCCTCTTTTATGGCGCCCCAGCAGATGTTAAGACCGTTCTATATGCCACAGCAGCCAATGATGCAGCAACGGGATAAATCGAATGTCCAGATTGAATACATGAATGAATCTGATATTCAAATGTCTGAAAACACTGATGTGAGAGCAAAGGCTCAAGAGTATGTGGAAACTGTTAAAAATGATGATGAACTTGCCTACAATCAGTTCATGTCCTTTATGAAGAGGATAAGTGCTGGGGAGCTCAATTTAGGGGAACCAACAGACACTGCTCAAAAAAGTAAAGATGAGCTATTGGATGAAATGGCAGAAAAGTACAAAGATGAATGGGCTAAATTGAGTGATGTCAGCGACTATTGGAATTCAGAAGCAGCAAATGGTATAGCCAAGGATTATGCATTTACAGAAGGTAATGTTATGTTGGAAAATAAAAGTGCTCTGGAATTGGGTAAAGAGAAATTAAAAATGGGAGATGTCCCTGGAGCAGTGTTATGTTTTGAAGCTGCTGCACAACAGCACCCTGACTCGGCTGAAGCTTGGTTCTTTCTGGGAACTACCCAGACTGAAAATGAGCAAGATCCTCTAGCGATTACTGCTCTCAAAAAGTCCCTAGAAATAGACCCAAGGCAATTAGAGGCATATATAACATTGGCAGCTGCATACACAAATGAAAATATGCCTAAGTATGCTTTCATGTCACTAATCGATTGGTTAAGGGCCAGTCCCAAATATAGTGATTTACTGCCTCAGGATATTGATTCCAAGAAATTAGATTTAAAAGATTTAGAAGCACATGTTAAATCTTTGTATTTAAGGGCAGCCCAGCTGAACCCCACCCTAATTGACCCAGATGTTCAAAATGCTCTGGGAGTAGTTTTCAATATAAGTCAAGAATATGACAAGGCTGTGGATTGTTTTAAGGCTGCTTTGATGGTTGTCAATACTGACTCGAAACTGTGGAACAGGCTTGGAGCTACATTAGCAAATAGTGAAAGATCCGAAGAGGCAGTAGAAGCTTATCATGAGGCCTTGAACCTAGAGCCTGGCTTTATCAGAGCTAGATATAATGTTGGCATTACTTGCATGAACTTAGGTGCCCACAAGCAAGCAGCAGAGCACTTCCTAGTGGCTTTGAACCAGCAGTATAAAGCTAAGAGCATGTTCCCAGAATCTACATCTGGGGATGTAAGTTCATCCACAATTTGGACAACTCTTAGAATGGTGTGTTCCTTTATGGGAGAACATGATGTGGCTAAATTTGTTGATGATAGAAATTTAAGTGAACTTAACAAATTCTTTGAAATTGAGTAACAACAGCCTGGCATTTATTACAGCTTTAAATGAGATACATAACATTACCATAAAATAGGTTATTTAGTATCTTTTGTGATACACACTATAATAAAGCAATAACATTATTATAAGTAGTGATTGTTATCAACATGCTGTATTGGTAGTAACGTATGGTTGACAGAAAAACAAATAGACAAATATTTTAAACATTATATATTTCACAAATTTTGAGATTTATATACATATTTATAATCACTTATTGATATATATCTTAAATCACATAATAGTTTGTGATTTAAGATGGATTTTGTAAATTATTTATAAAATAACTTACCTACTGTCCTCGACTTCAAAATCAGTGTTGTCTTTTAAGCTTTTAATGGAATGCGAGTAGGAATTGGTTATTTTATTAAGATGAGATTTTGAGGTAAGGTGCTTCTTTATATTGTGTTTTTTCCTTTTAATATTGACATTGCAAACAGCACAGATACATGTGCATTGGATTATTAAGATTAAAATAAACACTTCGCGTAATGTTATTAGATTTTCAACTACAGTTGTATGTTTATGACATAAATTAATGTCATCTGACGTATATTGTTTTAAAATATATTAGGGTGAAAAAGGTTTTGTACCGTAAAGAACTAAAGAGTTATATCTAGAGCTGTAATCCTAAGAAGGTAAGTATTTATTTTATAGTTAAGAACAAAAGTGAATATTCAAATGTAATTGTGTTTTTTCTGCCAACTACCCTTTGCTACGAAAAGTGCACATTGATAATGATCACTTATTATAAGCTAGACATTTATATTTTGAAATAGTTATTGTTTTGGTTTCCTGTCTTTTATAGGGCCTAAGGAAGTTTTTTTAGTTGGGTTTTATGTTTTATTTTAAGTTAAGAGGTAATTAAATGTTATATTAAATGAACTAATAGTGAAGGGTAGAATTGTTAAAAGAATTGGCAAATAAATGAAATATTTTATATTTTTATTTTGTTGTTTTCATTTTGAACTTCAACTTTTAGTATGTAAAAAACTGCACTTTTCATCTGTCAATGGGCATCCCTGTGGGTGGTGGCTGTAAAACCAGCAGGGCCTGCTTTGTATCCTTAGATTGACAGACTTGGACTTATTCTTCTTGTACTGACTGTCTTTCTTTACTTCTTCCACTGTTTTAGGGTATCTCAACTGGACCTTACCACATTGAACTTTAAAGATATGGTGATTGTTCTTTAAAAGTGTTTGAAGGCCACCACATTCGGACTTCAATGCCTTTAGCTGATCTTGTGGTATGAGTTGTACTAGCTCATTTATATCAGCTGTCTTGCCTGGACTCCAGCTCATTGATGATTTACATCCTTCAAGTAAATACTTAGTTATGTGACCAACAATCAACTGAATGAGATTTTTGTCTATTTGAGTACAATTTTTAACTCTTTCAATGGGATCTCGAGACTTAAAATCGTCAATCCAAACATTGTCATTACTATTTGATTGATCTTTACCATTAATAATATTTTGTATGTTACTACATTTTTCTCCAAATACATTTTCTTCATAAATTCTGCCTCTACCGACAAGGCAAATTCTCTTAGTACTGGGTATTTTCAGCCTATCCATATCTGTCCTAAACCCAACATCTGTACACAGTTGTTTTATATAAATCAAGTATTCTGTATACTGGCTCATAGATGAATTTTTCCTTCGATATTTAGTGCCATCAAAACTGTAGGCACAACATGGGAGTAAGAAGAAGTTGCACTTGTAAGAACTCCTCGCTGCTATTACGGGGATCCATGGAGTAAGTTCATCTGAGTGATTGCCTATAATCCAGTCTATTTCAGGAAAGAGATGCAAATCCGAGGGTGTTATTGTCTTCTCCTGAAATGCACAAACACTTAATAAAATAAATATTTCATAAAACACCATCAAACTGAAACATTACCAAGATTTTTACTTACTGTGAGACAGATATCATCACCAAACATATCCCATATTTGTCTCTTTCTAACATCAATACCAAGGCCAGGATGTCCTTCTTTTGTCAAAATATAAACAAGTAAGCCATTACCACAACCCAAGTCCACAAAACTTTGTAGTTTAGCTGAACCTTGTGAAGTTCTCTCCTCTTCCCAGAGCAGGAGCAAGTAAGAAGCTATAGCAACATCCTCATACACAAACTTGGTGGGATCTGTACATTCAGGCCATATCTAAAATAAAATGCCAATCAACACAAAGTACATCACCCATTACAAATACAAAGAAAATTGTATTAAGAAAATTAAGAATAAATCTTGCCATTACCTTAACCATTTCTTTTCCATATTTAATTTTAAGATCATTGTATTTCTTGTAATATTCATCTGATACCAGGGTTAGGGATTCACAGCAGAACTGCGTGCTAGCCTTAGTGTTCAGACAATCTTGTCCCCACTTTGTTAACTGAGGCAATACTGTATTTAAAAGCCAATTGAATGATTTGGTATTTGAATCTGGAATTAAATATAAATATCTTATTTACGTAATATGTAACGAGACATGACAGTGAAGCAGCTTTAAAAAATTACCATAACTAACCACAATCTGCTTTTAAAGTCACTTTATTGCAACTCAATTGTAATGTATAAGGGAAAGGTGGGATTAAGTTCTGATTTTTAATATCCGGCGTAATATCATAAAATGTGACTTGAGTCTTATCTTTCACCAAACAGACGAGTTGGAATGCATGGGTATCACTGTAGTTCCTCGGGAGTAATTCTGATAAGATAACATCAACAGTGCCCTCGATTTCAGGTTGCTCGCATTGGTGTAGTTGCAAAACGTTACCGATGTAGTCCATAAATCTTTCAGTATCTTCTACATTTTCTAATTTTGCGCACTGTTCAGGTAAATTCCATTGTAAAGTCGCTGGTATAAACTTAGACCTGTACAATATCTTGTTACCCCATACTCTTTTGTTTACAACATGTGTTTTTTTGACTAATATTTCAACAGATTGCCAAAATGATTTTTGGGTGATGGCAGTGTCCATAGGGTTTTCATTCATTTAATTTTATTTCATAAAGAAAGTAAACAATCAAGCGACAGGCTGGGCTGCAACGTGACCGTGACGTTTGTTTGTCATCTTGACAATCTGTCTACGTTGACTTTTTTTTACAATTGAAGCTTTAGCTACTAGGCCATTAGATTAAAACGAAAACAACAAACATCACCATATCACGTTGACAAAAAAATATTTATTTTTATTTAAGCTTTGGCTACCAGAGTCATTAGCTTAAACATGTAGATATCAGAATAAAACAAAAGTAAACGCCGGACTACTCTCAATCAGCCGTCCCTTCCCGTAGGTTACCGGAATCACTGACAAAAATTATCATCACCCACAGACTAGGTACATGTATATATGATGACTGTCCGAGCTATATTTAAAATCGTAAGCATTTGGCAGTTTGGTTTTATTGGCTTATAAGTATAATTAAATAAGTTGAAGTAAATAATTTATGTATACAGTACATAAAAATTGACTGCAATTGCGCAGCACTAAATCTGAATCTAATGCTGCTCATTGTATGAAATTAAATTAAAATAATGTTTTGCAGAGCAGTAGCTTTAGTAAACGTCACGTCACGTCACGTCATAAACTATTGACGTCAGCTGTCTACCAGCTGCGGCGAATCATTCATAAAAATATTTTTGCTTTTACAAAATTAGTTTTACCACTTAATTATAAATCAATGTATGCCGAATCGTTACATTTAATAATTGATATTTTCTCTATTAATTGAATGTATTTAGGTAATGTCATATACTGAGCTTGAGCATGGCTATCAAGGGTTGCGGCAAGCCACACAACAGCCTCAATTTTATGTTGGTGACGATGGAAATCTCGTGCCTATAAGATCTCCAGTAAGTGTCTAGGCATACATGTGTAAACAAACCACTTACACTATCCAAGAAACCGAAAAATATCTACTGTTGCAGGTATTTTACGAACGGCACATAAAACTAAACATCGCTGTTTACAGCTAAAAGAAAACTAAAACCATCAATTATATTTTAAAACAACGTTCGCAAGTTGTATGGTTTAATTTCTGTGTTTTTTTTTGGTATTTGGCAAATTTCCATGTCCTTGACTTGTTAACTGTCCATATTTCTTGAATTCAATGTTGTTGCTGTAGGTAATGTAACGTCGTATTTAACAAAACATCGGTTTCATTAAAATATAATAATATTTGAAGTGAGAAGTGTTGCAGCTATTTGTGAGAATTTAATTCTTTGAGTGTATATCGCACCTCCGATAAAATAGGGTTCTAACTTGAAATTGCGTAATTTTCAGTATACGTCAAAATGTGTCGCTATATTTATAAAAAAATATTTTTCTGCATATAATTTTTAAAATAACTTTGAGCGTTATATACCATTTTAAAGCTCACTATATGCTTTATTAGATGAAATTAAGAGACTACACATATTCTTAAAGAAATTGCGACTTATAACCCTATTTTACAAGGAATTTTCATTAATTTTAATTAACAGAACTGCTGTTGAGATAAAACAATCTTTATTTCAATCATATACTGTAACATTTTGGTGTATTTCTATATTAATGTACACGGATAATGCAAATATCACTGTCAACTATCCAAAATAGTGTTACATTTCGAAATAAAACTGTATTGGAGATAACTTTTGGAGGAAAAAAAATAGTGTTATAACATCAAACATAAGTTACATTTAAACTTAGGATGTTGTTTTACATAAAAAAACAAGTTAAAAGATACTGACTTGTTAAAAGAAACAGCACTATTTCGTGTTATCACATTATTTTGCACGGGCGTGGCGTCCACCCGTCACAACTTCAAATGGCACACTAAAAGAGAACACCCGCGAAGAGGCCCCATACAACAGATTGCCAATGTTAAACTGATACAAATGGCATCTCTCGCAAACTAGCCGCACTACAGTTATGACTCTTTTTGAGATAATAAAATGAAATATTGGCTATCTTTCTGCATATTTAGCTCAAAATCTCATTTTTTCAAGTTAGAACGCTATTTTATCGGAGGTGCGATATATAGTTGATGATATTTGTGATATGTATATGTCTAATTTAGTGAAAAGTGAACCACCATTATTGAAACATGACACAAATTAAAACTATGCTGTTTGTCATAAAGTTCAAATTTATAACCAAATACTCAAATAAAAAACACACATTACACATTATTATCAAATCAATAAATCAATGTAATATTTGATAATGAAATGATCATACCATTAAATTAACTGATAGTGGTTCAAACCACTTTAATCCTCATCACCACACACACACGGCCAACCAGTAATATTTATGCATATTAGCCTTATCTAAAATCATACACAAACACTGCTAAGATTCAAAGATTAACATGGATAAGCAAGCTCTGTATATAGACATAGTGATATTCATAGTAATCTTCTACAAAACTGTGGTGTTTCTTGACCAAGATGCATGTTCACACTAACAACTCATGAGCATGTCACTGTACATAATGTGATTACAGAACACTGATATACAATGCATGTTTTATAGTCGTTTCTATTCTAGTGACAATGTCAAGTGAGGTAATGCAGTATGTTAATTTGTGTCAAGTTTATCATAGTTATCTAGTGTGTGTAGTGATAACCAACCATTGACAAGGCTGCTTTGTGTTATCTTTAGTTTTGCTCCAAATATTCACTCGGCTACATGTAAAGTGACACAGTGATGGAATGGCAGTGGCTGAAAGACTGGTGGCGCTTGAAAAGATGGAGGAATAAAAAGAAGAAGGAACAAAATGATGATGATTTCTGTTACTGTGATGATTGTTTGCCTGATGTGAGCTATAAATGATGAAATTTATGTTTTGGTTATAGATAGTGATTATGTTATTATAACCTTGTTTGTTTTTAGAAGATAACAGAATAGTTATTTAATGTAATATTGATTCATACAGATTGTGTAAAAAATGCACCAGTACGTTGACGTTTTTCCTTTTAAGTTGTTACATTTCTGGCTGTAGTTAATTAAAACCCTCCTCACTTGTTATTGTTTATTTAAAATGATTTGCTTTTAAAGTATATCTTAGGAGTCAAGCAATAGTGCGCAATTTACATTGTCCATAGAGAGGTTAATGTATTCTATTGTGATAATTCTACATTCATGGTCATATTGTTTACTTTGTCATTGTTCCTGCATATTTATTAACATCTCCAAGATTTTCTTTTTGTACTTTAGTTGTTGTTGTTGCAGGTTATTTATATTAATTTTGTTATTTCGAGTTGTATTTTATTGGTTAAATTATTTTATTAGATAGAAAAAAGAAAGATGGGGTGATAGTAACTTTTAAATAGGTGTTTTTTTAGTAAATTCCCAAGAAGATAGGTTTTTACGATGCACATTCTGCAATAATGTAGATTTCAAATGTCTATAACTTGGCAAAAAAGGGTTTGGAGAATGAGGGTTCTGTTAGAACTACAATTGGCAATAGAAACTTCCGTTTAATATGGTTCAAAACTCTTTTCTTTTTGCCAAGCTCCAACTATAGTGCTTAAATCTACATTTCTGAATACAAATTATACAATAGATCACATCAGATCAAGAATAGAGTACTTCGTTTTTATTCAGAATAGAGTAAATTACCATAAACTTGTACTTATTTTCGCATTAAACAAAATCAAAAATTGAAATTAAATACAATGGTGTTTTCTATTTGGACTTATTTAATATATTAATTTAGAAGTAGGATATTTAGACAATGCTGTTTCAGTATGATATTAAAATTAAAATAATTATTCTGTGAAAATAAAAAAGAAGAATAGTAAGCACAGATTAGACACATTCTCACTGCCTACCTAACCTGTTTGTGGCCTATTATTCGCACTGTTAGATCAAAACAGTAGTAACTCAAAATACATACTGTAAATAGGCTATGTCTGAACGCGTCACATGGGCTTCAATTGTGGAGGTGTTTGTTATTATCATAAAAAACTGATTTCTCATGATCAAGCGCTGCCGCTTGCTTATGCGAGTGAAGGTTATTTTAACCTAATTGGGAATGCACACCCAAGATGTTGTTTACGCCCTGAAGGGATAACTCGTAATTCGTCCGTAGAGTTGAAGAGTGAGTTAATTAAGCAAATAACATGGCTGTTGATTACAGTGCAATGGAAGTACAGTCGGCAAAAAAAGCTTATCCCAAAAAAGTTACTTTTGACCAAAACTATCAAAATAATTCAAGAGTATAATTTTAAGCCTTTTAGAAAAGTTGTGTTGACTTAAAACCATGTAAATTTAAATGTTTGGTAGAGTTTTTAGAGCACCGCACCATATAGGTATGTTTCGATATGTTTAATGGCGACTGTCTTCACGGTTATACGAGAACTAAGCGAAGATGATTCCATGAGTCTTGAGTAGGGTTTACTTGTTGGTATAATTCCAAATGACTGCACCGACACGAGTTCAAATCCTGCTGACGACTCTCCACTTTTAAAGTTCACTTCAGAATAAATAACTGCGCTGCCACAGATGTTGGCGACACGGATAGTTGGTTCGGTGCTAGCGCTCCCGGGTTTGATTCCCGGTACATGCAAATATTAGTGTGATGTGCACGTGTTCCTGAGTCTTGAATGATTTCCATGCATTTATGTTTCTTTGTGTTCTATATAAGTTATTTATCATTATCTAGTACAGTACCCATAGTACGTAGTCTAGTTCATAAATTATATGTGTACACTTTAGAACCTTATCTATTTAATGTCATGCTTAAATTGCCATATATAAGTAATCACAGCGATTAAAGTGACAAAGTACTAAAGTGTACACATATTTATGAACTCGACTGTACGGTCAGCGTCATAAATATATATACGTTAACAAGGTTTCAGAAATATATATACACCCTTATTCCCTCGCAGTAGAGTCGTGTTTACATATTTTTGGAAGTTTTACTGTGTCTATATATTTGATGCTGACTGTACAATACTGGAGCTTCGTTACAGACTGAGTTAGTGTACGTGATAGTCCCCTTATATTTATTTCTAAATGATCAACAATTTTAAATTTATTGTTTTTTTTAGGGCGAGTTGGATCTCTGCGAGTCGTTGGACCCTCAGTACGATGGCGGCGGCAAAAAGGTTGTGGTGGGGGTGTGTGCCATGGCCAAGAAGTCGCAGTCGAAGCCCATGAAGGAGATCCTGACGCGGCTGGACGAATTCGAGTACATCAAGATGCTCGTCTTTCCCGAGGAGGTTATCTTGAAGGTTCTCCTCAAACTCTAACCTATAAGTGGAACAAAATAGCAGACTTGGTGCCGGAGGGTGATTGTTCGAGCGCTTAAACCGCTAGTTGTTAGGCTCCAGTTTAATGAAAGAAAAGAAAGATACATTTATTTATTTTCACTTCTCATACTCTTAGAATGCTAATTTAGTCTCTACACATCGTGACCAAGGCCCCTCATTAAACTCGGGGGATTTTCTTTGGGTTTTTTTTTAAATTACGGTGTTCGTGAAAGAAGGATTGCCGCCATTTTCAGTGATTGTGTATGGACCATTTTTAAGGCATGCAAAAAGCCTCAAAATGAGAACTCTGCAAAAATATATCAAAAAACGATTTAATTTCGTGAAACACGATTATAGATTACAATTATGAATATATTTAAATATATTAAGGATAATTTTATTTTACTATGATTGGTCCAAATAAAGCCTAGAGTTTGGGACTAGGTCAATTGGTGTGACATTGTCCCCTGATAATTTATGTCTGTCGCATCGTAGCTTCCGACCCCAAACGGACGGACGCGTTTAAAAAAAATGCTTGTTTAATCAGGATGGTTCTGAGCTAGGTTTTACGAAAATCTGTCTTGTCGTTTAAGAGTCATCGGCTCTGGGAGTACCTAGGGCTCGCTGTGATATCGAGGGATTTTCATATATATAATAGTTTTCAAAATTTTGATTAGAAACCTTACAAAGTCGTCTGAAGACGTTTCACAGGTTACAGTGAACAGTGTAGTGAGGAATCGTAAAAGTAAACGATGTCAAGTATGTTAAGTAGGTCACATGAGAAAATTATTGAGGGTAAACGGCTTCATTGAAAAACTATAACCACGAATGTTAGGCGATATCCCTACCGTTAAAATTTTACCGGAAACTGGTCGGGTGTTTAGATAATACTTTATTTTTACCCAACTGCGGCAAAGCCAAAAAGGAGGGTTATATGTTTGACCTATATGTACACATGTATGTCCGACTCTATGTTCCCTCGTAACTACTAAACGGCAAACCGATTTTAATAAATTATACGTGGTTAGATTCGTCTTAACCACTAGAGTGTCATAAGCTTTATTGGAAATAAAAATGGCGGATTATAAAAAAAATATATTACGTTATGTTTAAAAAATACAGTCGGGTTTTAAAGCTTGCATTTTATTAGATTTGTTTATGAATCTGTTCATTTAGATTTTATAATTTTGTCTTTTCTGTAATTTAAATCTTATAAAATGTCAATACATGTGTATAGTACAGCTCAAACAGCATAATTAGATAAACCACGTGATAGCAAAGGCGGTTAAAACACTCGAATAATCATCCTAGCATGCTAGCATTTGTCGCCGAGCTAACAGCATCATTCTCACAAACTAGTGGCCCTAGTGGGGGGGAGCGAAGCGACAGATTGTAACTTCTTAAAAGCCCTGTTCACTACAGCATGTAGGACTTGGAGGAGGGTAAAATATGTGTTTGAGGTTATATTTTGTACCGCGTTGACAGCTGTCATATCAGGCCTCTTAAAATGGCGCGACTATAGTAACTCAATCTCTTTCTGTCGCTTTGTGATTCCATTGGCTAGAGCGAGGACGTACTTTCTCGTTAGATACGGTTCTAACCTGAAGACTAGTCAAGGGCGCACAGAGCGGCCGCTAGTTACAGGGTGCCACAGATTAACAGTTCGTCGGGCGATATTGGCCGTTCAGTTGATCGTATTAGAAATACAGACTATCAGTTTTCTCTTTAGGTTTACGACCGATGTTTTCATCGAACTGAAAGTGTGGGACGGCCGATGCCTAACGGCCAAAGCCGTTGTACACTTGCTCCGCTCTACGATCGTCGTCAAATGCCGGTCCGTCGGTCTCGACTGTCGTTTGAAAACTCTTAATATGTAGAGAATGATAGTTAAAGTGCGTATACAGTTCAGAAAGATAATGCGCTGAGGCAAACTCACGCCATCTATCTGCTCGTAGTGGTTCAATAAGATCTTGCTAGATGGCGTTGTTGCATCTAAAAATATGAAGAAAAAAAACGCACACTAAAACCAATATTTTTTTCTTTTTTTATAGAATTTATATTTTAGTATAAAAGATGATTTAAATAGTTTTGAAGGATTTAGAGGTTAAATTATCAAAATCGCTTTTCATCGCAAATTTAAATCGAGGCGGATTTATTTTGTCAATAAAACATAGACAGAATCCATGTCCCGATCCACGGACCGACCACCCGAATAAGCAGGGTGTCAACTAACTAAGCAAACAGCCCTTCGAGTGAACTGGCGAAATTATTGATTCTAATACTAAAACGTCAAAAAGTTGTAGCAAACAACAATTGAACTACCTTAGTTAACAACGCCGTCTAGGTTGTTTCTTACGAAACTGGCTTCACTTATTCACAGGATTATAGACGTTAAGGCGTCCATGCTATTTTGCAGCTGACCGTACTTACATGTTGCCGGCAGGCACGAATAGTAAAATGTGTGGGATTTATAGAGTTTGGCGGCCTGTTAGACTTGGGACAGCACGTAAACGCTGTTAATCTGTGGAGCCTTAACCCACGACAAACGCTACCATGCTTGGCACCAATGTAAATGTATTAATTTTCATTATGGCTCATCAGTAAGTTTATTTTGTTTCACTAGATATATTTGGAAGTATATCGTTAGTTATCTTGGTAACATTCTCCCTTAATTATTTCTGTATAGATTGTGTGCATGTTGTTTCCTTGTAGTTTCGCACTGTTTGTTTTTCCATTGATCGCTTTGTGGGTATCGTCCACAGCCTTTGTTCGAGGTGTCGGGTTGCGAATGGGTTGACACATTCACACCGCTTTAGAACTGACAATGTGCACCGATGCATGGTTCTTGTACCTTGTAAAAACGCGCCGAGTTCTTTTCAAATTGATATAATAACCCGTTGACAGTTGGTGCTGGTAAGGATCTACTTTAGTCCGCTCGTAATTGGGATACGCGTCATTCATAAACCGCTTACTAACACATTCAATTGTTGGATTGTACGAATTTGAATTTTGCTTAAAGAATTTATTAATATTCTCGTTTTTAATATTTGGTTGACCTTTAAATTTAAGAACTGTCAAAAAAAAAAAGCCAAATATGTGGCATTGTTCCGACACGATATTTACTCAAAAAAATATTTAATGCCGTCAATGAAGTACGAAATTGATTGAATTATCTATTTTGTAATTAAAAGTATGTATTTTTTCATGGCCACGGCCAACTTTCACGATCGAAAGGCACTGGAACTGAAAGAAGAAGAATTCTTACCTCAATTGAGTTATGCAATTCTTTCGCGTTTTATAACGAAAAGGAAACACGACTGCATCCGCCACCACTATAATTTGCATTAGTTTAACCCCTCCTTATGCCGAAGGAGAAAAAATATTAAGTTCTAGTCTTTTTGGATTCTTATGATGTACTTAGTCCAAAACAAAATACATAAATATATCCAATCCAAATTTGCAGCCCAGATCTGTGACAACACAGACGGTTAGTTAAAATGTGGTTATATTTGATCAGGGCTGCCAATATTCAGTTTGTTGGCTTATTCCCAGTTGCCCGCACCCTTTGATCACACTGCGAACTACTGGGATATTTTTTCCAAGTAGCCGCATCCTAGAGCCGCTAATTCGGCTGTAGGGTGCGGGCTTCTGGGAAATTCCCAGTTTGTTAATGTTACCTTTTCGAAAATCTATTCTAATTGAAAAGAACTCGGAAGTTTCACTACCGTGCACATTCTATCGTCGCTAGGGTGGCGACGACCGTCTTCATTGTGAAACTGATTCGCGGCCGTTTCACTCGCATACGCATAAAATACCTCTTGAACGTTTGCAGAGCCCTGTCGACGAGTGGCCCATCTGTGACTGCTTGATCTCTTTTCACTCAAAAGGCTTCCCATTAGATAAAGCCATTCAGTATGAGAAGCTACGGAAACCTTACGTTATAAACAATCTTCACATGCAATACGACATTCAGGTAAGCGCTGTCGCTAAGCATTTTATGAGTACGGACTTCCTGCACTTAGTGTGGTATTTTACTAAAATTTACTGAGATTTCCAGGATCGCAGAAAAGTATACTCTATTTTAGAAGGTGAAGGAATAGAAATACCAAGATACGCGGTTCTCGATCGAGATTCGCCTGATCCTAAGCGTAAGTGACATCAATTTAATGATATTAATATTATAACCGTGAAAGTGAGTTCGTTGGTTTGCCTCGTTTTCACGGTTCAACATCTCAACCGGTTCATGCGAAATTTTAGTACAGAGATTATTTTCGGGTACATTAAGATACGGCCCTTTTCCAGTATTTCTCCGATTTGATTCGAAACCGACGTGTGTGCATGACTCGATGTATGAATGTGGAAGAAGCGAAAGAAATTGGTCAAGATCGTAGCAAGTGGAAAGAAGTGGTCTCTGCCTACCCCTCTGTAAAACAATCGTGATTTAATGTATGTATGTATGTAGATTATTTTCAGCTTGTAGATGGAAATACCCATACTCAACTTATTCGTGGAAGTCGCGGGCAAAATCTAGTAATCAATCAATTCTTAAGCTTTAAATGTACAGACGGCAGCGGTGCGGCACGGAGGTGGCATTGCGCATTCTTCTATACAAATTATATCTGTCGGTGGGTTTACAGCTTTAATATTGTTTAATTTGGGTAATCGAAGTATTTCATGATCAACATTAAGACGCAGCTTGTGGTCGGCCACATTTGTCTATTCTCTGTCAGACTTTTCACTTAATATGACACCTTATCAGCTAAGCCTAGGTTTTCCGGCCCCTTTTTTTCTGGATCTCTCTTCCTTCTTTGCCATATCCTCATGTCCGCTCAGGTTCACTCAAACAGGTTCATGCATGAATACATGTATTCCCATCTCGTCCACATTCTCATCTAGTCCACATTCCCATTTCGTCCACATTCCCATTTCGTCCACATTCTTATCTCGTTACATTTCCATTTCGTTCACATTCCCGACAACTAGTGAACAACCGATTGATCGAATTGAGATCGAACAGCCCTTCAGTCCTAAGTAGGAACGAGGACGTCTTGGGAATGTGAACTAATAGGGTATGCAGACCAGTTGGGAATGAGGACGAGTTGGGAATGACGACGAGTTGGGAATGAGGACGAGTTGGGAATATGGACGAGATAGGAAGTGGACCATTCGTGATTAGTTTGTGGACGAGTTGGGAATGTCGTCGAGATGAGAATGTGGACGAAATGGGAATACGGACAGAGTGAACCTGAGCGCTTTAAAGGATTTTCGTTAGGGTATATAATTGACTGATTTTTACAAACCCTAACGATGCGATAAGTATAATTATCTTCGACTTACCCCAATGAAAAGCTATCCCATACGATACAATTAATTCGACTAAGCGCTTACCAAATAAAACCCTCATTAGGCGGTCCCTATCACGTATTTATTGAACGGCTTCAAGCTATTTAATCTCTACGCGCATACAAAATATCTTCGCACTACTTAGAAATTGATTGGCTATGCACACACATAGACTTGAAACCAACCAATCACACGAATCTGCGAAACAGAGTCAATGGAGAGGGGGAACGAATAGGGTAACACTAACGTAATGCTAAGTGCTTAAATCCGAAACCCTTACGAAACTGGTAACCTCATTGGTTGTAGTTAACTAGTTCGAAGCAGTTTTCATATCATTAGGGTAAGCCTATCGATAGGGATAATCTAACGTTTGGGACACTTGGGACAGCATATGATGTTGTTACCGATCGATAGACTTAATCAGATAACGGGGTTTTCCGGTCCCTGCTCGTGACTCCAGATCTTGGGCTCGGTGATACGTCAAGCCCCTTGCGGAAATTACACTACTCTGCTCTCAGCAATATTCTATTCTAGGCGCACCGGAGGGACAAACCGGCAAGCACCACACGCTCTCGACCCTTGTTCTTCGTACATTACTGAGTTACATTACTAGTATTGTACAAAGAAAAAATATTCTTCGTACAAAACCGAGTAATGTACGGAGAAATTTTCGTTCTTTGGCACATTACTAGTTCCGTTGGCAGTTATGGATCGCTACCTATATTTTTACATGTTTGTAATTTAGATCATGAGCTAGTTGAATCAGAAGACCACGTGGAGGTGAACGGGGTGGTATTCAACAAGCCGTTCGTGGAGAAGCCGGTGTCGGCAGAAGATCACAACATCTACATATACTACCCCACCTCCGCGGGCGGAGGGAGCCAGCGGCTGTTCAGAAAGGTATGTGAAGATTACTTTTACTGGATAATGAAATCATTTGATTTTGTATTTTCTCGGTTGTTGTCCAGTCTGTCTGTATCGTTAGTATGGTTACACACTTTTTAAAACTGTACATCGATTTTATTATGATGAAAATAAATGATCGTTATTTTGCACATTTTTTCGCCTTAAACGATGTCTAAATTAGTAATTGAATACCTTATTTTAAGTAATTGTGTACCTACTGTGATTCTTATTCAAGTAAAGTTTAAAAAACAAAGTGTAGTCGTGCACATATTGTGCGAGCTTGTTGGAGATGTAACATGACAAGAGAAAGTCAATACGGTAATTTTTATGGTGTCCCGTATTTAATAATTAATTCGCTTCTAAGTTTTCCCCCGCACAAAAACATATTGGAGCAAGAGCCCGTGCGTGACGATCAGACGTTCCATATTTCATAAAACTGAAAGTTTCTGAAGAACTGAGAGTTTTATATTGAAAAAGGTGTGATAGGGTCATATTGTCTACTCGTTCCTCTGCCCAAATACGAATGCATACGTAAACTTAGTCCTATTGTGTGTATCGCTAAAATAAGTAAAATAACTACTTCTATATTTTTTCGGATTATGAAACTTAACCTCTTTACAGATTGGCAGTCGCAGTAGTATCTACTCGCCCGAGTCCAGAGTAAGGAAGACCGGCTCGTTCATCTATGAAGATTTTATGCCTACCGATGGTGCGTATCTTTCGTATCGCTCTTATCTGACACTCGGATCAAATTTCTAGTAATAACGTGACATTATCTTAAGTGTTGTTACTTATTATTACGAAATATGAAGTTGAAAGCGACAATTGGCTACTTGACAGTTGTAACAATTAAATATAAAAAGTGTTGAATATGGTAGTTTACACTAAAAAAATAACTGCACATATTTTTATTTGCAATAAAAAATATGATAAATACTTTATTTTTGGAAAATAACATGGTCGTTTTTTACCTGTGGCTCCAATGAACCCAAACGCTAGCGGCCATGACTGATTTACGTGTGACGTCACTGCAGCCTAAATACAAAGTTGTCAAACATCTTCGTAGTCAAAATAAACGACTCGAAAGCTTACCATAATTGTATTCGTGAGAAGATGCACTAAATGGAGGCGGGATATTTAAAGGCAGATAGTGCAAATCTGCCAAAAGTGGACAGATGTTAACTTCGAGTCTCGACGTGCCAACTGCAACCACTTCTTTCGATGTTGAGGATTTTTAGGAACGTGTATAAATAATTTTTCAGGAGTTTTGGTCGTCGTACTTCTACACATTGGTAGGTACGGCACACGTCTTATAATTAGACATTTTCACAAAATATATTTTTAAAACTTTATCCTTTCGCTTAAGTTGGCTTTATAATAATTCGGTTCGTTGTTTTATGTGTAGTGACGTCACCAACGACAAAAGTCACGTGACCTACCGTTTACGCGCGTATTTCAAATTAATTTAGTTATAAACGTGTTTTTTCTAATAATTAACATTTTTTCTAGAAACAAAATAATGTGAGATGTATAAAATAAGCAAACGCACATTTTAAAATACTTTTCTGAAAACTGTCAAGTAGCCAATTGGTTGTCAGGTGGCATCATTTTACTCTTGATAGATGAATATAGAGAGCGATATTAGAACGAAAGATTATTTTTCATCCCGAAAATCCTTGTTTTCATGCCTAATACCTCACCAGTTCCATCACTAGTTCTTTTTGAGCTGATACCTGCTGGTCACGAGTATTCATTTCGTTAATTCCTTACCTATGTGATCCTATTACCGCCGTGATACCAAAGGCGGCTAACCGCATAGTATATAGTATTTTCAATTGAATTTGGTTACCAATAGAGTATAGAATGCCTCGACTGCTACATTGCAGTCAGCCCCCTTTGAAATTACGTTAGATTAGGTGACCTCAGTGGTTAACACCACCATTTCGTCGGTGAAACTGCAATACCGCGTAACTAACTAATTCAACAAGCTGAAAAATTTACCTTAATGACTTACTTGCTAAGGTTTATTTTTCACATTATTTAATTTGTTCTTATGCGGTAATCACCACCGACGAAAGCCTTTTCAATTTAATGTGTTTATCAATAGCGTACACTTTGACTGTCACGTTGCAGTAAGCCGCCTCCTTTGGTATTACGGCAGATTAGGTGATCTCAGTGGTTACCGCTACCATTTGCTGCCTTTTTACCCGACCTTTTTTTGCCTATATATGTTTGTATGTTTGTTCCTTTGTCGCGCTTTAGAAACTTAACGCGTGGACCGATCGAATGATTCTCATGTCAATCGATTTGTCTTAACCTTGTGAGTGTCACTAAATATATGACAGTTGTAAAAAAACAATATGGCGGCAACCAAACCCCATATTGTGAAAAAGAAAAAGAATAAAGTCGACGAATTACGATAAGTGGGGTATCGTTGTACGCTCATTCCCAAAATACCATAATTTGAAAATACCAGATTACACTTTATACCAGATTCCCAAAACACCAGCTTCAAAATTTTGGGTAAGTACACTAAATTAATCCTTATTTTGAAGCTGGTGATTTGGGAATCTGGTATAAAGTATAATCTGGTATTTTCAAATTATGGTATTTTGGGAATGAGCGTCGTTGTATAGGTATATCCTTAGGTTTCATTCGTCATTTTGCATTTTGATTGATCATTTAGGATTGATAATGACTCTAAGTTGGTTAGCAACAGTCGGGTTTTTTAACGATTCCTTTTTGTTGTTCAGGTACTGATGTCAAAGTATACACGGTAGGGCCAGACTACGCCCACGCGGAGGCCCGCAAGAGCCCCGCGCTCGACGGCAAGGTCGAGCGGGACTCCGAGGGCAAGGAGATCCGGTACCCCGTCATACTGTCCAACCAGGAGAAGCTCATATCCAGGAAAGTCTGTCTGGCCTTCAAGCAGACCGTCTGTGGTTTTGATTTGTTGAGGTAAGAGTTTCTGGTGTTTAGATGTCTATAAAAGGATTTCTAGTCTACTCATCATTATAATTAGGGCCCGGAATTTTCGGGGGAGCTTTTGACAAGTTGTAGGGAGAGAACACCACTATTTAATGTTTATCGATACATACATACATTAAATCACGCCTGTTTCCCAGAGGGGTAGGCAGAGACCACTTCTTTCCACTTGCTACGATCTTGACAAATTTCTTTCGCTTCTTCAACATTCATACATCGAGTCATGCACGCACGTCGGATTCGGCCCTTTTCCATTATTTCTCCGATTTGATTCGAAAAAGTACGCCTAGGGCGGCCCCTTCCGACCCTTCCACTCACTTTCGATCTGTCTGTCTTTCTATCTGTCTTCTTCTGTCTCTTTCGTCAATCTTCTTTTATCCATCCTTTCCAAATGATCGAACCATCGAAACATGCCCTTTTCAATCTTAGTCACTACATTTTCTTTTATTCCACATGTCTCTCTGATTTTTTCATTTCTTACCATACATCCCCAACATTCACTACCATACATCAGGGTAGGGGCGAGCACTCCATTGTGAACAGCCAGCCGGGCATTTTGTGAAACGCCCTGTCTGCTCACAAAGGAGTACAGGGCCCCATTAATTTGATTCCCCGCATTCTCTCGATATCCTTCTTACACTTACCATCTTCTTGTAAACATACTTCCCAGGTACACAAATTCTGTGTTTATCGATGTTATCGATATTATCAGACTATTATCAATGCAACACCTAATCACCTTATCAACTCTTTATAAGTATCTAATGTGTATTGAGACTGGCAGGTGAGTATTTAAACCTCAATCAGTAGGTATTTCATTTAAACATAAGTCATGTGAACATGGGTTGTGTGCGAGTTCTCTCGCATAATAATAGACAAAACATTTTATCCAATTATGGTATTCATCCGAGCCGGCAGGAGAGTTTGGATAATTAAATTAATTAAGTCGAGTATAAAATGGGTTTTAAGACCGAGTTATACACTCTGCTTCTTACGAGTAAGCTTTTCTCAAGTTATAAGGTTTTCGTGATTATACTCATTTCAATAAAGCAATTTAACGGTAAAACTTTCCGATATGTCGAACTTTATTCATAATCGGCCGCTGAAAAGAGTAGGTACGTAAAATCGAAAATTTTGAAATTTTATTCAATTAAAACTCAAATTAAAAAAACGATCGATTTATCGATAACATCGATAAACAGTCGGTCAGATCGGTAAATTCCGGGCCCTAATTATAATATTAGCCGATAACCCGTATCCGATGTATTACACTGTCCATTGAATTAAGAACTACTCGTATACAAGGTGGAAAAATGAACGCCACATGGACGGCAATTATATTAAATATTAAAAATAGTAAATTCTACGCATAGGAGAATTACATTTGTTTTTGAAAACAATAAATAGGGGAATCGAACTGGTCGAATATGATAGAACATTAAGTCGTGTTTTTACGGTCTTTATTTAGTTTAAAGGTGTATTCGTTGTAGATATAAATGATCACTATCAATGACCCTTTCTATCTGTATCATATCGTTTTGTTATATTGGACCAGTTCGATTCTCGGGTAAGGCAGATGAATTTAAAAAAAACAATAGTTGCAGTACTAATGGTTTTAAAAATAAGTCTGCTTTTGCGTAGATTTTGTTAATATTTAAGTTTGATATTTCTACTATTTAAGGTAGTGCCCTCCATTTGCAGTTCGTTCTTTTCATCTTGTAGTTAGAGGCACCGTACAAGGTTCAATAAAATATTTGTAATTTCGTCCTTGTACAATCTTAACTAATACAACGAAATGACATTACGAATAATTTCCACAGAGCGAACGGAAAATCATTCGTTTGCGACGTAAATGGCTTTTCATTCGTGAAGAACTCCAACAAGTACTACGATGACTGCGCCAAGATACTTGGTAACATGATCCTGCGGGAGTTGGCTCCCACGCTGCACATTCCCTGGTCGGTGCCTTTCCAGCTGGACGACCCCCCCATAGTGCCTACTACTTTCGGCAAAATGATGGAGCTCCGGTGTGTGGTGGCCGTCATCCGGCACGGCGATCGCACGCCGAAACAGAAGATGAAGGTTGAAGTCAGACATCCGAGGTTAGTGTTAGATAAGATTGAGAGTTGTCACTGAATTCTAAGGAAGGGTTCACTAATGTTTGGTCAAAAATCTTTTCCCAAAGTTACACTTCCCAAATTATTTTACTTAAATTTTCATTTCCCAAAAAATCATAAGGCAAAATAATTTTTAGCAAATTATCAGTTAGCGAATTTTAGTTTGGCAAATTATTGTTTAATAAATAATTACTTGGTCATGTTTCATTTTAACAAATTTCATGTAGTCAAATGTATTGTTTCGCATAACATACTTTTTCCAAAATATTGTTGGCATACGATTTATTAAGTATATCTTGTTGTTCATTGAATAAAATGTAGGGTATGATTATTTTTCCTTACGTGGGTAGTTTTCTTACTGCGTGTCTGACACGCCGATATTCACTATTCATTCGTTTGTATATGGCATTCCCTTTACGCAATAAGTAGCTTGTTGTTGATATTATATTATATATACCTTGGACAAATAATTTACGGGTAAAATAATTTACCCTATCAATTCAAAGCTAACTTAACCTACTTTCGGTACTTTTCTGGTTGCAGTTCGTTTCTGTGGGGGTCGCAGTTCTAACCTAACCTAACCTACTTTTTTGGTAGCAGTTCGTTTCTGTGGAGGTCACAGTTCTAACCTAACCTAATTTTTTTTTTTTTAACTTGTCAATGATTAATGAGATACACTTTTGTGCGCAGTAACAATTTGAACAAACAATTTTTTGGATTATAATATTTGCCAAAGGAAATCATTTGCTTAATAAAAGTTTGTCTTAATAAAAATTGACAGAGTAAAATGATGCCAAATGATAATTTGACTAAATAAAAAAAATGCGAAATTGAAATGTGCTAAAGATTCGTTTGGGAAATGAAACTACTGCGAAAAGTTTTTTGGGAAGTGAAATTTGGCGAAAAATATTTTTCCCAAACGGCAGTATACCCTAAGGAAGTGAATAAAAACTAAAACGGTAAATGATAAGAAAAGCGTAATATTTACTTTCGTTTATCTGTCCTAACTATGGTTGGGATTGCGGGTTTATGCATCTGTTTCAAATCATTGGTTCTGCTTGACATCGCGTCAATGTATTTTTCCCTTCCTGAAAAAGACCAGTAGATAAATCATCAATTCATCACATCCAATCTGTGTTCCTTGAGTCCCTGCAGTATTCTACGCAGCGGTTTTCAACTACATTTCTGGCGAGAATAACAATAGGAATTGGAATGAGTTTCCTGCTGAGATCTCGCTGCGGTACTATCAATAAGGGTTTTTTTTTTAAACGGAAGATAGGAACTGGTAACTGAGTCCGTTAGCCCCCTATTTCACAAAGATGACAGTGACACGTGACGATTCGGAATTCATTGTACTCACATCACTGGGCTTCATATAAGCTACGCAATGTAGACCTTAGTGTAAGGGAAACTAAAAGACGTTCCTTTTTCGCTTTTGTCACGTTGTGAATAAGACAAAAAGGCACGTCGTTCTGTTTTCCTTACTGTCATTTGTCTCCTGTCAGAGCAAGTTTTGTTGGCAATACATATGCCGTGCATGTTTGCCGGCTTAAAATTGTGCCACTCCATATCTTCCCGTGGAAGTCGTAAGAGGCGACTAAGGGAATAAAGGCTTGTTACTACAACTGTTAGGCGATGCGCTTGCTACCTGTCACTAATAAAAACTGTTAAACATCTTAGCCTAATTGTGCAAATTGTGGTTACAGAGTTATCAACAAGTTTTTGGAGTTGTTGGTAATTCTGTAGCTCTGCTTACCCCACTCTGGGAATGAAGGCGTGAAGGTATGTATGTATGTATGCACATATGCCTGTTTACCTGTCTTTGGGCTTATTTATGAACACGCTACATGAACGCTAACGCTTCTATGTGAATGATTTTAATCATCGCCATATGTTTAATGACTGCTGGTTCTACACCGTAACCATCGCTTATTCTAGATTCTTCGAGATCTTCGAGAAGTACGAGGGCTTCAAGCGGGGGCACGTGAAGCTGAAGAAGCCGAAGCAGCTGCAGGAGATCCTGGACATCGCGCGCGCGCTGCTCGCCGACATCCACACGCGGCACGCCGACCCCGAGATCGAGGAGAAGCAGGGCAAGCTGGAGCAACTCAAGAGTGTGCTCGAGATGTGAGTGGATATACGTGTAGTGTTATCAAAGAAAGTATACAGTTAGCTTTAGCATTGGTTTACCGCTATTACAATGGTGGTTTTAAAAAAAAGTGTACCTAGTTAAGGGCTATAATTAATCATGATAGTAACGCAAAATTTCTCATAGATTTATAAACTGCCCTCATACACCAGTAGGCGGTAACTCAAATTCAATGAACGAAGCAGATTCAATCCTCACTCGTTTATAATATGGTCGCACTTGCTACAGGAGTTTTGTCTGAGATACGTTGTACTTTACCACATTTTGCACAAACAAGTTTACTGCCGCACTCAGAGACGTCAATTAAACTTAATGCTTGATTAAAGTTGCTGCTGTCACTTTCTTTGCTATAACAGTAGAATAAAACAATGCGTCACTAAACAAGCATTAAATTTAATTGACGTTTCGGAGTGCGGCAGTAATATGTTTAACAACAAGTTTTTAGAGTTGTTGTTAATCCTGTAGCTCTGCCTACCCCACTCCGGGAATGAAGGTGTGAGTGTATGTATGTGTATGTATGTATGTGTCATATTACTAAAGTAACGGTTTCTTAATTTCAGTCCATAATTTGATATACTTTTTTTGAAAACCACCCATTTTAAAACCTTAATATTTTGTTTTTGATATACTTGTCTGTAATAAGACCACTTTGATACACCTAGTGTCCTGAATTCACCATTCGTATCAAAAGAGGCTTAATTATGTGACAGTTGCATAACATTAAACACCAATTGAACTAGTCCCAAACTAAGCTGTAGGCTTGTACTATGGATACCAGACAACGATATAAATACTTATATAGAGAAATATATACTTTAATACATAGAAAACATCCATGACTAAATATTCGCGCTCATCACAAAAATATCTGCTCTACCTGGATTTGAACCCAGGGCCGCTAGCTTCGTAGGCAAGGTCACTACCAACTAGAACAACGCGTCGTGAAAACGTCGCTATAATATTCCAAGTGTGAGCGTGTGTTGTCTCCCCAGGTACGGGCACTTCTCGGGCATCAACCGCAAGGTGCAGATGAAGTACCAGCCGCGCGGCCGCCCGCGCGGCTCCAGCTCCGACGACGGTAACGCGCCCCACCCGCACGGTCTGCGACCATTCTTTCACCGCTTTTATACTCTGCGAATATACAGCGGGACAAAAAACAGTTCGAATGATATGATGACGTCGACGTTGTATTTTCAAATGACAATTACAGTTATTACCAGAGGTCGGAATAGGCAGTGCCTATTTGCCTAAACTTCGCGGGAGGACGTACGTAAGAGTGGTTACAACCACCAAAAATAATGATTTCTTTTTATTATTACATTAAATGTAGAAATATAATTTTACATGATTAAATGACATATATTCTGATTTATTTGTAATGTAAATAAACTAACAAAGTATTTCGTCGTATATAATATTTTACCTCATTACTTTGTTTTACATACCTTGTTTATTTTATCGAGACTCCTTTAGCCGTGTACTTACTACCTGCATTATGCGACCCTGCTGATAATGGGGACACTAGAAAATGTTTTTAACATGTTATATTGAGTTTTAGTACCTATCAATATCCAAATTTATATATTATTAAAAAAAAAAACCCGGATAATATATCCCGCATTCAATTTAAAAAAAAACATTATTTATGGTGGTTTTAACCACTCTTAGTTACGTCCTCCCGCGAAGTTTAGGCAAATAGGCACTGCCTATTCCGACCTCTGGTTATTACAGAAAGTAATTTTTTAAGTGTTGCCATAAAATTTTAAATGATCGCGATTACGCTCCGACAGCACCTATATGTTTTCCGAACTCTTTTTTGTCATGCTATACATACAGCTGGTGTTTTGAGAGGGATAGATTTTGGGGGGCGTTCATTTATTAATTGATGAGCGGATTTTTTGTTCTAACGTTTTAAATGCAATTTAATTTCACACAGAGAAAACAAGATAAGTTACTTTTTATCCCAGAAGACACAATTTCTTCAAAACTATATCGCAATTCGGGAATAGAACATGAAATGTGCACCATATTGTCGCTACAAGTCCATTTACTATTTTGAATTCCGTCATTTGACCTTTCTAATTAAATCATCTAATTAATAAATAATGAGCGCTCGACTTTATAATTCACCGAATCTCGAAATACCAGTCTGAATGTGGAGTCTGTTTCAGTACTTCTGTAAAGTTTTATCTTGTAAACTAGCCCAATAACTTGTCACAAGACAGCAGAAGCAGTATCTCAAATTCAATAACCAAAGTAGTTTGAATTCTATTCCGTAGTTATGGGGTTGATATTGCTACAGGAGTTTTATCCGACATACTGCCTATTGGCTTAGGGTAGTACTGGTATTCAAATAATAATATTTGACTATTTTCAATATTCCTACTCAATAGAGATTTATGCATTTATGAAGTACTGAATCAGACTGATTTTTATCATAGCTGATTAAAAATTGGTTAAGGTGCAGTAAGATAATGAATTACTATTTGGTTAGAGATTGGAATTACAAAATCAATAGACTCATGCAATCATTTAAGCTTTGGCGTAAAAGTAGTTAATTAAGTACTATTTGGTAGCCATTGGAATTAAGAAATCAACATACTTATGCAGGCATTAAAGCTTTAAGTAGGAAAGTAAATTCAAATACAGAAGTATAATCATGTACTACAGATGTAGTGCTTCATACAACATCGTATTTTGTCGGATAAGTTCGAACTCCTCTTGTTTTCTCAATTAGCTTATCAATGGGTACTAAAGCTGACTGAGAAATCAAGATAATTACGAACTTTTTCGACCAAAAACAATGTATATTTTTAATGACTACATCTGTAGTTTGTTGTAGTAACGAAAGCTTTTGATCGAGGACGACCAATTATTATTATTATGTAAAACATAATAAATAAGTTCCATTGTCAAAATTTTCAAAATTTTAAAATGTACCTATTTTTTTAGTAGACACAGGTCAGGTGGGGTAAGGGGAACATACTTTATTCTTCTAATCTTATTTTGAGTTCTACACTACAAAGTATAAGGTTCTAAGTTTTTTCGCTAAAGACAAAACATACTTAGTTGCGTTAACTTTCCAGGACAAAATACTTTTTATGCTAGTTCTAATGCACATCGCCAGAAAATGATTATTCGTAAGACTAGTTCTATCGTTTTCCTTTCCCTATTTTTGGGGTAAGGGAAACAGTCTCAATAAATCTACAACTAATAATACTAGTTTGGATTATTCATACGCAAAACATTTTTAAAAACACCTTTATTGAAATGTGTACTTCATACTTAACGAAATACGGTTACAAATATAAAATATTTACCACAATCGGTATTTGGGGTAAGGGAAACGTACGAGTTTCGAACAGGGGTACTCAACTAAAAAAAAGGAAGTAAAAAGTAGGTGCAATTTTTTATTGTAATGTTTATTAAGTAATGGTTAAAATAAAGTAGCCTATTTAAATTACTTTTCTTTGGCATACAATTGTTCTCACATAGTTCCTAGGCATTTTTTTGTAAAAAATAATGTAGTCTTTAAATAAATAAAAAACTGAAAGGATTAAAACAAGATGTTCATATCGCCAACCGTCATTTGACATCATACAAAATAGCATAATGTAAGTAAGTAATAAGATTTAATAATAGTTAATAGATAACCGATAATTATAACCAATAGAATAGTTTATTACTTAACATTTTTTTTCCCATAACTTAACTATTTCCCAAAATTTTTTTACAAACCAATTACCTATTTTTCCATTTAGGGTATAATCGGTATGGAGAGGTCAGCTGTTACGGTACCCAAGCAATGTGTAAAATATCATAACATTTATAGTTAGTTACCGATTCAAGAGACTATTTCTACTTGTTATAAAATTTGCCTGTCTCAAAATATTTGTTACTTCTGACGTCGGGAAAGAGAAACATATGTCCCCCTTAACCCGGTCATGATAGTTTCCCTTACCCCAATTATGCATTCGTAGGTTATGTTACGAATCACATTAAAATTTAATATTTATAGCATATACAGCAAAAAATTATATGCATACAAACAAAATATATCTATAAATCAATACTTACTGACATTTGCAGACTTGTTACCAGACTTTTTATAACATAAATCAGTATCTAAATAAGGTACGGTCACGAACGTAAATTGTTATGCCACTTGCCACTGTTCGTATTTTAGCGGTGTAATACAAATCGGGTTCAGTCGGTTTTACTCGTATATCGAGATAAGGAAATTCGCACGTCTTCGTATAATAGAAGAACAAAATGACATGCAACATTAACGATTGGCTAACCTGAGACCCAAGTCTGCCAATCAGACCACAGAGTGAATTCACCCAAAGTCAAATTGCATGTCTAGTTGCTATGGTTATACATTTAAACAACAGCTACTATTGGTGATACAACGCCCAATCAGCTATTCTACTGAACACAATCGTTTTTGTCGTTTGATAGGGTTGCTATGGCCACGTTTAAACAACGGCTGCTATTGGTGATATAGAATAAAAAATTGGCATCCATGACAATGTGATAACTGTTGCAAATATCTGAATATAAGTAACACGTCAAACCCCGCCATCTTGAAAAGAATTGATTAGTCAGCGTGTAAGTCGAAAGACTAATCGTGGCAATGGGCGTTTTCACTAAAAAGTGTACCCAATTAAGGACTGAAATTAAGGAACTTTAACTTTGTCAGTTTTGTGACGAAAATTAGCTATATATTGACGGCCGCAATGTATGGCTAATTTTCGTCACAAAACTGACAAAGTTAAAGTTCCTTAATTTCAGTCCTTAATTGGGTACACTTTTTAGTGAAAACGCCCCAATAAATAGTCAAACTTTTAAAAATATTTATTCTAGTGTATACTAGATATTAAATTTACAAATTATTAAATATTCTAGTTCTTTTAGTCTCTTTTTGCATAACTATGGCTGATTGAAGCATTACAGTCAAGGACTTTAATTGTTATGCCACTGTAGAACCCTGTCATAATGACAGCGTCAAACCACATGAAAGAAATTACGCCAAAATTAATGATTAACGTTATGCGACAGGGTTCCATAGTGGCATAACAATTAAAGTCCTTGACTGCCTCACAAGTAGCGTAAAATATAATAAAATAAAAACGTAAAATACATTACATAATGTTTTAATCGGTCAATAAATTATAAAATACAGGTTTAGTGTATATTCCGCCGATTGTTGAGAAGAAGCAGCATGAAAGAAATCCAGCAATGCGTTTGCACGGTTTTGTCAGATTTTTTGCGTCGGGCTGTTAACGACCACCTTTTTATAAATGTTAAACCGCAACAAACAAATAAAGAAGTAACCAACCCACCGATATTAACAACTGTCTTGCTATTGCTCGCAAACTTAGCCCTTCTTGGTGCAAAGTCACAATCATGTGACGAGTTTCCGTAGAAATTGCTGGTGGCATCTTCTTCTTCTTCTTCTTTCTTTGCCCCCGCGGCGGATTTGAACAGCTACTACCGCGGGGATATGGCGTTTCCACGTGAAGTGATTTCGCCAGTGTCAAGTATACATAAGTATAAATCAACATAGCAATAAAACACAATCCAATCTTCTCTAGGAAGATTGGGAGCAACGTTGTACGGTGATTTGTAGGTAGACCACTTGAAACGAGAAGAAAGATGCCACATACACAAAATAAGTCCAAGTCTTCAATCACTGTGCGACACAAAGGCATAAAAAGTACAAATCACTATCAGAAAAGAACTTTGAACACCTAATTACCCAAAAATTAAAGTCTGAAACAAATTACACGTCCGCCATCTTTTAACGTTGCAAATTGACCCCCTGGTGGCATCTTATTTTCTTAAAATTTGCTTATTTATAATAATGACGTCTTAACTTGATCTGTATGTCATTATGACAACGATCCTGCAATATTTCTAAAATGCCAGGTGTCAATATTTTAATCACGTTTAACCTATAACCTCCTTGTGATTCGAACTAATAAATCTATTTATCCGTTATCTTATTATGTAGTTCCCGCGGTGTCATGTATTCGTGATTAATCGTGTAATGTCGTAAATGCTCGTGGATGCCATAATACTGGAAATTTCAATAACTTCACAATGGCATAACAATTAAAATCCGTGACTGTACGTCGAACTCGTGGTTTCGTTGTTTGTCAACTAAATTATTGTTTTTGTCACACCCGCAGTTTCAGTTGTCATAACGGTATCTGTGTTTTTTTTTTGGAAATAAATCTCAGTTACTGCTTTATCGATCGTGTAATCACAACTCTGCGGTCTATAGTTTTTGATATATCAACTAGTGTTTCCCTTTCCCAGTAGTTCCCCTTACCCCACCTGACCTTATATTGAGTTCAAGTAAGGTTGAATTGTTGTTTTAATGCGATTGATAAGCACATATCCTTACCTTGATTAAGGGCTTAATATTGCCAAGCCTTTGTTTAATACGAATCAGCATTTTCAGTAGGTGCGATATTTTTACAAGTAAGGCGGTAGCTACAAGTATGCTTACAATCGTCCATGAAAACTTTTTAACTCGCAACTTGTGCGTGTGGTAAAATGCATGGTATTTTATTTTTTTAGCAGAAAGTCACCTACACATAATACATATTGGCACCTTTTGAGTACCTTAGGTCCTACTTAGAAATTCAAAGATCGAAGTTACTCCATCAGACAGGGATGGAGCTAACGTAACTTCGAACTTCGATTTTCAAAGTAACGCCTCTGGTCGGTTAAGACTACGTCAAACGTTCAGTGGCGCCCTCATTACTCTTATTGTGTTTGCTAATAAACTAAAGTATTGGCTTGAAATCGAAGGATATTTTTTTACTGTACAAATGAATACACTATTTTTATTAGGACATAACTTAATAACAATTGAATTATGAGTGAGTAACTTAAGGAAAAAAAGTGGCTACCTTTTTAAACTTTGTAATTGTTGAATCATATAATATGATATACATCGTGTATTCATTTGTTCAACAAAAAACCATTCTTCATTGTTTATTGGCGCCCCCACTGGACGCTCGGCGTAGTCTTAAATTTCATGTGTAAGCTGTTACAGGATTTTTTACAAGAGGCAATAGCGAGAAAGTTACAGTGTGTCGATATTTATGACGCTGGCTGTGCCTTGCTTGTTGATTTTAGCTTAGGAGACAGAATTTAGTGCATAAATATATAAATATTCGTTTATATATAGGGTATGCCGCCCGCCCGATTATTGCCATCCAAAATACCAGTTATACATAATTATACAGTGATAGATGTAAAATTATCGCCTCTCTTACCGCAGACTCTAGGGGGTCAAACAATAGTTCTGCCGTCCATAACAAAAACGCCGCATAAGCGCATGCAGTCTATACGCACATACTGCCTTTGTGCTTTAGTTGGTAGAGTTAACCTTAGCCACGTGACTATCTAGGGGACACCAAAGTAACCAAAGTAATGCGGTTGGTAACATGATAAAATATTTTATTGATAGTATAATTAAGGTTCAAATTTGAACAACACTTCCGCACCATTTTGCGAGCTGGACTGTCAAGTGGTTAAGTGACACGGTGAGGTGTCAGGTGCGAGAATGTTACCCACATTGCAGTAGAGGGCGCCGGGGAGCCATCGCTGGTTCTGATCCTGAAGTGGGGCGGCGAGCTCACGCCGGCGGGCCGCATCCAGGCCGAGGAGCTGGGCCGCATGTTCCGCTGCATGTACCCGGGCGGGCAGGGCCGGCATATACCAGGTTAGTGGACTTTTGATCATCTTGATTTCACATAGTTTTTACATCACTTTGCCATTCAACATGTGCATTGTTCTCTGCAAGGCGAAGGTGGTACCCAAGGACTTGGCTTGCTCCGTCTCCACTCCACCTTCCGGCACGACCTGAAGATATACGCTTCGGACGAGGGCCGCGTTCAAATGACCGCCGCGGCTTTCGCCAAGGGCCTCCTGGCACTGGAGGGGGAACTGACGCCCATACTCGTCCAAATGGTCAAGTCAGCCAACACCAATGGGCTATTGGACAATGACTGTGACTCCTCGAAAGTGCAGAACATGTAAGTGCCTATTTCTGATTACTAGTACAACTGTGTTGAGCGTACTCGTACCTCGATAAAAACTTTTAGGATTAAGTTGCTGGGTGGATTCGCCTTTTTTCCATTAGGCTTGTTTTCACCATATGCTGGGTCTCCCACGCGCGCTCTCCTATCACGTGCATTAAAAGTGTATGTGCACTTAAACGATAAGCGATTCCAAATTTCATCCAATTCCGCCCAGCCGTTGCAGCGTGAAAGAGTAACAAAAATCTGTGCACCCAGCACTAGGCGTACAGCTATAAGAAACTAAATTATACCAAGAAAAAAGAAGCAATGAAGCTCGTTCGCCCTACTTAAACGCTGTTTTTAAAGACACCGGTTACCATGAAATATTAAAGCAGTTCAGTTTAAGTTGAGAGCAAGGTACAGAGCTATGTATGACTGCTATTGCTCGGTCCCTTACTCTCAACCTAGAGTGAACTGTTATAGTATGTCATGTTAACCCCCCTGTGCTTATACTTGTGACTTCATTCCACCCGCGCAGGGCCAAGGCTCGCCTGCACGAGGCGATGCAGGTGGACCGCGAGTTCGCGGAGCCGGACCGGCTGCGCGTGAACCCGTGCGAGTCGCTCAGCATCGCGGCCGCCGCGGAGTTCGTCAAGAACCCCGTGCACTGCTGCGCGCACGTGCACGGGCTCATCCAGCAACTCGTGCGCATCGTGCTCACCAAGAAGGACGACCCGAAGACTAAAGGTAAAATGCTCATGCTGACTAATTACCCTCCTGTTTTTATGAGACACCACACTTACACACACTCGAAAACTAAGGAACACAACACTACAAAGAGCCCCGCTTATTGCTAAGAGCCAAGCGACTTGCCTGCTTAGCGAACACTATCGCAGCTGGCCACACTCGCAGTGACGCCCCGGAATCCAATTATCTCGCCTTAATAGTTTTTCGTTTAATGCTTATTTCGTCTCATTATGTATTCGTCTTCCAGAACTTAAAGAATTTGACCAAACAATATAATGACGGATAGCGAACAAGACGAATAAAGAATCAGTCACGAATACAGAATGAGACGAAATAAGAATTAAACGAAAAACGAATGAGGATACCGACGCGCCTAGTTAGATGCCTGCTTTGTGCCTGGTGTGGCCAGCTACGCTCGTGTGCAAATTGCAATACGTCTGTTCGTTAGGATGGCTTTGGCCTGAAGGTACTGTAGTGGTACTACTACTATTCTGTGACAGGGCTGAGAGCTGCCGCAAACTGGACCACAAATTACAGCTAAGGCCAATACACTAGTTGCCGCCACATGTTTTGTTTTTAAAGCATGACGGCAATGCAAACTACTCGTTTAAGCTTACTTGAATTAAGAGCCTATACCGATGAGGCACAGTTCACAGTGCATCACCATCTCGGACTTCAGTATCGCGCTTGAATTGGCTACAAATCTTCCTTAATAGACTCCGCTTTCGCAATGATCTTCCACCTCCGTATCTGCTCGGGACGTCCACCTTTACGCTTTTCTTGGGGATTCAATTGCTTCCTTCCCCAACCAAAAAGGAGCACGTTTAAGAGGCCGTGCACGAAATTTTGCCGATATCGCTGATTTACGTGATTTTCCAGACGTGATTTTACAGTTGAAATACTGTATTTCTACAAGTTTTAAAACACAACACGAAAGATAAATTCTAATTTTATCGAATGTATGAGCTACTTTTCTGTTTTCATTATTTTATTTTGATTAATCGACCTGACACTGGCGACTGTTATGTGAATTTTGCCGGAAGAGGTTTAGAATGTCACATATTCATGAACCGTTTTGACGTCTAAACGGTATGAAAAATTTACAAAAAATATCCAAAAAGTTCAAAAGAATTGGCAATAAATAATGTTTTAAAACAACCTAAATCTCGCATTTTGATACTCAACAAAAATAAAAAAGTGGCTCATTTATTCGTAGCTCATTTATTCGATCATAACTTAAATGATATTTAATGTTGAGCATTAAAACTTATAGAAGAGCAGTATTTTAACTGTTAAATCACAAAAATAAGCAAAACGGTCAAAAAATCGTGTACGGCCTCTTAAATTGGAATTCAGCTTTTCTGTAATCTACACTTACTGGATATTAAAATGCACGCTTGGGCTAGTTTGGGTTCTTCTGAAACATGTCAATAAACATTGTATATGTATGTTATATTAGGGCCCAAACAGACCTCAATTGAATATATTAGACGTTGATGAAAATTTAATGGTTCACTCAAGAATGATCATCTCTGGAAGTATAGTCTTTACTATTTGAACTGAGCTGATCTTCTACACAAAGGCCATTGTTTGTAAACAATACCATTGTCTTTCTTTGTCCGTAACACCAAGCCGATTACATACAAAAAAGTTAGAACTACATTGAATGTACATTGAATTATCAACCCTACCCTCTTAGTCAGTAGGTTTAAAATGTAAAGTGTCAGGATACAGATATAAGTTTTGTGTAGATGATAGTATTGTGTAAAGAATAAGCACAGTTCAAATAATAAAGACTTATATCTGTATCCTGGCACTTTACATTTTAAACCTACTGACTAAGAGAGTAGGGTTGATAATTCAATGTACATTCAATGTAGTTCTAACTTTTTTTTATGTAATCGGCTTGGTGTTACGGACACAAACAAAGACAATGGTATTGTTTACAAACAATGGCCTTTGTGTAGAAGATCGGCTCAGTAGAAATAATAAAGACTATACCTACGGGTCACAATTACTTACGTCAGGGATTCTTGTTCTAGATACAATCCTTTACCACGGTGAGACATGGGAGCTAATGGGCCGCCGTTGGGGCAAGATAGAGAAGGATTTCGCCACAAAGAACAAAACCTACGACATCTCCAAGATCCCCGATATATACGACTGCATCAAGTACGACCTTCAGCACAATCAACACGCGCTGCAGTTCGATTTGGCCGAAGAGCTCTATATGTACGCCAAGTATTTGGCCGATATTGTTATTCCACAGGTAAGTTTTATTTTTTACTGGCCTTTGTTCGCCGTGTGGTTGCCGGGTTAGAATAGTGCCATTCCATGTCATTCCGTGGATGTCGTAAGAGTCGACTTACGGCCGAACCCTATATTCAATCCGAGGATAGATAAGGCTTACCTCGGGTTAAAATTTGACATTTGCCCATACAAAATGTGTAAAATTTTAATCCGAAGTAAGCCTATCTGTCCGCGGATTGAATATAGGGTTTGGCCGTGAGGAAATAAAGGCTTGTAGTACTGTTAGGCGATGGGCTTGCCACCTGTCACTAATACACTGGGAAACATCTTAGCCAACTTGTGCAAAATGTGGTTACAGAATTAGCAACTGCTCTGCCTACCCCACTCTGGGCATGAAGGCTTGTTAAGGTGTTGATAGACTTGAGCATTTCGGCGAGCTTTGTAGCGAATTTGCTTTAGAAACTACAAAATAGTAACATGACTCGTTCGTCATAATCAGTGATGGGAAATAGGTGAGCTAAAATACCTATTCTTCGCGAGAGGACATAATATAGAGTGGTTACAACCGGATAAAAAATATTATTTTTTTCTGTTCCGGGTATTCGATATTTATTCGGGTAATTATCGTAATGTAAAACATGACATGTTTTGTTTAAAGTACGGCATGTTTAATGTTAGTTTGTAGTAAAAAGGGCTAGAGAAAAGAAGGAATGTACAAGATTTCTAAAAAGTAGTAGCAGGACTAATAATATGGGTTTTCCCACGCATTGTTTGTTTATGACTTGCAAATGGGCGTTCACATTTTCGGATTACTTATAATTTTAACTTTATGGCAGGAATGTTACCATTTTTACTACAAACTTTACAAACATTCTATAAGGAAAAGAATGTATGTTCAACATTACGGCTAGTATTCGCAGTGCCCGGATAAATATCAAATACCCGGAATCCAAAAAATATATACTTTTATCCGGTTGTAACCACTCCATATTATGTCCTCTCGCAAAGAATAGGTATTTTAGCTCACCTATTTCCCATCACTGGTCATAATAAAAGGTCTTTTGAATGTTTAAATATTTGTCTTTCAATAATATATTTACGGCTGATTGGATATCAATGAAGATTTTTCTGTGTGATTTTATTAATCTTTAAAAATCTTGAACTTAAAAAGTTCACTTTTAAAAACTTCGTTCTGTGGTGAACCTGTGGTGATGTGTACCTGATCTATATTTCGATTAGATAAGAGCTCTTAAATTACTTGCTTAATAATTCAATGACTGAAATGTGACACCACTAACACATCATTAACAGATATTGTAGCTGATGAACTCATATTTGCAGGAGTACGGTCTGACGATGCAAGAGAAGCTGACGATTGGGCAGGGCATTTGCACGCCGCTGCTCAAGAAGATACGGGCTGACCTGCAGCGGAACATCGAGGAGTCGGGCGAGGAGACTGTCAACAGGCTCAACCCGAGGTAACATCGCCGTCGTTAGCTTATGCCCTCTCCCCCCCTCTACCTCCATCTCGCTTTTCATCCTGTGGTCACCCACAGATGAGTATGCCCGTTAACTTTTTAATTATTTTAGAACTTTTGATGAATGTTTGTGTTGTGCAGGTACAGCCACGGCGTGTCGTCGCCGGGGCGGCACGTGCGCACGCGCTTGTACTTCACGAGCGAGAGCCACGTGCACTCGCTGCTCACGGTGCTTCGCTTCGGATCCATGCTCGACGTGAGTCATCATCATCATTTCAGCCGAAAGACGTCCACTGCTGGACATAGGCCTCTCCCAAGGCTCTCCACTCAGACCGGTCTTGTGCTTTTCGCATCCACCGCGTTCCCGCGATCCTTACAAGGTCGTCACTCCATCTTGTTGGAGGCCTACCTACAGCTCGTCTCCCGGTCCGCGGACGCCATTCAAGAACCTTCTGACCCCATCGGCCATCACTGCCCTCCTAAGCAAAAAAACAGTATCTCAAATTCAATAACCAATGCAATTTGAATTCTATTCCGTTAGTAATGAGGTTGATATTGCTACAGGAGTTTTATCTGACTTACTGCGTTTTAGCTTAGGAGGGCAGATCAGTCCTGCGTGCGATGTGCCCCGCCCACTGCCACTTCAGTTTAGCTATTTTTCTATTTTCTTGTTTTTTGTTATTCGACTTGAGTATCACGAACATATCACACGTTTCGTCTTTCAACAGTTCTTCTAAGACAAATGGCGGTATTTCAGACAAAAGTCTTGTAGCCAGTGCAACCTTATTACTAAAAGGAGAGGACTGACTCCACTTTGGCTATTTGTATTTGGTATAACACCTATTGGTTTATGAGGGCAGTATTAACCGGCGAGATTTTGTTGTACAGTCTACTATAGATGTATCCACTTTTGGATCTTATTTTATTACAATGCCAAAAGATGAATTGTGGTCGTAACTGGCATTTTGTCAAAAATGACCTTGTGTCTTTCCGTGTACATACCTAAATTAAACTAGCCAGATAAATAATACTATGACAACTTCGTCGGAAGAAAAAAAACGTGTTTTATTTTTATTTTAATAATAAATGATTGGCAGGTGTTGAAGGACGAGCAATGGCGGCGCGCCATGGAGTACGTGTCGATGGTGTCGGAGCTCAACTACATGTCGCAGATCGTCGTCATGCTCTACGAGGACCCCACCAAGGACCCCTGCTCCGAGGAGAGGTAGCTATACCTGCCCTATCAATGCGAGTAATGGTTTTACAAAACATCGGCTTGACGCCAAAACTTTTGTATTACTTTAGGGACCACTTACTATCTATTAAATCGCCAAAATGCGGTCACACAACGTCGCGTCCTAGCGTGGCAAAGTTTTTTTAATTTTGTTGTTGTTGTTTTATGTTGGTGTTTTAGGCGTCAAGCCAGCTGGGCAGTAAAATTAGGTTTCTTCTTATTCCCGTATCACGAAGACATTTCCAAATAAGACGTACAGTCACGGACTTTAATTGATTAGCCACTTGCCACTGTTCATATTTTAGCCGTGTAATGCAATTTGGTAACGACCAATAAAAACTGAGTTCAGTTTGAACCAATAGTGACTGTTGTTTAAACGTGACCATAGTAACCATCAAAACAATACTAACATATTCCTGACATAGAAGGGTAAGAAGACACCTGTCACCTGTCAAAAAGTGTTGTCTCTACATCTCGAACATTTCGATCGAAAATGATCTCCCCGCGCTCGTTCCGTCGGGTTGGCATAATTGAGCACAGTTGCCCCTCCTAACGTATAAACAAAGCATAACTTGTTGTCATTACCAACATTACCAACTGACATGATTTACTTTAAGAAGTTGATATCAAAGAGTATTTATTACAGATAATCTGATAATCTGCTAGCGGCTACAGAGATGTTAAATAAATACTTCACAGTTGGAAATGCCATTCTAACTTTCAAAAACAACTCTCTTCTTTCTTTGCCCCCGCGGCGACTTGAACAGCTACTACCGCGGGGATATGGCGTTTCCACGTGAAGTGATTTCGCCAGTGTCAAGTATATATAAGTATAAATCAATATAGCAATAAAATACAATCCAATCTTCTCTAGGAAGATTGGGGGCAACGTTGTACGGTGATTTGTAGTTCAAGATAGTTTTAACCTCTGCACCACTGCGAGTCCACTTGAAACGAGAAGAAAGATGCCAGATACACGAAATAAGTCCAAGTCTTCAATCACTGTGCGACACAAAGGCATAAAAAGTACAAATCACTATCAGAAAAGAACTTTGAACACCTAATTACCCAAAAATTAAAGTCTAAAACAAATTACACGTCCGCCATCTTTTAACGTTGCAAATGCCCCCCAAAAACAACTCTAACAATGATTTTGTCAAATAACATTTCTTCCTTTCAAAAAATGACACTTCTCGCCTGTCAAACACGATGACAAAGATGAAATACTTTCTTATGGGATGGGATCACCATTTTGAAAGAAGGAAAGAAGTTTTGGGTGAACATTGCCAAGAAGTCTGGGAAAGTATGCGAGGTATTGGATCGAGACTAGTCGCCTCTATGCGATCACGACTACGAGCTGTAATAGACAGCAACGGAGCATGTACTAAATATTAAACTTATATAAAAATAAATAAATATTTCTTTAAAGTTTGACTATTTATTACCACGATTGATTGAAAACATATTATTTGATTGAGAATATATTGAAAACATATATATATGAAAATAAGACGTAGCAAAGGGTTCAGCGTTATTTATAGAATAATCAGCTGCAGTCTTTTGACTTATACACTGACTACACAAATATATATAATCAATTCTTTTCAAGATGGCGGGGTTTACAGTATTATTTATAATCAAATATTTGCTGTTAACACAATGTCATGGATGTCAAAAAGTTTCCTTTCTATATGATCACCAATAGTAGCTGTTGTTTAAACGTGGTCATAGCAACCCTATTAAACGACCAATAACGACTGTGTTCAGTAGAATAGCTGATTGGGCGTTGTATCACCAATAGTAGCTGTTGTTTACGTAGCCTTAGCAACTAGACAGACATGCAATTGGTTGCCTTTGGGCAGAGATGTACAAAATACTTTTCGAAAAGTATTTAAATACAAAATGCAAATACTTTTTTAATATAGTATTTCAAATGCAAGATACAAAATACTTTTGCCTTTTGTATTTAAATACTAAATACAAAATATGTATTTTCAAAATACTTTATTGAAATAAAATACTTTATGGTAAAAAACGTCACAGTCCGATTTAAATGTTTTTACTATTATTATAGTTGTACAGTAAACAATTTTGAAATCTAAAGATTTTTATTAACATAGAATAGATTTAAATGTCAATTAGCACACAAAACTACCAAATTAACTTATGATATGATCGAAGCTTATATTTATATTACATACTTTCCACAATGCCCACGATGACATCTTTTTTGTAGTGCTGTTTACGTACCGGTTTTTTATAAATATATTTTTCTATTTCTGTATTTTTATTTGTAATTTATACATTTATACATTCATAATCACTTAAATACGAATCGTTAAAATAACGTATTATTGCCTACACGGCATATTGTTTAAATACAATTTGTATTGGCATTTTTTTAAAGACATTTCGAGCGAACAACACAGAAATAATGAAATAGCTGCCAACACTGCAAAACGTAACAGTGACTTTGAGGATTGTCAAGAGGGCCCTCATATATTATTGGTCAGGTTTTATATGCGTTTTGTTTCATCTGTCATTTTGCGCATAGACTTTCAAAGCTGCTGCGCCACTAGTGGCCATTTTTTGTTTTTACTGAATTGCGGAATGCTTTAGAAAAATGAAGCTAAGAATAAAAAAGTATTTTGTATTTTACAAACCATTTTACAAATACAAAATACGTCTCGAATAGTATTTCAAATAAAATACAAAATACTTTTAAAAAAAGTACTTAAGTACAAAATCCAAAATACGTATTTTGTATTTGTATTTTAAATACAAGTATTTCAAATATGTCACAACTCTGCCTTTGGGTGATGTCACTCTGTTGTCTGGTTGGTAGAGTAGAAGGGTCTCAGGTTAGCCAACCGTTAATATTGCATGTCATTTTGTTCTTCTATTATCTTCTATTATACGAAGACGTGTGAATTTCCTTATCTCGATATACGAGTAAAACCGACTGAACCCGATTTGCATTACACGGCTAAAATATGAACAGTGGCTAGTGGCTGATCAATTAATGCCCGTGACTGTACATTAACACAAAAAAACGTTATATTCAGCGCACTTATAAAACGCGACGTCAAGTCATAGAAACTATCAATTCTGACTTTTCTTAATAATGGCATTTCAACTAAGATCAGTTTATTAATACGGCTCTGTGTCTTCTTCTTCTTGGAGAGAGATGGGCTGGGTCTTATGGTTTTAGATTACAATAGGCTGATGATTGTAGGTTCCACGTGGAGCTCCACTTCAGCCCCGGCGTGAACTGCTGCGTCCAGAAGAACCTACCGCCCGGACCCGGCTTCCGGCCGCACAGCCGGAACCACTCCACCACAAACAACTCGGTGAGCCCCAAAAGATAGCGCCCACAGCCACACAACCGGTCCAAAAATATCTCGGACCCAACTCTTCCATTGCCAGGTCCCAACTCTTCCATTGCCAGGTCCCAAGGCAACCCGACCAGTTGCAAGGAAACCCGTAGTCTGTATGCGTGCATCAGCTCACCCACTCCGCGACTCCCGTAGATTAAGTGACCCCACAGACAGCTCGGCCAGCGCTGGCGGCCGCGAGCGGCTGCGAGCTCAGCTCGGTGTGCCCGCGGCGCCGCGCGCGGACCGAGTCGCGTCCGCTCGCGGCCAGCCAGCCGGGGGCGGCCCGCATCGGGGACAGTAGGACCTGCAATTTGGAATACATAATATGTAAACCCGATGACAGTTTGATGTTGTGGTATCCAGGAGGTATTTTGATAATGGAGTCAGAAGGTATTTGTTTTTTTTTGTTTGTATATCGCAGAGCTCTTCAGAAGAAGTGAAATGTATAGAAGAAGAAGTAGAAGACGATCAGATGGCCAGTCAGGAAACTTTACAGCCGGTAATTTTTCACCTTTCACTAATTATTGTTTGAATAATATAATTATTAATTATGTATCGACAGTAAAGTATGATATAACAAAATTGCAGGACAATGCTGATGACTTGGATAACACATTTTCGCCAAAGAAGAGCTCAAAATCTAAATTGAGACCTTCAGATCCTATCCCAATATGGTAAGAACTGTAATAGTGTTAACGCTGCTTCTCGCTCTTTCTTATATGTATTTTCAAAAAAAAACGTTTACCGTATCGTATTTTACTGGTATGCGGACTCTGTAAAACACTTTTCGGTACGAGCCTCGGGGTTGAAACTACCTTCATACTAAATTTAACCAAAATCTTTTCAGTGCCGTAAAAGCAAAAATGCACAGACAAACATACTCACCGTCGTAAAAAAGCCACCATGTTAATCTCTCGATGTCAACATCAAAGTCTATTTATTTTTCTCATCAGCATGTGCTATATTTTGCGACAAATTGTTCAGATACAGGGCCATATTAGTGGTATGTAAAATAAAATGATTATATATGTGTCACAGCAATCTTCACTACACGGTAAGCGGGCACGAGGCGTCCTCGCTGGCGGCGCGGCTCAACGCCGAGCTGCGCGCGCGCACCGTGCACCCCGCGCATCGCGAACAGGTCACACACGGACACATTCTCATACACGTGATTTAACACCATTACTACCCCTGCTGGTTCTACTTAAGACGACTAGCGGGAGGATATCTATTCGCTAGAGAGCACCTTTGACGCAAAATTAAAAACAGGTCAACTTGGTTTATTATATTTACGTCGCCATCAAAAAAAAAAGAAAAAATATAGCAAAGCTTTTTTAGCAAACCTCTTTATTAATATGTATAGCCATATTGATTTGAGTGAAATATCATGATAATGACGTCATTATTCTGTGGTGTATAAATAATTAATAATTATAAGAAAAAATATTCTGCTTTTGAGTGCCGTACTCTACTGAAGTGAGTGCACTTCAGTGGATGTAGAAATATCTTTTTCTGTGTATAAGTGTATATTAAACTCAAGAAGAAATGGGTTGAAAATGGAAAATTTAGAAGAACTACAACTATTTATTACAGTCACAAATAAAATTTAGAATAAATAAAAAAACTTAGTACCTACTCGTTTTGTACATAATGTAATGTCATTTTAGTTAAACTATAATTAATAAAGTTTTATTTTCTATTTTTAAGGTGTATCTACTATATTAATACTAGCTGACCCGACAAACGTTGTTTTGCCTTATAATTTTTTTTTAAGGGTGAACAACCCTTATCACCAGGGGTCGGACAAAAAGTGCGGATGACGTAAAAATTACGTAATCTTGCACACAGGATGATGTTTAAGTTTGTATTTAGACTTCCGTGTGACATGTAGTAACAAAGTAGTATTAATGAAACATAACAAAATAATCGTAAAAAAATTATCCATGCAATTAATAATACAGAGGTGATGATGAGAGAGAGAGGGTGATGTAGTAAATAATAGTATATTACACCACTAGGGAGATAAAACAAAGAAAGTCCGAGATCGCAGATGTTTGCGGCTTTTTCCGTAGATACGCGTAGCGGGCGTAAAAAGCGACTTTATGGGCAGGTGTGACATAAACTTGTTACCATAAGGTATAATTATTTGAAATTAGAACAAGTCTGTGGGAACCTCATATAAATAGGTTTAATACTCAAAAGTGGGAACAGTTGGTAAGATAAGTAGGGTCATGTGGTATACGGTGGCACACTTTTTTTCCAAGGACCACAGCTCCGAAATAAATAATCATAGGATGATGGTATTAAGAATCGTTATAGTAAATTTAATCTTTTTCACATATGTGTCATTAGTTTTTTGAAGTAAGCAATAGGTAAGAAGATAAAAGTGATTTTTTTTAAAGTTAGAAATGTGCCACTGTGTACGATGGGGTCGAAACAGTGGCCCGGCCTCATTTACACAGTGGTACGGGGTGGTACACACTGGATAATTTCGCGATAATTAACTGAAATGAAACCATTTAATTCGTAAATCAGTTTTTATTTATCATTATAAATATTTCTCATTAGTTAAAAACTTAACCAATTATTTTAGCCAGTAACTTATAACAAAAACTCAACGTAAATAGGTAAACCATTTCTTTTTGGTTTTAGAAATAAAAATATCACATCTTGTGAAAACAAAATAATATTTATTATTAATTAAGAGATCAAAATGGTTCAGCACCATTAATTATTATATATTAAGAGATCAAATGGTTCAGCACCATTAATTATTATTAATTAAGAGATCAAAATGGTTCAGCACCATGTTCAACTAAAATAGGTCGATATAGTCACATTCACAACAAAAAAAAACAACGAAAATAAACCTTTTCTTTTTGGTTAAGCAAAAAAAAGGAAACAACAAAAATTCACATCCTTTGTAAAAACATCTATCTACTACGAGTATTATCATTAATAAAGAGATCAAGATGGTTCAGCACATGTTCAACTGAGATAGGTCGATAGGAAAGCAATAATATGATTGCTGCCGTGTTGTACTGCCACCAACTTCTGGCTTAGGCAAAATCAATTTAATATCATCCTCATTTACATTTGAGAGATCTGGGACGGCAGGCATATGATATTTATTACCACTTTTCTTCCTCAGGAAACTGATGTAATATTCTAAGTTTTGGTTTCTTCTTTCCAGGATCTTACCGATGTAATAAATGAGCTTCTTCTTTGTCGAAAATCTTACTAAGACGTATTCACCCTCCCTTGGCAATCTAGTTAATGGCTTCTTTATGTCCTTTTCAGTTACAACTTTATTTTCATTTTCTATCATATCTTCTTCTATCCACTCATCTTCATCAGATTCTTGATATGGAACATTAAATTCATGGTCTTCTTCATCTGAATCACTCTGAAGTACCCGTTTAACTGCAGTGGTTCATATTCCACTGTGTACCTTTGCGAGTTGTTCCACTGTAAATGAACACCGCCATTTTGAATACATTTAAATGCTTCGAGAAATTTAATGCCTATTGTCCATTAGATTTCACGCTTCTACCTCCTCAGTTAAGCATATATTGCGAATAAAAATACACTGAGCATTATTGGTGAACACTGTAGTAACTGGAACACATATAAAACTCACCTTAAAGTACTAATTTGCACCACTAAAATTAAAAACTCCTCCTCAAGCAACAACCTTGCGGCGCAGACGCCACCCGACTAGTAATATGACGAAACTGATAAAATATAGCTATCCTTTGCTCGCAATTTGCTTCTGTGCCACTGTTCCTGCCTGTACCACCGTATAACACATGACCCTAAAAATAAAAAAAAGATAATTTGGTGTTATTTTATTATACTTATTATTTAATGAAATTATGCATTTCTAACAAGTCTATTATTGTTGTCACAGACTTAAAATATGCTTGAATGTTTTTTTTTTCCTCAATTGGTTGATCGGGGGAAAAAAAAATTGCCAACAATTTCGCGGTATCCATAACAATCGCAGTACTTGATTGCTCAGTTTGTGTAGAGCTAGATATCTTTGCCTTGTCCTGTAGTCTGCGATCCTACGGATATTAAAATATCAGTTGTAGAATATATATATATATATATATATATATATATATTGCCACAATATTCGAGTAAAGATGACATTTTACAGCGTTTTTTATACATTAGTAAATATAATTTTTAGCTAAATATAATCGTGAAGATACAATAGCTAAACAATAACGATGTCAATTTATTGTTCATCTGATTGACAATATGTCAGTCAAAACCGTACTTACTCATTTCAAGTGGCGATATCGTTTAATAGAGGTTGATAAATGATAAGTGATAATTGTTTATGAAAATCAAAAATACTATTTGAAATCATCCTATAAGTGGTTTGACGTCATCTGCACTTTTTGTCCGACCCCTGCTTATCACTTAGGGGTATGAAAAATAGATAGTAGCCGAATCTCAGATCTACTGAATATTCATATAAAATTTCATAAGAATCGGTCAAGCCGTTTCGGAGGAGTACGGTAACTAACATTGTGACATGGAAATTTTATATATTAGAAGATCTACACTTGACATTAATGACAATGACGTAAAAATGGCTCACGCCTGCCGAGATCTGATTTCTAGTGACAAAATGTTATAAATATTCATTCGGTGTATAAAAAATAAATATACTACAACAAATATAAAAACATTGGATTTTGTGTTTAACATAACATACGTCATCAAAACGCATAGTTCCATGAAACAAATGGAAAATCTTAATTTGACTACTACTGCAAAGTAGTTTACAGGTTTTTTTTCGTAAAAGACAAATTAACAGTCCTATTTTACTAACAAACATTTTCAGAACGAAGAAAAAGAACAAAAAGACACCGAAGATCCGCAGCCCCGGGCTCGGAGCTACGACCAACACAAGCAGACCCACGAGAGCGGTAAGCATGCATGTCGCCGCGGGTCAGCGTGCACTGGCTAACCGACTAACGGCTCGCGAGTGAGGTAGTCAAATGGTCACGTGAGTAGACCATTGTTTGAATGAATATTAATTGAATTGAATTTGAATATTAATAATAATTACTTGTGTAATGTATTTTCAACCGTATATTCGTAACAAGTATAAAAAAAGTTCGAATGTGTTCAAAGAAGAGCAGGCAGCTCGAGTAGGCATAGGAAATAAAAAGTCAATTACAACATACCTTTACAAAGAGAATCTTTTCATATTTTTTTATGAAACAGATATCTAATTGGATTATCAATTTATGATGCAAAAGTTATTGTACACACATTAAACAATTTAGCGGGGTGTTATAAATTTTCAAGTCTACAACATCTTTCCTATTGTTTTTTTGCTACCAAATAGATCATTTTGGTTTTTGTCATGATCAAACGTAGGATCAACTTGTGCGATCCATGCCTGCCGTTGCTTGTGAACTACGCAAATTGCAGTAAAAGATGTGGTTTAGGTTCTTCTTTCAATGTTCCTATACTGTCTTGGATTTTTCCCTAAATAAATGTATATTGGCTTCTCTGCTTCAAAATTTCTAAGCAAAGCATTAGGTACGTTTATCTAGTTTATCTTTACTTACATTTTATTTGACAGTTACGAACAAAACAGTAAAACGGTCATAAAGAAGCTATTGTCGAAAATTGGCCATGATGCACTTCTTACTAGATGGTGTATGACGGCCAGTCATGTTTTACTGCAGTGTGTTATTGTCCGGTGTATCGTCAGAGGGTACCGCGTCGGATACCGCGGGGAGGAACCGCGTAGGGAAAGGAAACATCTTCATAGAGACCCACCAACATACAGAACATACTCTACATTTCTATGATCCTATCCTATATCTTGGAGGTAGGACATGTGAAAAATTGACCGCCCCTATTATGAAATATGGGAGTTCCCGCCTGCGATGACACGGGATGAGGCACTCTTAACGAGTTCGGGCCGTTCCTGGCAAACGTGAGTAAGCCCTACCAGTGTTTTTTTGTTCTTTTGGAACTTACTGGACTTGGATATTCTTAGTAGTTTGCAGTTAAGTTTTTGCTAGCGGTATATCACAGCCCGTTGACAAAAGAAAAACTCCAAAAGTGGACCTGAAAGCCTTGTAATGTATGTAGATAACCATCGCCTGAAAAAGTACATCTACGAGTATACCTCGTGTCTCAATGACAATTTACCCCGTTACATATCCCGCTCCTACGAGGATGTTTCCACAACAGACTCTGGCCTTGTAAGATCGATCAAAACCATGAAGATGATCCTTTAACTAAGTACTGTCGAGGAAAACACCGCGAAATGTCACTAGATCCTTAGATTTATAATCTAAGCAGCAGAAAGCCTTATAGATAATTATTTGGTGACATTTTATCGGTTACGGTACACCAGACAAAAGTTAGCTACCCAAAACTTTAGCTTAACTTTATTGGAGGTAAGCCAGCATGTTTTAATCAGTTCTAATGCATCGCGCCTTAAGCGACATTTATATGTTTTAATAAGTTTTTCTATATAGAACAGTTCTAGCGTTTCTCGGAATGGTGAGCTCAGCTGGCCGGCGATCTTGTGTGTTTGTGCACTCTTGCTCCGCGCGTGTGTGTGCGTTTGGTTATTGTGGTGCCTGCATGGTGTTCCCTTCCCTCTAACTCTAACTTAGCGCTAAGATTAGAGTAAGATCTGTCGTCCTACCGGGACGGGAGCATCCTGCGGGCGTGAACCGTCGCTCCCGGCGCTCCTGCCGCGGCCACGCGCGCCGCCCGTGGCCGGGGGAGGAGGCCGGGGGCCGGCCGCGGCCGCGAGGGCGCGACGATCGCCAAACGGCACACGTCTCGGTTACGGGTCCCAGTGTGACGTCTCTCGCGTGCGGCAATCTCTCCCGGGCACGCTTCAAGGCACAATATCTCCATCTATTTAGTATATTACTATTATATTCGGTTGCGATATATTAATTTATTTTGTTTCTATCACCCCCTTCTAACGACATTCGCATAACACGTAACCGCACGCACCAGTCCCTCCCTCGCTAACGAGCTGCCTCTGTCCGCGACCACGTCCGGGAGCGGGAGCCGCGCGGCCCGCGGGGCCCCGGGGCCGCGCGTGCAGTACATTTGGCGCGGCGCAGGGCGGCGCCAGCGGCACAGTGTCGCCGGCCAGATGAGCTACCTGAAGATGCTGGGGCTGGCGCGCGGCAAGGCGCCGGGCGGCTCGCAGCTGTTCAGCACGGCCGTCATCTCCGGCTCCAGCTCCGCGCCCAACCTGCGCGTCATGATCCCGGCCGCCGCCGCCAGCAACAGTGAGTACCGCGTCCCCGCCGCCGCCGCCGCCGACTACTATGGGAGTAGCCCTGACACAGCAAGTGGAGGAGGAACGAAATAGGACATTTGGTATTTTGTAGGGGAGCATCTTCTGGAAAAAAAATATGTCCTCAACTAAATATGTATGTCAAAGTAAAAGTAAAGGTTCGTTTTGGTACCGATTAATGCATTGGATTTTGGTAGCAAGCCAGACATCTAGGAGCAACATTAGCTTCCAAAGTAACCATAACGCGAGGGATACTTATAATTTTATGCATTTGTTTTTCCACTCGCGTCCCAGATTCGTGTCCAGGCCGGTATCGTCACGTTATCCTGACTTTGAAACTGAATTATTTCTAAATTTAGATAATTATGTTAAAAATTACGTAAAGTAATGTCAAAATGTGTTCTCGTCCACCAAGAACACCTTTGTCCACACTGCGGACAACTGAGACTTTTTTTCCTAGTTGTCCGCAGTGTGGACAACTGGGAATATAGTCGGTCTAAATTGAGCAAATACAATTTCGATTTGGAGTTTTTTTTATAACGTATTTTTTTTTATACTATCCTATATTGGCTGCCAAAAGGCCTAATGTTTTTTTTTACACTTACGATCTGACTATATGCCTGGCTGGATGCCGAACAACATTTTAATATGACTCAGCCCAGAAACAACCGCCACTCGTAGATTTTTTGCTTTCTGGATTTAAACTCTAAATGTCGATGTTCGTAACCTCAAAACCGGACATAACTAAATTAATATGCGATTCAGAGTTAATAAGTAGTAATACTATTTTATAGAACTAACGCTTGAATGGCTGAATAGTGTCATTTTCACCACTCAAGTTTTATTTTGCTATTTTTTTGAAATTCAGTATCCATTTCTTTTATTTTATTAACATGATCACGATCAGATCACCAACAGCGAAAAAAACCAATACTTTCATACAAACTTTAAATACCTAGTCTTACAAAGAGGTCCATGCACCTATATGCTGGATGTTTGTGGTAAATAAATCTGCTTTAAAGGTGAATTTTATACTCGGAACGCACTGGAAATGGGTAAGTATGTAGTGGTTTAAAATCAGGGTCTGACTTTACGAGCTTTACGGTACATGTAAGCAAGCAACAAGGAAGGATTTTGTTTACGAAGTTAACAGCTGCTTAGCTTTCAGATTCTATCTCCCGTAAAACCAAAGATTTTTCGAAAAACACTTTTAGTTAAAACAAACTTACCTAGGTTCTTTACACGAAAAATACCGTCGAGAATTTTAAGCCTGCTCTTTCACGGATGGATGCAGCCAAAAGAACATTTGGTTCGCTGCCTGTTTATCGGTAGTAGATATATCAGTAACCCTTGCCGATTGCATACTTTTCTGCAAGCGTGCCGCCCCTTGCGAGTGCGGGCTGAGACGGAAAAACCGGTCAAGTGCGAGTCGGTATCGCGCACCGAGGATTCCGTACTGCTGTACGATCAACCAATTTGATTCCTAGGCCACTATGGACTTTAACAACGTGACGCTGTAAACCAAATCATAGGAAGTTTCTTACGTTTGGTTGACAACGTCACTTTAACATAGTCTAAAGTGACCCGAAATCAAATTGGTTGGTTGGTCAAATGTGATTTCGAATCGAATCATCGTGAACCCAACGGACACTTGACCATTTTTTAGGGTTCCGTACGCGTACCCTTTGGGTAAAAAAGGGACTTTATTACTAAGACTTCACTGTCCGTCTGTCTGTCTGTCATCAGGCTGTATCTCATGAACTGTGATAGCTAGACAGTTGAAATTTTCACAGATGAGATGTATTTCTGTTGCCGCTATAACAACAAATACTATAAACAGAAAAAAAACAGAATATTTAGTTGTGTATTCAGTTTAAAAATTAATAATTAAATGGTTATAAAATAAATATTTAAGGGGGGGCCACACAACAAACTTGTTTTTTTGCTGTTTTTTGTACGTCGTACGCCGTACGGAATCCTACCACGGCGGGTTTTTTTTGTTTTGTGGTTTTTCTTCCTCCGTCCTCTAATCATACCAAATTAGACGTTTCTATGTTTTACCGTAAGTAATTACAATTAAACAAAAATAAAAATACGTTGAATAAAAAATATTTATTATTATTATATAACGTTTCATGTATGAGGGCCCTCTTTATTATTTCAATTTATTTTTTAATTATTTGTTACTAAATCCGCCGTAATATAATAACTAGTAATAACACACATGCTGAAAAAAACCCGCTTTTTATTACGGTTCAAAAGATTCAGCTCTTTAAATTTAGGATGGACGGACAGACAGCGTAGGCATATTAATAGGGTCCCGTAGGGCTCCCTTCGGGTACAGAACCCCTATAACAGTTATAAACATGAATGTTACGCGGAACAGCCGCGCTGGAGGGCTTCGGCGGCGTGCCAGCCATCCGGCCGCTGGAGACGCTGCACAACGCGCTGTCGCTGCGGCAGCTCGACGCCTTCCTGGAGCGCGTCACGGCGGCGCCCGTGCTGCTCGGCACGCCGCCCGCGCACGGCGCCAAGCGCGTCTCGCCCACCAACAGTGAGCCCTTTGTTAACCGACTTTAAAAGACGAGGAGGTTCTATATTCGTCTGTTTGTATTTTTTTTGTGTATATTCACCAATTTCTCCAAAAGATTTTAAAAAATGTTTTGTTTGATAGAGTTTACTTCTGTCCCATCGTCACCAAATCGGTAATATCGGTATGATGAGGGAATCTGTGAGAAACTGAGGGAACCCTTCAAATATTATAGACATACATACCGATTTAAGTGTTTTGAGTAACAAAGTCTAGCATTTGCATTCAGAAAGTATCATTTGATGAAGTGGAACTGATGATGAAGACCACAGGTGGCCACCGGAACTCCTCAACGGTACCTATTTCAAGGGTGGCGATAAGATATCTCGATTTAGGTAGTGGAGCGACTATGACGAAGCACATTTAAATTATTTGAATATATATCTATGACTTTCCCGCGGCGTTGCTAAGGTCGAGCTGGAAATGTCCTATAGATTCTTATGTATGTCCTATAGATTAGATGCAATAGCACTCGACTCAAAAAAAAAACCGAGCATAAAAGAAACAGCCTTGTCAGATTTCCAGATTTTCTCATTTGTTGCCGTTACCCAGGCGTGGGATGGAGCGGCCCGTCCTCGCTCATGTCGTCGTCGGGCGAGCTCCCCAGCGGGCTGTCCTCGGCCGGGCCCTCCTCGCCCAACTCCAACTACGCCAACTCGGATCACAAGAACAACTCTGAGAGGTAACCGTTTAACCTGCCACCGTTCATGCGCTCCTAGAGGGAAGGATGTAGATGTGTCCCAGCTGAGATTTTTTTCTTAAAGCAAAAGCTAGGCATGGAGCCATTCGATGTTATAATTTATATTCTGCGTAAGATCGTAGCACTAACTTAGTACGTGCAAGTACCACTGACAGTTCCTTTAGTAAGTAATAAGTATGATTTCGGAAGAACACCGGGGTGTTTATTTCATTTTGATTTAGCCCATCTTACTTTGATCGATATCGTAATATTCGTAAACACGCCAGCTCTTACTGTCATGCAAGCTGGGTCAATACAATGTGAAATAGATGCCCTGGTATATGTAGTACCTATGTCTGTCTTATTTTCTCGGGACGTTTTGGCATCCGTATGTGTCCGTCAGCCTGGTTCAATTGTATTTACTCTGTAAACTTGTTGCAGCACCGCATCCACGCCATCCACCCTATACTATTAAAGCTAAGGTTTAATTGCTATTTTCAATTATTTGAATTCTTTTTTGCTATAGGTTTGGCATTAACTTTCAGGTTATCTTACTTACTCAAATATTAAAAGATATTTAGCCGGTTTCATAGTCATAAATTAAAATTATACTTATGCTTTTTATCTGAGCCTCACTTTTCACCAAGCTGTCCAAACAGCATAAGCAAAGAAGTAGACATACATAGGCATGTCTACTTTTTTGTAACCTCCTGAAGACTAAATGGATTTTGAAATGCGAAGGTTTGTTATCGATTTGTATGAGATTTAACTGTATACTTCGGCACTTAATCTAAAGTTTCACTTTCCTACCGTATTCCTCGTGCGGAATATCAGTTCTTTACCAGTCGAGAATTAAGAAATTACACCTAAATGAAGGGCTAAAGTTCTTCCACATGTTATTCCGACTCTTTATAAAGTCCATTTATAAGTACGTATTATTCGTTACTCTTTGTTTACCGCGCACGTTTCCCGAGAAGTGTCGACAACGTAATACCTATCCACGAACGATCAAATTTCACTCGCGTCAGTAGCGTCACCAAGCATGCCCATTACCGTATTTATCTAACTATGGTATCCTTAGCCACGCGGATATTTCAAGTGAATCTATAAAATTAATAAACAACTGGGTTAATCCAGACAGATTTAAAGCGTCGGTATAGAGTGAGATTTGTCGTTCGTGAATGGAGCTAGACTGGTAAATATAACTTGTGGATTCCAGTAGCAATTGGAGTAAAAATGTGCCGAGCAAGCTTCCCCAGTGGGACGGGGAGGGCGCGCCGGGCGCCGACCTGCCGCCGCCGGCGCCGCGCGGGCCGCTCGCAGGTACTCCCCCGCGCCGGCCGACGGGGCCTGCGACCTGTCACTTGTTTATGGCATCGAGGTGGCAAACAACCACTGAGGCCAACTGATGACAAGTGGACCCCGAGGTCACACAAGCGTATTATATTTTATAGAGGTTTAGTGTCCACTAAGTTTATGTAAAGAGAAGGCAAGACCGTGTGGACTTATTTAATTGTACTTTTTTTTAATTCGTTATTGTTCGTAATTAATGTAATGAATAATCATAGCGAAAAGATAACACAGGTTATATTTTTTAATATTTATTAGAGTAGGCAATTGTAATAAAACAGTAAAAATTGATCGCTTCTTCGAAGCTCTAGGCGACTCATAATTTTTTAGTCTAGACATTGGATAACAATTTCGTTAACGTGCTAATATCATTATAATAACTAGAGGTAATAATGCTACTTAATACTCAAAGTGGAAGCTGCTAGTACTATACAATAGAAGCTATTATATGCGCCACTCACGTACCAATACACTAAAATAAAACTAGAAACATTCCGAGCAAGTAACAGAGATAATCGGAAAAGCGATTAAAAAGTATCTACGTGTCGACAAGTCATTCCTGCATGCTCTTAGTCGTAATTTTATGTTGCATGCAGCGATGTGTCTTGTTTAAAAGTCTAATATGTATATCATTAAATAGCTGTTACAATACAATAAAGCTCTACGTGTGCATAGTTTCTGGGATATTACTTTGTTTGTTAACTGTAGATATAATGTATTAGTATTTATTCAATCCGCTAACTATACAGACAAAACATTAACATACACCTTTTATGGCGGCAATTCCCTTAGCTGCCGGTAATTCAATATTTTTGTTGCATCACTTTCATTCTGTATGTCAACTGTGAGAGATGTAAGCTCAAACATTGCCTTGTGTAATGCCACCATTGATAATAAATAAGTAATTACAAATGTAGGTCATCTCATAGTTGCTGACAGAAACCCATCGCATGATATATGAATACTTATTGAAATTTCGTACATAGCCGATCAAGCAAATAAAATGTATTGGTTTTCCAATAACATTAGTAATACATACAGTAGGTACTCCCAGTTTATAAATTTCGGCTGGCTAACGCTATTACAGTGTGTCATAGAAATACGAAGATTGCCGAATGCCGATTACTATCAAGGATTTGGTTATTGTAGTAATTATTATAAAATCCAATGCTACAGTTGCGTGTACAGAATTATATAATTTTAACGAACCCATTGCATTATATTGGCAAACAGCCCTATATCCGCTATGAAAAAATCGTTTTAATAACAAGTTAAAGCTTGCGGTTTTCTTTAGAAATACTGTCACAAAACTAATGCGTCAAAAAAGAACCCGCTCTCTATAGTGTCGCAAAAGAACGTTTATCTAACTTTTGTTTTGTTAGGAAGAGGGCCCTCTGCGCTTATACGATCAACTCGGGAGTAATGTACTCCTCTACTGCCGGTACTGGCTGAAAATCTGCCAAGATAGCGTCCGTTCCACCACCGCGACACACGTTTCGTGCTGTTCGTGTTGCCTTCATTGTGTTGCGTGTCCTATAGTTCCTCAATAAATCGCACCTTCGGAACAGTGTTGGGCAAAAATTAACTTGAATAAGAATAAGAACAAAACAGAAAAGTTATTCTCATTCAAATCGATTTGAATAAGAATAATTCTTGTACCTCCTTAGTTGAAATGGAATAATGGAATAATAACTATTTTGGAAATGGGATTATTCTAACTAACGTTTTATTCAACTAACATGTTATTTGGAAAAAAAATATTTTTGTAGTACAATAAATATTGGTTTTGGCACATTTTTTCAATGTACTTACGTGTAAGTAAGTTTTATGACGGTTTTTTTATTACCTTTGATGCGATGGTGATGAAGTGAATCCCGGAATTCTTTCATGGCTAAATGAAGTTACATTTACCTACTGTATTCTTATTCAGATACTTTTATTCAAAATAAAAAATCATGAATAAATGTAATTGACTAAGAATAAGTTATTTTTATTAAATTTTCCCGCGTACAAATTATTCCCTGCGAAATTATTTGAATAACTTTGACAGGAATAAAATCGAAATGATTTTATTCTTACGAATCTTCATTCAAATAATGATTTTATTCTTGAGTGCCCAACACTGCTTCAAAACTATAGTGACATAATTGAGAAATTTTGATTTTCGAGTTAGGGCTCTATCATAATCAATTTATGACTTAGTTTGAAAGCTGAAATTTAGAATTAGGTCATTATCGTTCTGAAGGAGCGAAATGTATTTCTTCTTCTTTTCCGTTCTGTTATCCTGTGGGCGTATGTAATTGAGGCGCATGTCCGTGTGCGCAGGTTCGTCTATTAGCGGCGACGTGACGCCTGTCTCGCTGGCGTCGGAGCTGGAGTTCAACAGCGCCGAGGCCACCGCAGGCTCCGGCACCGATCACGACCTCATGGTGAGACTCGCTCTTGACTACTTTGGCGTATACTGTGATTGGTAATGTGATAAATTCTTTTTAGGGGGGTGTAAAGCTCATATTTTGTAAAAAAAAATATAAAAAACCCGACTGCAATAAAAAAATCTACTGAAATGCGAAAAACAAGCTCCATAATAAATAATAATATAAAATTGTAAAAGCAACATACTTATTGATATTTATAACAATTTAAATTTAACTTAAATATTGGAAAAGGTGATCCAGGCGGGGACAAGCTAGTCGAAATGTTTTTTTTTTTTTCAAGAAATAGGTTTGCCCTGCCTGCAATAGACATACGCTCGAAAAACATAACCCGTCTTCTGACGCAGTTGTGTAAAAAAAAGGTTGCCTGCAGGTCAATATTTATAAAATATTTTCTATATAGATTAATTATTACTTCATCATTAGCGATTTCTTTAACTTTCACCATGCTTTTATATATCGATCAACGGCTAGTTAACTAAAAAGTTTTGAAATCAATATGTACCTACTTTTTTACAAAATCAAGTGCAGTACATGGAAAATAAAATTGTTAATGAGCTCTACTATGCCCCAAGGGTTGTATAACATTACTCATCACCCTGTACAGGGTGGAAGTATCTCAATTGTCTCATGCCCTCCCGAGGATGTTAGGTTTCCTTTACAGGGGCTTCCTCAGCCAACACTTGATAATAGTAACCGTATTTCCCTATTTAGATTTATATATTTTCTCTGCTAACTAAATTGCGCTTTGAAATTTCATTTGAATAAGTCACTCTCGGTAATAAATGGATTCTGAAGCTGTGATCCGACACCATTCTGATGTAATATCCCTTTCTGACAGAGTGCGGAGGGCGAGGATGACGAAGAAACTCTGTCCATGGACCCCTACTGCGGCTCCCCGCTGCGGTTCATCAGGAACGACCTGAGCTCCCAGACGGCCCACAAAATAGACAACTGCCTCGCGTCCACCAGCCACACGCCCAGCGAGCCCTGCGTGCCCGACTTGCAAAAGTCTAAAGAAAACATCAACAGCATCAACCTTAACGTAGATAGCGAGAAAAACAACAAATACACCAAGGTAGACGCCTCTCACTACTTGAGCAACGTGGACTCCAGTGAGTTACCAAAGGAAAGCAAGAATAAAAATAAGAAAAACGAGATGCTTAACAATGGGAGTAGAAGATTTAGCGACAGCAGCGCGCAGAGGAGCCTGGCGTCGCAGGGCTGCGTAGCCGGCAGTAGGTTCACTACCACTTTAGTCGCCTAGGATTTGCTGAGGCCCAGCACATCGAAGGACGACAAGTGTAACACCCAGGCGCCCGCCGCGGCCCCGAGCGACCCCGCGCCGTCCGTCACCAAGGCCAACGAGACTGCCATCAAACCCGGCTTCACCATCGCAGACAATTGACCGAACGTTACGACAAACGAACACTGTACTGTCAAGCTTCCTCACAGATGTAGACGCATTGATGTAGAGTTAAGATAAATTGTGATATTGTTAGCAAATTATCAAATCGGGCTAGGCTAGACCGAAATGTCGTTTAGCTTTTTACGTTTATTAATTATTGGTCTAAAATATAGCAATTTACGAGTGCGCATTACTCGTGGTAAACACATATCTGTATACGTGTCAAAGTGTGAGTGAGAGCGAAAGTGGGTATGGTAATCCTAAAAGATAAAGAGAATGCTTTATTCTTCTTGAAGATAGTTAAAAGACTTTGGTGACCATTGCTCGTCAGTACAAACAATATAAAATAAGATAAAACATCGAACACAACAAACTATTTACGTTCTTTACGAGATATGCGAACTATTTAGCCATGCATGTAGTAGCGACCTTCTAGGTTGCCTCTTGTACGACATTGATTTAACTCTATCTTGTCGCGAAGATGACATTTGTAATATCTACATATTTTCCCTCCTAAAATTACGTACCATTTTAATGTTAGTTATAAGCTATCTGTAGGTGTAGTTTTTCAGAGGCTTATTACTTTATTATGGCCACGTTTATCGCGAGATAAAACATCCGTCACTCTTGCACTTATATACTTGTCAGAAAGTGACAAATGTTTTGTCACGCGATAAACACGGGCCCACGTTCTTAATAAATTTACTAGTTTTATTTTAGAATACTTCAAAATAAAAATACGAGATGATGATACGGAGATGACATGCCGACGGTACTTCGTGGCAGTTAGCGTCGTGGAAACAATATGGACAAGTGACTTGAGCGACGGCGAGCTCGCGACTGATCGCTCCGTCGGACACGCACACTACCGCATACATGTATACGTTTAACCACTAATAAAGCCCACTCGCCATCGTGAATTGCAAGAGCTATACCTTGGCATAAAACTGGTATAGACTTGTAGTACAAAACCGTTATATAATACCTGAATGGAAACACTTATTTAACACTTTGTAGTAGCATGGAATTGAATTAGTAATGATTTTAACACTTACTTCCTTTAGAATATCACATAAAAAATCTACCCGCCATCGCGACTTGGAATTATTTTTTGATGGAGTGTGCATACCATTAAAATGCCATAAAACTGTCCTAAAAAGTAAGCCAATGTATTTTTATATAGCGGACTGGTTTCCACCTGCATGATGCACCTGTTTTGTGTATTGAAATAAGCCTATGGCAAAATAACAAGTGGGCCACTATTCCACTTTGCTTTGCACCATATTTGTGTTCATTTGGTATCTCCTGTCACTTAACAGTAATTAATGGGTTAAAATTTAGTGGAATTGAGGCCCTGGTAATGAACTAGTTCAATGTACATTATAAACATTTTTATGTATTTTTTTTCAGATAGTTTGCATCCTGTCACAGCAGGTTTTGTAGAGATTTGTAGTGGGAGCTTATGTGTACACATGGATTTTTAATATGTTTAGCTGAATGTACCATTTATATACTGCATAGTAAATAATAGAATGTTAAGCCTTTATGAATATATTAACTTCTATACAAATAATGAGTTTAATATTTCTTGATACCCACAAGAATAACACACATAAAAGGAATTCCCTGAACTTTGCCTTAATGTTTAAACCAAATTATCACACTGTAATCATATACTAAAATTTAAAGCTCTAAACGAATAAGCTAAGCTTAAACTAAAAAGTAATGACCAGATACTTCACATTGGATAAAAAGCTAAATTTCCAGCAGTCCAATAATAGTCATGTTCATTGCTGTGGATACATGAAGATAACTCATTCGTCACTCTTGCACTGACATACCTACTTGGCATAAAGTAGCAAATGTTTTATCGACACTTCCTTGCTTAAAATTTTAAAATACAAAAGTGACACAAATCAAAATAATTTTTTGTTGCATTTAAATTCGGTTGGCTATTTATTTTAGTTTTAAATCAAAACTAAATTTGTTTTTCATTTGTGTTGCTTTTGGATTTAAGCAGTGATTTATCCACAGTGATAAATCCAACCATAATAGCCTGCGGGAGTGTGGTTTACTCTGGTTTTAAGGATTTTGGTTTCGAAGTCATGTTAATCATGGAGAGGATGGTGTTGAAGATGCCACGGTGCTGCACCCCTGGCCACAGCAGCATCACCGTCGACAGCAGGTACAGCAGGAAAATGTTGTTCACAGAGGATGAGATCCACGCCATGGTGCACAGCATACTGATGGATACCAGATAATACTGAAAAAAAATAGTTATACATTAACTTAACCTACTCCTAAAATAACCTTAGCTGTACCGTGCAACAAGATGCACACAGTCAAACCAGTGAGTGTTAATTTAATAGTACTCCGCTGTCTTTCGCGTTCAAAGACTCTCTGGCTTTACAAATATACAGACGGATGCCACTGAGAGCGGCTATTCCTACTTCTATAAATATGGAAGATAAATTACTCCCCTATCGGCACTAAGTTACAGACATAGAATATTCTGACAGGTATTTTATTAGAAAGAGTCTAGGTTTGTGATAACATTAATAAATAAATAAATCATTGGGACCCCTTATGTGCACGGATTGGTGTTCAACTGCTAGCTTACATAGTAAACCGGCTCTTGCATTAAGGGGACTTTTGTAAGCATATATTAAACAGAGTATAATTTTGCCTAAGTATGTTAGAGTCAATTTACCAAACACACATACTGGCCACCAGTTATCAAAAAATCAAACTAGGAAAAAACTAAAAAGTACAAGAACAGAATATGAAAACACTTATATACAAGTAGCAAATTTAGAGACTGTGCTGTAATGCGAGGTCAAAAAGGACTCCGCTCAGCATGTGCTGCGGCCGGAGCCACAGTGCTGGTTTTCAGCCAAACCCTGGTGTTTACCTACCTAGTATGTAGTGAGCACGAGATGATTTTTAGATGACATAAAAACTGCCTTATTTGCCTGCGCTATTACCTCTTTTTACATGCCTTCCATTTTAGGTACTGCTGTCACAGGGATGATTTTACATTGACCTAATTATAGACTTTGGTATTTTATAAACAAGGTCCAGGATTGCTATTGCTACTGACAAAAGGGGTTAACTATCATACATACTGTAATACATAAAATGAACTAGATAATAATTAAATTGCCCTGCAAAGAGAACACTGACTGACCAGTTGGTCTTGTAGGTATCCCATTGATATTATAAATGCAAAAGTTTGTTACTCCTTCACACTGCAGACTGGACAGATTTGTATGATATTTAGCATGAAGTTAGTTTATACTCTGGATTAACACATGTATAAGCTAATTTTCACAATAAAAATTCAAAAGTTCCTGAGGCAAGAACAATAATCAATAACTATGCAGTTGAAGTCACAGGCAGAAGCTAGTTTAGCTTAAAACCCAAAGGGTTAAATTCACAATGAGTCTAATAATTGTATTCGTTTTGTGATTTAGATATCTTTGTTACTTCAATATTATGTATTAGTCAGTGTACACAAACGTGCCAAACTAATACAATGTAATCCAAAAAATATTATGTCTCTAGTCTCTATTTAGTGACCAACAACCATTACTGTCAATGACATGAGGTTGTAAAATATTGTTTGAAATAAATAAATAAAATGATCATACTAATCAAAACTACCCTCAACATTATTCATGATGCAGCTTACCTTGCAAGGGCTGTACTCTCTCATGGAGCAGAAACTGTTGACATGGTGCAGGACTTTATTGTAGTTCACAACAATGCTCCTACAGATGTCTTCAAACACTTTTTCCTTTTGCCCAGTCCAGAAGCTTGGTCCATAGAGAGAAGTGCAAATGATGGGAACAACAAAGTCCACGAAGTTGACAATTATCCCCACCATGGCTAGTGTGGTCAGGAAGTTGGAGTCAATGAGCCAAATGAAAAAATAGAGGAAGGTGAGCACACCGATCATAGCAGCGGGGTACCAGTGCTGTTCCCACAGTATTATTGATCTCAGGGGCAGAAGAGCCATGCGCCAACCTTCTAACAATCTTTTCATTTTCTTCACCTGTTGCTCCTGCGAATTAATTAGCAAATTATTCAATCTTAATTATACATGTCTGCTTATATTCAAAGATGTTATATTCATCAGATATTAATTTATTTCACCCGTCAATAATACTTGATAAGCGCAACGCATTATAATAATAATCATAAGTATTCCTAATTTAAACCATAATTTATTCATGATACAACTCACGAAATCTTCTTAATTTAATTATGTTTTACGAACCTGATCCTGAGAGACGATATCTGCCATTTTTTGTTTGGTTCCAAACACGGGTAGAAGTAATCGGTAATATAACAGATATGCCGCTAAGATTGGTTTGTCTTTAGGCAAATACAGCAAAATGAATGATCAAGGGAAACAATGATATCATACAGAGAACCGAGTCGGTTTCGATTTGCAGTTTTGCACTTTTGCAGATAGGATAGAGTCAAAACTATACTATATAATACATTCAAAACCAAAACATGACAACCGCAGAAAATAAATTAGGGTATCGACTCACATGCAGACAAATAGATTGCGTAATGTTGGTCAACCCTTATTTAGTTTGATCTCTAAATAGAGATTTAATATTAAATAATTTCGATACGTAGGGGGAGAATAGAATCTCTATACTCTGAGGCCCTACTTTGACGATTAGAGCCTCTGTTTACGTTTCGATACATACTTAGTTTCGTGCTTTTGATACCGATAAAGTCGATAGATTTTGAAAATCGAAGCTCGAAATTACGTTAGCTCTGAGGCACTACTCTAAAAATCGAAGTTCAAAGTTACGTTAGCTTCATCCCTGTCACTCGTCATTCGAGACTAAATCGATAGAAAGGGACGGATTCTTCCCAATTGTTCTTTAACGGTCGTTAGTAAAATATAATATTAAAAATTAGTGAGAGTCAGAATGGCGGGTGTACCTTCACAAATATATAAAATGGTAATACTAAAAAAATGTACTCAAAATATACTATTTAGTACCTACTTTAAAAAAAATTGTACCGCTCCACAAATAAAGTTATTACAATGTCGAGGTACACCCAGTGGCGTAACTATAGGGTGGCAGGGCTGGCCAAATGCCACGGGTCCCCGGCCCAAGAGGGCCCCCGGCTTAAGAGGTCGCTAGCTCAGCAATATTTTTTTTAACATCGTACTTGAGTGTCAAAAGAATTTGCCACGGGCCCCGGATGGTATAGTTACGCCACTGGGTACACCCGCCATTCTGACAGTCAGTACGGCGGGTGTAGTGTACCCCAATTATTGCAAGTTCACAATGACCTGATAGACTAATGTTATTGCTCCAAAAAAATGTACCTACTAAATTTGTACTTTAATATGCAGTTAAAACTTCAGCAATCAGATTCGTAATCTGATAATTAGACACATTTAAATTTTTCTCTATTAAAAATGAGTCGTTAAGTGCCGTTTTAATATGAGGTATCGATTATTGACACTCGATTATTACTTTAGAAAAAATTACAAAATTTGTACAGTCTGTGAGCACTTAGAAGAGGCTTCGGTTTAGTACTTCTCTCTGACTCGCTCTTAATAAGATCGTATGAGAGCGAGTGAGAGAGAAGTACTAAACCGAAGCCTCTTCTAAGTGCTCACAGACTGTACTTATACAGGGTTATTGGTTATTGTATACATTCCCGTTAAGGGGTTATAGGGGAGGTCATTTGCAGTCATTTTGACCCTATAATGCATTATGCAAAAGTGAACCATTTTTGAGTTATCGCGTTTTTTAGTTTTTTTTTAAATTAGTCAGAAATTCAACTTGAAAAATTTATTACAAAAAAAGTTTTAATTTAAATCGTATTTTTTTTCTGATTTACAGAAACGATTAAACACTGGTTATTTATCAATATTAAAACAGTAATTATCGGTCCAAATTTAAAAAAGCGAGACGGAAAACGAAAATGTTTCAATATTTTTTTGCGATCGCTTTCCACTAAAATGCCTTAAAAATAAAAAAACGGGTTGTACGTTATTTTACAGACTGAAGTTGTTTAGAATTTCATTTCATAGAAAAAATTTCACGTATTATCATTTCATAGAATAATCAATATGTAAAATAATTACTTTGAAGACATTTAAATCATCGTTTTTTATTTCAAATAAAATTCAATGTTTCTTTTTTCATATCATAGAATAGCAAATTAAATATTCTTTGTTCTCATATTATTTGATTTACAATCAAATTATACCGCATAGCTTATTCAAGGAATATAAAAAAAATAACCTCGAAGGCTAAGGCGCCATAGCCTTCTAACCTAACCTATTCAAGTCGGTTCTGCCCAGAGAGGTCTTGCTCGCTCACTCATATTTATAGGTTGTACGTTAATGAGTTTCTAATGAGTTTTGAGTGAGTATGAAAAAATACACTGACCAAACAATATTCTTTGAAAAATAATTATATTGTTTGATAAGTTTGTGTAATGAAAAAATAAAATTACAAAATTCATTGAATTGATTTTCTGTCGAATTTGTTTCTTTCAGGTGAATAGTTAAAAAATAATAATATACGAAGCAAAAATACAAGGACCAAATAGTATATGAAACATTTTCTGTGAAACAAAATTCTGTAATTTTTCAGTCTGTAAAACAAGGGGACACCAAAAATCGTTATGAAACTTGGCTTGCAGATTATTTTAAAAACTTAACTGTTTTTTTAGCTCTCCAAAAATGCATAACAACTAGGAACTTATTTAAAAAAAAACGGAAAAAAAATCATCACACCAGGAAGCGGGTGGAAATTCGTATCCGAACTAAAGTCTAAACTAAAGTCAGAAATGCAACTTCAAAAATTTAAATTAAAAAAAAAAACAAATTTAAATCAACTTTTTGTATTTGCTTTTGTACAAGATGAAATTGTTGTTCTTATGCAATATAAAAAAAAATATTATCTGTACACCTTTGAGAATGCGAGGCCGAAAACTAAAAAATACATGTTTTTTATCAAACTCCAACCTAAATTATACAAAAACAGAAAAATTTACCAATACATTTGGCGTGCAGATTACACATAAAACATTTTTCCAGCTTTCTAACGAGCTATTAAAACTAATATGAATTTTGTTAAAGATTGCTTGAAAAAATTGATCACAAAAGAAGCAACAAGGAAGTCACGTCCGAACATAACTTAAAATTAACTTAATAAATTTATCAAAAATAACTGTTATACTCGTAAACACAAAGAACAACAATAACTTATGTAAAAAGTAACAAATTTAGGAGTTAGATAAAAAAACATGTATTTTTTAGTTTTCGTCCTCGCATTCTCAAACGTGTACAGATAATATTATTTTTAATATTGCATAAGAACAACAATTTCATCTTGTACAAAAGCAAATAAAATAAGTGGATTTAAATTTGGTAATTTTTTTTATTTTAATTTTTGAAGTTGCATTTCTGACTTTAGTTTAGTTCGAATACGAATTTCCGCCCGCTTCCTTTGTGATCATTTTTTTTCAGTTTTTTTTAAAATATGTTCCTAGTTGTTATGCATTTTTGGAGAGCTAAGAAAACAGTTAAGTTTTTAAAATAATCTGCAAGCCAAGTTTCATAACGTTTTTTTTGTTTTTAAGGCATTTTAGTGGAAAGCGATCGCAAAAAAATATTGAAAAAATTTCGTTTTCCGTCTCGCTTTTTTAAATTTAGACCGATAATTACTGTTTTAATATTGAGAAATAACCAATGTTAAATCGTTTCTATAAATCAGAAAAAAAAATACGATTTAAATTGATACTTTTTTTGTAATAAAGTTTTCAAGTTGAATTTCTGACTAATTTAAAAAAAAACTAAAAAACGCGATAACTCAAAAATGGTTCACTTTTGCATAATGCATTATAGGGTCAAAATGACTTCAAATGACCTCCCCTATAACCCCTTCACGGGAATGTATGCAATAACCAATAACCCTGTTTATGCAATTAAAATTTGAGCAATGTTATTTATGGCGATTACGTAATACACATTTATAATTTTTCTACTTAAAATATATGGGTAAGCGTACCGTTCCCTACAAGCGTACCTCCACATTGTAATAACTTTATTTGTGGAGCGGTACAATATTTTTTTAAAGTACTAGGTACTAAATAGTACATTTTGATTACATTTTTTTAGTATAACCCTTTTATATATTTGTGTAGGTACACCCGCCATTCTGACTCTCACAAAAATTGTTATTTTGGCTTAGCTTTTTTCTTGTTCCATTGTAACTCTGTTCCGATAGTTCTTGGCACCGCCAATAAGCACTATTCCCTCGGGCCTTAACCCCTCAACGGCGGCTGGCAAGGACTTGTAGGAAGAGAGGACAATAGAGAGATCTCTCTCCAGGCGGGTGTTATGCCTGGGGACCGAAGTCCGTTGGGATGAAGTTGGAAGTGGTATATTATGTCAATCGACTTTTAGAAACTTCGTTAGCGCTTTGTAGGATCCTTAGTTCCGCTGTCTGACATTGGTGGCGCTAGCGAGTTGGTTGATACATGTTGACGCTAGATGTCGCTAGGTCGCCACATCAGCCCCCTTTGAGACCGGAGGTTGATGGTGATGTGATGACGTGCAGTCTGTGCGATGAATTGCCGCTTGCAAGTGCCAGTGGATGTCTCCAATGGTGCTCAGAGCCGCGTTGGCGAGCGTAGCAGGAGATGAGAAGTGTGAGTGGAGTACACAGTGGAGTCGTGTACCTGCTCGTGAAGTACTCGTTGTAGGACGCAGTGAGTCGCGTTGTTGAGTGAGAGTAGGGTTGCACATTGTAGACACCAGGCATAGAGATATGACAGAATGCTAGTGGTGCACAGTGCGGGTTGGGTCTGGCTTGCTGTGAAACTGCGTCATGTGCTTGAAAAGGTCGTCAGGTTGCGTAATTGTTCATTGTCGAGGGTCACCAATGTAGGATGACGATCACGTCGGGGTCACCAATATAGGAAGAGAGGACAATAGAGAGATCTCTCTCCAGGCGGGTGTTATGCCTGGGGACCGAAGTCCCGCTGTCTGACATTGGTGGCGCTAGCGAGTTGGTTGATACATGTTGACGTTAGATGTCGCTAGGTCGCCACAGACTATCCCAAAGCTGGACACAAGGCTCACACAGCTAAATGCTTGGGTTTTCCAGCATAGAGTACTTTATATAGTATAACTGATTCCAGGGACCACCGCTAGGAGCACACCTCCGCTGGGAGCACACCACTGCTATGACCTCCGCTGAGAGTACTTCACCGTTAGGAGCACATCCCTGCTTGAAGCACAGCACGGATCGGGTTCTACACCTAACTACTCCTCTACTTGGCCGGTTACGCCTCTATCTATCTATCTATTGGGGTTAACCGATTCAAAGCATTGTGTTCCTTAAAAGGATGCGGACAACGTTTAATTTTTTTTATTGTAAGGTGGGCGTAAGTTGAAAAACAGGTCAAGATGAAAAACCGTTCGTATCTCCCTATTCCGTGAATGCCATTTTGTTGCTCCCCGCCCCTGTCGGTACGTATCGTTCGCTCAGTGAGTGTGGTCGTGCGTTAGTATATTTTCAACAAGGCGAATTTTTTACGTTCAAATCACGTTTTTTAATCTTACCCCATCCATCTGCAACTCCTTTTGCAGTGAAGCTCGAAGAGATTTTGGGTTGATACATTTACTTGTTATTGTTATTTTAATTACCGTAAAATGCTGCAACTTTGCACGGATTTTGACGTTTTTTCCTTATATCTGTGAAACTATTTGTCTTATGTGGTTTAATGAGTATTAGTCGGAAAACAGACCCTATGCCTCGCCAAATAAGACTCAAATATCAGTAGGTAATCATACAATATTTCCTAGTTATAAGCATTTAAAGTGGCAGGCAAAGTTTTAGGCCTAAGACGTAACTTTGCCTAGACGGTTATCTCGATAAATAACGTTTTGCTATTTGTAATAATATTTAATTGTGTACATGAGACATTGTGCTTGTCCCTGGCAGTTAAATTATTGCTATAAGCTTTATGGTTCTTTTTTCACAGGCAATAGGCAATGTTGAACCAGGTTCCACGAACATTCCATACAAAAATATCGGCAACTGTAGGGTAGTGCCAAAAAAAGATTGTTATTAAAAAAAAAAAAAATTTTTTTTGTTAAAAAATAATCATCACAACGTAGGAACACAATTGAAAGCTTTGGTATTAAAGAAACATCAGTCTTAAAAAACCTTAATCAGTAATAAATTAACTCACTTGAGCAATTTAGGCACTCTTACTCTTATCTGTTCATTTATAAAACCCAGCTAGTGACAGCCCTAGACCCAGGCAAAATTGTGTCACTCAAGTTTCCAGAACACTGCCCAATATTGCCTACTACGTTATTATAATGAAATCGTGTCCTATTCTTGAAAATATTAAACTTACGGAAAATAGACAATATTTACTTACCCTAGGACGCACCTACTTCTCGAAAATCACGTTCCTTGTACTTAAAATTTTAAAAGTTGCGAGACACTAAAAAAATGCAGCCACTCCCTCCAACTTATGATGCACAACTGGCGTCGCAACAATGGAGTTACCAACGTAAAAAAATTAAAAATGTGTTGCCAGAATAATGAAAATTACTACCAAATGGTAAAAAACAAGAAAAAACTGAGCAAATGCGAGATATCGTAATATAAACGAAATAGGCAAAATTGAGCTTAAACGGCAAAATTGCATTTTACGGTACCTGACAATGTGAATTTTATTTATCTTTCTTAGTTTTCGAGTTTTTATACATTTCCATCTTACACCGAGTAATTTTGGAGGGGTAAGACGGCAATGTTTATGTTCTCATCTTACCCCACTTTCAAAACTCATAGTAACAGTAAGTACCTGGTTCTCAAAGTGTGGAGGTATAACTACCGTCATTAAATGTACTTAGGTAGGTAGGTAGTTTATAGACGTTTGTTATACAACCTCTACAGTACATTATTTTAATTTAAAAAAAAGGGACTTTATCGTGAACTTACATTTAATTATTTATTTGTGTTTGTATGCGTTGCGTGAATAAAATTGTATTGCTCTATACTCAAACTGTTTAGGTACTTAAATAAATGTAAACAAAGAAATAACGTCGCATACTTGGTCAGCCAATAGGCGAACATTTATACGTCAAAGCTCGACGGAACAGTTTTGATTGGCTGATGATCAGAGCCACGTGATTTGGTTTGTTTGAACCCTGACCGTGAGAGCACTACGTCGTCTGTACAACTATTCCAAGTACTAGGTACTTACGGTCTGCCTTTTGAGTAGCTGCACACTTTAGCGCTGTCACTTTAACGTTTTCTTTGAACTAGTGCATTAATGAGCTAAAAGCGTTAATGCGAAAAGGTAACAAAGTGTGAAGCTACTGTACAGTCAGCGTCATAAGTAGCCGCACACTTTAGTGTTTTGTCACTGTAACGTACGTACGTACGTTGTTTAAACTGCTGCACTAATATATCAAAGGTGTTAAAGCGACAAGGTATCAAAGTGTGCAGCTAGTTAAAGGCCAACTGTACAGTCGAGTTCATAAACATTGTGTACACTTTAGTACTATAATCACTGTGACAATTCATATAATATGGCAATTTAAACATGACATTAAATAGACAAGGTACTAAAGTGAACAAACACATATTTATAAATTGGACTGTACAAGGGACTGGGATGGAACCGCTCAATACAAATTGATCTCGTTGAGTCATGAAACTCATTCTAATTGATACTCTGGTTCCGAGGTAAAATTACTGTCTCGATAGTTATCACAATGTTGCATATTGGCATTCCTCAGGATGCATTTTATAATTTATGGATTGCGCACAAATTAAGTCCAAGTTTCCGTTTTTAAGCTCTTAAAAGGAATAAACTGATTGCCCATTGCACAGTCACTAAACTCACTAAATTAAATAAAAACTTTATTTTATTATGCATTATTTTATTAAAATGTAATAAACAAGGTATAAAATATGTAAAATTAAAATGTTTATAAAAACTATCATCCTCGTATGTTTATATTTATATACCTACTACAACTTATTATAAGGTAAGGTGGGGGAAGATAAAAAAAGGGGAAAGATTAAAAGTCTCACATAACTCCCTATTTGGTTTAATTTTTTTAGTGCTGGTATCATCCATTAAGCCGCCATTTTGTTACGATCCGCCGCACATTCGCCAGTGACCGCTCGGAGTAAGTAGACGTGTGTTATGTGCTATTTTGTGAAGGTCGGCATTTCGTGGTGAATTCGTCGATTTTCAATCTTACCCCGTGTTTCATAACTTGATTAATAAGGGGAGTATAAAAGTTCTGACTGACTATTTATGTGTTATTTGAGATTCTATTTTTATTTACTTCTGCTAGGTGTAGCTATTAATCATATATTGAGATTTACGAGAAGTTTCCATCTTTACCCAGCCAATTTCGCTGGGGTAACATTGAAATAGTAATGTTTCAATCTTCCCCCGTTTTTGAAAGTCATAGAAAAAGACACATATTCTCAAACTTTGCACATAAAAAAATAATTAACGTAAGGTTTATTTTCTGACCTAATATAACGATAAGATAAATAGTAACTAAGAAGTGTTGTGTGAAACTATTGTGTGAAATCAATAATAAATCTGTATTTTTTTGTTTGGAGAGAAAAAAAACCTCTTAAAGTTTACTAGAAGTATTTATTTGGATTTCTAATATTATAAATGTAAGTAAGTCTGTGACTAAATTTTCTACACAGATTACTAAGTATTTGGTATATTTTTGTATTTTAAATGTGTCTTAATTTGTTACACAGATTCATATTTATTTTCTAATATTTTACATGTAAGTGGCTTAATTTGTGACAAAATTAGTCATGCTGCAAGGAAATACTTACTTTTTTGTATTCATTTCTTTTATAAAATAAATAATTGTTTCCATGCAACTGTTATTTTAATTCCAACCTGATCTTCTTAATATTAAAAAAAATGTGTTTACGTTTTTTTATATGAATAATATACAATAAAAAGTTTGAGTATCACTGTCGTTTTCCTTGTGAAGCGGGGTAAGAGTAAAATACTTTTTTTTTCAACTGCACTTTTCTTGTTACCTATCAGGAATATTTACGCAAAAATCATCTGTATCTGTTAAGCGTAAGGAATTCTATACAATAACGAGCAACAGTAACCGTTTGCATTCATTTAAAAGACTTTAGACACTATGTCAATCTTACCCCTCGACCATTCCATCTTAACCCGTCAATTTTTTAGACAAAATTTGATTTGATTGTATTATTTTTATATATTAGAATAGGCGTAACCGAGTTTTATCGACAGATTACAAAAATATAGCCCTTGCTCATACCTACCAATTTATGCAATTGAAAGGAAGTAAATAGTTTTTTATTTTACGAGGGTTTTAACACAACACTATCCATCTCATCAAAAAACCATTCAATCTTCCCCCACCTTACCTTACCTTTGTTCAGTAAATGTAACTTCTTCACAGACAACAACAACCATAAAATTAAGATGTACCGTAAACTCGGGTTACTTTAGCCCTAGCCCCCCTTTACATTGCCCACCCCAAAAATCATCTAGGTATAAAATTTAATTATTCCATGAAATGTTATATCAGAACCAAGCTACTTATACTGAAATTATTTTATCAATTTATGATGTTTAAAATAGTTATAGTTTTAAGGGTGGGCAATGTTACCCCCTAGAGCTGAAGTAAACCGGATTTACGGTACGTATAAATACACATTTGCTGTGTAAAACATATTTGTGAGTTTCTAATGTAGAATTATCACATAAGTACCAAAAACATACAAAAGTAAAAAAATCCAACAAGAACACAGCCAGTGATTAAATAAGTTTATAAATTTAATTTCACAGTACAACCTCATTTCATATCCGATGTTCTTAATGAAAACCGAGTTAGTTAATTCTCTTGAAATACCTTTTCCCTGGTTTAGTGGCCTTTTCATGGGTAAGAGTCTGAAACAAATTAGCATAGCGATAGCGTAAATCAGTTGCATTTACTTTTTTACCTACCGCGGTTTTCGTAGATAACAGTAATTATCAGCTTATTCGAGTTGCACGCAATAAGATTATTACTTTGACTATCCGTTATCAGAAATGGTATCTAACAGTATTTAGCTCAAAAAGCATTATAAGACAATCCGATCACGTATTTAAATCGATCATATCAAATGTAAGTATACAGAGCCAGTCCATTGCCTTTTTTTTTCTTCTGTTGTCATGTATCAGGGCATAATCTCGCACAAATTGATTGAGTTCCAAAGAAAACTCTAGGCTTGTATTATGGATACACGAACTTATATCGAGAAATAAGTGCATAAATACGCCGAAGATTCAAGTGTTGAACAAATATTCGACCTTAACACATAAATATCTAGGCTTGTACTAGAGAATGATACAAATACTTATATAGAGAAATATATACTTAAATACTTCGAAAACATCCATTACTCAGGAACAAATATACACACTCATCAGTCTCATCACACAAATATCTGACCTTCCCGGGATTTGAACCCAGGACCGTTAGCTTCATAGGCAGGATCACTATCAACTAGACCAACGCGTCGTCAATATTCGAATATTTTCCTTAACCGGGAATCGAACCTGGAAATGCTTGCTTCGTAAACAAGGGCACTACCAACCGTTCAAACAGCGTTGCGAGAGTAAAACAATTTGAATTTATAGCAAAAAACCTAGTATACTATCCAACTTGAACTTACAATTATGCATCCTTCATCAGTAAATTCATAATGACGTGCACATTTTATCCCTGATTCTGGTATTACAGAATTAGTCACCACTTCATGGTCATTGATGATAGTAGTTGTACTCTGAAAACAAATTGCCAAAACATTTTCTCATTTTTCATCATTACAACAGACAAATTTAAAAAATTACATATTTATATTTATGTCATCCTCATCTTTCCCTTGTCCGACCGTTTTCTTCCACTCTCCCTTATCCCCTGTTAACTCTGCTCTGCACTCACATGGTGGTGGTGTTAGGGTAAGGACCAAAAAGTTGGACCACAGTTAACCATACAAACATCGAAGCCGAATAAAGTTCCATTGTGCGACAAAAATTATCCCTACAATTGTATGGCTAACTTTTGTGTCAACAGAAAAGCTTCAAATTTAATTGAGTGAGTTAGCGTAGCCAACTTTTTGGTCCTTACACATACACTTTTTTTTTGTAGAAAAGGCACATCTAACTACACCGCAGCAACATATTGCCTTTAGACATACCGTCATAATATATGATTAATTAAGAGAATCATGACCTCTGACAAAAGTTAACACCTTATCTTATTTTGCATGTTTGACTTAAATTACAATTAATATTACCTTTATAGTTGTGTTTGGCATCGCCTCCTCATATTCTTCGCCTATTTTAAAGGTCCATTCTACTGTTCTGATTAAAGAGGCATTTTTAATTGTCATGGTATCACCGTTTTGACTGATTTCCATTACAGGCGATGACATAGACATCATTTTCCGGCCTATGTAAGGTACACCTATAACAATGTATTAACTTTAAGGAAACTAAAAACATTTAATTTGTATGAGATGGTTTTACAAATACGGGTAAAGGTTTCATAAATCTTTCATTTCAGTGTAAGTTATTTGTGAGGTCAATGTTAAATGATATATTAATGCCTTAGCCCAGATGAATAGTTATAAGTTCCATATAAAAACATGAAAATCTATCACATCAGTGATAACTTTTAATAGACACATTGATTACCTAAATCAGCATTTTATGTCATGTGCATAGTCAGAACTAAAAAAGTTCAAGGTAAATTAATTAAATGATTGAAGGTATTTAAGTAGTATACAGTTATTTATTGCTTTCGTTAACACCGTATTAATGGCATTTACATATGCAAATACTCACCAACTGCAACAAAATAGTCTTCCACATCTTCGTTATTGTAGTGCTGGTACTTGCCGGTTATAGATGGCATGTTGTTATTGATTTGATGAATTTACGGGTAACAACTCGTTGGCGTAAACGCAATCCGGCGAGTTCGAAACTTCGGAATTTGAGTGATATAGAATAGACACAGATAGAAATTAGCCTTGGAACTGACAGTTCATTAGTAGTAGTTTAGGTACGCATGCGGTACGGAACCGATAGCGCTAGTAGGCATTAAATTCTCATAATGAAGTTCATTCTCGAATTGGGTAAGTAAAGTTTTTTGAAGGGGTGTATATTGTATTTTTTTCTGATAGTGTTTGGTCCATTGACAGTTTTTTAACTAATTGCATTTCTTCTAAAATAGTTTTTTTAAGTCTGTTGTGACAGTTCTCCGAGCTTTACGGCGCTATACGCGTTACCTTAGACAAAATGATAATTTAAAAAAAAACTGATTATGACAGCACATTGTTTGTTTTCAAAATTGTCGAACGAGTAACGGTTTCGCTTTCGTTTGTTTACCTCCGTGTTTATTTACCAATTATTTCCTTGAATTTTACGATGACTTCTGCTCAGACCCTTGGCACAGATTAAGTAAGAGTTACTACGTAACAGATATTTATCTGAGCGAGGTACGTCCGATAATCACCGCCTGACGGAACATAGTTGCCGATGCTAATACATCAAGGATGCCCGCGCGCGGCGATGTCAACTCGCTCGACCGGTTTTTGAGTGTCGAGACATGGTCGAGACACGTCAAGCGAGATGCAAGTAGGCGAGTAGTACACTCTTACTTAATCTGTGGTAGTAGGTACATTCTAGTCATTACGTCAAGTTCGGTTAGATGTGTGTGGTGTGTTGTTGTTTCTTTGAATTATTTTGGTGAATGTATAATTTAAAAAAATGACTCATTATTGCTGTGTGAGTGGGTGTTTACACAAGAAAACCAAAAATAATAAAAAGGAAACGTTTTTCTCTTTGCCGGTGAACGAGGAAAGGTCAGTAGTTGCAATTTATTTTTATTTATACATATAAGATGATATACCTAAGTATATTGAAGTGATCAATCAACACGAAACAGTGTTCATCAAGTTAGAAATATTTAATTATCTAAATTCGGGGTCAATAGAAATGATAAAATTATTTGTTTACAAACAAATCAGTACTGTTTGACACATAATAAATCAATATTTCTGCAAACGAGTTTTGATTCGAAAAAACCTATAGTTAATAGTTTTTTAATCTTAAACAGAATGTAAAAGTAACAATCAAGCGTGTACATCAAATAAATATATATATATGTATATATATATTATATTTTGATTATTCAAGTAACTGTTTTTCTCATAATGTGTACCTGTTAATTTATATGAATATTTTCGATGTGTTGACAACCCTACCGTTCGAGCGAGCAAACGTAGGTATAACTATACGTTCGCAGTAAACTACGAAAAATGAACTTTCAATAGGAGTTAATATGGTTTATTTAGGCGCGTTCGGCCAGCGTTATACATATATTTTATATGTATTCAATACTTTTACGTGTTGATCGGACCTACTTTGTCGCTTTGTATAGAAGTGAAATATGCCTGCCCTTGGATTTGGATAATACCGCATTTCTCGACGACCTCCAAACTCCGCAACGCTTTTTTGATCTACTCTTGATCACTCCCGCGCGTATTTGGCTGACGATTCTTACTATCCCTGACGATCTTTGTATTAGTTTTTTGGACTCCGATGCAAGTTGTTTGCATCATATCATCCTTGTATAATGGATACATCAAATATTAGTATAAATAACGCGGAGGTAAGTGAACGAAAGCTAAACCGTTTTTTTTTTTTTTTTTTTTTGCCCCCGCGGCGACTTGAACAGCTACTACCGCAGGGATATGGCTTCCACGTGAAGTGATTTCGCCAGTGTCAAGGTTTGAGTATAAAACACAATCCAATCTTCTCTAGGAAGATTGGGGGCAACGTTGTACGGTGATTTGTAGGTCAGAGGTCAAGATAGTTTTAACCTCTGCACCACTGCGAGTCCACTTGAAACGAGAAGAAAGATGCCAGATACACGAAATAAGTCCAAGTCTTCAATCACTGTGCGACACTAAGGCATAAAAAGTACAAATCACTATCAGAAAAGAACTTTGAACACCTAATTACCCAAAAATTAAAGTTTAAAACAAATTACACGTCCGCCATCTTTTAACGTTGCAAATGGCCCCCCCTTTAACGTTGCAAATGGCCCCCCAGCTAAACCGTTATCCGTTTGACAATTTTGACAAAAAACAAAGTGCTGTCATAATGTGTTTTTTTTTAAATTACCATTTAGGTTAAGGTAACGCGTATAGTGCCGTAAAGCTCAGGGGACTGTCATAACAGACTTAAAAAATATATTTAAGAAGACTTGTAATGAGTACAAATAAAATTACTGTAGAATATTGATTAATAGGCCAAACACTATCGGTATTTTACTGAACTAATTATTGTACTCATATTTTTACCATTTAATGCATGAATATTATATTGTAAACACGGGTTTTAGGTTGCCCTTAAATTCTTAATTTTCATTCCCAGAAAAACGTAAGACCTGTAAAAAGTGGCAAGACCAGTAAAAGGCTGCCGTATATGAGGTGAAATGATCTAATTATACATATAATGTGTAAGGCCCTGTTCTCACTACGCTGGATCGGCAATTTTGCCGGACACTTTTGTACCCAGCCGGGACCGGCGTAATGTGAACAGCTTCATATTAATTGTGCAGCCAGCCTTTTCGGCAGCCGGCAAATCCGCCGGACCGGCGTAGTGTTAACAGGACCTAAGACTGTTCATCCGTCCTCCAAGTGAAAAGAGTCCTGGTGAATCACTTGGACTTGGTAAAGAAGAAGAATATACTTACTTATTACATACTCCGCATACTCGAGCAAATACAACTTTTTGGAATTTTGCACTGTTACGCACCGCGTGGTATGCTGGCTTGGCTTTGCTTCATGAATTAGATATCTTTCTTATAGCTATAGTATAGATTGTGAATTAAAAATATATGGTATTAAAATAAACAAATAGAATTGAAAAATTAAATTGGTAAACAAAAATAACTGTTAGGTTAGTTAACGGCAAAAAAAGTAAAAAACAAGTGAAATGATTGAGAATGAGTTACAGAATAAAGCTGGCATGTATTTTATGCAATTATTTGAACTAAAAAGTACATTATAACTCTTCTTTTTTATTGTAACTTCAGGGTTAGCTGGAAGAGATCCCATTTAGGGATAAGCTCGCCTTTGTACATTACTTTAATATTTATATTGTAATATTTATATTTTTTCACCTCAGCAGCTCAAACAAGCAGGTTTTGCTGCTTAAAAACAGTGAGCAAAATTCAATTTTGCTGCGAGCGAGAGGCAAAGTAGCTTTTTAATTATTTTTTTTAAATGCCGTGAGCAGTGCTGGGGCTACTCACAACATTCGAAAAAATTGAACTTTACTTTGTTCTGTCACTTTCACTTCGATAGGAAAAAAGCGAGAGATAGAAACAACTTGATTCGAAGTTCGATTTTCAAATTCCACACATAGTAGGCCCAAAAAGAAACGCACGTTCGGATGCACACATAACCGTAAAATTGCAAATAAAACTATCTGTTAAAGTTTGAAATGTGTTTATTATAACTATTTTATACAGTAGGTACAATCATTTTTTTTATTTAATGTTTTGAAGACAAAATTAATGAAAAATAAGAAGTTTATCATGTATCTACATAATTTTGTTATCGTTTTAACAACCTTTAATTACGTGACATAAACCGCGGGGGCAGTTTCAGAACGCATTTCAAAAATAGCGGGATTATTGTAGCCAATAGCCATAGACAAGGCCTAGTTAGGTTTTTTTTAAAGCCACAGACTACATAAAGCTGTATAAAGTTGTGTTTGCACTACGGCATTATCAAGTTGAGTGACAGGTTTTATCTGTTTCATGTTTATTTTTTCCACTTTTTATTTTATTAGTATTTTGCAAAAATGCTTGTGATTGATGCATATGCGATCGTGTCGTTATTTAGTCGTGTATTCACCAAATGGTCACAACGGAAGACCTGCGTTGGCCCTACCAGCTTCACGCTGTGTTGTTCTCGCTGCTGAGGTGAAAAGTTGTATGTCTCACACGAGACCAAAGTTTTTTACGTCTCGTATCTTTGAATCCCTCGCTACGCTCAGGATTCTAACCTAGAATCACTCGCTACGCTCGTGATTCAATAATAGAATCCTTCGCTTACTCGGGATTCAAAATCATCACTCGCAGCAAAAACCAACTTTGCTCTCTTGTTGAACAAATAACTATTGTGCAATAAAGAGTTTACATACATACATACATACATACATTTATAAATTGAAATGGTTCTTATAAAGAAGACTTAAATTTAATAACATAAAAATAAAAATATGTATGAATGAGGAAGAAGTGAAAGAGTTTTGTCAGGATCGTAGCAGGAGGAAAGATGTGGTCTCTGCCTACCACTCTGGGAAATACGAGGGTTGTCTGAAAAGTTTCTGGCCTAACATGGAAAAAGGTGTTTTTTCGGTCCGATTCTTTTCTACTTTTCGACATAGTCTCCTTGTAAGATAATACACTTCTCCCAGCGATGCTCCCATGTCTTCAACCCTTCGAGGTAGTAGTTGACGTCTTGCTCTGCAAAATAGGCGTCCACGGTGGTTATGACCTCTTCGTTACTTAAAAATCTCTGTCCACCGAGCCAAGTTTTCAGTCTGGGAAACAGGAAGAAGTCGCTAGGAGCAAGATCTGGAGAATACGGTGGATGTTCAATCAGTTCGAATCGCAGCTCCTGAATTTTTGCCATCGCAATCTTTGACTTGTGGGATGGTGCGTTATCTTGATGAAATAACACTTTCTTTTTTTGCAAATGCGGCCGTTTTTTCGAAATTTCTACCTTCAGCTTGTCAAGTAGCGATGAATAATAAGCCCCCGTTATAGTTTTTCCTTTTTCTAGATAGTCAACGAATATAACTCCGCGACTATCCCAGAAAACGGTGGCCATCACCTTTCCGGCCGAAGAAACCGTCTTCGCCTTCTTTGGAGCAGGCTCATTCTTCGCAGTCCACTGTTTAGATTGTGATTTTGTCTCTGGCGTGAAGTGATGGATCCACGTTTCATCGACGGTTATCAACCGACGCAAAAAATCCGACGTATTTTGCTAAAATCGCTTCAAAAGGACTTCGGAAATGTTCATTCGAACTTGTTTTTGGTCCGAATTTAACAGACGCGGCACCCAACGTGCAGCTAGCTTTCGCATGTTCAAATCTTCAACTAATATATGACAAACTCTTTCTTTAGATATGCTTACAGCTTCTGCAATCTCCCTAACCTTGATTCGACGGTCGTCGAGCACCAATCGGTGTACTTTTTGCACAATATCCTGGTTGGTCGCAGTTTTTGGCCGTCCTACGCGTTCATCATCGTATAAGATGGTACGACCGCGTTTAAATTCTGCTACCCAAAATTTTACGGTAGAAAATGATGGAGCAGACTTGCCGTAAACAGAATCCATCTCAGTTTTGATTTGGGTTGGCGTATTTTTTTTAAATGTAAGAATTTAATCACAGCTCGACACTCAATTTTATCCATTTTTCAAAGAACACAGGCACTGGTTTGCAAAATCAGCCGTTAAAGAAAAACTAGCCGTCAAAAATGGCGGCAATTTTGACATATAACTCCTGAAAAAAGTCTAATTATAATGCCAAAGAGGTTTTAAAAAAAAAGTTTTTATTTCATAGTGTGGCCAGAAACTTTTCAGACGACCCTCGTAGGCGTGCTTTATTGTATGTATGTCGAATAAAAATAAAGTCATTTCAATTTGTCTATCATTCAATTGAATGGAGGCTTTATGCAAACAGCTATACGGAAGCGGCAAAGCTGTCAAACACTAATGTAGAGAGTGAATGGAATGATGCAGATTCCCACCAGAGTGATACTGACTACGTTACCCTATAATCTGTGATACTGACTGACTGTCAGTGTCAATGATCTAGTTTTTTTTTTTTTTTTTGCCCTTGCGGCGACTTGAACAGCTACTACCGCAGGGATATGGCTTCCACGTGAAGTGATTTCGCCAGTGTCAAGGTTTATATGAGTATAAAACACAATCCAATCTTCTCTAGGAAGATTGGGGGCAACGTTGTACGGTGATTTGTAGGTCAGAGGTCAAGATAGTTTTAACCTCTGCACCACTGCGAGTCCACTTGAAACGAGAAGAAAGATGCCAGATACACGAAATAAGTCCAAGTCTTCAATCACTGTGCGACACTAAGGCATAAAAAGTACAAATCACTATCAGAAAAGAACTTTGAACACCTAATTACCCAAAAATTAAAGTCTAAAACAAATTACACGTCCGCCATCTTTTAACGTTGCAAATGGCCTCCTCAATGATCTACTTACTTACTTAACGTGACTTAAATAAATAAATAATAATAATAACATGACTTAATTACCAAACATGACATTGGCGAAATGCCGAAATCACTGCGGAATTCCATAAAGAAAAAATAAGAAGAAGAACATGACTTAACGTCTTTTTGACAACTCGCTCGCGACCCGCAGAACTCCGAACCGAACGCGTCAGAATTTTCAGAAACGTAACTTGTAAGTGTTGTGTTGCCAAAACAATTAGGGCGTAATCCCTACCAACCTAGTACATGAACACAACGAATGAATTAATTAATCATATAAAGTTATGTATGAGAATAACTTAGTATTCAATAATTATTAACTGAGAGGTTGATCTCATCTATTTATGTACAAATCTTTTAGCCGTAATGATGGAAATAAAACATATTATAATTTTCTTTATTTAAAGTAAATATTACTTTAAATAAGACAACAGATATAAAGCCGCTAGCCATCTCGCATTTTTTTTTATTATTTTCTTTCTTAACGGTTAAGGTTTATGGAAGATAAAGATAATGGGAAGATAAAGGGGAAATGCCTTAATAGGATAAGTTTACGTTTATATATTTATTTTTTCTTATACCTACTTAAATGTGTATAATACAGTATCGTAATTGTACAGCAATTCAATGTACTTTATGAAAAAGTTTTCAAATATATGAATAATTTTCGATGAAAAGTTGAATAGTTATGTTTGTTTTATTCTGCGAAAATATCTTTTCCCGGGCCTCGATGCTTTTTCGTGGGTGAAAGTCTGAAATAAAATGATTAAATGATTATTATTAGCTTTGAATTTTCCACTGCTGGGCAACGGCCTCCTTCCCGCCTTCTGCCAATTGAAAATGCACACGCTAAAATATGTTCTACGCTTTGACGGATCGACTTAAATTCTCCGGTTTATATGAACTCGGTGGAGTGTAAAAGAGATACGCTTAAGAAAATCCCATCCCTTTCCACGGATCTCGGATATGGGAAATCTTTCGCCAATTCGCCATTCGCCGAAAGGCGTCAAGCCTATCTCGCCATCTGCTCTCGGCCGTAATCTACCATGTGGGACCCAGTTCGAGGATATTTTAGCCCAAAAATCATCATAGTTTCAGTTAATAAGCGTTCACATTTTGAAAATATTAATCGTGCTTTACATGCATACACGCCATATAAATGTACTTATTTAAAGCTGATTTCTTATACTTACGACCACGCACTCATCCTCAGTGAAGTGATAGTGCCGTGCGCACTTATCTCCCATATCTGGTATCACTGAGTGGGTCACCATTTCGTGGTCATTTATAATAGTAGTGACGCTCTGAAAAAGAAACTCCGTTCCGATAACTGGCTTGGTAATCTATTTGGTTATATTTACAACGACTGTTAACAAAATATAGCGTATAGTAACTCTTTGGAAGCTCGCGTTTACTAGGTTAAAGGTTTTGATTTGATCTACCTTTATGGTTTTCGTGGGCATTTTTTCTTCATACTCATTACCGAGCTTAAAAGTATTTTCCAGGGTAAACATTAGAGCTTCTTCTTTAAATGTCATAGTGTCACCGCTTAACGTGATTTGTATTGAAGGCGATGCGAGGTTTATCATTTTTCTACCTACGTACGGTACACCTGTAACAGTTATAAACGTTAATATTAAGTTAGTTAACGTGAACGAAATTTTAGTCATAGTCATATATTTTATTGCATTACGTTATGTTGTATATAGTTACAAAGATCTTAAATACTATTACATGGATCAACATAAACCTTGTAAGGGCACTGCAATTACTCGGCTTAACTAAATTACCTTATTAAATTATCAGGGGACAATGTCACACCAATTGACCTAGTCCCAATTTAAGCTCTAGGCTTGTATTATGGGTACTAGACAATGATATAAATACTTATATAGAGAAATATATACTTAAATACATAGTTAACATCCATGACTCAGGAACAAATATTCGCGCTCATCAAACAAATATCTGCCCTTACCGGGATTTGAACCCAGTTACAATAATACTCATGTTTTAAATATACGTTATCGAGTTACAAATACATATACAGTGTCTCTGACCTTGGGGCTTTAAATTCAATGATCGATTCTACTCGCTAAACTGAACTACTTTTGTTTTGCAACATGAAAAAATAACTTAAATTTAGATAACTAATTGATGTTAAAGTCTAATTGTAAAATCAGTGTATTACATACTGGCCATGTAATCACTATCTCATGGTACGGGGGCGACATTACCTTGGTACGAGGGCTAAAGGAAAATGGAGAATTGGATCGCGTACATTGAAAATTAGATTTAACTTGTATGATAAAAAATAAATTTAAACTGAACATATTTTTAACAACTTACAGAACAAAAGAAGTTTAGTTTCAGGAGTAGAAATGATCTATGCAATTAAAGCCCCAAGGTCAGAGGCACCCTGTATATTATTATTCCTATTCAATGTCAATGTCAAAGTACTCTTGCAAAGAATAAAAAATTTAAAATTTAAAAAGTTTTCAGCTTAATATTAAATACTGAGTCTTTCACAATATTTTTAATTGTTAGAGTTAATTTATTATATAGCCATAATGTTGTGTTCCGGATCTAACTATGTTAAGATTAGTGAAATAACTAAGTAATTTATTACGTTTTTGGAAAGTCGTTTATATAAATGAGAAATAGTATTCAACCCAATACGCTACCTTGAGGGATTGAACCTTCAGGTGTTGATTTCCGGGATCTAATTGCCGTAAGGCTATTTTTGTTTGTAAACTCTATGTCTACAAATTGTTGGCGGTGCTCTACTTAGGTAAGAATTAAACCATTTATTAGTGACTCCACGCACTCCTATTCCTTCCAATTTTTCCAAGATTACTTTATGGGAAACTCTGTCATTAGCCTTGCTCATGTCCAATAACATAGCTACAGCATACTATGTGAATTTGTAAATAGCAGATATGGTTGACCGTCCCTTACTAAAACCATTTTTGGAGCCGTAACCAGGATGATTACTATGAAACACTAAATTAGAAACTTCGAATGCCTCATTCCTTCTCATTCATCCATCATTCGACTAAATCAGGAGAAAGAGATAGATATACCGTAACTCCGAACTTACATTTTTAAAATAGGGCCTCAGATTTTAATTGAAGATTAATATTATTTAAATGCAGATTTGGACACAATATCTTATCTTTGGATTACGAGTATTGTAAATTTTCTTACCAACAGCGCTGAAATAATCTTCAATGTCTTCATTTCTATAATGTTGATATTTTCCTTCGATGAGGGCCATGTTTATTTAATGTGTTAACAAATTGTTAATAACGTTTTACTGTTCAAGTATTTCATATTCTGATATTATATTATGTATATGTCATTAGGTACAATGTTGATATGATTAGATTCGTAAAATTCCTAACACATGACATCTTTATCATCATCAATATCTTAGTATAAATAGGGTATGAATAGGGTGGAAACATTTGTCATTTAAGCGGAGGCAAATGCCATCTAGTTATTTAGTATGTAACTAAAATGACAGATACGTGGCTAGATCGGCTAGATTGGCTGAATCACAATGCTCACACACAGTGGCGTTTAAAGCGCCATCTAGATAGCAACAGGCACTACTCTGAAAATCGAAGTTCAAAGTTACGTTAGCTTCATCCCTTTCTCTCGATTTAGTCTCGAATCACGAGTGACAGGGATGAAGCTAACGTAACTTTGAACTTGGATTTTCAGAGTAGTGCCTCAGATGTGGGATGAGATAATACCAATGCCAATGGAGAATGAGACAATTCATTACTCTTAAAACACACATGAGAATTGAATATTATAGTGCATTACATTCTGCTCGTTTTTTTTCATCTAAATTTAGTAGTACCTTTTAGGCTTATTTCGTTTGATATAGGTAACTTAGTAGTAGTAGTACCTTTATTATTAAATCTCTTTGGGTCTAGCACAGTGTGGTGTCTATGATATGGTCTATGTTTGTCTATAACCTTTATGGTATTTGGCGTTTGACTTAATAAATAATTGTCACCTATCGTTATTAATAAAGACGCGCTTGTGTTTTAGCAGAATACAGCCAAGTTTACTGTTGGCGTCTCTCGTTTAATTGTATCACACAGGTATAAATGAGACGGCAGAACTATAATTTTATTCACCCTCAGATTTACAAGGATTTACCCCGGTCTACTATTTTTCAAATACCGGAAAGTCGACATTAACCTTTATGGCCACAGATAGTACAAGATACAAAAACAAAACATTATTATAATTTATTTTGAGCGCTATACATTCACGCGCGAACGATATACGAACTCGCGAAAGTGTGAGTGTGGAGGCTGTTCGCGGGTTCGCGCATGGTTCGCGCCTTGTTAACCAATTTGTGTATTTGTGTCTATTTTGGCCTGCGTTAAAGGGCCGCAAACGTATGAACGCAACAAGGGTCCATATTCACGCACAACTACATACGTACATAAACTCATGCCTTCGTTCCCAGAGGAGTAGGCCGGGCTACAGAATTACCTACAACTCAAAAAACTTGTTGATAATTCTGTAACGCGCAACTTTTAAAAATATTAGCCCAATACCACTAAGGCACTTGTCCCACCGCCGACGATGAGCGATAAACGAGTAGAACGATAAACTAGAAACGAGTGGGCGAGCGACGAGAAGCGAGTTTTAGCTCCAATACTTTTCTCGCTCGGCTATAGGCAAGTGTTCGAGTGCAATTACAATTTTCATCATCATCGTCGTCTGTTCTAGACAACAATGACAGCTCAAATGCTTTGCTCAAATTCATAGCAAATATCTGCACTGAAATCCACGTCGTAAAATCACCGCTTTGGTATCGCAGCTTGAGTTCTAACTACCAAGTGAGTATCGCCGAGCGAGTATCGCTGAGCTAGTTTTATCTTATCGCTCTTATCGCGGCGACAAACTAGTAGAGCGAGTGTTAACGCCGGCAGTGTGAACAGCCAGCGATGAACGATTAGTATACGTGTCTCTTTTACTAACACAGGATCCTAATATTTTGTTCGTTTCTTGGGCGAGAAAATCGCCGATAGCTAATCGCTTACTCGCTCTTGGTGGGACAAGTGCCTAATACTGGGCAAAATATTACAAACATTATTCTGTTACGATGATGAATACTCGTCATCCATCATCTTCGTTTCCTCCATTTCTTTTTAATTTCTTTTTTACTTTTAATGTAGACCTAGTTACATCGTCGAGCGCGCGAACTATACTGTGACTGTGAACATAATTGTGAAATTGTGAACACTGTGAATGTGGACTGTGAAGGAGGACAGGATAGGAGGGTAGGACATGTCTGTGTTGTGGTACACAGTGTTTACTTACGTCATGAACATGCGTCTTGCGTGTAGAAAAACGCCTTTGTAGTTGGGTGTTTACGAAGCGGAGGACGGACCGCACAGGAATGAAGTTAAAAAATATATGTTATTAGTGACGTGATGTGACCGAAACGAATGTTTTGATTTAAACCAAAACTTGTACAAAGATAAAGAAAACTTAATGTTTAATTCGTTATTTAGCTTTAAGTGAAAACGTGATTACAGTGACTTCTTATTGAATTTCTTTACAGTGATTGTTAACAAGGGTTTGTTGATCGATTGTGTGATATTAGTTTATTCTGTTGACCTAATTACTTCTTTGAAAAATGGGTGATAAAGAGGACTATTTGACGATGTACCGAGTGTTTTTCGAGAACTTTGCGGCTACAGTGAACCCAGAGGATCAGTTGCCTGTGAATATTGCGGGCTATTCTATCACCGAAAGTGAACTGCCGGGCGAAGTACTTTATTGGACCACCCAGTATTTATCAGAGAAGTGAGTACTACGTATTTTTTTAAATTGTAGGCAGGCTTATATTATTTAAGACTCTTTACCAAGTAGATAAAAAATAGTTTAGTAAGATCAGTAGATTTTATATTAGTTTTTGGTAATTACATTTAATAATATTGTTTTTTTTAAATTCCCCCTTGTCATTTAACACGTTTACTTCGGCTTTGGGGCGAATCAGACCTATAAGTATGGTTATTAACAGTTAAATGTATTGCAGCCATTAAGAGTTAATTTAAACAATCAACTATACACTAGCTTTTGCCTGTGACTGCCTCGGAAACTGTTGAATTTTCCAAGTTGAAATGTATCCTATGTCCATTTCTGGGTTATAACTATCTTGGTACCAAATTATACGTTGAACCAAAGAAAAAAGAAATACAGTTATATATTTATTTATTATATTAAATAGGATAGCATCATTTACATTCACCCTGGTTCTTCTCATATTCAATAATACCTATGTAATCAGTCGGTGTCTCATCAAGCTGTTGAATGAAGATGTTGTGTAGTTAAATGTGTTACTTACTGTACCGAAGTTAATTTAGTTTGTTTATAATGAAATGTTTAGGAATTTATTTCACATAATAAAAAAGTATCAGCTAAGAAAACAAGACCATACAAATACAAAAAAAAAAACAGATCTATAAAAAAAAACATTGAGTCATGTGTACCTTCCCAAACCTATAATCATGTGACATTGCAATAATGTACATAGCAAACTAACAAATTCAATAATATGTATTACTTTGTAAGTTAAGCTACATGGTATTACACTTAGTTTTCTTTTATGCCATATCCCAGGGTTGATAAAGATAAAAGATAAAAGATAAAAGATGTTTATTCAGTAAGTAGGCCGCACGGGCACTTTTACACGTCAAAAAAATCTACCAGCGCTTCACAAGAGACCATTGCTGAGAAGAAGCGCCGCAAGAAACTCAACAGTAAGTCGTTTTTTAAATATTGCTAATGATATTAAACAATAATAAACTTAACCTTGCATTATATAAAACAATGAATCTCATATAAAACCAAAAAATAATATATTCATGCGTAGTTGAGCAGGAAAATGTGTCAAAACTTTGAATTGTCACAAAACTAATAAGCAACAGTAAAAAAAAAAATTGAAAGTATACAAGTTATACTTACCTGTGACGGTGCAAAACAACCTGCATAAAAGTTTCGATACATTCTCCTACAGAAACCGTGTCCCCTAGACAATATACAAATGTTTACATATTTTTATGACTAAGTTATTATTAAATTATTTAGGTGTTGGCCAAGCATTTTTATCTGTTAGATAGTCTTCGACCCTATAGTAAGCTTTAGACATCAACGACTTTTTCAAGTAAGTTTTAAGTACTGGAAATGGTAACTTTAAAACAACGTCAGGTAATTTATTAAAGAAAAGGATGCATTGACCTACAAATGATTTATAAACCTTACGGACACGAAATTTTTTAATAGCAATTTTATTTTTATTTCTTGTATTCAAATTATGTATATCACAATTCTTAACAAAAGAGTCTTGATTAAGGCAGGTTGAGGCAGAATACCACACTACTACACACACAAGCACTGCTAAACCCTCGAGCCATGACCTTTTTTATACAGCTGCGACGCATACATGCGATTGAGATTGTTCCTAATTTGTAAGTTTGTCTGTTAACATTGTTTACTTTTCCACTTATACAGTTGTGAGTGTGATTGAAGCATCAAATAAATGTTTTATCTATCTATAGATCCCACATAATGATGAAGCGCTGCACAAGCGGTATAACCCTATCATTAACGGTATCTGCTCTGGCTATCCTAATCAATGCAGGAACATTTTAAATTGACAACAGGAACTTTTTTAAAAGGTGATCTGAAAAAAATACAAGCTTAATAGAGGTTTGGCTCAAAAGATATTTTTTTTAATGTTTGAAATGAAATGAAATGAAATAGTTTATTTGAAAAAACATGAGTCTGAATAAGTTCTTATGGTTAAGTACAGAAGTTTGTTGCATACATGTTTTGCCATAATTACAGCATTCAAATATTCAGTATTATTAAGAATTTAATATTATCATAGCATGCCACAGTAATCCTATAAACATCATTAAGAGCAAAAAAACAAAATAATAATAATAATAATAATTATAATTGAATCAAATGTCACAGTAATTAAAAACAATATTATAAATGTCACAGCAATAATAATAATAAACTTAAGAGTTAAACGGCGTTTATTTTACAATATCTTGTGAAATCATTTATGTCATAAAAGCATTCTTGCAACAATATCCCTTGCAGCTTTTTTCGAAATTCATTTTCTGGAAGTCATAAATTAACAGGAAGTGTATTATATAATTTAACAGCCATGCAATAACAATTGTTTTGGTATATGTTTGATTTACTGAGAAAATAAATGCAAAAAAATCTGCTAATGGCAAGAGTTTAAATGCCACATGGTCTTTCCTACGTCACAGCTAGTGCTTGACTTAAAAAAACTGTGGTAACAAACATAATTAACACAAAATTCAGATCACTTGTCCAAAGCAGGCGTAGCAAACACCGATAAAAAAAAACCATATTAAATAATAATCTTTTTTTTTAAAGCAATTAGTATAATTCCGAGACATACCTCTATAATCATGTTGTCAATTATACCACTTGGAGCAAGGGTGCTGCGTGTTTAGTTATTATCTAACAGAGCATTATCATGGCTTTTACTTTTTTGGAAAATGATATATTAAAACTAAAAAACTGTAGAGTAAATTCCAAAGGCATTGAACACTTGTGTTCATGCACAATGAACTTTCTGAAAGTTCATTTACCTAAGGCTTCAAAGGGCTTGCTTTATGCCATTGTTAGGAAAAAATATGTATTTGTACAAGTGTTCCATTAGACTACCATTATTAGCTCGGCTGTGATGTGACATAACTGCTAGTTGACTAGTTGTTAGCTCCCAAACAATGCTTCTGTTTATGTTTTTATCTATTCATTCACAAAATAATGTTGATATGATTCAATTGTCTCGTTATGCTGAGATTACACTTGAATGGCCATATACAACAATAACACGAGGTATTTTATAACTAATAGGTACATACATAATGAGAATCAATGTGATTTGATTACCAATTTTCCGATTCAGTGGTTTGTGGAGTGTTCCTTATCTTTATATGTACTTAAAAGAAATAAATGAATGTAAAAAACATAATAGGTAAAGTTATAATGTAATTAATTAATTGATTAGTTAGGGTAGCTCTGATTTATCCCCAAAAATATTTGAGCGTAAATGGCTTGGCATAAATTTGACTGAATTGTTTATACCTAGGGTGCCAAAGGGCATAGCTGAGTTAAAATAGGTTAGCTAACTCTCTTAGGTGAGGGCCCTTTAATTAACACACAAGGACTTCCAACCCAGCATTATTCAATTACATAGCAAAATAGTGTACTTATAACGGGTTGGCTTAAAGTAATGAAAATGTATTCAATTAACAATAGCAGGCAATAAAAAAATACAAAAAGGATTTTGACAGATATAATTAATAGAAAATATGTAAATTTTGTTAATAAGGCAAAAAAAGATTAACTGGTTTAATTTAAAAAATCCGCGAGGAAGTTATGACGTGAACGTGTCTATCGCCTACTTGGACGGCGTAAAAAATCTGAAGTGGTCTCTCATCACAAATTTGAAAATGTACCTCCTTCTACAATTTAATGTTTGATCCAGCGGTGGGAACTTGGTATTAGGACTAAAGATTCACCAAAAACGGGAAGACCTCCCATTCTTAATGATCGAGACCGCAAGTAGATGGCAACGTTTGTACAAAACAAAGTGGGTCAGTCCCAGATAAGTTAGCTGTAAAATATGATGTTTTTCGTGGGCGAATAAGGAATATTTTAGAGAAATACAATGTTGAACAGTTAAAGTGTCAAAAAATACCCAAATATTCCAACAAACAGCTTGAAGATATTCCAAAGTAGTGCAGGAAGTTGCGGAGAAAGTATCACTATGCAGGGAGCAGCCAGAATTTACTAAAAGAGCGTGACGTTCACTTCGTACCGAAGGATTCAAACCATCCGAACGTCCCTATAGCTCGTCCAATAGAGGATTATTTGGTAATTCTCAGTAGACTAGTTTACAGTGATGGACGGGAAGCAAAATTACAGACTCAGTTGAAGCGCAAGGTACAAAAACAACTAATTAACTAAAAAATGTAAAAATAGATGTTGTCCAACGTATGATGAAAACGGTAAGAAGAAAGCTACGAAAAATTTAAGATGCGGGACTTTTTGCTGTATAGGAATGATTGATTATCATATTGGTTTTAGTTCGTTTTTATGTAATAAAAAGCTATATAACCCTAACAAGTGAAAAAATAAAAATAAAAACAGTTTTTGTAATTCTCATTACTTTAAGCCAACCCGTTAATACTAATAACAAATTCCGTTTTGTGATCGATAAATTCTCACATTTATATTTTTGGGATGATATTACAAATAGGTAGGTACGCTTAAATTATTCTATAATAATTGAAAAATAACATTCTATGATGCTAAAAAAAGTATTTTTTGTTTATCTGTAATGTTTTTCTGTAATAATTAGATTTTTAGGTAATAGGTACAATGTCGGCGCAGTCTTTTGTTTAACCATCCTAGCACAATATTCAAATCAGTGCATCAGATCAGATAAGGCTTAGATAGTCAGTAGGTAGGTAGGTACCTCACACAAGAACTCAGTTTAAATGTTATTTTTTGTATTACGCAGCACACAGGTGATTTATGTGCATAATAAACCACTCTTCTAATCTGTTAGACCGTAGTTGCTCTTTGTTAGGAGGTTTTTGTCTAAAATGTCATATGATTAGTTTAAATTCGACTATACTTGTGTCCTTTTGGCATGGTATTGTTACGGTGTTTATGGTCGCACGGTACAAACGCGAGTTACTCATCCTGTCGATCGCTATCTTCGTGGCCACTGACGTTGTACTGTACCCTTTATTATAGGGAAAACTACGGCATAATTACCTACCACGTGATGAGTAATTCTGATACGCTCTATACTTAATAAAATCATCGCGTTTTCCGTCCACTGACGGGTCGAAGGAAATCATTAAAGTTGTGCTAAGAAATATTGTCTGTTTATATTTTGATGTTAAACTTACATAGGGTTAAGCTCCATATCTTATCCTATTTTCTTGCTATTTGTCATTTTCATGACGTTATCGCTGTAGGGCGAGAAGCACGTACGTAGTCACTATTTATCTAGTCCCTATCCCTATAAGCTAATTTATTTATTTATTTTATTTTATGGCATAGGAAGGCAATCGAGCACACAGGCCACCTGATGGTAAGTGGAAACTGTGACCCATAGACATTCGCATTCACAAGACCGCAATCCTAAAACTGCAAATGCGTTGCCAACCCTGAGGACTAAGGAATGCCTCTATGCTAGTAATTTCACCGGCTGTCTTATCCCCAAACCGGAACACAACAATGCGAACACTGCTGCTTGGCGGTAGGTTAATGGATAAGATGGTGGTACCAACCCGGACGGACCCTGCACAAGGTCCTCCCACAAGTCATTTATTTATTTATGTTAAGGAAATCCAACAGCTATACAATTACAACAATAGACCGAGTAGAAAACCGTTAGCCAATTACAGGATCTCACTACTAGATGTAGAATAAATGCTAAATGCGTAGGTACAATACACAAAACGACACAAACATAAATATATACATACATACATAAACTCACGCCTTCATTCCCAGAGTGGGGTAGGCAGAGCTAAAGAATTACCAACAAGTCTTAAAACTTCTTGATAATTCTGTAACCACATTTTGCACAAGTAGGCTAAGATGTTTCCCAGCGTATTAGTGACAGGTGGCAAGCCCATCGCCTAACAGTACTGCAAGCCTTTATTCCCTTAGTCGCCTCTTACGACATCCACGGGAAGACATGGAGTGGTACTATTCTAACCCGGCAACCACACGGGGGTTAAATAATAATAATAATAATAAATAACAAATATATAATTAATATAATTTAACAGCTATGACTGGCAAACACATGCTAGTTTCACTCACTCAAAGGCTCAAAGCACCTCGCCGACAACTTTTGTCTCACGGATTACTTGAACTAATTGAGAAATCGAGATGAATACGGACTTATCCGACAAAGTACACAGCTGTCCTAGCCGCAAAGAATAATTTGACTAGCTGAACGATACCTTGTATGTTGTATGAAGATAACTGCTGATGTCCCTCAGGGAGCTGTGCTCTCTCATATTCTTTTGAAAAATTTCATAAATTATTATAAATTGTACGCTTTGCAGACTTATGTGGGGGCTAGTTTTGGTGACTTCCCTTACCTGATTGAAGTTATTTACAACGATCTTTCCACGATCCAGAAGTGGGCTAGTCATTTTGGATTAAAGGTCAATGCAAAGAATTCGCAAGCCATTGTTGTTGGAAGCCCGCACTACATCTCGAAGCTGTCTGAAATTGTGACACCCAATTTTTGTTTGATGGTACAACATTCCTTTTTCCTCTACAGTTAAATATTTGGGTATCACAATAGAACATACAATTTCCTGCTCGAATAAGGTTACCGAAAGTCGTAAGCTCTTCGCTTCACTTTCTCCAAGGCGCCTGCAGAATTTTCTTCCTCAGCAAACTAAGATAACTTAAGCGCAATCTCTTCTATTCCTCTCTTAAACTGCGCTCACGTTGCTTTTATAGACCTCTCAAAAGAGCAGCTCGTTAAACTTGAGCGATTCCAAAACGTGTGCATTCGATACATTTTCGGTCTGCGAAAATATGATCTCGTGTCCCACTTCCATGCACAGTTAAACTGGTTACCTATTCGGTTTAGCCGAAATGTTCACATCCTGTAGCTACTTTATAACACTCTTTTTAATCCTTGTTCTCCCTTGTAACTGCCTGAGCGGTTTAGCTTCTTGGCAACCGGCTCCCGAAACCGGCCGCGCTCAAAGGCCAATCTCACCCTAGCTTTCCTGTCTCACAGATCCAAATCCTTTTCGGTGCATCTGTCAGGTTATGGAATCGGCTACCGGCCGGCATTAGGCAGTCAAAATCGGTAGATTCCCTTAAAGGCAAACCGAAGAAGTTCTGGCCTGACTCGTATCTCTAAAATACTGTATCAACTGTCCTCTACAGTTGTTTTATCTCAAGTATGCCGGTTTGGCCATATACTTGTTGTGTAGATGCACGTCCACTTGTCTCTGAGTGCGTAGCTGTCGTCGCTAAGCATCGCCGTAGTGCGGGTGTCTATATAGGTTTACAACTACAAGTATGGCAAACCGACTTTCGTGAGATAAAATAACTGTATATAGTTTATGTAAGTTTATGTAAGTAATGGTATTTGAATGTAATATTTATATTTATATAGGTTTTATCACTACACTATTTATATAGGTTTTTACACTAGCTTACTCGATGCAAAACCCATAACTTTTCTCAATCTCAAGGGTTAGCTGGTAGAGATCCCTAAAAGGTTATCCTTTTATAATGAACTTATGTTCGCTTTAATTGTACATATTTTTATATTCATTCTATTATTTTGGTTTTTCTTTTATACAATAAATGTATGTATGTAATGTAATGTCATAACTAAGTTCAGAACGGGGACACCACCCGTCTTGGAACTAATTCGACCGCGACTGCATTTCTGCTTCCGCGCCCACAGATGTTGCATTGCACCCGGATGCTGGGGCGCTAACCAAACGACGCCAACGAAACATGATGAAGTTAACGCTAAGTACAAAAGTACTTGATTTATCTAATAAATTTAAAGCTACCTGTAATGATTAGACTGTATAATCATTAATCAGCCAAGTCTTAGGATATTTGGTTTAGTGAAATATTAATTTGTCAATGTATTTTCTAAGATTTTTAAATCAAAGCTATAAAAAAAATAGAATTACATCATCATTCGACAAGATTCGACCGCACTTAGACTTACTTTGGTAACGATATTTCATACACAAGATTGAAAGAGGAACGAATTAGGTAATTGTCCCAAAAACTTCTCTGAGTAGATTCTTTCTGTGCTTCATAACATAATCAAGGAGTACTTATTGTTTCTTCTGTTATATACGTTGACGACTTACTTTCGCAGTTTTTAAACCGACCTTGCTCATTCTTTGTCCGGGTTAAGGTGAACATTGCGGAATAGTAATGGGAAAAACCCAATATTATCAATCAGCCACATTTTCAAGCCGCCATACCTAGAGTAACGACGTCGAATCTTTCAATTTGAAGAACGTTTGAACTTGATGTGTCGTATGTCGTATTGAATCAGCCGACCGATTCGATACTAACGTCTGTCGACTAGTCGCCCGACACCTCCATTTTTTATATTTCTATAACCTATCGGTAACCTATTGTGTAGTTCGCTGTCGTTGTGGAAAAGTCAGAAGAAAACGTACAGTACTACACGAAAAAGACGGCGCAGCAAGATATCCTAGCCCCCCCCCCTGGTATTCCATTAAAATTAACGTATGATCGTAAACTTTATGTACCTACTGTGCTTTACCTGATTAAGGTGTTGCGTTAACGCGTTATTAAGAAAACCATAAGTAGTTGTTCATATCTCTAATGTAATCGCTTCCATTCAAATTTACCAGAGTGGAAAGATTTTACGATCCCATTCGTATGGGTTACCTGTATACAATCTACTACGGACTATGGCTACGTTTATTATTTTAATAAAATTATATCTTTTGAAACGGCTCAAAGATACTGTTGCTCTGGCTAAATTGGAAAATAAAACATCGCTGAGCGGCGTAATAGTAGTTTTAACCGGTGGGCTTCCATACAATATTCTATAATAAGGTGTAATTTGCTGGACGCTCCATTTATTTCAGTTTATGCTGTAAGAACGTAAATTGTATGTTACGATGCCGACGACCATCTGCCGAGTTGCATAACGGCCTAGCGCTGCATTGAGTTGCAATTACAGAACCAATTTGTTGATTAAAATGCTATGTATTGGCCAGAAAAAAATATAGCCGCCGATTTGTTCGCAAACTAAAGGATCGCAATTGTTCATTTAGGCAAGGCATTTTAAACACTTTCTTCTACACCGTGTCCAATAAGTTTGCATACAGTTTAGTTTCTCAATAAAATAAATGTACAAACAGTTGATACAATCAAAAGTATATTTTATTAATGGCACACGTATGTATAATATTTACAACAAATGTTTTGGAATAACTCCACCTTTAACTTTTTTTACTAGCTTCAAACGTTTCTCAAATGAATCACACGCGGCACGCACCGCTTCCATTGGTATTTGGTCCCAAATATGCTCGATAACCTTTTTTTAATGATCCAGGTTTGCGATTTTATAATCATGTAGTTTCGAGAGCATGTACGACCACACGAAATAATCTAATACGTTCAAGTCCGGAGAACTGGGTGGCCATTCATGTTTCGGCAGAAAATCGGTCAAATTAGCCTGACACCAAGCTTGAACAGCGTTTGCCGTGTGTGAAGGAGCTCCGTCTTGTTGGAAAACATAATATTCGTTCTCAAACATCCTTTTTAAATTTGGAGCAACAATTTTCTCCAAAACCTCGGATTTATAGTATTGAGCATTGATTTTAACGCCTTTATCGATAAATACTAGAGGTAGTTTACCCCGCTTACAAACTGCACCCCACACTATCACCGATGGTGAGCTCTGGAACCTAGGAACATTTTTCTGGTTGTCCGGAATGTCTTCTATCATTGGTGCCCACAATCGATCATTTTGGGCGTTATGAGGCTGTTCTAACACGAACAGTTTCTCGTCAGAAAATACAAACTCATCCCCTGCGTGCCAAGAAAGTTTATGTTGGATCTTTGTTCTCTCTTTTTCTTGGTCGCTTCGGAAATGCCATGAACTTTTCGTTTTTTGTAGGTATGGCATCCAAGATCCACCCTCAAAATATTGTGTACCGATCCTTTTGAAATTTTCAGCTCGGCAGCCAATTTTCGAATAGAACGGTATTTTTTCCGCCGAAGTCGCTCTCTCACAATCTTTACTACTCTATCGGTTCTAGCTGAACGTGGCCGACCGGATCTTTTCCTATCTTCTACTGAGGAGGTCTCTTTATACCTTTTGATTGTGGTGTAAACTAGATTGCGTTTAATTCCAAGGGGTTTTAAGGCCTTAAAGTAGCACCTGGGCTGTCGCCATTGCTAAATTTTCTGATAATCGTTTCACGAAACTGTTTTATCGTGGATTAAAAGAAAACTAAAAATGCTTGATGTTTGAAACGATTGTATTTTGTTAACGACACCATACTTTATTAATTAAAATAAGAATTCGATGGCCTGTAGTCTGTATGTCTTTAGGGTTAGTGCAAAAAGATGTGTATTCGAACTTATTGGACACGGTGTAGAGGCCGAAGAAGATAAAATTTCAAGTGTACCTAATTACGAATAATTTATTATTTAATTAGATAAACACTATACTTTGTCATAGTGTAACCGTGCGAACGTTTGTGTAAGCTGTTACGCTAGCGATTAGTTAATAAACTAAACGCAATGGTGCGAAATATGAAACTGTCTGCGCATACACTTGCATTCGGTTTACTTTACATACGTGTCTAGTAATAGGATAGTGGTCAGTCAGTGTCTCAATTTAGACTTGTGAGACTTGGCAAGACATCGATCGTTGAGATCATCGTCTTGTTCGACTTAAAGAAATAATCGTCTTTATGGTGTCAGAGACGCAATGACCGAGACAGATTACAAGTTTATGGAATTGAGATAAGCTTATGAATCGATCGAATCCGATGGCTAGCGATAATAGGCATCCATTAGCGTGATTGACAGATACCAACCCTAGTCCCAAGCGTCTGTCCCACTCTTACATGAGCCAATAATTGGCCGTACAAAAGCCGGAGAAACTGAAGCGCTGCGTGATTGTTTTTCGGCAGATAGAGTATAAAAAGAATGCGTAACTCGTTTGTTTGAATGTAATTAATCAGGCTGCATGGGAAGCCTTTTGAGCGCTTTCTCTATTGGACGTGGGCTGAGGTTGTAGGTTGTTCCGATGCACAAATTGGCACGGAGCCGCGTGGGCTGCGACGGATGCCAGATAGTACCGGAGTCAACGCACCGGCCGCCGCCCTTCTTTAGGCGTTAATCAGCTGAATTACGGCCGCAGCTTAAACTGTTGACTCTACTCTAACATTTTCGATAAGAGCCTTTAGTAATACCGTACGCCTCCGATTTCGCATTAAGTCTCCCATATGTGGTTTTAAAGCCCTAGCTGATAGTATACTGAAATGTTTAATTAAAGCATTGTGTGTACGTTGAACCCCCGCCGGAACAGAAAATTTAATTTCCGGCACCAGACCGCCCAATATACGTCCAATATAATATGTAGAAACATGTAGCATACTCCACTTGAAGTTTGGAGTGTTCTTAACTTCTTAGAAACTTAATTGCTTTGCCTTACACGATACGAATCAACTTTAATTTGTGTTGTCATGTCTGCATCGGGACATATCGTCTATTCGGCTCTAATAGGGAGTACACAAATGCAGGAGCACTGACCTCTTTATGTACTACTGCTGCAGACAGACGTACGTCCGCATTTTATTTTATAACCACCTGCCTGCTCGAAAACCGGGGGAAACAACACGGGAATACAAGTAAAGAACGAGTGAATGCCCGTTTGGTTTATTTATCCTGTTCTATTCTGTCTTATGTTATAAATAGGACATACATCTACTAATAGTTCCAACTATAAGATTGAATCCATACAGGTATTAGGTGTGTTTCGTGTACAAGGTACGAAAGTGGAATAGTTTGCGTTGTTCTTTAGATACGGTCGTGATAACCGTATCAATAGACGCACCTACTTCACTTCTTATCGGCAGGTTGCCTGTCTCTCTGACAGAGTTATTCTTTGTTTATAGATGATTGTTTTGTTTTTTTTCGGATGTCTACGTTTACGCGTTTCAGCTGTTTTCATGACCGCGTATTTTAATGAGCTTATGATGATGACGCGGTTTTTGCTCGTGCTTTGAATGTAAAACTAGGAAATCATGCGGGGTGTAACCCGATGTTGTGTAACGCATCGGGCTTAGAGTAGGTAGACACTCGTTGGAGCAAGCACGTGTGCGTTGTAATTATATTGTTGCCGGCTGATTTCAACGCCCGCTTGAAATAGATTGAAGCGTTTTGTTTTCGGTTTTTATATCCTACTGTAATTACAGTCCCGCAACTTCCGCAATATATAGACATGCTAAATTAAGCGTTTAGTGATCTTTATTTTAGCTAGTGGCTAAAATGATCACCTAAGCTACCTATCGTAATTTACTACCTACTTGAAAATGCGTCAATAATTTTATGTAAGGTGACTTTTTTAATTATAGTACTTACCTACTACAATAACAGACATTAAATGCGAATGTTTGGGAATTTGATAGATTCAGTTTGTCATTGTTTTATGTTTAACCGCTATAAGACATGTAATTCAACGAAATTGTCACACTGATAAGATACTTACCTTTTACATTGAAGCGATAAACGAATTGCAATTGGAGTTGCAGGCAGAACGGGTGAAAGATAAAATACTTACTTACTAAAAATACATACATACATACATACCTTCACGCCTGTAATCCCAGAGAGTGGGGTAGGCAGAGGTACAGAATTACAACTAACTAAATCTCTGCTGCTGAAGACCAGAAACGCAGAAGGCCAGAAACGCAAAAGGCCAGAAACGCAGAAGGCCAGAAACGCAAAAGGCCAGAAACGCAAAAGGCCAGAAGAAAACCCTTCAGACCCGTGTCTCCCCTGGTCAACCCCCTGTGGGAGACATCAGGTATCTTTAGTACTGGTGTCTCCCCTTGCTGCCCATCGGTACTAGGTTCTCAATCATATTTGAAGTACTCATGCATCCCCTGTCAGGTATGACTTACACCTTTAAAATATAATTAAAGTAACGATTTTAAAGTATTTTATGTTTTACAGTGTCAGTAAGTCGATTGTGTGTGATAGTTAAAACTGTGAAAAATTATTTTCATGATGAGTGGCAAAATTCCAGCACCCCAAGAAAACGAAAATGCGGTTCCACTTCGAAGAACACCGGAGTGGACTACATGTTTATTCGGCGGCTGTCCCTACACCGACCTATACGATGTTCCGATAATGCTTCCGTTCAGGCAAGGCTCTTGGTGAAATACAATTTGTACAATACATGGGTGTGTTCATTTCATTTGGGAAAAAAACTACGGAAGATTGGGACGAAGTAGCAAACGCCGAAGACAATTTTTTCGATTTTAATGCGTATTATACGCGTGACATTAATATTTTTAGACATGTCTTGGACTATATTAGTTTTACCTTGTCGGCTATTGTATAATAAATGTAAGTCTTAGTTTCAAATATATATTTATTTAACTTCAAATTAAAGTAAAGTATTTTTATACACTAATAATAAAAAATAAAAACAAAATGTAACCACGGTTCTCCTCATAAAGATTAAAAATAAGATTCTAAACCTTTTTTTTAAATAAAGTCATGGTATTTTTGATAAAAGTACTTTTCTCCTTACCATAAAAATAAAACAACATAATATTAACAGTTACCATTAAAACAAAATTAAACCTCAGTACATTTCAATGTAAAAAAAATTGAATCATTTTTGTTTTAACTTCAGAAAAATCAACTCCCTCAAAAATTCCATGTCTGTTAATTCATTTTTATTTAATTTCTTTATTAACTTGATGTATTTTTTGTCAAATTTTATATCTTTTTTTCTTCTCTGTTTATTACTTGTACATAGTGACACTCTTATTCTATGGTCATGAAACTTTACTTCCTTTTGTAGCAACAAGCCGAAAGACGTATCAAATAAGGACTCAGTTTTTCACAGTTTTAACTATCACACACAATCGACTTACTGACACTGTAAAACATAAAATACTTTAAAATCGTTACTTTAATTATATTTTAAAGGTGTAAGTCATACCTGACAGGGGATGCATGAGTACTTCAAATATGATTGAGAACCTAGTACCGATGGGCAGCAAGGGGAGACACCAGTACTAAAGATACCTGATGTCTCCCACAGGGGGTTGACCAGAGGAGACACGGGTCTGAAGGGTTTTCTTCTGGCCTTTTGCGTTTCTGGCCTTTTGCGTTTCTGGCCTTTTGCGTTTCTGGCCTTCTGCGTTTCTGGCCTTTTGCGTTTCTGGCCTTCTGCGTTTCTGGCCTTTTGCGTTTCTGGCCTTCTGCGTTTCTGGCTTTTTGTCTAACTGGCATTTTGCGTTCCTGACTAGATGCGTGTAAAGGGAGCGAGCGTATACGATAAGTTGCCGGCCGAACTCACTTGCCTTGAACCTGTTCATTCATAGCCATCACTTTAGTACTGAACTTTTTTTGCATCTTCTTTAAATAGTACAAAACAAAGTCTCTTCCTGCTGGCTGTACGACTAGATCTTTCAAACTACACAACGGATTGTAATGCGGTTTCTGTCAATAGACAGAGTGATTCAATACGAATGTTTTTATGTAAGTATAATAAATTCTGGATTATGTACGGGTGTTATATAAACAGTATACATACATACATTCACTCACGCCTTCATTCCCAGAGGGTAGGTAGAGCTACAGAATTAGCAGCAACTCTAAAAACTTGTTGTTTGTCTTGTAACCACAATTTGCAGAATCGGGCTAAGATGTTTACCATTGCATATTAGTGCCGGGTTGCAAGCCCATCGCCTTACAATACTACAAGCCCTTAGTCGCCTTTTACGACATCCACGGGAAGACCATGGAGTGGCACTATTCTAAGCCGGCAACCACACGGAACATGCATATAATAACCAGTATAGTATTGTCAATTCACGAAGACGCGTACGTGTCACGGTGTCACTGTCACCACTTACCTTTGCATGATGACGAAAAATTTAGTAGTGTAATCATTTGAAGACATGTTAGCATAGTTGGTAGTTAACCTGCGAAGCTAAAACGGTCCCGGGTTCAAATCCTGGATAAGGGCAGGTATTTGTGTGACGAGCGCAAGTATTTGTTCTTGAGTCTTGGATGTTTTCTATGTATTTCTCTATATACTTAAGTAAGTTTATCGTTGCCTAGTCTAGTTAGTACCCATAGTAGGTGCAAGCATAGAGCTTAGTTTGGGACTAGGTCAATGTGCGTGACATTTTGTCCCCTGATTGTGTAAATTGTGGTTACAGAGTTATCAACAAGTTTTTAGAGTTGTTGGTAATTCTGTAGCTCTGCCTACCCGACTCTGGGAATGAAGGCGTGAAGGTATGTATGTATGTATGTATGTCCCCTGATATTTTTGTATGTATTAACATCTCTGAAGATTGCTGTAACAAATGCAAATTAATTTATTTTCTCTGTTTCCAGGCAATGTCCGTTACCACTGCTAACTCCGCTGCTACGGATCATCCTAGACGAGGTCCGCGTGGCGGCCAAGAAACAGCCCGCCGACTTCGGATACAAATCCGATGACTCAGGTGGGCTACTAAACTTAAGTGGTTTTATCCCTTTTTATGCTCCTTTTTATTAAACATTTTCAGTGTAGATCCGCAGGTAGTGTTACCAGATCTACATTTAAAATGTCCCGATAAATCTCTGGTTTTTAAATAAACTCTTGACATTTTTGTCGCTATATTCGAGTAGCTTTATGGCTCAGAGCTAGATTTCATAGATTTGGCTTTAGTATTGAATTTCGCTATTTACGAATTATTGCCGCATTCCTAACTGGTGCCCAAACTTCTAATAGGTATGTCAGGAACATTCTCAACGTCTGGTAACCGTAAGTCCAGGTGAGTCACTGAGCCTAGGTACCTGCTATAAAATGTTATTTACACCTGCCCAGATAAAACGTGGAAGCTTCAAATATTATTCACCGCTATAAAATTCGTGCGTGCCTACGAGTATATTCGCCATTTTTGTTTCTCAGTATCCGATGTAGTCATTTTGATATGTATACGAGAAAATGTACGTTAATGAACAGAGATTAAAGTATGTTTAAAGCCTATTTTTGGCAAAGGCCTCCCCTCTTTTGAGATTGTATTAAAAGAATAAACAAAGACATGGTTAGCGGTGCGTAATACCGTCAGTTCTCGTAGTATTATCATTTTTAGGGTTCCGTAGTCAAAATAGGAACCTTATAGATTCGCCATGTCCGTCCGTCCGTCCGTCCGTCCGCAGCCTAGCTCAGAGACTTAGTTCTAGAAAGCAGTAATTTGGCATAAATATACATATTAGTCACGCTAAAAAAGCGGTAAAATTAAATCGCGTTTTTTTTGTGTACCTCCCCGTACCCGTGACGTGGGGATGTATTTTTTTTTCTCGTCCACCGCATAGTATGGGGTGTCGTTGGATAGGTCTTTCAAAAATATTGCGGGTTTGTATCATTAATTTTTCGATTAAGGTATCCGTTTATGAAATATTAAGCTTTAAAGCGCAAATTTTTGTTAGAGTCGAGTGTACCCCCCCCTACAGGCAAAACTACTATTCAGAAAAATATCTAAAATTAAAGCACATATAATGAATTTAATAGGAAAACTATCACTACTACGTAGACTTCAGTGGTTCTTGAGTTACAATCGGTTTAAATGTTTAAACCTACCGATAACTTATTTGTGGTGGTGGTAAACTGACAACGACCTGTGTCGATGTATGGGGATAACAGTTTTTCAACAGCAAAGTTTGTCGCGAGACTAAATTTATTAGTACCTAACGGCTTTGGAACCCTAACCCTACACAGAGCATATTTCGACATCCTCGTGCCCGATTATTTGAGAACTTGTAATACCAAGGTGCTGGGGTCTGGTGAATATTTAAATATGAAACTTGTTTATTGAATGCGCTCAGAATTCGTATATGTAGTTTAAATCCCAACCTTGAACTTTAATCTCGATAGCGGTGAAGCAGTCATAACGATGCCGTAGAAACTAAGAATATTATTTTATAATTAAAATAATAAATACATAAATCAAGGTGCTGAAATTGCAAACATCGCTTAGTTAGGTATCGAACATTTTTTTATGGTAAGGAGTACTTACTGCTCACACTCGGGCCACCTGATGGGAAGTGGCATCTAAGACCCATAGACACATGTTTACATATTATTTAAGAGTACCTGACTAAAACTTCGATTTTCAAAAATCTTCAAAACAAGAACTTAACAAGAGAGACTGTCAACCGGAAGAGATCTCTGTTGGCCTAAGGCCGTTCCCGATATTGAATCTTTCTCTTTAGTATTTACTGAAGATATAGTGACCCATGTATCTTGATTTTTAGTCTCAAGGTCGACTAGGACTTCTGTATCGGATGAAGTGCCCTATTATTAGCCACCTATTAATTACTGGCCCCATGTACTTTAATATAGGGTAATAGAGACGATAATTCAACAATCACTAGGTGCCAGTAACTGGTATTTTACTTTTTTTGGTACTGGTAGTTTAGGCCAGTTATTAGGTGTTCTACATATGTGTTTAACAGTAGATAAGATTGAACATTGTACTTCATCGCCAATAAACTAATCACTAGCCAGAATTCATCCAAACAACAGGTAGCTGATAACTGACTGGTTGCATCATTGTTGACAGGACAGTATAGTCTTTATTATTTCTACTGAGCCGATCTTCTACACAAAGGCCATTGTTTGTAAACAATACCATTGTCTTTCTTTGTGTCCGTAACACCAAGCCGATTACATAAAAAAAAGTTAGAACAACATTGAATGTACATTGAATTATCAACCCTACTCTCTTAGTCAGTAGGTTTAAAATGTAAAGTGCCAGGATACAGATATAAGTCTTTATTATTTGAACTGTGCTTATTCTTTACACAATACTATCATCTACACAAAACTTATATCTGTATCCTGACACTTTACATTTTAAACCTACTGACTAAGAGGGTAGGGTTGATAATTCAATGTACATTCAATGTAGTTCTAACTTTTTTGTATGTAATCGGCTTGGTGTTACGGACACAATGAAAGACAATGGTATTGTTTACAAACAATGGCCTTTGTGTAGAAGATCAGCTCAGTTCAAATAGTAAAGACTATAACTATTGCACTTGGCCACGAATACGTACGTACCTATTAGCTGATTCTAAATATAGTTCTAGGTAAAATCAATACTTGAAGTGCACCTAGAAATTGCGCGCGGGAACCAGATGGCGCAACAGGCGGTGGTTTTAAAGTTCCGACGCCCTCCGATGAAAGTGGACCTACCTAAACATCCGGGTTGTTAGAAAGTGCAGCCGGGTTTCAGTGTCATGGGGAAGTTCAAGAACTCCCTCGCTTTATTAGGTACTTTTGAGTTCTCAGGATGTGTTCTAGTTCCTATAGGTACTTGGTTATTTTTAAAACACTTTTTACAGTAGCTCTGCCTACCCCACGAAGGCGTGAGTTTATTTACGTATGTATGCACTTTTTACAATATCTTGTATTGCCAGTGGCTGTTTATTCCCGGCGCATTCGTTCTTGCATGAGTTTTTTATAAAAGTAAAGAAAGTTGATAACTATTAATAAGATACATAGACCTATTTCGTTGTTAATTTGGCCGCATCCAGTTAATGAATACATAGACCTGTGGAGTGTTAAACATATCCTATTTCATATATTATGCCCTCCTATGCCCAAAGGCCATAATGCCGGCAGCTCACGGGAGATACCTCCGGTTTCCGGGGTGTTCATGGGTCACGTTTAATTTAAGTAAGAACTATCACGTGGCTTGCTTCTTCGTCTGCCTGGTCCTGTTAAAAAATACGTTTAAATAAATAAAGTAGTTCACATTCGACACCGTCGCGTTAGTCAAATTACTAGCATAGAGGCATTCCATCTTAGTCCTCAGGGTTGGCAACGCATTTGCAATCTTAGGATTGCATTGCAGTCTTGTGAATGCGAATGTCTATGGGTCACAGTTTCCACTTACCATCAGGTGACCTGTGTGCTCGTTTGTCTTCTCTATGCCATAAAAAAAGTCATTAGGTTGCACATAATACAGGAGTTCTTAACGAGTAGAATTACGACCTTAAGGCCGTAATAAATAGAAGAGGGTTTGATTAATTAACTAAACGTTTCAAGTTACTATTAATTATTGCCAATTTACTGTGCGTGTCATTTAAATTTTTGTGGCGTTGTCCGAATAGACGACCACTACAATATAAGTTTACTAGCGGCCCGCCCCGGCTTCTCTCGGGTGTGGTTTACTATGTTCATTCTAGGTTAAAGTTAATCCTAGTTATCATCATATCAAAAAAGAACATCGACATTACTAATAGAAAAAGCTATAGAACTTTCGGAAGAGTCTGTCTGCCGTTACTTCTCGCCTTTTTACAATCTTTTATTCATGATCTTCTTTGATTGATTGATGATTTTCTTTTTATTTGTTTTTTATGTGGGGGTCTAATTTTGGAAGTTTATTTTTAACCAGTTCCCGTTATAGGATTTGGCTGAAATTTGGTGCACAATGTAAACCCACAACCCACTGACAATGCAATAATAAAGTATAGTTAGAAAAAAAAGGTTGTCATAAAAGTGAAATGTTTCACAAAAACTTATTGTTTAAGTAAGTACCAACGGTAAAGACTGAAAACGTCATTATACGAAGTGTAAATATTAGTTTTTCCTATAATATAATTTATATATTAGATAATCGGATTTGAATACTTTTAATGCTTTGTTATGGAAAAAACGATAGAACATAACACTCGAGAAGTGAGTTTAGCTGCAGTCGGGTAAAAACGGATAAATAAATTTAACCAATTTAAATCTGATTTTTGCTAACATAATTTATAGTGTCAGCAGCTTTGAAACAACGGGAATCCCGTACAAATTTTCAACCCCTTTTTCATTCCCTTAAGGGATGAATTCCCATAAAAGGTTCAATTATATTTCTTTAATTCTTATTTCGTACCAGGAGCGTATATTTTAAATTTGATGTAAGTAATTTACTTCATAAATGACGTATCTCCCATACAAACTTTAATCCACTATTTCGATCCTTTAGAGATGAAATTGTAAAAATGAATATGTTTCCAGCCTCATATTTATAAGCCTTAATGCCAAATTTCATGTTCGTAGCTTTAAAAATGACGGACTTCCATACAATGGCCGATTTACCTCTAACTACCCTACCACTCTGGCCAACCACTATGGACGATTCTATAATGGTTTATCCCCTATTTCACCCCTTCAGGGGTTGAATTTCGAAAAAATCCTTCTTATTACTTGGTTACGTCAAAAACATACGCACTGTTAAAGCTTCAGTAGTTTCGGCTGTGCGTTGATGATGATGAGTAGGCTTGGGACTTTTGGATGCTCGCTATGGTTCTAGAATCCACGGAGTCGCCATTATATTAAAGTATTTTTTTTATAAGTCAAAGTCAAAGTGGATAAGTACATACAACTTGTATGTATATAATTACCAATAATAAAGTACTCTATTGCTAGTAAACAAAATAAACTAAAACAAATACAAAAACAAAAATGTCTTTTTCAATCTACTATTAGTCGCCGCTTCAAAATTTTTGATGAGGTACAGGCTTTTTGAATCAGTGCATCATAATCATCATCTATTACTATTTCATGTTCATCATTAAAATGGTACTAAGAATGGATCACTATTATTTTTTCTATATTTTAACTAATAAATTTATGATAAAATTAATTGCAGTCATAATAACGTGGTTATTACCTATCGATATAACAGCGTAAATCTAACATGTTTACTTTTACACTTTGACTTTGACTTCGAAAAATAATATTTTAACATAATGGCGACTCCGTGGAATCTAAAACCATAGCGAGCATCCAAAAGTCCCAAGCCTAATGATGAGTGACGCGCATTCCGGTTCTGTCTTTATTAATAGTACTTATAGATAATGGAAAATCCATTTTAACGTTTTAATCTTCTAAGATAATTGTCCCACAAACGGCGAAATTTGCTGAGCAAATAAGTGATTTATAAAGCAGTCGAAAAACAGGTATGGCGATATTGGCGATTCCACCCTGGGCAGCTAGCTGTCAACTGTTTTATATGTATCTCTTTCCTTTGCATTAACTTTGACTATGACTGTTGCTGTCTTCTTGAACGAGAGAATCGCTCATTGCCCGTCGCCCCTCGCTCCCTCGCTGTAAGTGGGACATCTGTCTAATTTTCAAGGTAGTATTTTATATATAGGTATACATCGGGTCGATGAATAAACGTTTTAAAACGGATGGCGACATTGGCGACACAATCAATCTGTTTTTCATAAACGCGCAATAGCTAAAGTATGCTGTAAATATGCTCTGGCCTTATCTGTCATTGTGACATTAGAATTAGACAAAAAGGGACAAATAATACTTTAAGTAAAATAGATTTATCGTTAATTTATGCATAAGGGGTTTAGTCTTTAGTTTGCAGTCTTGATTGAGTCTCCTGTCTTAAGATGGCCTATGTACGTTTGCATTGTATTGCAAAAAAAAAGTCTCAATTAAAGATACTAATAAAAGCTATCAACTGCTATAATTAGATCCCTCAAATTTCAGTGTACATAGCCCTCCGGCTGATGCAAGCCGTGACGGCGCGAGTGAACGCTGTATGTCTCCGCTACCTGGACAACTCGCGGCTGGACTCGCTGCCGCCCCCTCCACCCCCCCACCTGCAGGAGCTGAAGACCGTCTCCGCGGCCACCAAGAACTCACGCCGGGTCATGGAGGACCGGCACGTGGAGATCGGCAACCTAGAAGCCATGTTTGGAATTGAGGTAAGTTAGAATATTTCGTCAATGGTTGCTGATGTATGTAGGGCGAGCTGCTCTGCTGCTGCAACGTGCTTTAAGATATCGGATCACAGCTCTATTGAGGCGTGCTCATATATTTTTGAACATCTGCTCTACTTACTCGTATATATTCTGCCCTCCTAAGCAGAAAAGGCGTATCTACTATATGAACTGTAATGAAAATCCAACCTTATTATAACCCCTGAGAGTTTAATATGCTTCTATGAATTAATTGCACATGCGCCTTTTCTCCGTAGGAGGGCAGTATTTAATGCCGACTGTACTCCAACAAGCCTAGACTAGAGCTTAGTAAATGAGCCGGCAGGTCCAAATAGCAAATAGAAATGAACAAGGGCGTAACTAGGATTTCGTTAATGGGGGCAGGCACAGTACACAAAGTTTGTTATGGTTTTGTGCGGCCTACTTACTGAATTATTGTCTTTATCTTTTTATCTTTATTACATAATATATGGCTACCTGCGTAATATTTCTTCACGGTTTGTGATCATTCCTGCATCTTCTAGGAGGGTCTTGCCCGTACCTTGCTACGCCCTTGGAAATGAAATACCATTAAAAACTTTGATAGCGCTTGTATAATATAGCGATATATTAACGGGATAAATGAGGGAATAGCAGGGGAAGCATCCTACGCGAACGCGTGCGATGTCGCATCGTTCTCTACTATTTCATATGCATACACCTCCTCGTAAGACTTGGTAGAAAGAAATGCTAAAGTACTTATTACTTAAGTTAAAATAAAATTGTATAGTTTGTTTACAATCAGTAGGAAGGTATTTATTCATTAGGCACAATATGGTACGAGGGCAGAGTGAAGTCTGGAAAAAATTAAACAATTTTTTTTTTTGGTCCAAGTAAATATTTATTTTTCAACGTAGTCCCCATGTAACTCAATACACTTGGTCCATCGCTTTTCTTGCTTTTCGATTCTTTCCGTACAGTACGATTTCTCCAACCCTTCAAAATACGCATTGGTTTCTGCGATGATTTCTTCGTTGGAACCAAATCTTTTTCCACCAAGCCATTTCTTTAAGTTTGGGAAAAGAAAATAGTCGCAGGGGGCTAAATCTGGAGAATAAGGCGGATGCGGGAGCAATTCGTAACGCAACTCGTGGATTTTAGCCATAGCAACTGCACAAGTGTGGACCCGTGCGTTGTCTTGGTGAAAAATGATTTTCTTTTTCGCCAAATGGGGTCGTTTTTCCATTAAAACTTCATGAAATCGCTGTAATAAGTTGGCATAATATTCGCCGTTAATCGTTTTACCTTTCTGAAGGTAATCAACATATATTACACCACGAGCATCCCAGAAGACAGTAGCCATAAGTTTATTCGCCGATAAAACTGCTTTGGCCTTCTTTGGTGCAGGTTCACCTGAAGCAATCCATTGTTTTGACTGCTCCTTGGTTTCTGGTGTATGATGATGAATCCAGGTTTCGTCAACAGTTATGAAACGACGCAAGAAGTCCTTTTCATTACACCTAAACTTCGCCAAACATGCCTCTGACAGGGTCACCCTAGTGCGTTTTTGATCTACTTTGAGCAATCGCGGCACCCAACGGGCGGATAGCTTCTTCATATCCAAATAAGTGTGAAGGATATTACGAACCCGTTCGTCTGAAATGCTTACAATATCAGCTATCTCACGGACCTTTATTCTTCGGTCGGTCAATACGATGTCATGGATTTTGGTGATCATCTCTGGTGTAGTGACCTCAACTGGGCGTCCGGGTCGGTCGGCGTCAGCAGTGCTTGTACGGCCACAACGAAAATCCGTAAACCACTTGTGGATCATTTTAATCGATGGAGCAGAGTTCCCGTAATATTTGTCAAATTTTTTTTTTTGGATCCGTTATGGTTTTTTCGCAAAAAATAATGTTTAATCAGAACACGAAACTCACTTTTCTCCATGTTTGCAAACACCGAAGTGATTGTTTCTTTTTCATAGCTGTCAAAAAAAAACTAGTCGTGTGAACTGGCTGAAAATATACGATTTACCTCCACAAAGGCAGCATTACAAATTGACATTAATGAATTTGTGAAGAAAATACCTTTAATATGATTTTTACCAGACTTCTCACTCTGCCCTCGTATTTTATCAGAATAACCTATCTGTTTATCTCTACTCTTTCTCAAGTTATTCCCGCACCGAAAACCCCGGGGTTTGCATATGATCGATGATCGTAATGTGCACCGAGCCAGTGGCTGAACTTTCGCCTATTGCACTACTTGATTTAAATGAATCCTGTTTGGAAAATATTTAATGTGCATGATTATTCTACGTCACGCTTTTGTGGATGCCAGTGCCAGCGCATAAACTGAGTAATTTATTGCCGACCAAGTTTTCCTGTTTTCGTATGTGTGTACATAGGTCGTCATATATCCATAAACGCTTACCTACTTTTGTCCCAAACAGTTGCCTAGAATGATTTTTCTAGGATTATTCCATTTTGACTTTGAAAGGGCAAGGTACAGAAGAGTGTAGCTACTTATAAGGTAGGCTGTACCTCTATCCCACTTGCTCTCATACACTCTTATGCAAGTCTAACCGAGATTACCCAAACCCGAAATACTTTTAATACTTCTTGCACTGCTCGTATTATCTCTTTCTTTACGGGTAGCGGCTTGTATCCACCAATAAAATTGTAATACAGATAAATTAGCTTTTCATATTAATATCGTAAACTAGCTGTTGCTCGCAACTCCGTCCGCGTTGAAGTCGTTTATCTCGTTTAAAATACACTGTGTTCTTTCTCGGGGTTTAAGATATCTCCATACCAAATTTCATCGACACAGACAGCACAGACAAGAGTCAATTTCGCATTTACGATATTAGTTTACATTGTAAATAAGTCATTAAAAAAGTTATCTATATTGTAGGTCTACTTGCTTTTCCAATACCCTTACTATGCATAAATAGATCCATATGGACAAACGGCCTATAACTGTAAGTTGCCGTCCTGTCCCCAAGGGAACGGTGGCACTCGGCAACTTGATAATCATATTTATCGCTTCCGATCGTTACTTTGTATTTTTGTAGTATAAATATTTATTGCATATTGCACTCCAAAAAAGAAAAGACGCATGTGAGATACAATTTCTTTTCCACACGTACCTTTATTTCTTAGTAGGGTTTCACATTTACTTGGAGCTAATCAGTGTGCCTGCGGGGTCGTGCGTGATCGTGATTTTCCCAACTCAGTAAAAGATTGAGATTCTATTAGTATAGTGATTTTTGAAACAATTAACGTTTAGCATTTTATTGAAATAATGTTTACTAAAAGTCATTAAAACTGGCACTTCCTAAATTTAATCGTTAAGAGGATTGTGAAGCTACGATTGAATCGCGTAGCTGTCAAATTTTTTACATGAAAATTTAGCTCCAGACGATAACGTTTCTCACTCCCTTAATCCATCCATAATAGAGTTCGAGTTTTGCATAATATATTCAACGTAATCAAAAATTGAAAAATTGGACTAGGTTTTAGGCGAGTGAAAAGTTATCGCATTTTGTATGGAAGTTTACAATCTTCGTAAAACCGATTTAACTTCAACTTCGTTCCTCTATGTAAAGGGAGCCGAGAAAGTGTTCCGCTTTGTAAATATGGGGACCCGCCCCTTTAAACTCATCTGCTCTAGACCAGTAATTTAGATAGTTGTATAGACCGCGACAAAATAATAATAAACAGGAGCTAGCCCAAAGACACTGGAAATGTCTATGATCTTCAAAACACACTTACTGTGCACTTACATACATACATACATACCTTCACGCCTGTAATCCCAAAGTGGGGTAGGCAGAGCTACAGAATTACCTACAACTTTAAAAACTTGTTGATAATTCTGTAACGACATTTTGCACAAATAGGCTAAGATGTTTGCCAGCGTATTAGTGACAGGTTGCAAGCCCATCGCCTAACAGTACTACAAGCCTATATTCCCTTAGTCGCCTCTTACGACATCCACGGGAAGACATGGAGTGGCACTATTCTAACCCGGCAACCACACGGGCACTTAAAAAAAGATACCTGCTTATAAATGTTTTTGTATCGTTTCCAGTCGTCAAAGCCCACCAGTTTCTACGCCGTATACGACGGGCACGCCGGCTCGGCGGCGGCGACGTACTGCGCCGCGCACCTGCACCAGTACTTGGTGGAGAGCCCGCACTTCGCCACGGACCTGCCCAGGGCGATGCGCGACGCGTTCCTGCGCACCGACGCCGAGTTCATCAGGAAGAGCAACCAGGAGGTTAGTACGAATTTTATGAAGTGACCCGAGTAGCAAAGATATGTGTTTAAAAAGTTCTTACCATCAGCTGAAGATAGATTGTTTTAGATAGTTGTAATTATTGGTGGTAGGACATTGTACAGAGTCCGTTCGGATAACCACCATCATCTTATCCTTTTACCTACCGGCAAACAGCAGTGTTCGCATTCTTTCGCAGTATATTAAGTCGCATATAGAGCCATTCCATCTCAGTCCTCAGGGTTAGCAACGAATTTGCGGTATAAGGATTTCAGCCTTAAGAGTGTAGTCTTGAGAATGAATTCCTCTTTGCCATAGAAAAGAAATCATGCATGAGAATGTAACTGCGCCCCTAAAGCCCGATTTCCATTGGTCAAGGACAGTGGCAAGGACAGTGCCAAGGACAGTGGAGTGGCAAAATAGAAAACGATTCTATTCGGATCAACCGGCAAGCCAACTTGACTCACCACTGTCCGATCGGTTTGCACTACTGTACTATACACTGTCACTTGCCCGCACTGTCCACTGTTCTTGACCAATGGAAATCGGGCTTAACGGCTCGTATTTGAAACGTTTGAAAGTTCATTCGTATTTTCCCATTAAATCAATGCAAAAGCTTATACTAAGGAAAGGTAACGATGAAAAGTGCACCTACGGGGAATCAACTAACTAAACCCTGTTGCAAAGAAAACGGGCACTTGAATTTTCAATTAATTTTAACATACTGTAACTAAATGAGACAAATATTATTTGTATTAAATTATTATTTCTCTTCGTAAATATCACATTACTGCAGAGACCGGGAAAATGGCTGTTGCGGGATGAGTAGAGTTACCGTAGGTGAGACGCAGTCGAGGCCGCGTTATATACGAGTCCAGCAACCGCCCCTTCCGGCTGAGGCTTCTATAGTGCTTTTCCTCAACAATGCGAGAAAATATAACACAATTATTAATATATTTTTCATCTCACTAGCTCGGAAAGCCCTTTTTGTTTGTTTGTTTGAAGAAAGAGTTTTGATATTTGAAGGCAGCTTAAGTGATATAGCTAACAAAACGTAAAACGTTAAAAGTGCTGTATATTTAATTCCGCACTTTAGCTCAATTCCGCATTTTGCACGGATTTCCGTAATTCCACAGGTGTTATTATACGTCTTCATCACTCGAATCACTCATTTTTAATAACAAAACAAACTAGAAAAACATGCGAATATTTAACGTTGACGGCTTAATTGAAAAGTTTTAACTTTTTTTATATTATTTCGGATGCATTTTGTTCGCACATCGACTTACTTGGACTGTCAGAACATTTTATCAGTTTTTACAACAAGAATGAAGGTTAATGTTGAATGCTGATATTTATGAATTAAAGTAAAGTTGTAAGACTGTATTTAGTGTTTTTTACTCGATGCAATTAATTAATTGTGATGTTAAAAATTCAGCACTTTTAACGTTTTACGTTTTGTTAGTGTCAAATATCACTTAAGCTGCCTTCAAATGTCAAAACTCTTTCTTCTCATGCGCATGTGGATAAAAAGCGATTTTATCAATAGATATCAAACAAACAAAAGGGCTTTCCTAGCTAGTGAGCCTTGGGGGAGGCCTATGTCCAGCAGTGGACGTCTTTCGGCTGACATGATGATGATGAGCTAGTGAGATGAAAAATGTATTTTCTTTATTTCGTAGCTCAAAATCTCATTTAGTAACATTAAGGTCACAGCTCATTAGACCCACCCGGAACCCGACCCGCACCGCATTGCCTCGCGATTATACTATCCGCAAAATTAAGTAGCCCGCTCCATGAGGCCGTGCAGGTGCGAAAGAGATAGCATGATTCCGATGATTTATGACCCGACTCGCAACTTAGTTTTGCGGATACAGTATAGTATTAGTACATTGTGCATCAAGGGTAGTAAGAAGGGGATTACTAACGAGAGTGTTAGAAGCCCGAAGCCGAAGGCTATAATGGTGGTTGATGCGCTTGCTCCGTACATGCACTTGGATAAGATGGAAGTAGACGTACACTGAAAGACCAATGAAAACTGGTGTACACTTACAAATTTACGTACAAAATCACTTGATTGCATTGCTTGTGAAAGTGTTGAATCGTCACATAAAAAAAAAAATACTGCTGTAATGTTATATTTAGGAAACTTGAAGGCACTTTGTGTTAGGAAACAAGGCCCTTTGACCCATTTTTTTTGAGTGTTAATTTTCTTTTCCTGTTGACTAACACGTGGAAACTAGTACGTTGGGTATGAAAGAATTTCTGGGTGACTCAGATATTGCGGCGTGGTGATACATAACCTGTGACTCGGATACGATTCACCTGTACCCAATAAATCCTTATGGCCAGATGATTCCATTGCGACATTTGTCAGATATTGTTTGAATCTATGTATACAAATCGTAATTAAAATGTAAGGACTTTTATTGTATTTATTGTGTAGGTTAGGTAATTAATTAGGTATGTCCTTCGGAAAATATGCTAATGAATCAGTATAAATTTACCTTTTTAATGCCATAGTTGGCAGGATACTGTTTGTCCATTATAGTGCGCCGTACTGTTTGGAAATATCGCCAAACATTGTCTGAGTCACGGTCACTCAGCAGCATATATATGAAACTGGCCAAGAATGTTTTTGCCGGCTTGATCTAAACTTCCTAATCGATAACATTTGTTTCTAATCCTGAAGAAGAAATATCTCATGTATAGTTCGTTCGTTCAAATAGTTTGCATGCTTTAATGTGCCGCTACAATTGTTACAAATGTGTCTGTTACTTCATGGATGTTTTCTATGTATTTAAGTATATATTTCTCTATATAAGTATTTATATCGTTGTCTAGTACCCATAGTACAAGCCTAGAGCTTAGTTTGGGACTAGGTCAACTGGTGTGACATTATCCCCTGATATTTATTATTATTTGATTTATGTAGGTATCGTTCGTCCATCTATTGCCTACTTTCCAGCCTTGGTAAAAAGTATTAACAAAGCCGGTTGTGATTGCAGCGTGCGTGTGGCGGCAGCACGGCGGTGGCGGTGGGCGTGCGCGGGCGCCAGCTGCACGCGGCGTGGGCCGGCGACTCGCTCGCGCTGCTCGCCAAGCGCATGCGGCTCATGCAGCTCGTCCGGCCACACAAGCCTAGCAGACAGGTACCTACCTAGCTCTAGCATCTACTCTCGGGTGTAATAGAGTTAAGAGCATTTATTTCGTATGGTTTTATCACGCTGAATATGTTGAAAGTATGGTTCAGGAAATATGAATTGGCCGTCTATAATCTTCACTAAGAACTTTTTGTTAATATCAAATAAAAAGTAATCGTACAACTGCCCTGGTTCTTCAAACAGCACGGTGGGTTGAAAGGTTAAGGTCAAGGTTAGGTTCGGTAAGTCTTAACACGGAAAAAATGATCGCAAAGTAGATAACAGACGGCCTAGTACATTTTGATGCGAGTGCGGAAAGTATCTCATTTTACACGAGTCCCGAGGTGTCTTGGCCCGAGCTGCAAGCGAGAGACAACAACAAGACTCGGGACGAGTGAAAATGATAGTTCTACACGTGTACCAAATGAGTTTTTTTAATACATTTGCGAAAAAACGTGTATCTGTGAATACCATGTGGGTATATGTGTTTTTGTCCTCTTCCCCCCGGACCTTTGATGTGAGCTTAACTTGTGAACACACTGTCCGAAATTACTTAAATTTTAATAAAGTTACTAAAACAAAAATTATCACGTGAAATACTGGAAGTGCATAAACGTACTTTATTTAAACATGCTAACTCTTTGGTTGGATGCACGGTTTAGTTATATTTAAACAAATGGAAAAGTAAAACGAACTGGTGCGAAATAGGAAAACTAAAGAGCACTAGTTCGAAAAAATTCAACTTTTCACCCGATATACAGCTACGAAAAGTACCACTTTTTGAGTAACTTGTTAAAAGTTCGCTTTCAATCTAGGCTCTGTTTAAAAGATTTCAATAGAGCCCTGGTCGTCATTGAGCAGCAAAATATTGAATTCATACACACATACCTTCACGCCTGTAATCCCAGAGTGGGGTAGGCAGAGCTACAGAATTACCTACAACTTTAAAAACTTGGTGATAATTCTGTAATATTAAGTAATTGAATTTATTGAATTCAATTCAATTCAAAATCATTTATTTTAAACAAATGACACCTCTTTTTGTTTGGGGGTCGGAAACATTTCTTTTACAACTCTACATTACTGAAATGATTAATTGTTTACAAAATTCTTAATTATCTCAAACTGTGCGTTGTCTGTCAGTATTATAACATTATAAATGTAACTATTTATAACACAAGCTTTTTATTTACTACAAAAAGCTTGTTTGTGTGTATGTAAAAAATTACAAGACAATATTCAACTGTTTCATTATTATTTCGTTTACTTTATCATTCGAAAATCGGTTAACAAAGAAGCAGGTGTCGTTAACCTTTATCTTCAGAAGAAAGAAGAAGATTAACAATAACAACAAACTTTAACGGCAAAAATTAAACTCAACCACTCGATACGATGAATGATTCTGGGACAACTAGGTACCTAGAACGTATCGCATTCGCAACACGCACGACATAATAGTGACGTTTTAAAACAAAGATGAACAAACAAGGTAACGGCACACATATTAAGCGACCAATTGAAATTTCAAAATGCCCAATCCGTATAACGAAACGGATTCCGTGTAACAACGGGGGTAGGGCATTTTTGCACACGTTTTTGGTCATAATCATTTTGTTTTCATAAAATTGTTATTCATCATTTTTACTATAGATACGAACTTTTACGACCCGTAAACGTGGAGATAAGGCTAGGCTAGTTAGTTTTGATTTATAAAAATCCCGAAAAAGTTACAGTTACTGATAAATTACGTTATGAACTCCGATGATTGTGACTTATATAATATATAACATTACATGAGTAAAAATTATTGTGGGAGTCAATATTTACCCTGTTCCGGGAAAGAATCTCTTTATAGCCTGACCAGAAAAATAAAAATCCTCGCCATATTGCGGAAATCATATGAACTGACATTTCTATTGCAATTCACGAAACAATGATGACAAATAAGTCCCCGCGTACAAAAATATGTACATAATACGGCCATTGCAATAAAACATCAATTGTAAAGAAGATAAAGTAGAATCCAGAAGAATCTATAGAAGTGGTTGCCGGGTTCGAATAGTGCCACTCCATGTCTTCCCGTGGATGTCGTAAGAGGCGACTTAGGGAATATAGGCTTGTAGTACTGTTAGGCGATGGGCTTGCAACCTGTCACTAATACGCTGGTAAACATCTTAGCCTATTTGTGCAAATTGTGGTTACTGAATTGACAACAACTTTTTGAAGTTGTAATTCTGTAGCTCTGCCTACCCCACTCTCTGGGATTACAGGCGTGAAGGTATGTGTGACTGTGTATGTATGTATAAAGTAGAATTTCTCTAGTTTTTATGAATGGCAATTAAATTAGAAAATATACTTTATTGCAATCCCAATAAGTTTATTTTCCACTGGCAAATTTCGTTGTATGGTGGGTCTTAGGAGGATATATTGATATCCGATTGGAGTTAATAGTTTGTGAATTTTATTGCAAATGTTAACATGCAAATTTTATTAATTACTAAAACCAGTTCTGACAATTTCTTATAAAAGTTTGAATGCCAGACGAAACGCCATTTTGTTGATATCCATAACATATCCATAATTGAACGTAACCATGGTAACCAAATAACAAATCTATGGATATGCACCTTCTATTTTTAATAATATAACATTCCAAATGTTATTTAAAACCTACTACACTCGCGAGCAAAAAAATCGACTCAAGCTGCACGCTTGGGTTCTCCGTCCAGTATTTCTTGACCCATCCATGATATATTAATAAAAATGGTATCAAACGAAAGGTGATAATGTAACGATTAAAAAAATGAAAAACCGTGGAAATCCATCCACGGTTTTTCAAGTTATGCCTTATTTTCCGATATGTGGGTCATTTACTCGTTCCGAAACGTACGAGTTGTGCCCCCCTTTGACCCCTATAAATAAGGGGGTGGAGGGGGAAATGTCATCAGTCACTTATCAGAAGTTGACCGGTACACATCTCTGCTAACGACCCTACTCAGAAGCCTTGGAGAAAATGGATACCACCATGACTGAAGCCGCAGTCGTGGCCTTGCTGGAAGAGGGACACAACCAACGCTTTGTGGCTGACCAGCTGAATTTAAGCCAGTCAGCAGTATCCCGAGTCTACCGACGGTATCGGGAGACTGGGGCCTTGGTACGAAGACCAGGTTCTGGCCGCCGGAGGTGCACATCTGAGAGGGATGACCGCTTTATGGTCACTCTCCTCTCTCAGAAATCGGCACCAGACCGGCGTTTCCATCCAGCAGCATCTTCAGGATGTAAGAGGGGTTACTGCTAGCGAGTGGACAGTAAGGCGAAGGCTTAAGGAAGCTAACCTGATCCCGAAACGGCCCGCCACGGGCCCCAGACTGCTCCCACGTCACCGCCAAGCACGCCTGGAATTTGCTCATCAGCACAAAAACTGGACCATTGAGCAATGGACCCCAGTTCTTTTTTGCGATGAGTCCAGGGTGAGCTTGAATGGCTGTGACAGACGGGGGAGGGTCTACAGGAGGTCAAGGGAACGGTACGCACAGTGCTGTTTCAGGGAAACAGTTGCCTATGGAGGGGGTTACGTCATGGTGTGGGCGGGCATTTCCATGGAAGGGCGTACCGAGCTCGTTTTTGTACCTGGTGGGGGCCGTGGCGGTGGTTTGACCGCTGCCAGGTACATCACCGAGATCCTTGAGGAGCATGTTACTCCTTACGCCGGTTTTTATGACGAGGGGTTCGTCCTAATGCAGGATAATGCCCCTTGTCATACCGCAAGGATCACTCGGGCCTACCTTGCCGAGGTCGGCATACCCACCATGGACTGGCGAGCTCTCAGCCCGGACCTGAATCCCATTGAGCATGTCTGGGACTACCTGAAAAGACAAGTTCGGAAGAGAGAACCAGCTCCGTCAAATGTTACGGAGCTGAAGGCAGCTCTGCAGGAGGTGTGGGATGTCATCCCCCAGGAGCTTCACAAAAAGCTCATCAGATCGATGAAAAACCGCCTGGATGCTGTGATAAGGGCTAGGGTGGAAATACAAAATATTAAATTAACAAATAAAATCTTATTTTTCTTAAAATGCCGTTTATTTCACGACCTCCTTTTAATTTTCATAGTATTTTTTTTATTCGTCTTTGCAAAACCTGGCCCCATCAGTTGTGGAACCTGGCATGACTGAAAATTATACATTTTTGAAATTGTTACTTTGTCAGCTTTCGTTTGATACCATTTTTTTCAAGATATTTTGGATGGGTCAAGAGATACTGGGCGGAGAACCCAAACGTGCAGCTTGAGTCGATTTTTTTGCTCGCGAGTGTATTACAAATGTAATTAGAAACATATAATTAATCCATAATAATTTGGGTTTTTAATATACGTAATTGCAATTGACATTAAAATATTTTTAACGGTTTGTATACAAATTAGGATGTCAAGTGTTCACTAATCGCCAAGACTGATATCCGGAATGACCGTATCCATGGTAATAACAATGCTATAATAATTATTATAGAACTGTTATTGCCATGGCAAAGCTAATTATATAATTGTTTTCCTGCTTTGTTTACGCTATAGGTGGTATTCTGATACCGTTAAGGATATCAATATTAACGTTTATAGTTCGCGAGTAGGACAACACTTTATTGTACTAAAACAATTACATTACACAAATATTAAAATTACAAAAAGTAGTACATAGGCCAACTTATCCCGCAAGGGATCTCTTGTTTATTAATTAACTGATCTGCTGATAGAGTCTGAAGGTGCCAACAGGATCACCGTCTGTAATTACGTTAATGTAGCCCTACAGAGGTTAAAAACTTGAGATTGGTATTACCTAACCGTTTATTCTGTACTCTGTACTAAATATGTTTTGTTAAAAACTCATTTATTTATTGTTCGCAGGATGAAAAAGATCGAATAATAGCAGGCGGTGGGACAGTTATGTTCTGGGGCACCTGGCGAGTCAATGGACAGCTGGCGGTTTCCAGGGCAATTGGTAAGTGCCTATTTTTATTTTATTATGGCATAGGGAGGCAAACGAGCACACAGGCCACCTGATGGTAAGTGGAAACTGTGACCCATAGACATTCGCATTCACAAGACTGCAAATGCACTGCCAACCCTGAAGACTAAGGGTCTCCCCAAACCAGTCGACGCCGTTTCGGCAAATCGCGTACGGAAAAAGCTTTATGTAAACGCAATAAGAGCGAATAAGACGTCAATGGGCTCGGTCGGTTTCGACGGGAAAACGGCGTTTTGCTGTAAAGCTGTTCGCATCTGTACGACGCTGTTAGCAGCCGTACGCACACGTTCGCATTCATAAATCTCCGAGTACCGCCGTTCGTTTCCAATCACGGCCGAGTACCTACGATAAGGACCGGTCAGAGCTGGCGGAAGCCGTTCAGCGTCTTCGACGGCCGAACATAGCCGGCGACGGCCGAACAGAGCCGATGACGGCCGAAGTAGCTACTGATGCGTTTGTATTTAATTTATATTTGTATTGTATTTAATTATGTGAAGGAAAATAATCTAACACGTCTGTCCGATTCCCAACTCACGTTGTTACTAACAACCAGTCTCCAAAAATGAGATTTACGATTGCCGATCACCCGCTGTTGCCTTCATCTGTTCATCCGACTCAACGGCTGTACGCGTGCTGTCTGACGTCTCGACGGCAGTACAGAGCATGGGAGAGCCGACCGTCGCTTTACAACTGTTGCGATAGCAAATCGCAGGCGATCGGGCGTCTCTACGGCCGCAAGGAGGATGAGACTGCTGAACGCAGGTGTCCAACCGCGGAGACGGCCGATCGGCTAAATGCGAATAGTGTGGTGTAAAACACTCGGCGAAAGCCGACTCCGCGTCGACTGGTTTGCGGAGACCCTAAGATGGAATGCCTCATACATACATACATAACTTCACGCCTGTAATCCCAGAGTGGGGTAGGCAGAGCTACAGAATTACCTACAACTTTAAAAACTTGTTGTTAATTCTGTAACCACATTTTGCACAAATAGGCTAAGATGGTTACTAGCGTATTAGAATGAATGAAAGTAATGCCTCTAAGCTAGTAATTTCACCTATTAAGTTAAACTAACCTGTGGGCCTAACCAAGTAATATTCGCGTACTGTCTTACGTTCTCCTGTGCCATAGATTTGGTCAGATTTTTACATTTGCTAGCTTTCATAGAACTTTGCTGCTTTGTTTTGCCTACCTTTTATACTAATCTGTAGGATGGAATAGATGTACGAATGTCAAAGAAGTAAAAAAAAAAAATATATATAGGCCGTGCAGAGTTTGTAATTTGTATCAAAATAATAATTATTAAAAGAAAACGAGTTTAATACGGTGTTAATATGAGCTGTTTCGGGATCCTAGATTGATCCTACTATAGCATTTGAAGTATGATCAATTACTTATTGTATTCGACATTATTTTTACGCGACAGCCAAAACAAAATTAAAAGATTTAGGATTCTAATTACACTTAACCGATTATAAACTATATAGTATTTTCAAACTGTCAAAACAGTTTCTACCGTATTTGGTGCGAATTTTCATCGCTAGGGGACGGAACCAATACTTTTTATCCTGCCAGTAATAATAATTTACATCAAAACCTTAGTCTTGTTTTAACAGGATGTTGAATGCTTCATTAACTTTAAACTATACTAATGCCCGATACAGGTCCTTACTGTGTGTTATCGTTATCGATTAAATTAAATCCTTTCTACGCAACAATAATCGCTGCGTGACTAAATGCTTGTTGCATTTACCGAGGAGGTTTTAATTAAAACTTGAATCTTGCAACGCCATGTACGCTCAAATTACCAAAAAAAAAACCCTATCAATGAAACGTCGCCTATTTTGAAATAAAAACATTGTGCAAAACGGAATATCATGAACTTTCACTGTTTTGCACCATACTACTCGTATATGAGCCTAGCGTTTGAAACGGTAATTGTTATTGGTGCTAAATGGTTTAAGCTTCCGGCCAAATGTTACTGTCTTGACAGTTAATTGAAATATGTATAGATAGCATTGTAAATATTGTATATAAATTAAATCATCATCATCATCATCATCATCATCATCATCATATCAGCCGAAAGACGTCCACTGCTGGATGTAGGTCTTCCCTAAGGATCTCCACATGGTTGGTTTTGTGATACTCGCATCCATCGGCTTCCCTCGATCGTCGGTCCACCTCGTGGAAGGCCTACCAACACTTAATAAATAAGCACGGAGAGAACGTAAGTGCCTAATTTTTTTTTGTAAATTGATTTAAAGGCCGTGCCAGGATAAGCTAAGAGATTTTGCCCCCCTTGAGTTTGGGGTTGTAATTTTTATAGATTGTGTGGCTCTGCATTAGTAATTGTTTTGCCAAATTTGAGCACCCTAAATATCATAGTTTTCGTTTAAAAAAAAAAAAATATATTTAATTTTTCTTTGATATTTTTTTTTCCTGTTAACCGATTTTAATGAGCTTGGCATATAATGTACATTTAACCAAGATGATCAAATGGCCATAATTATATTTTCATTATGCCATAGAAAAAAAATTAAAAAAACCCATTCAAACTTTTCAGTTTTTTTTTTTTATCACTTCCATGTTAGAGACCGCTCTAATTTTTTCACTGGTAAAACTCCCACTAACGTCCTATAATATGTATTTTTTTCAAAATTTTTGCTAAGGGAGAACATGGAGTTATCTTGACATGAAATTCTTTACATGAGCATTTCTAAAAAAGTTTGTACATTTCATTCACGACTTTAATTTGCAAAAAAAATTGCAGGTTGGTAGAGTGAATGAAGCTGAGCCTAAATAACATAGTCTCCCAAAATGTCCTCATACATTTGTATGAAACTTTCCTTTTTTGTTACCATGAACCAAAGAAAGTTAGTAACAAAAAAGGAAAGTTTCATACAAATGTATGAGGACATTTTGGGAGACTATGTTATTTAGGCTCAGCTTCATTCACCCTACCAACCTGCAATTTTTTTTGCAAATCGAAGTCGTAAATGAAATGTACAAACTTTTTTAGAAATGCTCACATACATTTCCTAGAACCGCTATAATTTAAATCGGAATGATTGCAACCTCTTTAGAGGAACGTACATGTTGCATATGAAATACTTACTGGCCACTTACATTTCAACTTTTTAAAGAAGTAAAAAAAAAGACAACAAAAAGAACTCCTTCCAATTGTCGTGCGTTGGTAACATAATATAAACCATTCCAATATGAATTCATTATCAAAAACCACTGCAATACAACGCGTTTTCCGTAAAAAAGTTAAAACGCTGTATTGTCTCGCAATGAAAACAATTCTGCAAAGTATAAACGAACAATACGATTTCTTTAATAATACACTTCCAATTTTTGATCAGGTAAATGTCACAAAGGCATATTGTGCATTTGTATAGTAATTAATAGGTACTTAATTTTAAATAGGTAGTTTAAATAATTAGTAGTAGAAGTAGTAGTAGTAGTAAACTCTTTATTGTAAGTACACACAAATAATTACCTATGTTTTTTTATCATTTAGATTGAAGACATGCATGTTAAGTTATACTACCTGAGACTCCCAAATTACATATCCGTGGATAAACATAGGTAATTATTTGTTTGTACGTACAATAAAGAGTTTTACTACTACTACTACTTTTACTACTAATTATTTAAACTACCTATTTAAAATTAAGTACCCATTAATTACTATACAAATGCACAATATGCCTTTGTGACATTTACCTGATCAAAAATTGGAAGTGTATTATTAAAGAAATCGTATTGTTCGTTTATACTTTGCAGAATTGTTTTCATTGCGAGACAATACAGCGTTTTAACTTTTTTACGGAAAACGCGTTGTATTGCAGTGGTTTTTGATAATGAATTCATATTGGAATGGTTTATATTATGTTACCAACGCACGACAATTGGAAGGAGTTCTTTTTGTTGTCTTTTTTTTTACTTCTTTAAAAAGTTGAAATGTAAGTGGCCAGTAAGTATTTCATATGCAACATGTACGTTCCTCTAAAGAGGTTGCAATCATTCCGATTTAAATTATAGCGGTTCTAGGAAATGTATGTGAGCATTTCTAAAAAAGTTTGTACATTTCATTTACGACTTCGATTTGCAAAAAAAATTGCAGGTTGGTAGGGTGAATGAAGCTGAGCCTAAATAACATAGTCTCCCAAAATGTCCTCATACATTTGTATGAAACTTTCCTTTTTTGTTACTAACTTTCTTTGGTTCATGGTAACAAAAAAGGAAAGTTTCATACAAATGTATGAGGACATTTTGGGAGACTATGTTATTTAGGCTCAGCTTCATTCACTCTACCAACCTGCAATTTTTTTTGCAAATTAAAGTCGTGAATGAAATGTACAAACTTTTTTAGAAATGCTCATGTAAAGAATTTCATGTCAAGATAACTCCATGTTCTCCCTTAGCAAAAATTTTGAAAAAAATACATATTATAGGACGTTAGTGGGAGTTTTACCAGTGAAAAAATTAGAGCGGTCTCTAACATGGAAGTGATAAAAAAAAAAAACTGAAAAGTTTGAATGGGTTTTTTTAATTTTTTTTCTATGGCATAATGAAAATATAATTATGGCCATTTGATCATCTTGGTTAAATGTACATTATATGCCAAGCTCATTAAAATCGGTTATCAGGAAAAAAAAATATCAAAGAAAAATTAAATATAATTTTTTTTTTTTTAAACGAAAACTATGATATTTAGGGTGCTCAAATTTGGCAAAACAATTACTAATGCAGAGCCACACAATCTATAAAAATTACAACCCCAAACTCAAGGGGGGCAAAATCTCTTAGCTTATCCTGGCACGGCCTTTGTAAAATGACTTAAAAAGGCATGTGGTTTTCCTTATTCAATCAAAAACTGACGAATTTAGGCTGGAGAGACAAATTTAGACTTCGGGTCTCTTTCATTTCCGTGCGCCCCGCCCCTCTCGCCATTGCAATAATGATGAGTTTAGTATTGCGTCAGAAATGTAAGCACGTAATTTAAAAAATAACCTAAAACTGATGCGACGTTACATCACGTGTAATAAGGTAAGCTTTATGAATGGATTTATAGTACATTGTGTATTAAGGTCGGTAAGTAAGGAATTACGATCGAGGCTCTAGTAGAAGCCCGAAGTCGAAGACTGAGGGCTTTCTGAGTCGAGGTACGTAATTCCTGTACCGACCGTGAAACATACAATGTTTTTCATCACATTTGCGAGTAAATAAATAAAATTATAGGACAGAAAAAACTTATAATCACACACAAGTCAGCACAACTATTATTACGAATTACTTGAACTTTTTTTAAGCGGATGACGGGCGGACTCCACAGATTATACAAATGTTTCGTTCAGAAACGTTAAGGGCAAATACTTACGTAGGTATACATACAGCCCTGAAGGAGTGTAAAAAAAAACGACGTTTTGATACAGAAAACTATTAAAATCGATTATTAAGAACATTAATTGAGTATTTAAGTAACATGTAGCGAGATTGCAATGAAATTCCTGTTTAAATAACATTTTAAGACAATTTTTCAATTGCGTGTAAACTCTTTGCTTGAACTTGCATGACATGTGTGCTGTGCTATAAATTAAAAAAAAATTACTTACCGACCTTGGGTTTCATGGTAAATAAAAAGGTCGAGGGTTTTATACCGGGCATTGCGGCCAAGTTAACCTGTATGTTTAGATACTGTTTACGTGCAAGTGTGATGAAAAATCTTAAAGTGAGTGAGACGTCCTTTTTGAGTCATTCTATCATTTAAATTTATGCTGTTCGGTCTGACTTAAAACTAGTTGAGTCATTTTTACATTTTAAGGTTTGCTTAAACCAATGAGTCCAATGACTCAATAGTCTTACAGTGACCTATGCCCGGTTCCTATATTCAAGAAACGAATCGTTTTCCTTACGGGCAGTAGCGTTATGACATTTGCTACGTACAAAATGTGTCAAATTTTAACGAGACGTCACTATTCTACCAACGGTTTTGAATATAGGAACGCACCACTAATCTAATGCTACAGTGACTTACTTTTGGAAGGTTTGGTTGGGCAGATATTAACTCAAGTCTTGTACATTTAATATTTACTACATTAAAAATAAATAAGATTGGTGAAGAAATGCGTAAGGAACAGAAAGAAGTATTTTTCTTAAGCTCTTTATTTCGGGAAGTTATGATATAATTAAGGAGACACTGCCTAACACGAGGACAAATTAAATTTGTTGATTTCCCAAAAAGTTTGATTTTCGTATTAGGTTACTTTCGTTCTCACCGTGCGAAATGTTCAGTCAGTAAACCTTTAACTGTTTTACAAGGACTTGATGATACTTTTCCTAATCACTTACTCTACTGTGTAGTAAATACAAATACCTAAATCCTCTTTTATCCCGAGTTTATTTGCAGCGTAAAACCCATTTTGTTTTACAGTTACGTGTAGTAACCGCTATTCAACGTCCTTTTAGTGAAATTTGTAAGAACTAAAGCATTAATGTAACAGGACTATGACCATTGTATCTTGTTCTCTGCTTGTTTACATGTGGATTTCTAAGAAAATCACCTCGTAATAAACGCGAATGTTTATTATTTTTTGCTAAGGATATATTTGTTTGCTAATAATTATGTTATTCATGTTAATAATGTATAACTCCGTTACAGTGATCGTAAAGACAATGCCCGTAGTTAAGACAATAGAAACTAAACTAATTTGTCAAAATTCTTGTTTCTTAGCGTGGACTAAACTAAAGGGTTTGTTTTAACGCTTATAAGGGAAGTAATCGAGTTTGTTTTATCAGAAGCTAGCTGACCGCATTTTTCGATTATAATCATTACGGGTATATTAGCATTTACTCGTAAAATATGTTCCATATTTGGAACATAACTTAAAGTTATACGGGTCCATTATTAAAATAATAAATATTTTTCAATGTTTCTTCAAACTTTAACTTAAATTTAAATGGTTTATAATTTAATCCAAGGTATTTAATGAATCTGTTTTTTAATGAATTGACTTGAAAATTCAATTAGTACTGCCCGCAATAAATGTTAGCAGATCATAAAGCTATTGTCAAATTTCCAAACGCAATACCCCGCAAAATGCGTACAATAGGTGCTCAAAAGGGGTACGAGGCGGCGGGCGCGAACAAGTTAATCGCTCGTTTTATTGTTACTGCTGGTATAACACTCGTTCATTTTTCTCGAGTGCCGATCATTACGGACAGGCCATTAGGCTGTCGTTGGGGGCTGGGAGTAGCGTGGGTTGCAATGATGCAGTCAATGTGGATCTCAAGATGTATTGAAGCTAATCGCGGGGGTGGGACGGCGCTCAATAAGACCTTGTTTTCTTGTAGGGAAGCGAGTTAATATTACTTTTCTCAAAAATGACCGGAAAAGTTGACATTACTAACTCCATACTGAGACGCGAAGTACATAGTTTACAGACAGTTCCCAAATAAATAAATAAACTACATTGCGTGCTCGCTACACAAGCCCGCAATGTTGCATACAAATTTCATTGTTATCTAGTTCATTGCAAAAAAATAGTACATTGTTGCCTAGGCGCGGAAAGTAAGGGTTTTCCTGACGAGGTGGTTAGCAGGCCGAGCAACAGCGAGGCCTGCTAAAATACGAGTCAGGAAATCCTCGTTTCCGCCGAGGGATACATAATGCTTTTCTCGAACATATTGTGAGGAAATAATACAAATACATTTCTAAAAAGTATTTCACACAACAAATAGTTTAATATTCGGTTTCACAATTATATTATGCAGAATGAACGAATGTTACCGACTGTCAATTGTTTTTAAATACTAACCATAGACATTGGAATGCAAATTCAAAAAGAAACACACGCACTGTGCTAAAAAAGCGAGCAGTTACCTCGGCTGTTTGGAATTTTTGTCTTGGTCCTTTTGATTTTGTATGCAAATTGACAGCATTTTTATGAAATATATGGACATGGACGGAAAGTGTTTTCATATGGTTTTTTTACTCCTAGGAGTAAAATGAGGCTCTTTCCGTCCTTGTGTTTCAATCGGAAAACAGTTTTTTCCGAGCATGTTTGAGAAATAGTACATTGTTGCCTAGGCGCGGAAAGTAAGGGTTTTCCTGACGAGGTGGTTAGCAGGCCGAGCAACAGCGAGGCCTGCTAAAATACGAGTCAGGAAATCCTCGTTTCCGCCGAGGCATACATAATGCTTTTCTCAAACATGTGAGGAAATAATACAAATACATTTCTAAAAAGCAAGTAATTTAATTTCCTTAGATTTAGCGGGAAGCAGGTTTTGCCTAACCGAGGCAGCTTCAGATTTTAATATAAGCGGTGTGGTACCTATTTCGTCGCTTTCGTCGCTTGAGCTCATTTTTTATAGTAAGTATTTACACAACAAATAGTTTAATATTCGGTTTCACAATTATATTATGCAGAATGAACGAATGTTACCGACTGTCAATTGTTTTTAAATACTAACCATAGACATTGGAATGCAAATTCAAAAAGAAACACACGCACTGTGCTAAAAAAGCGAGCAGTTACCTTGGCTGTTTGGAATTTTTTTCTTGGTCCTTTTGATTTTGTATGCAAATTGACAGCATTTTTAAGAAATATATGGACATGGACGGAAAGTGTTTTCATATGGTTTTTTTACTCCTAGGAGTAAAATGAGGCTCTTTCCGTCCTTGTGTTTCAATGTGAAAACCGTTTTTTCCGAGCATGTTTGAGAAAAATATTTTTTTCTCTATGGAGCTAAGTTCATTTAGTTACTTTGCTCCATAGAATTTTTTTTTTTTTTTTTTGCAATATAAAAAAAAAGAATCTACCACTTAGTTTCTATGGATGTACCTAGTAATATGCCGAAGTTATCGTAAATCAATAAAAACACGGTGTATATATTATTCTGAGTTCCAGGTCCAGGTAAAATTAAAATAAATAAAGTTATTATTTACCAACGACAGCGGCAGCGAAAATGTATGAAATTTCATTACGTGCCTGGTTTTTTACTTTTTAAAACCATGTTTGGACTAGGATAACTAACTCCAGACTTCGTTTAATATTATTTACAATTGTGTCATATTTTATCGCATTGTTGGAGAAAAGCGCTCGCGCACGCCATTCAGCCGGGAAGGGCGGTTGCCGGACTCGTATATAGCGCGACCTCGACTCTACTCGTCCCGCAACAGCCAATTTCCCGGTCTCTTCAGTAATGTACTATTATGTAGTTAAAAATAACTTTGACTGACACTTATTTAATTTCGGTCAAGGAGGTAAAGTGTTTGTCTGTTTTACCACTCATTTGACCACATTATCGAATGATTATTGCCTTCTTTATAATTCGGATGATTATACATTGGATTATACCTATAATTTCTTGTACCGTGTATGCGCATGATTACGTAATCCACACATTTTGTCAGATGATGTGTCATAATTAGTCATAAGCTAAGAGCTATTGTTATCTATCACATCCATAACAACTTACCAATAAAAACGATCGTTCATATTCATATCATATCAAAGCACTTCAATAATAATTTCTACCCACGTGCGTGATTTTTCGAAACAATGGGGCTAGTGCCTTAATTAACAACTCAATCCTGTATTCCTTACATAATTAAAGGCCGCAAGTATTGTAAAACGTTTTGCATGTGCAATCTTATTTATAGCTGTGAAGAGTTAAATTTGGTTTTGTGTAAATTGTAACTACGCGTTTGTGATTAGTATTGGTCTGGCTGCGCGCGCCGGGCGCCGGGCTGCCGTGGCGAGTGTGGCGACCCTTTAGGCACTGGTCCCACCAAGGGCGAGGAAGCGATTAGCTATGGACTATTTTCTCGCTCAAGAAACGAACAAAAGATATAGATCCCGTGTCAATAAAAGAGACACGTATATTAATAGTTGATCGCTGGAGAAGTCTAAATAGGCTGAGGACCCAGGTTGGCCGAAGCAAAGATAACCTGTGTCGGTGGGGGTACTCAAGTAGCGCAGACGCTAGCTGTGAATGTGGAGAACCCCTGCAGACCATGTTACACCTCACTAACTGTCCCGCGTGCCCGACCACCTGCTCGCGTTAGGACTTACTTGTCAGTAACCAGAGGGCTACCACGGTAGCCGCTTTCTGGGCAAGTAAGATTTAGCCCGAGTTCTTGCCGACACGAAAGAAGAAGAAGTTGATCGCTGGCTGTTCACACTGCCGGTAAGGACTCTTTCCACTAGTTTGTCGAAACAAAAAATATAGATCGCGTGTCAATAAAAGAGACACAAATATTAATAGTTGATCGCTGGCCGTACTCGCTTCCCGCTCATCGTCGGCGGTGGGACAAGTGCCTTAGGATCCCGCGACCCCACGGTGCACATATCGATCACTCGGACACCGCACTTAACACTAAGGGTGGGAAAGTGGTCGATGTTTCCGATATAAAAACTAAAACGAAACTTCAAAAAAGTTTTACTTATAGGAAAACTAGCGACCCGCCCGCGGCTTCGCCCGCGTGGAATGAATTATACATATAAACCTTCCTTAAGAATCACTCTATCTATTTAAAAAAACCGCATCAAAATCCGTTGCGTAGTTTTAAAGATTTAAGCATACATAGGGACAGACAGCGCAAGCGACTTTGTTTTATACTATGTAGTGATTAACAAGTCAATTTTATGGGTGCACATTAGATATTCATTACGTTTGCCAAAAGGCTAAAGTTTTTTTTTGGTGACTATATATAAACTTGCATGTACTCAACGAATTATATGATTCTTCATTTATTAAAATTCAGTCAAATAGCTAACATTTGATTTTTGCCTGCATACCTATAGGTAGTGCCACGAGAGTTGAGTTGAATGATTATACACACACAGCTACATCGGGTACTGATTGTAAAAAAGTAAATGAATGAAATGAATGAGTGAATGTAAATGTAAATAATAATACATAAATATACGGAGTCTTACGTCGCTTGGTGCAAAACTTTAAGGGGATGATATACGAGGTATTCGAATGTAATGATATTAAAGATTTAAAGAAGCAATTGCACAAAACTCTGTTATCAATAACTGATTGGTTAGAATATCACAATTTGAAACTTAACCTCGATAAGACGAAATTAATTCACATTAGACCGCGCCAAAAACCGCCAATCGAAACCTAGGACCTATTTGGACGGGAAAGAGATGATCATGTTCGACCTAATATGAGAAAGAGAAATAAACTTGCTGGCTCTTATACTACTAGTCTCAAAGTTGTGAGCGCTGGCACCCGCCACATGGTCATAAAGATTTATAACAAGATAGCACACTCAATTAAAAACATAGAAAAGGATGCAGTGTTAATGATAATTAAATAATTAGTAAACATTTTTAATAATTTCGAATGCTTTTATTCGTTTTTATTACAACAACGACGCTTAAAACTTGTTTAATTTGGTCTAATAGACATTAAACTATCTAAAATAAATGATTTTGTTTACAAGGTGTTGCTTATTGGGGTATTATTAACACGTAACTATCAAATTCTGGGTATTTTCTGTAAAATCCTTCATTTTTTTAATAAATAAACTACCAAAGTTCGCCTGAGAATAGTAATTTCAAAATCTCTATATGACATCGCACTGCCAGATCAAAATTGTAGTAACTCAAAATACAACCTGTATTTTAAAATCAACTTTAATACAATATCTATGGGCTTGAAACAAAACTAACAATGATTTTGAGTTGATGCTGTCTTGATCTAGCATTACGACATGTTTGTGTGTGTGTGAGCTCAACTCTGGTGGCACTAGCTATACTTACAGATTGGCGATATCTTGATTTAATACTGAAATATTATTGATGTCTGATTCAAGTAATATTTTATAAATAAATTATTATTCTATCGTATAATCCCCTTTTATTCAATTTTTTTATTGAAAGTGCTATGTATATAATTGGAAATACGCCTTCAGATACAGGTTTGATTCCCACTCAAGACCCATTATTTTCAATACATATTTTTAAATAACTTATCTACGTAAACCCAATAAAAATTCATAGATAAGATACGATTTATAATAACATAAAATTACTGTGCAAATTGCAGAGTTCGGTGCCACGGTTTATGATCGTCATCGTTGCATTGAGCAGTAAAAACCATTGTTATTCCTATACTTATTTATTTTTTATTACGTTGAGTATTATAAGGAGTGGTTCATCAAAAAAGTAGCAAGGAATTATCAGATTTTTATTTTTATTGTTTGCTTATTATGAAGCAGTTTATTCTTTTTAGTAATGTGTAGATATCTTACTATCAAATAAAAATACAATAATATTGAAATGTGTAAGATTCCTTGAGTTTTCTTAATATTTATTGCAATGTACTTTATAACTTTTTGTACAACACAATTTGACAATCTTCGCTTGCCGTTTTCTACAATACCACAATTGAATTTCCATTACCAGAACTTGTTTTATGCTTTTAAGAATAGTATTATACGAATAAGTTATACCAATAAACTGGATTTCACTTTGGGTAGTAAGGAAGTTTCTCCAATCTAACCTCTGACAGGGGTTTTTCTATGGGAGACAAATTTCTGTAAAAATAGCAAATACACAATTTTTGAAAATCCATGTAACTACTTCAAACTAAAGTCAAATAAAAAATATTAACTAATGATCGAAAGAAAATGTAATAAGGTATTAACTAGCCCATCTAAATTTAAGAAAAAAACTATGTTTATGACAAACACCTCATAAATTCTCTCAAAAGACACTGTTCAAAAAGTTTTAGGTGAGATTTAATGTAAAAGGCGAAATCTTGAAATCCCTCTTTAATTTTTACCATTCTTATTGTTTATTTAATTTAATAGTATCTATAGATTACTATTACAAATGCACTGCTTAGAAATTAGCACAAAATAAAAATAAATTCCATATTATGTGCTGCTACTTTTTTTCCGGACCACTCCATTGCATTTCGAGGGTTGCGTGGTCAAACCCGATAAATCGAAATAATTGATTATTGAAATTTGAATTGTTTTGATGTTTTCATTAGTGTTCTTTTTGACACAACAAGTTATATCGACTTATTGGGTTTGACCACGCAACCCTCGATTTAATCTATTCTTTAACAACCCTTTTTTAAACTTAAACATTATAAAATATATATTTTACGGGACTTTGTCGTACTGTTTCGATGCCATCTTCGAACAAGAATGAGATAATAGTGGTGTTGACATTTTCCCCGAGCGATTGCATGCTTAGCTTTCCCCCACATATCGAGGACAAAAACTCATCGATTTCGCGTTCCACGGGAGATTAAGTTCGGAAACGTTTACTAGAGCCCCCTTAGAGGTTCATGCAAGATTACCTTGCTATGGATGGTCATATTCATATTCATATTCATATTCATATATTTATTGCACTCATAATAATACATAATACACTTATATAGGTGATATTCGTACTCTATGGACCCTGTTGGGCGCAGCAATATAAGAGAGAGGAGGACTATCCAATTAATAATTAATCAATATTAAATATTTCCATTTTTCTATATATCTATATACCTATCTATCTGTTTATTTTCTTATCTGTTTGTTTAGTTTCATCAACAAGAGTTGCCAACTTTAGTGCACAGATTTGGGCAACATGCTAATAAATTGCGGGACTGGACTTAATAAGTTGGATCCAAGCTGTCAACGTAATGAAACGTGGAATCAGATTAACTTTCATTTTTTTAAATTATTATTTAATCTTTATCGTTATTATCTTTACTCGGGTATAGAAAACATCCGTTTACTTTACTTCTCGGGGAAGGTTGGCAACCCTAGCTTAAAGAATTAATTGCGATTGGCCAGACGTGTTGGATTATTTACCTACTTATACCTACTTTTTTTACACCGGAATATAAACTGTTCAATGCGCACACGTCATTAAGAGCGAAGATGATACCGTTTTTTATTTACATTAAATCGTAGTTACTGATCAGAATTACTTACTTATAAGTTAAATTGTGACTGTTCAACGCGAATACTTGTGCAAAATAACGGTCATTTAATTATTTTTAGCAATTAAATAAAGTAGGTGTAGCGACGGCAATCCGATATTAAATCTAACTTTTAACCATCGAGTGTTAACTTTTTATCTAAAGCAAAATACTTAATTTATTACAATAGAAACTCCGAACAAATATGGGTGTCCTCTCATTCAAAGTAATCATATTACGAAAGGGCGACAGCTGCGGTGTCTGTTAATCTCGTCGACAAATAAGGGCAGGATAACACTTTGAAGGAATGACTGGGTCAACTGTATTTGACTAAAAGAAAGGTAAAAAAAAAATTGCTCCAGAGCCGACGATTTTCCAGCCGTCCAAACTTTTTATGACATTTGGCTAAAAACCTTCGCCGAAAGTTTTTATATTAAAGAAACCGCATTGGTTTCAGTGGCCCTAAGCGGTGCCTTACACGCTGACAGATACACAGACAGATAGACAGATTCAAACACATACACCCCTCTTTTTGAGGTAGGCGATTAAAAATAAGTTTTTAGGACACGTTTATTTTGTCTAGCAAAAACTACGGACGCAGTCTGGCTGTGGCTCTGGTTGATCCAGGCCAGATGACTTCAAGAGCACTATTTGCGTCACTTCCACTAATTTATTGCACGTTTTCGTTCGGGAATACAGTAGCAACCAAGTCTTTTTTACTAATTCGGATAAATTTATTTGAAACGAAACAGGAGTATCTGTTGTATGAAAATATTAAATATACCTCCTCTGTACTTGCAATGTAATTATAACACAAATATTTTTCCATTTAATAGTCAAGGCAGATTAATCAGGGCATCATAATTACTGTAGTTAGGTTGACCGACTGCACGCAGCGAAACTAAATAAAATATTTCATAATTCTTTAAAGCTACTGCACTTATTAAAAGATATCGTTTGATTCCCAGGTGACGCTATGTACAAGCCATACGTGACGGCGCTGCCGGAACTGGCGACGGTGGATTTGGACGGAGACGAGGATTTCGTGGTGGTGGCCTGCGACGGACTCTGGGACTTTGTCAGTGAAGACGACGTCGCGCTGGCGGTGTATCGGCAGCTCGCGGCTGACCCAGGTAAGTGCTGCATAAGACATACGTATACAGGGTGTCCCAAAAATAGCACGTCACAGTGACACTGGAGATTCCCCAGCCTCAGACAAACCAAACCAGCCTAACATGACCTCAGTAAAAGTTGCACCGTTTTCGAGTTATACCAATTTTTCACCTCTTTTGACATGTGCTTGCATTTACTGGGATAGCTTTAGAATTTAGTTTTTTTTATTTGTGCGCATTTATGAATAGTTGATTAAGATGATAGAAGCATTATTATGTCAATAACTAATGTAAAAGTTGGAAAAATACTGTAATGAACTTGACTTAAATTATCATCAACATAGTAATTTAAACTTTGAACACCTGCCATAACTTTTTTTTACTACAAATGAAATGAGCAAATAACTTTAAAAACATGCGTGTTTTTTGCCAATTCTAAAATGGTATGACACATGATATCTTAATGCATAAAAGTAAGAATTCGTATGACATTTGCCAATACGGATCCTAGGAAATCAATGCTAATCATCTAAAAAATTATCTTGTACTCTACGATATCTCATTTGTTTGTGCTCCTTTGAAGAATATGATTGATTTTTGGTTGACCTTGGTTCAAAGATAATAAAAAACGGGTTTAATTTTCATTAGTTTTTACAGTAAATGTTCGAATTGTTTCCCTCCGACTTTAAGGCACAAATGGCATCTTCGAATAAAATTTCGGTTTCATTTTCGTAAACTGGTTTCCGATATGTCTCGGGCTGCATTGAAGACACGTCGCCGTAGTTCCTCTTCGTTACTTATTGGTTTTGAATAAATATTGTCTTTCAAAAAACACCCAAAAAAAAACATTTTACAGAGCGAAATCAACTTCCGTTAAGAGTGCCGAGTAGTCGTTTCAGTTCCACAAACAAAATCGCAGTGACACATGATATCTTAATGCAAAAAAATAGGAATTCGTATCACATTTGCCAATAAGGATCCCGGAAACCAAACTAACAAATGAAACGCGATTAGCCGCTTTGCAAGTTTATCATGTAAATAATTGTAGGATAGTTATTAATTTATTGCAGTTCTGTTGTAGCCCTGTGACCCAAACTACTCATAGTTCGTTACCTTCCGTTTCGTGCTATACTCGTTGATTAATATTAAACCTCGTTTTAATAGCAGACTTTTTAGTTAGGTACGTTTTATTTTTATTGATTTGAATTATGTCATTACTTATCTTATCACCCATGTTCACTGCTTCCGTTTTCCTGTGGTGTTCCTGAATTAAATCGACTTGGCATTCCTCTGGACTCTGATTTTGTTTGTGGAACTGAAACGACTACTCGGCACTCTTAACGGAAGTTGATTTCGCTTTGTAGAATGTTTTTTTTTTGGTGATGTTTGAAAGACAATATTTATTTAAAACCAATAAGTAACGAAGAGGAACTACGGCGACGTGTCTTCAATGCAGCCCGAGACATATCGGAAACCAGTTTACGAAAATTAAACCGAAATTTTATTCGAAGATGACATTTGTGCCTTAGAGTCGGAGGGAAACAATTCGAACATTTACTGTAAAAACTAATGAAAATTAAACCCGTTTTTTATTATCTTTGAACCAAGGTCAACCAAAAATCAATCATATTCTTCAAAGGAGCACAAACAAATGAGATATCGTAGAGTACAAGATATTTTTTTAGATGATTAGCATTGATTTCCGAGGATCCATATTGGCAAATGTCATACTAATTCCTACTTTTATGCATTATGATAAAGCTATCCCAGTAAATGCGAGCACTTACAATGTCAAAAGAGGTGAAAAATTGGAAAAATCTTTAAATTGGTATAACTCGAAAACGGTGCAACTTTTACTGAGGTCATGTTAGGCTGGTTTGGTTCGTCTGAGGCTGGGAAATCTCCAGTGTCACTGTGACGTGCTATTTCTGGGACACCCTGTATACAGTCCCTGTGCTACTAAAAAAACCTTCGGATTTTAGAAGTATACTTCGGGTCCACAAAACTGGTTGGCAACATCTGCTGATTTGATGTCTGGGATCTATAGAATATATATCAGAAGTCAGAATGCGGTCCGCAATTTTTGCAAACGTAATTGCACTGTGAGGCTGCTCTATTATGTAAAGAATAACCATCAGTACAAAATAAACCTTACTGTGATAATATTACGCTTATTTATCTTTTTCTAATTTTTATACAATATGAATTTTTGTCATGAATCATGATATTCATGATACAATAAAACCAAAATCAGCATTTTCGAATTCTTCTATCGTTAATTTGAATAGAGAACGCCCGGCTTTCACACACTACTTGTTTGAAAGTATATAGAGCTGTTATACCCACCTGTAGATTCTTAGAAACTACATTCATATAATATTTTCATTTTTTCATATACATTTCGAAAGCCTCGTTGAACCTTATTAAATTATTTACTTACAATTAACCTCTTCTTGAAACGTTCACCTTCTTTGGAAAAACATTATATACATTATAAATAATATATTTATATACATTACTAGCGGCCCGCCAGCGGCTTCGCCCCGCTGCAAATTTCTGACTTTCAATTCATTTGTTACAAAAAATGTGATAAATGAAGAACCGCTCGACCGATTTTTTGCAAACTTCACATAAACCATCTACTAAACAGTCCGAACAAAGACTAAACATTTGGTTTGGATAGGTGAGCCCGTTCTTGAGTTATAAAATTACAACGAAAAATGGCATTGATTTTTATATATATAGATAAATAATATCCCGTGATTGGCTATTTACAGAAATACCCTGTTTAAGTTGACTCCCCGTGGAAATCAATATCCGAAAAATAAAAAACTAAATAAATAAGTAAGTGGTGGTTTTAACTGCTCTATATAAATCAAAGAAAACACAAATAAAAAGTCAAAAAGACAATTGTCATTTTCTACGACACGAATGCCTCCGATTTCCCGCGAAACCCGAAGGTTTTTCTAAGAGCTCACGGACTGTACTATTACTTTAATCCACCAACAGGTTAACACAGTCACTGCCATTTAGTTTTATATGGAGCTTTCCTACTGTAAGAACGCACATATGCGTTTAAGGCACTGGGTGAAAGTCAGGAGAACGGTTATATGCGTTGCCGGCAGTGAATACGTTAATAACGAGAACCCTTTGAAAACAAGATTGAGCTCAAGGCCTTTCCAACAGTGGTCATCCCTTACAAAAATCGGTGGAGTGTTGACATGTGACACGAGATACGCTTTTACCGTTGTTGCTAACAGGCCAGAGAGAGAGCGGATCAAAGGGTTGAACAGTTACACCCTAATACAAATCAGGTTGATGGATTGCCAGTGTAACATTATGCCTGACACCAGGATTACACAGTCGATATTGTCAAAATCAGTCATGACGACATCGTCATCCTCATCGTTAGTGTAATTATTTTCAGATACAACAAAGAATGTAATGTACATACATACACACACACCTTCACGCCTTCATTCCCAGAGTGGGGTAGGCAGAGCTACAGAATTACCAACAACTCTAAAAACTTGTTGATAACTCTGTTACCACAATTTGCACAATAGGCTAAGATGTTTAACAGTGTATATTAGTGACAGGTAGCAAGCCCATCGCCTAACAGTACTACAAGCCGTTATTCCCTTAGTCGCCTCTTACGACTTCCACGGGAAGACATGGAGTGGCACAATTCTAAACCGGCAACCACACGGTAAAAGAATGTAATGTTTCCTAAAGATATTTATTAAGACTATTTCACGCTCTATCTTGTCGTAATATGAATCACATACCTTAAATCTATTGTGCGGCGAATGAATCATTGTTTCAACCCCCATTCTTTGAAGTAATAGTTGGGAAACGAAGGGAAGTCGGTGTCTACTAAATTGCATTTGGCGGCCTTGAATGTACTTATGTGTGGGGTTCAAGGCGAAGCCGCGATATAAATAGCGTCGTGTTTGCAAAACAAGGTAAACTGAAATGTATTTTTGCATTGGTTCGTCCGTTATTTGCAATAAATTCTAAGAATTCAAGTTAATTACCGAGACTAATCCTTAGAATTGGTACCAATTCAATTGAATTTAGCATAAAGTAATGGTCTAGCTAGACCGTGTGACGGAATCGGCCTTATGACACAATTTGGCGCTCGATATTGATTGGCCATCTCTCAAGTACGTTGTTCGTTGTATAGGGTGGGTCACATGATTCTGACGTAACGAGTGTTTGCATAAAATCTCGGTAGGTCGCTTTAAACATGGCCAGTTTTAAAGACCCGCGACCGTTACTTACTTTCACTTTAGGTCCCCTATTCGACGGAAGGTTGCGAAGGGTCGGGAGGTCTCGTTATGTTTGGAGATACAGTAGCGTTGGTGCCCTCAAGTCTACTCTAAAGTGCTTTTAATGGATCTCTACGCTCTGGGCGATAAGAGCTTTCATGTTGTTCGACAACAAAAAATCTTGTTTTGTAAATGTTGGCGCCTTTTGTTGCAGAACCCCACAAAAAAGGGTTGCCTTGAAACGCGTCAATGACGGAAGCATTGAAGCGCGTTTCATTAAATTTATATGCATTTTGCGGGAAAGTACAGCGGTAGATCTGTCGGAACAGGTCCTATACAAAAACACTAGTTGGAGCTCTTTCTGGAAAGAGCAATATCGGTTAGATAATCATAATAAAGACTGAATATAATGTTCACGACGTGTTGACATATCGCATAATGGGGATAATGGGGATGTGTAGGGGACCCTTCTTAAGTGTACATCAGCATTATGACAGCTTGACGTTTGTGCCGAGAGGAGATTTACAATTTGAGCCCCGTACTTTACTAGAGCAAGTTATTGTCAATAGTTAATATGACTCTCTTAGTGTGTAATACAGTATTAGTGTCCCATATAACGGTGTCACGCAGTGTTGGCTACGGTTACAAAAAACAATGAACACCTGTACGTTGATGTCGGTTTTGTTCAGTTCACTACTCGGGCACAGGTTTCTTTGTTCCAATAGGTCTTGCGAAAAAACTTAAGGAGAACAATAAAACTGTACTTTATGTTCCGTAACGAGATTGCAGCGGAGCCTAGATTTCAGCCGGGCTGCGGTCAGGCCGCCGCAGCCCCACAATATTGTGTAGTAATTGCGTCGGAAGTGGGGAAGTGGAGAAATTGGATACTTTGTTTTCGCTTCGCCCCTTGTCGCACTCCGCCCTCGGCGTGCCCTCGCCGGCGAAGCATTTCTAATTATTAGCTTTGCACTCCTCGTCCACAATACTGTGGAGATTGCTGATAGGCGGATTAGCTCGAAAGAATTGAGCAACAATAACATTGCTCTTGTACGTCATTCTTGCCTCATTCCTCTTTTATTTACCATTTTGGAAGGGTGTTATGACTGTTATGAGGGTAGATTTTAACGGTGATGATTTAGTAATTATGCATTAATTGTTGGAAATTTGTCACTCTACCTAATAAAATTAGTCTCATTTGTAAGTCGGATTAATTTAAGTCGCCCTAACGTTAAGTTAATTTAATATTTCCGGTGGAGTCTAAATCCCTACCGCCTGCCAGTTTTATGCTTCACTGGATGTCCGCGCCTGTCCGTCTCGAGGATTATGCGATTTAGCCGTTTAAACTGTCGGGCACGAGTCCATGTTGAAACAGGGGAGGACAGCTGTCACAAATACGCCGGGCCTAGCAGGGCTCGTTATCCACTGACACAATTTCGTCAGCCCGCATACCCTGCTGAAATTCACGAAGCCGTTCAGGATTACGTCGTCAGGGCCCTTTACTACATGTCTCAATTCCATTTGTGGGTACGCGGAAATTTCCTCAGTGCTGTTTGATGTGACATCTGCCAAATGAATTGTAAACAAGCTTTCCGCCTCCTCGTAATCCATTTAGTTGGAATAGTCAGTCATCCATCTGAATCGCTTAAATCTAAGGGAATATTGATCCTTTCAAGTGACGTGGGAGTCGGATTTGGAGCATTTGGTAAATGGAATGATTGGTTAGTGAGATAAGTCACATCAGCATGTATTGATGTCAAATTGCGTTCAGATAGCGACTCCCACTGCTGCGGCATTCCATCGCTCACAGAGCACGGGGCGCCCGCGCAGTCTGCGGCCCTCGGCGCGCGGCCGATCGCCGCGTGATAACATTGTGCGCGCTGATAGATCGATAAACGATCACTCATGCGCACGCGCATACCCAACTAATGTCGCTATAAACGTTATAATGCAATCTGGCGATATGCACCAGTAGCATCATAACAAGATCGAGTTTCTTATTTATCTTAGTAAATCTCGAACTGGCTCATTTAGACGCGGTGACGCTAGTTGGCAGCGACTCCCCGCAAAATGACAATCTTGACCTTGACACTGTTGGAAACAAACGCATTATCTGCCAACTTTCATTCACTGGTTAACGTGCTACGTTGAGTACCTAATAGTATCAACTGAGTGATTAACAAATTATCATTCAGATCTACTACCAACACATTCACGGCGCATTGTTATAAGCTTTTGTTCCCTACAATGTACGTAACTACAAATTTAGATTCCATTTGAGTATAATGATGGAATATTTTAGGCGAAATCAGAACTAGGCATGACGCAGGACAGTAAAAGTTTATTAAATTTTAATCAAGCAAAAGACCTTATCTGCTTTGACTTCGCCCAACGTGTAGAGACAGTATGACTAAATTGTGTGGTTATGAAATGAAGCGGAGTTAGCTGCTCAGGCAATTATGTAGTTTGTTTTAAACTGAGCAATAACGCTCTGACTTCTGGGCCAACGGGTTTTGACAATTATTCTTAGCTTACTGCGGACTGGCGTGTAAAATTGTTTGGCGATTAAGAAGAGTAATTTGGAAAACAGTTGTTCGTTTAAGTTTTCTCTCCGTATTGATAAATGAGAGTGCAGCTCTAGTTGTTAAACAAGCCGTGGACTATAGGAACTCATTAGCATTTAAGATCTCAAAGTGTATCGTAGCCCTTTCTTCTGTCATCTAGTAAGGTAATTAGGTTTACGAAATGCAATAGGACCCGCAGGTACTGGTTCGTCGGTTTGTATAATTGTATACGGATTAATTTATTGCTGGAGATGGCATCGTGATGTGAAAGGATTTTGTACTAAGTATATATAAGGTAGGTACTCTAGATGTTTTTAAATTAAACTTATGTTTACTGAAAAAAACGTAAGGTCACATAAATTAAAATAATGAGGAGGTTGGTTGACATTATCAAAAATTCTCTACAGTTCAACCAAGCGATTCCATAAATTTTAATTAAGCTACGTTGACATTTTCGTTCCTAAAAACTTTTCAAGTATTAAATCGTAAGAAAAAAATCATGATAGTAATCGCAGAATTCCCCGTCACGTGACCGTGGTTGTCGAAAGTAACTTGCGTACATGATTTGTTTCCTATGAAAGTGTATGTGGACGGAGTCTCGCTCCACATGACATATCGGGCGCGCAGGCGGCGCGGGCGGCGCGGGCGGCGCTGGATGAATTTGCATTGTAAACAGGCGGAGCGGCGCGGCTCATACATTCTCGGTCTCACCGCCGCCATTACACTTCTATTGTCTCAATCATTCGTCTATCATAATGAATGTATCATACTATTTCATCACACTTGCATGTAAACAGTATCTAAACATACAGGTTAACTTGGCCGCAATGCCCCATATAAAACCCTCGACCTTTCTTCTTACCATGAAACCCAAGGTCGGTAAGTAATTTTTTTTTAATTTATAGCACAGCACACAGGTCATGCAAGTTCAAGCAAAGAGTTTACACGCAATTGTAAAATTGTCTTAAAATGTTATTTAAACAGGAATTTTATTGCAATCTCGCTACATGTTACTTAAATACTCAATTAATATTCTTAATAATCGATTTTAATAGTTTTCTGTAACAAAACGTCGTTTTTTTTTACACTCCTTCAGGGCTGTATGTATACCTACGTAAGTATTTGCCCTTAACGTTTCTAAACGAAACATTTGTATAATCTGTGGAGTCCGCCAGCCATCCGCTTAAAAAAAGTTCAAGTTATTCGTAATAATAGTTGTGCTGACTTGTGTATTTATTTACTCGCAAATGTGATGAAAAACATTGTGTGTTTCACGGGCGGTACGGGAATTACGAACCTCGACTCAGAAAGCCCTCAGTCTTCGACTTCGGGCTTCTACTAGAGCCTCGATCGTAATTCCTTACTTACCGACCTTAATACACAATGTACTATTACGACCAATTCATCAGACACTACTATTTATGGAGCTTAACTTGTCACTAATTCACCGAAGCGGTTTAAAAAGATCGAGCAAATTAATTGAACAGCCTCAACCCGCTCTGTTTACAAAACGATCCGATCCTGTAGTGATTATATTTCCAGTGGAGTGGTCTCGCGACTCTCGCGGAGGGTGCCGCGATAAAAGATTGCATACAGCCGGGGCGCGGGGCGCTCGTTACGACGTCGGCTCTCTGACATCATTACATTTATAGTGCCACCCCCTATCTCAAAGCCGCAAAACCTCCAACGCCAAATGAAGCCGTATTCTTCCCTCGTAGAGTTTGACATACTGTTTGAGGCCACAAATTTAGATTTCACCCTTATCAAAATTTGTCATCTATTCGGGCTGCCAGAGGTTGTTCTTATTGAAATCTAAGTGAGCCAAGTCGTTAAAAGTTCGAGTCGCTAGGAGACTGTTCTTTTGTGGAAGTTAGCTCATGCCTTCGGGACAATAATTCTCGTATTGTTAACTTATTCTGTTGTAATTTTGTCTGCGTCAGAAGTTTTATGTGAGTTACGAGTGTTGTTGTACTAGCAGAAGAAAAAGTAGAGAAAATTTACTGTTTATTGTGTTGTTAATATGTTTCCAACAAGAAGTCGAGTCAAATACAACTATATTTTGTTTTTACTAGCCAACCAAAAAGTAAGTATGTATATACTCTTTATTGTACAAGAATAAAAAAGAAATACAAAACACATTCAATGTAACAAAAAAACAAGAACAAACGCGAACTTAACCCTTTAAGTATGTATGTATGTAAAACTCTTTATTGCACATAAACAATTACAAGACATGTTTGCATCAATATAAATAATCTACATAGGCAAACTAAAAGGTAAACTAAATTATAAACATCTTATTAAAAGCTAATTCTATCATCTTTGTGATAGAAATACATACATACTTCTGAATATCGTGTGGTCTCCCACCGTATTCGTCTTTACATTTCCATTCTGAATTGCAGCACTCTATTAAGTGTTACAATAGCTTCGCAGATGTCTTTTTCGAGGAAGTATGGCAAATATAACGATGACGTGCACCGTTGGATACGTAGTGCATATTTTTATGCGTTAGTGTTGTTGGCGCTGGACCAGGAATTCACACACAGTCACGGTTCCGGGCCACGTGGGTGGACGCCCTCTATTTTACAGTTTAACAACGTCAACAAAATGTGCGTTCCTAGCACCAACGCACACCAAACTCACATAAAATATAGGCAAAATTATTCCTGAATATTGGTTATGTCAAAATGGGCATAAGTAATATTATTTGGTGCATAAAGCAAAATAGAAGATAACATAATGCGAACTCATACTTATTTTGATGCAATGCTTATTCAAGACAATCAGTCAGTACATAAGTTAATTAAATAACGTATTTTATTTACCTCAAAGTAATAAGGTTATGTGCCCCGTGACTAATGCAAACTAAAAGCGCAATAATTGTTGAGACGAATCCGTTAGATTGTTAAAATTATCGCTCGTATAATCCCCTAATACATTTATAAATCAGCTCGTGGTCGTGTAAGCCCCTTCGTATAAATAATTCATCGCGATCAGATAGGGCAGCCAGGGCACGCGTCTCGGACCTGCGACATGGGCCCCGTTTCACGAACGAACTTGCTATATTACAAGTGGAAGTCTCTTTTCAATCCCTATTGTTGAAGAGAGATTTCCGCATGTAATAAAAGTTACAAGCGTTCGTGAAATGGGCTGTTCCGACTCCCGCCGGAGTCAGGTGGTTGGCCCCCAATGCTTCCTTTATCTATGATGAATAGTCTTGCGCCGTCCATCGATATTGATATTCTAATAACTTCTCTTGCACGAAATTGTTATCTTTTGGATGACAAATGATGACGGTCTCCACTGTTGAATAAGTCAGTAATATACAATTATATTTTGGAGTTCCCGTCTCCCAGGCGAACTAACACTGCTTTATATAGAGAGGTTATTGACATGACTGAAACTTACGCTCCGTTTATGAGTTGCAAGTCGCGGGAGAAAGTGGGCGGCCGCTGGGCGCCGGCGACGGGCGGGTTACGCCGCGTGGACAAAGCGACGTTATCTCACGTCAATTCGTCTTCTGCTAATTAATCCACTATCTTAGCATCGCATACAAATCGCGAGCATGCCGAGCGAAACTATCTCATCGAATTCACACATGAACAGTGCTACAGAATGCATCGCGGCCATTCTTTTTCGGTCGAGCGCCCATCCGCCGCACCACCCATTCACATGCTAATTAATATGATAGATTAATAGCCCTTGATTATTCTAAAGCTATTTATTATCATAGCCGTGTAACGCGTTATTAATGTAACTACAAGAAACACGAATTAACAAACAAACGTCATTGATATTATAAATCAATAAGATAACCGTGAATGCATTCAAACGCATAGTTTATAAAAACACTTTTTTGTTTCAATACGTTACGTAACTGCCAAACGTATATTATAAGTTTATTACGTAGCTGCCAAATAATAAAACCGGTCATGTATCTACGAGTCGGAGTCGCGGACTGACGGTTCCGTGCCTCCGCACAGTAGCTACTAGTAATATATTCCGATTTGAATTCGATTTCGAATCGATTTAGCGCGAGCCCAACTCATACTTGACCATTTTTAGTATTTGTGGTTTTTCCTCAGGTTTTGTACTATAATTGTACCAAATTTGACCCTTCTATGTTTTACCGTTGTTACGAATCGTTTCATATACAGGACGTAGGTACCAGGAGGAGTGGATCAAACGAAACAAGTCGATAGAGGACGTCAAGATCTATTCATTTCACCCCCTTGTATGTTCAGCGATTTTCAACAGTTTCAAAGTTATTAAAGTTTTTGTGAAATTTTACTAACACTCTCTGTTAGTATAATCTAAACAGATAAATTCACAGTTATGATTTTTGTTTTATGTATTATTTATTATATATTATATAGTAACAAAAAAAACATGTGAAATTTAGTAAAACCTTTTAATTATAACTGAATGAATTGAGAGTATATAGTATGTGTGATGTCTTTTGACTAATTAATACACTTTAACTTAGTTGCAATCATAAGTTTTCAATTAAGGGGGTTCGTTAATGTCTCTCTTGTGGTACTTAATTTAGTTTTTTACATTTTCCTGTAAATCAAACGCAATTAATTTTGTACAGGAGTCATCATTAACTAGCGCAGTTTTAAGAGTAATTTCCAGAAAAAATTATTATAGGTAAATTTTTGTTCACTAACCACCTCGAAAGTTCGAGTTACAGTTAAGTTTACGGAAAAATCGAAGTACACGTGCAATTTTCTAAATATAGGTTTTTTTCCTTTATTTTAGGACGGACGGACGGTCAGCACGTAGGCATATTAATAGGTTCCCGTTGGCCTACCCTTTGGGGTCCTGAGCCCTAAAAATGTCGGACAAACTGGCCACTGATGATGGAATGCGGGCTTACAGTGAGCTATGTCAAATTGATGATCGAGGCAGTTACAAGAATGCCATCTTTGATCCATGTATGGCCACCGATTAAAGCAAAATCTCCGGTGACTCCATATGAAGACGTATATTCGAGTTTGGTTGCCGTTGCGGGACATTTTTTACTGAATATATTTGCATGGAGCGTCGGGGATGGCGAGACGGCCTGCAATGTTTGCGAGCGCTCTGTTTGGATTGTCGATCCTTGTTTGCGCTGTGCCATTGTATTGCCATCGCCAGAACTGGTTCTCGAATCGCATGATCGGACAATACGCTTGGAGACTGCGGGGCCATGATTTATATTTTATAATTGCAAGGATTTTATAAGTTTATGTTTTACCAGCTTGTTGCACCTAAAAGCAACACCGTTGGTTTATGATTCCACACACATAGTAGTGATGGTAGTAATCGTAGAGCTAGACTGCCACCAGGTAATGGTTTCGGAACCACAAGGCTTGACTAGGGTCTCAGTCACTATTGGTGAAAGGTTATTGCATCACTATAGCGTTCGATTCCATCAACAAGAAAGCCAGTGATTCGAATACCTGCTACTTTACCTACAACGATATTCCTCTCCCTTCAACGCACCTGCTATAACAGGCATTTCGCATTCTTAATTGACGAGCAGATTAATTAACCCGCCTCTTACTTTAAGAAAACACTAGAACACTAAAAAAAGAACCGGAAGATGTTGTATCACGACAAGTTTGATCTAGTGTTCGTGGTCGTGGACCAAATGCAGCAAATGCTGGCCAGATTGCCTGCGCTTGCGTCGCCGCGGAAGGACGCGGCGGCACGTGTACGCAGCCGCTGCGAGTCGCCGCTCCGTGCAACGCACTTCCACAATAGACTGTTGTTTTTGTGAACGCAAGTTCAACGACCGCGCACTTTTCGTACACCCGCCCGCCAAATTATCAAGGCGAAAAAAAGTCCTCGAGAACTCGTCGCCGTATATACATACATACATACATACCTTCACGCCTTCATTCCCAAAATGGGGTAGGCAGAGCTACAGAATTACCAACAACTCTAAAAACTTGTTGATAACTTTGTAACCACATTTTGCACAAGTAGGCTAAGATGTTTAACAGTGTATATTAGTGACAGGTAGCAAGCCCATCGCCTAACAGTACTACAAGCCTTGATTCCCTTAGTCGCCTCTTACGACTTCCACGGGAAGACATGGAGTGGCACAATTCTAAGCCGGCAACCACATACATTACACATTACGGCGTATATACATTTACTAATAATATTATAATCCTGACCAAGCTGTAATTTTTTAAACTCGGATGAGTCGTTATCGAACGATATATCTTAAAAAGAGTGAATTAATTACAATTGTTACTTAGCTAAGTATTATATTAGCTATCGCGCTGAATAGTGGAGTAGCAGTTTATCCGGCAGTATGCGAACCCTATCATTACTTAAACGTTTGGTATGTGTTTAATTTATAAATATCACACGCATGAGTAATGGGCCTTAATTGGCAACAGAGGCTATCACCGTGGAATACCTAAGGATCGTGACATCCGCCGGGTAACTGTAAAATGTTATCAATAGTTACGCGTTTGTTTCTCTAAGTATGTTATCATCGGCAATGGCAAATCATTGAAAATAAATTCCGTTCATGTTAATATTTAACTTACATACAAAGCAAAAGCGAACTGACAATTTCTAATAAGTCCATAAGACCATCGTCCGGAGCCCCCTTTTAACAGCAATAACAGTGAAAAAGTTTCAATAATGTCATTTTCTATACACATAATTGTAATTTTAACGTAATAGATTACTTATCTATAATTGCAAACGATCAATTACCTTATTAAGTAAGATAACTATTCGTATCAACATAAAGTTGAAGTGAGTTTATTTGGATGATACTCTATTAATCGCCTATCTTTTGCGCAATGAGTCCATGTTCAATTTTTTGGTTTTTGCAAGCATGACGATGAGTCACGGCGGGCTCATAATAGCTCCGACTAAACATTTATGAGGCGTTAGACACCGCCGCCGGAGCCGCGGGCGACGCCTCATTCAGATTCAGTCGGGCACGATGCGATCCTAACTTCGCCATATCAGGCTCTTCAGTAATGTCGCTATTGTTCACCGGATTGACTAATCCTTGCCAATTTTGAATATCGTATCATCAGCAAGCGGAATTTTTATTCCCCCTTTTCCTGTAATGCTTTAGGGGTTACGTAATCAAATGATTATTCAGTGAATGTTTAGTCTGTGAAGAGTGACGTTCAGTATTTTTTTTACCGGTTTCGGTGAAAGCTATGTCATACTAGAAAGGCTAATTACTCCTCAGGCATTGTAATGCAACCTACACACGATACATCGTCATTTAAAATAGCAATTGGGGGGATCGTCTAAAATGCATTTTGCATGACGAAAGTTGATTGGTATTTACTTGCACGTATTTTTATAAACGGGCTTCGGTTAGGTTAGGCCCGAGAAAATAGGATAGTAGGTTCCGTGGAATTAAGACAAGAAAAAAACCACTCGAACTCTTTTCAGCGCGAGGAAAAACTTTGTTTGTGGATAATACAAAACACATTTAATTTTGTTTTTTTTTTTTGCAATTGTTTTGCTATCGACGGTGTTCTATGTTGCGTCAGTTTGCGGTAATTTCATGGCTATCGCGCCTGTGCACTGTTCCTTGAGTGGAAAAGTGAAGTGCGAAGTTTCGGAGAGGCGGCGTGCGGCGCGGTGGAGCGTGTCCGGCGAGGTCGTCGCCCGTGCCTGCGACTCTGTGCTGTGCGCCGAAGGATCAATATCGTGCTGCATCTGCATTGGTCTACCATTCCTATTCATAATTCCGATATTAATCTCTACAAATGAACTTTAATATTTTTTTAAGGCACTTGTTAAAATCGCCTCGTTGCAGGATGTTTTGAGTGTCTTTTGTTCCGGGAATATCCTTATTTAAAGTTGCAAAAAAGGTCCTAACGTTCTGAGCTTTAGGCCTAGGGTTAGCGCGTTACTCTAGGTTTCCACGCGAGCCGGCAAAATCTGGAGGGCGCGTTGCGCGGGCGTCGGGGGGAGCTCGCGGGGCGGCCGGGCGCTGCGCGCCAGTCCCCGAGACACCGGCCGCGCGAACGGCCACCGCGCCCGTGCAGCTAACAGTGCAGTGAGTGCCCCCAGCTCCCTCGGCCCGCTGCTGACATGTGAGTCACACGACTAGGGATGCCCATTGCCCACGCTCCATTATGCCCATTTGTTGACACGCCGGCGACGCTCGACCGACGCCGGCCGGCTTTCTACATAACCTAAACGCTCTGATATACTATAGTTTTACTTGAAGATATTTCATTTTTAATTGAAGTCGTGAAGTTGTCGTTAGGTTTGTAATGTTTTCGATGTTTTTGAAGTGGTATCCCTTATCCTATAATTTACTACGTCTTCGCTCAGTATCGTTTGATCAAATATCGCCCGGAATTGGAGGTTTAGATCAAGAAACGAAATGTTAATTAATTAAATTAAAATGACTACACGCTCTAGAAGCTGAAAAGGCAGATTTTTATGTTTACAATAAAGTTTACCACGTTTCTAGTTAAATTGTGCATCTTGCTGCAGGATAGTTTCGCCTCCGTTAGGTAATGCTAATGAGTCACTGTTATAATATAATAATAATTTATCAGTTACTGAAAAATAACAAACAACCCCTAGTTAATTATTATAATTCCACGGAGTATTTAAGCCGTAACATATGAACATGTAACAAAATGGAAGTGGTCGGTGAATTAGTTGATTAATTAACGCGATCCCCGGCGGCTTGGCTATGCGGCGCGATCACGCGAGCGGGCTCGCCGGCGCAGGGATCCCACAATGCTCTAGGGTTATCATTACTACGTATGATAACGTAAAGAATGTCATGTGTGAGGGCACATTCACATTCACCAAGTCTCTTTTATTTTGATTGTAGTCCTGTGAGACTAGGTTAGGCATCAATTTCAAATGATGTCACGAGCTCTTGCTGGTTATTTCCAAAAATACAAGCCAATACTACACTCTAGCCAACCATATCTCATAACTCTTCGCCAACAAACTGCCCCCAGTTTGGCGATTTTTTTTGTATACCTACTACCTAAGTTGTTTTTGAAATAAATAAAATAAATATCAATCACTAATAAATAAGGCTCCTGAAGAAAATAGGAACAATGTACGCAAATAGAGCTCTAACTAAACGGCATTGGATAAGTTTGTATGAAGAAAATTGACATTTCTTTTTTCAGCAGTCACGGATGATTTTTACGTAGTTACTTAGAGAACCCCTTAATACACATAGATATATATAATTTATGGCGATAATTAATATCGGAGCGGAGATATTAAATATTTAAGTATTCAGTTTGTTGTACTCGATTCCGATGCACTTAAGAGTATAAATATAAATATATTTTGAATAATTCTATCATAATTTACCACTTTTACGAATGGCCTCTCACTGTATGCTGTTACAAATGACAACACTCAAACGGGTGCGTCCCACGAGATATAACTACATAATAACTATTTTCATGTTACTAACGTTTACGAGATATAATGAACGTTAGCTATAATAACAAAATCAATATTTTTATAAGGAATAACGGTCAAGTCATATAATATTCATTTTATATAATATTTTTTAATATAACACTCACAATGACTAATTTCAGTTCGTATAACATACATGACATATAGCGATCATAATACATATTATCTTTTAGTATAAGTGTTACAAGATATAATATCGTATGATATAAATGTGAGCGAGCGAAGTGAGCGAGCAAGACTTCTCTGGGCAGAACCGACTCGGTTAGGTTAGGTTAGAAGGCCTTGCTCCCGCCTAGGCCTTCGAGGTAATTTTTTTTCCCCAGAAAATTTAGACTGCTGCCAGTAAAGTTAGTAAGGTAAGGTTGATTGTTAATAAAGAAGGCCACTTAATACTGAAAATAGAATTTAATTTCAAATAACATATGCATGTATTTATATTATACGTGTATTATGTTTTTTGATGTTAGATAATTTGATTAATATATCTTTTAAATCTTAGGTGTTATGAACGTTATACGTTTTATAATAGTTAGTTATATAAATTGATATTATATATTAATAACGTTATACTGTATGGAAATAGATATTTTGAAATTATATCTTCCGTTCATTATATCCAGTGAACGTTATACTAAACGTGTTTATACAAAGTGAGCGTATATATTATGAGTGTTATATTATCAGTTCTTATATCTCGTATTACTTACCCCACTCAAACCCCTTTACTCTATTACATACAAATTAGCCAATTTCCTGCACTCAGCTTGCGGTGACAATGGTTTCTAAATACCGGCTGTCTGATACAATTAACTTGGACCCAGAGTCGTGGACAATAATGAGCTTGCTGTTATATACCCAAATTATTGTATTATATGGAATATTGACCGTTCTTAATGTCCTCTCGATTGACAGTTCAGAATTCAGAAGCCTGCATTTGATAGCACGAGTATTTTGTTTCTGAGTCTTAATTAGAAATACTTGACCGATGAACTAAACATACTGAAGCTAAATAAAGTGTCGTATGAAATTATTCATTATTGTTTCATACTAACACGCACTGTCTAGTCTACCGGCAAGTTTTATTTTTATTCTATATGCGGCGACTAAAAGTAGGGGAAATAAAGTCGTATAGTCACCGACAATGTATTTAATACAAAATACGCGGCGTGCATTAGAAAAAATAAGTATCCGTGCCACATTTCACATTACTAGTAAGCTGTTTCACTTATTTCAAAAGTAACAATGAGATAAATGTGCGAAATCCAAAATGTAGTAAATTATTGCCTGCTGAGTAGCTGGTTACATATGTTAACCTCATAAATTATTTGCCCGGATCCGTCTTAGGCCATTTTACCCAATTAAGGAGGTCCTTCTGATTGTTGGTATTTGAATATCTTTGCTCCAACATTGACATTGAAATTACGGGATATATTATATTCCAAGCAATGACATTTATTTTCAAAGTCTTGGAATGCATCTGCTTTGGTTTTTTGGTTTTCTATAATCCCAGCCCTATAGGCTGATAAAGGAGGAAGGTGATCGAAGTTTATAATATCTTGTTACTATTTGGTTTCGCCTTTACCCTTGAGGCTTGACCAATTGTAAACTGTTACTGCTACAAGCGATTTTACTTTATAATTGCCACTTACAATTCTGTGTTGCCATGTTACTCTTTTAATGAACAAAAAAAAGATCAAGATAGATTTGAATACACCCGGTCGCCATCTGGTAACCCTAGCTAGATCTGAGTGGGGTCTACGAACCTCAGCCGTGGAAATGGGATTATTACACGATGGCCTTAGACGCTATTTTGCACTCGTCCGACTCAGAAATAATTTACTGAATACCGACCTACTAGACGCGACAGTGAATTCCTTTTGCGGACTCCGAGGAAATTGTTTTGTACTTTTATATCATTACTCCGAGGCTCGGTCTAGCTTTTTCATTCAAGTCTTGCAACCTACTTGTACTTACATTGTTTGTGTTAGACTTGTTTTCTTTTTATGGCCAGACGCAACACGACTTTTTAAATTGTTGCAAAATATACCTTCATCATATCAGCCGAAGGGCGGGCGTCCACTGCTGGTCATGGATCACGTGGACCTTCACCTAGAACAGAGTGGACTCCCATTTTCGTCTTATGGACACCCTATTTTTTCCGCTAAAAAAACTGTGGTCCGTAAACCGTATTAAGTACGTATTAAAATCCTTTCTCTTGCAAACCAAATCGCGTGGGAGATTCTTGCATAGTTAACGTACTACCTTATTATAATTTCGTGCATTAATGCAAGCATGTTGCTCTAGCGGAAGGGATTGACTTGTTACGAAAATCATTACTTCATTTTTGGTGCATGGATGCTCGTTTTGATTATTCTGTTACATAAGTTCTACTTTGTTCGATTTTCTTGTCGGATATCGGTGATACAATCTTAGTATCGTTATTTTTTTACGCTGTAATAAAACCTCTTGATTGTTTTCTAGATTGGCAGATTAGCCGTATCTCTTGCAATACGAGTACGTTGTGTTTAGAAAGCTCGATAAATGATTTTGAAGAGTTTTCTGTTTGTATGAATGCACCGTTCAGGTTGATGCACGGCCCTCATTGTGGCAGATCTGTGGCTCGATAGACGGCTAGACAAGACAGATGCCTGTTCCATTCAGCTGTCCGGACACAAAGCGACCACCTGAGCGATCGTCGCGCTGATGTCGTCGTTAGAGCCTTGCCCAATGCCGGTCGACACCAATCCGCGCTGTTTGCCGACACGTCCGACTGTTAACAATTACTCATAGCGTTTGCTGCCTTTTGTCTTTTCGTGGACTAGCAGTTTCCCGTAGTATATGGGGCTTTAAAGTTGTAAGCACGGCGTTTTGGCGTAACCGCCTAATCTGCAGTTCTGTTTTGTTTAACGAGCAGATTTTTTTCATTGCTTACATTGGATAACTTTTGTTTTCGGAATCGATGAGTTTACTTTATGTTTATGCATATATGATAAAGAAGAGAGTAAAATTAGAAAAACCATGCAAGAAGTACGAAGTTGTTAGAGACCTATTTTCGGTTCCATTATAATAATTATCCTGGGATGGTTCGTAGCGCTGCCACGAGTAGGTATTGTGATGTATGGTGCCACAAAAACAGCCGCTTAGTCAGGCATGAGTCAAACTGATCTCAACCTCGCGCGTAATTTATTTAAGGGGTACTAAGAAATTCTAATAAAAACATCACTCGTGAGAACAGCTTTCAGTGTAGTGTAGGTACTTAGGTTTTTGCAGTAAAGCTGCATTGTTCAGTGTTCTATTTGCGTATTACTAGGTGCCGTGCCGTCATTGTTTGGGCTATCTGTGCCGATCTGGAAGCGCCGGCATGTTAAATACGTCGTTTGCGAGATGTTCCCAGACTATCGCCAGTCGCGTCATTATAATACAGTTGCAAGTGAAATATGTTGAGGTATTTGAGAGTATAATTTGGAGTGTGACGGCGCGGCGGCTGATGGGCCCGATGTCTGCGCGCAGTGAGAATCATGGCGATCCCGCTACTCTCAGCTCAGATACGGTACTTTGGCTCGCTATTGCTCTACTCTTAATGCGTACCTGTAACTGGCCAATTAATCATTTCTGAGTATATACTCTGTATTGTGCTTCGCCCTGTCATGTTGGAGTCCGCAGTGGCTTTCAATTTGAGTATGGGTAATAAATTTAATTCTGTCTAGTAGCTTAATGCAGACAATTTAAATATTATGCACATTGGCTTGTTAACCTAGTTTTGAGATCAATCACCAAGCTAAGGTCAAGTTCATTTTAACAGCTGCCTTAGATGTTGAAGTTCCCATTATCCATTAACGTCATACATCGCATTAACCACACAATATCAAATTATAATATCACAAGCGGTAACATGTGGGAAGCAGCACCTCATGTTGTGGTCGTTTGGAGGTTGAATCTTAAATAGTAGTCGGTAGGACGCGTAATTGTTTGTTGTGGAGCGCGGAGGGCGGGCCGCGGTGACGTCAGCGGCGGCCAGCTGTAGGGCGGGTGACGTCACGCGGCGCGGTCGTCGACCCCGCTGCAACCCCTGCCCGCCCCCGCCCCGCCGCGCTCGCTGTCTATCGCATCTACCTGCCTGTCATAAATATCCGAACGCCTATGTGCTGTGTATATGCAAACCTGCCGCGCCCGACCTGCCACAACCTGAGCTTCAATTACCTACAAAATAAATATGCATCCGCTTTGACTTGCACAGTTGAATGAGAGACGTTCTTTCACCACCTGCCTGCCCAGATAGGTGGTTTTTATACAATTTCGAGCTCCCTCGCCATTTATGTTGCCCCTCTAGATACAACATAAAAAATATCAGGTTCTTTCTACAACCACTCGAGCTAGAGGTGCGCTGATGCTTATTTATGTTGTCTTCTTGCGCCCTTTCCCTCTGTTTTAAGGCGTAGTTTATGGAATTACGTGGATTGTAAATTTACGCAGTTGCCGGTGTAGTATCGCGACCCCTCGCCACCCCACCTGAATCGTGGATTTCTCGTGGGAGTTGTAGTGCCGTTAATAAGTGCGAAATGGAATCCCTTCCGTCCGCACGAGCCGTTCGTACAGGAAATGCGCTTTTTGATTCGCAAACGTATCATAACAACTCTAGAAATCCGGTCGCACTCAGTTTTATTGCACCCACATACGTATAGCTTTCACAGTTATTTCAAAGCACAATTTGAATTATTCTAAGTGCGTGGTGCGTTAAAATTTAATGGATGCATTTAGCTTTCCTCAATGAGTTTATGCTATTGCCTTTATCACATCGGGTTCTGTTCAATAACGTTTTATTATATTTCTTGGATTAATCTGTTTGTAACTACGTACTGATTCTCATTGTGAACCTCTAGCACTTGCTTCATAGTGTCTATGCACGAAAGAAAGTTCTAGGTAATTAGCGGCTTTCATTTTAAAATTATGTACGAGTACAAAATATTGTTCGCATTTATTCACTTTCCTTTGTGATAATTTTATGTAAAGTACTGACGAAAGCGTTTATTGTTTCTAACATTTCATAATAAGCATCGTACAACAGTTTCTAAGAAATTTGCTTTCTTAAATTCCTAACATTAAACGTTGCAGCTAATGTAGCTCTAGCGTTGGATAACGACTTCTTCAGAAAAACTTGGCTCTTGTAATTTTTACATAACTATTTACAATATTCCACGATGTGATTCGGGTAGTGGTTGGTAAGATGTCGTTGAGCCGGGCTGGCTTGTATCGATTTTAAAGTAACACTGGAATCGAATAGTCGCCCTCTGGTGCGTATTGTGGATTGCGTGCACGTCCCGTTCCCTGAATAAGGGCTGCCAATCGACTACAGCTACGTGAGGAAATGTTCCCACCGACATACGTATTCAGTTCCAATAGCCCGTGTACTTCGCTCAATCGCAGCTTATTGCCGACATACCGTCGAACTTGTAACACAAGCATGCTTCTGTAATGAGCGTGACTAGTGACTTTATCATCGAGATAAAAATATTCTCCCGCGAGATGTGGACCACTTCGTCGCTTGGTAACACGTCTGAATAAGCGCTTTCGAGTCCCGCTAAGTGTATGCGGCACCGATAAACAATAAACAAAGTGACTTGCTTTCGAATTACACTCGAAAAAGTGGAAAGTGGGTATTTTAGCGCTACCGTTTTTCATTAATTAGGTTTATGGATCTAACGGTAGACGTGGAAGTCACGAGGGGGCCATCTGAACGGCTCATTAATGTTCTGAATTTGACCACAGGCGTTTTAATTGCTGCTGCGGTGTGTGTCCTTTAACAAAACTACAGTGTAGTCCAGAAGAACATCTGCACCAAATAAGGCTTTATTGCACCGGGTGTTATTGGATTGACCCTGTAACTGCTGTTGTGAATTTGTCGACTTTGGCACCACTTCGTTGCACCCGAGCCAAATTGCTAGCGCTGGCGATCGTTTAAAGGCTTTCAGTATTTAACAAATGTTATCAGCCTCCTGCTCCCAGATAAAACAGTTACATAAGAGATTATATCTAGTTCTTAATGCTTATAATCGACTTCCAATAGAATTGTCTTTGGAACATCCTCACGTTTGCGTCTCTGAGTTTAGCTGTTAATCCCCTCGTAAAGCTTAATTCTATTATTAGTTTGATTGGAAAAGGAGAGTACGGTTTAAGATTTACAGCAGTGTGAGTGTGACTAATGGCCTGTGGACGAACGGACTCGTGACTGCCGTGCTGTGAGTCCAGGGTAGCTACCATAAATAAGATTTACTGTTTCTATAACTTTATATCTGTTGTAGGTATCATATCTGTACCGAATAATTTCATTTCGTGTATAAAAAGATGAAATATTGTCATTCATTTATTTTTTCACTGACATAATTAATTCCAAAAACTACGATTAACGGGTTTTCCTATGTTTTTGTCAAGTTCGTTAATTTATGAGTTTCTTACGACAATCTCACCAATTCCTAGTGAACAGACAGCAACTTAAATGTCCTTTCAGTCATCAACTTGTTTTGCAAAATGTTTTATAATTAAATGCATTATAATTAGTCACATTAATTATACACCGTATGTAGGTTAGCTGTAGTTCCCGTGATGTACTAGCTGTAATCACGTTACACGCGTGTTCCTAACTTGTAGGTTGCAACTTAGCGCACAGAAGCATAATATAATGAATATAAATATTCATGTGTCGCGTTTATTAACATTATTGAAGGTGTCGTGGCGTGTTGGGCGTGCTTGCTCATACGAGTATACCTGGGTGTATTTACATTTCGTGCCGGGAGCGGCTTGATTTACCGACCCCTCCGACTTCGGGCGGGGGACTTAAATTAGTGTTCTGTCGTATGTCACACGATATTTAACTTTACCCGCTCCTCGCCTCTCCGCCCGAGTACCCCGTGTATGTTTCGCTTAAAACTTCCATTCTTGCTCCGTCACGGGCTATTTATAAGTGCTCCTTATTTAGAGGAGCGTTTTACGGACGCAGTTTTATATCTCTGCTTCGTCTTCACTCTGTCGCTTCAATATATATAATTACGGTGGATTTGTGCTTGGGTAAACATGGCCATTGCCATTATAATTGCTAGATTTTCCTGCGGTATTCGTGTCTTAAGTGTTTCTTGCGATTTTATATTATTATTTATGACAGGGTTGGCAAACTGAAAGACCATTAAAATCGAACATTAATTAGTAAGCTATTAATGAACCGTGTCTGACTTCCTACATAAGTGGGTAATGTTTGCTTATCTGATGGGAGAATGGCTAAATGCAGTCGAGAAGTGGTTGTTTTGTAGTCATGACGAAATGTCAAAAAAATCAATAGGAACCACAATTATATACACCCCGGTTTTATATAGTTGAGAGAGGTTTGATCAAATAACTGCAACAGAATAAAATTATTAATAACTGTTTAGCCCAATTTGTTTAAAATTAATGATGATTTTTTTATATTATGATTCCTTCCCATGGGTACGCGTACTCCATAATCACTTCAATCTATTTATAGGCAAACGGGTCTGAGTTAAATAAATCTATAGTCATATGTTTAGGGGACCCGTGTAACTTCGTTAGGAACACGAGAAGATGACAGGATTAATAAATCGGCAGCGGTCAGTCAGTACGGTGGCGCACTTCAAAAGAGGAGGGTGATTGATTCGCCGCCAGCCTGACAAGTCGCAGACTTACTGAATCTAAGTCTGCTCGCCAAAGCCAATTTATTCCTCTAACAGGATTGCCACTGTCATTGACTAATCAAACCTCAAGTTTATTTTGCTAGGGATTGCTAGGGATGTCTATACGGGTGCCAAGTATAGTCTCTCTCGCTTGTTTCTCCCCGTTTAATCGAACAGATCCCAAAGGATTAAGGATAAATGAACTTTATGGTGTAGAATTTGCTGGTTAATGCTTGTGTAAATGAAAAGGCCAGGATTAAGTTACAGTAGCCGCTGCAATAACGTATAGTCAATAAACTTATACAGAGGTCGTATACTGGGTAGGGTTGTTTGACTAGTAGAAATAAAAAAGATTTTGCCCTGGATTGGTCACTGTCAGAAAATTGAGCATTTTATTAAGACGATTAACACATGTGTGAAGTCCAGTTGTCTTAGTTGGGTGGAATGATTATAAACGCGTGCGACTATGTGCGGCGTCAACGAGTCGCTGGCATTATTCGACGTCGTATCGTATAGTTGTAGAATGGAGGGACATTGCTGTGTGAGTACGACATCCTTGACGTTTGATATAATTATGTGTTATATTTAAACTCCTGAATTAATTTGTACGTGTCAATAGTGTCAATATTGTCATTAAGTACTCTTTCCATCTTAAATGCAGTGATTTGTTATAATTTGATGCGATTCCGGACAATAGCGGTGGTCGGGCACGTAGAGTGGTAAAGTAAGCATTGATTTCCTACGGGCTCCTCGGAGTCGGTGATAGGTGCGCGCGCGCCTGCCTGCTAATTAGCGAGGCTGACGTCACCTGCGAGGAGCTCAGCTCAGGTCGCCATTACTGGACGCCTTCGCGTGGAAACGACAACGACCGCCGCTTTCTCTAGCGTGCACCAGCATAGCGCACCGCGACCTGTTGCCAGGTCCTTCCAGGTCAACTCTCTGCCACAAAAAAATACAAAAACTATTTTGATTCTTGCATTTTACCGAAGTATTTTTACACTGGGCAGTTAAGCACTTCGTGCTGATTTTGAGGTGAACAAAGAATCATGGAATTCAGTGATCGCGATTAAGGCAGGCGGGGCGCAGGCGCGTCGCTAAGCGTGACTCATCTTAATGACTGCAATTATGGTGGTGAGAAGCGGCCACCGCGCGCGGAGGAAACGTGCCACAGAGCCACGTGCCTCTTCGCACACTAACCACGTTCATCACGTATTAAAATCGCCTAAGATTGCCAGTTGCCGGTCCAAATTTGCTAAGGGTCAATGGCAACATTGGCAACTCAGTTCGACCCCGTTATGCTTCGCTGACCTTCTTCAATTATGACGTCCTCGTGCAAGTCGGAAACCTTCCTCGAACTTCCCGACCGGTCATTGCAACAGGCTTCCGTCAAAACATAGATATCTACCTAATTCACCAAGCAACAATCGAAGGTCGATGCTGATTGTGTTTCGTTTGCAGTTGCACGTCTAGACTTTCGGTTCAGGAAACCGGGTTTTCCACTATCCGATCCGACTAATCTGCTTGAGGTCACACTGTAAAAAATGGAATAAAAAATCAGTTACAGCTCGCTGTCTGATCACTAATTGCGTGGAAATTTGTCATTTTCATAGTTTTTGTGATTTCAGTTTAGAGATACTTCATAGTTCTGGTTCTTGAAAATGTATTTTTTAAGTTATTTCTCAAAAATCTTCATATAAATAAGCAATTTTATAAAATAAATGCCTCTACATGACTTTGACTATGATTGACTACAAATTTCTATCGGCATTTAGTTTCAATATCTTTTTGCGCCTGTAGATTTTGGTCGTGAGCGAGATTGCGTCAGATTTCGTTGTAATCCCGCTGTGCTGTGATTCAGTGTAGCAGTGAGTGTTACCACTGTAACGACTCCGTGACAATTTTTTATACATAGAGCAAGTTAGTCAGACGAACATGTCATATCACTAGTACCTAAATTGTTTTTCTCGAAATGAATCACTGAACGGATGTTTTTAAAATTTAATATAGGTACATATGGGCTAAGGATTTTATTTTGAAAAGGTACTTGTTTCAGTTTCAAACTGCATTTATTAAATAACGGTTCCGCAATTTGAGAATACAACTTGTTTGTAAATCGTGTTGAGAGTTATTTTAAAATGTCACGCGCCTCGCTCCGTGAAAGGGCCTGCGCGCTCCGTTCTTAAAATGCTATCACGATCTCGTTTTGAATTGTTATAAAAACTGAAGCCCTTCGAGTTCTCTGCAAGCGCAGTACAGTCGAGTTTGCTAGAACTGTGTGGGTTATTTTTTGCATTGTGTTTCCAAGTTACACGCGGCAGCACCGATGAGTCAGCTTAAAGACGTCACTGCGGTGCACGCCGCTCTGCCTCTGCGCCCCATTTCCTACTTTCTACTCCGCGAATGACTGCCTGCACCGTCGATTCACCACCGCAACTCCCATTATAACCAACCCACGTTCAAAATTATTATCATTATTCAGTTGAACGCTAGTGACAATATTTTACTATGGTTCTTAAGTTATTTAATGACTGCTGTATAGTTCTGCTAAAAATGTTTTTGACTTTGTGAATTGCAATCCAGGTCGTTGGTCGTTCATGTTTATGTTTACGCTATTATCGTGATCGATAACGGTTCCCCGTCATATTTTGAGTCAGCCATAACGCCCTCGATTCTTCCATTGATTGCTGTCTCGATTTCGACACTGCGCTACAATATAATTGTATGAAACAATGGTCTGCTAAATAACGTTCTTTGTTCAACGAAATGGAACCAGATTTCAGAATGCATCAATTTGTTCGCTCCTACGTGTACAGTGTGACGGCCGGCCCACGTGGCTTTTAGAAATATTTAATGTGTCCATTATTCCAACGTCTGACAGTTTACCGAATGTTTCTCATTAGCATCGGATAATGGCAGTTTGGTAAATACCAAGCAGTTTAATTGTAAACTGTATCGGCGTGTAATCGCGCCGCTCGCTGCCGCAGCCCCCGTGGTAACCTGCACTGTCCACCCACGCGGCGCCCTCGATAAAACCATGTAGGCTGTTTTCTGCAGCCTGCTTTGCTGCGATTCCTGTCGCACTCCAAGTTGATCGCTCGTTAATTATTGCCCATATATTTACGTTTTGAAGAGCTTTAACTTCATGGTGGTCGGTCAGCTCTTATCTTTAATTAGAATTGACCATAAAACGAGCGGCTATGGTTAATTTGAAACTCGTTACTTAGATCTTTTAATATTTTTATGATCATACTTTCCGTTATTCAATGTAGTCATTTTGTGCAATACCGACTTATTATCTATAAATAGTCGAAGGCCGCCTCCTGTCTATGGGCCGGTATGGACGATTGCAGAAAAGCGCGGATATAAATAGAAGGGCATGGGCATGAGTTGCATGACCCAAACAGGTTCCAGTTGCAAGGTGCCCACGCACTCTCCATTCCCGTGACCCCGCGCACCCTCTGACTCATACCAAATACTGCTGTCCTTAATAAGCCTACTTATAAGTGACTTTCCATAAACTAACGAATAACTTAAGAGACGAATGATACTTAGTACTACATAGACGACGTATTTTCGTTTAAAATTCCTTACGTCCTGTGTTTGCAATCTGAATTTTATTGCTGAGGATCGCAAGTAATTCAGACTTGAAGCTTAGTCTATAGACATTTCCAGTGAGCAGCTATCGGGTTTTTGTCGGGTTTACTCTTACATGAGCGTGAGCTAACCGAGGAGTTTATAAACTAACCGGTATATTTTAAACCTTGTATTTGTCCCAATTTGTGTATTTCTATTGCCGCTTTAACAATAAATATTAAAAATTAAATTAGTTACGTTTTTGCTCGACCTTAACAATTGCGGTATCTCTTGGACCGTAATCGACAGACATATGATTTTTTTTACTGCCGCCATAACAATAATATTGTGGTCGCCGACTTCAGTTGGACTATCCTATTAGGTACTTACCATTTTAAAAGAAGTTATTTTTTGCGTTTATAAAATGTCGTTGTTGCGTAGGATGAAGTAGCTAGTTTGTTAACTGCTTGAGAGTTTATATTATATTTGTTATCTTAATGTGTTCACGGCTTATACTTAGCAGAGAGTCAATATCTACTGGGTGAATTTGTTACCTGTTAACGTACAATTAAGCATGCGTTTTATTACACGTGGAAACAGTGACATCACCGCTATCATATTGAATTAGTGTCTATAATAACTTCCATTTAAAATACGATTATAGGCAACACCTGTCGTTCCGATAATTGAAATTCAAAATAGTCCTATTAAACAACAGAACAATAACATAATAGAAAGACATATTCAATGTCAAAATATGGAAGTAGGTACAGATTGGCATCTGCTATAATCTGCATGCAAAAGGCGTCACCGAGGCGGGCGGTGGCTCAGCCGTCCGTGAGTTTTGCGGTCTTTTTGCTTGGCCCGTATTTATACATATTTATACGCGAGTGGAAGCAAGAAACGAGGCACGCTCCACTTGCGCCGCCCTCCCTACACTACACCATTTATTTACATGCTCGGTATCCAAACATAGCATCCATGTCTACACATGTATATCAATTGTAACCTGTTTCTTCCGTAGATGCTTCAAGATTGACGTCCGATGATAAGTTCCGTGAAACAGATTGATAGGCAGCCGCATGGTTCCCAAGAAGGTGCTGATTTCTCGGATTTAGCATGACCAGTTCGGCAGCTTTCGGCAGAAAGTTTTTGCGTGTAAAGTTACGTGCTCGTTTCGTAATGCACCGGGTAGACTCCTTACCATTTGTTGTCGATGCTGTTGCTGGATTTCTTAAATGATGGAAACAACGATACGATAATGGGTTTTTTATGTTGCAATTTTTTCTGTAATCAAATCAAATCAAATAAGTTTATTTGCTAGAATACAGTAAAATAAGGTGTTACAAAATAGTCTCGTTGCGTTTTTTGAAACAGAATTGGTGTGAATTAACAAAATTATATATGATTTTAATGTACAAACATAACAGTGGTAGAATGTGCAGCTTTTTGCACAAAATGGTACAGTATCACTAAACCTTGAACTATATAATTATCACACTGACACACTTTTTTTGGATTTTGAATCCCTGTCGACGTCCACAGCATTTCTCCAGAGCATCAGACAGACCGTAACAGACGACCGAGGATACGTAGCCATGGTAGGCGGCCAGCGCAGCCTCAACCGAACGTTCGCTTAACCTCCTTAGAGCAAAAACAAATTTATTTATGCTATTTCAGATTTGCTCGATGTGTGCCTTCCAGTTTAGATGTTCGTCCACATTTATTCCAAAGAACTTAAACATCTCAACTTCATTTACCTCTTCATTTTTGTATTTCAAATTTAAAGATACTATTAGAATTATACGAAATTAATGGAATATAGTTCGTTTTACTAATATTAATATGCAAGTCATTAAAACACATCCAATTTGCAATGTCTGATAATGCGTTACAATCTTGTTCGAAAGTTGTCCTATTTTTACATTGAACAATAAGTATCGTGTCATCAGCAAACATATAGTTATTTGAGTGGAGCATTCGGTAAATAGTTGATTTAAAGTAGAAATAGTAGTGGTCCCAAAATGCTACCCTGTGGCACGCCAGTATTATTTACTTTTAGTTGTGATATATATGTCTGTTTTAAGATAACATTTAAGACTTGATTTAAAACAGTGATACTCTTGGTTTCCGCCCACTGCAGTCTATCTTTCCGGTAACTTTGGATCCATTGCAGTGCCGTTCCTCTGATTCCGTACATTTCGAGTGTTTTATGAAGTTTTGAATTATTCACAAAGTCAAAAGCTTTTGTCATGTCTAGAAAGATCGACAAAACTGGAGTCTTATTGTTAATGCTCTCGGTTATAAATCGAATAATTAACTACAGATATTTTTAGCTTCTGTGGAAAATGACCTTCAAAGAATGACAAATTTATAATGTGTACAAGTGGAACATAAATATATGATGCACATGAGCTTTCTCGTGGTAATGCTGTCCATTCCACAAGTCTTAATTAAGTTTTTAAGTGACAAAATGATTTTATAAATTTCATCTTCGCCAGCAGGATTTAAAAAAAAATTGTATGTGGATTATTTGTCAAATAAGATAATTTATATTGTACTAGTTTCTGTGGATACGTCAGCGTCGATTGTATAAAATAATTATTTAAAATATTACTTATGATGTCTAGTAGGTTGTAAAATATATCATTATTAAATTGAATACTGTTTATGTCATTATCATGCATTTTATTAAATATATTAGCAAATTGCTTTAGATTTAAATAAAATTGTATTGTATGTAATGAGTGTTTTTTTTTTTGGCTATTCAGAAGACATTTCTTTAAAATACAGCATTTTTTTTTTTTTTGTAAAAGTATAGTTAATTTCGGTTCGACGAATTGGCATATTCCGGTTCGAACTTGTAACGAAATGTGTCTGATTATTACGTACTAATTCAGCTTTCGAAGTCGGTTTTCCTGTTTATTTAAAGGGTTTAATTTAGTTTGATACGCCCGTAACAATAAGAACATGTTTATACGCTCGTGAAGCGCTTACTGCAGTTAATTCCATATGTTTATTATGGTTGTAAACTCTCTCTTTGATGTCCTTGCGCCGTTTTCAAATATGTCATTTGGTGTATCTATTCATGCAAGAATCAGGATGTTACTACGAAGCACTAAATTTTCAACTTCGGATGCGCCATCCTTTTCTTCGTTATTCGAGTAGGTATAAATAAAGAAAAAAAGATGAAGATAACTATAGCTTAAACTTTTAAAACTCTCCCCAGCCTCTTTTGTACACTGAAGAAATTTAAACACTGTTGATATCTCAAGGAAAGCACGGGGGGGGCACTGGCCAGTGTTTGGCGCCGTCGATATCGGCCGCAGTGGTCCGTGATCTCGCTAACGACGGCTTGCGAATCGGACAGAAATAGCCTCCCCGCACCGCGACCATTTCGATAACTCTGTCAGTGCACTTCCAATGCACTCCGCAGCTGGAGATGTTAATGCTATTTTATCATCCCATTTTGAACCGGCCGCTCGCCCGATATCGGCCGCGTCGAATCCTCGCCGACAACGAGTTGGCGGTAAACGGATTATTTCTGTCTGCCCGTATGAGGTATGACGAGACTTTCTTTTGAAATATAATCGTTATGAGCCGTGTCCAGTTACAATTAACTTTCAATAGAATTATACTGAGTTAGATCATGCAACATAATATCTGCTTGGTCTGTCTTCTAAACTTGAAACAGTAAAATGATAGCATAGGTATCATCTATTTTTATCACAATTAGCATTTACATTAATTCTATTTTATTACCCAACTGCGGCAAAGCCCAAAATAATTTATGTGTGTGACCTGTATAAAAGGTGACTGGAAATTCGCCGTATTCCTCGAAAGGGGTTATTCTACAGCTCATTTGTAATGATTTAAATCCAGTCAACCAGGGGCCAAAATTCATTAGTTATCGAGTTATTCACGTTTTTAGTATTATTTTTTTTTTAAATGCCCGCCTTTCGACCTAAAACTAGTCATTGTGTATAAACTTCGTTATTTAGAAATAAAAAAAAGCATTTATCAAATAGCCAATGAACTACTGATTACGAAAAACAATAAAAAAGGCCAAAGAAATGCAAAATTTTGCAAATAAAAGGATTTGAAGATAGAAGGTCTAGTAATAATTTTCCAAATTATGTGTCATTTAAAAGCAAAATTAAAAAAAAAAGTACGACACTTCGCGTACAAATGACAGGAATAGTTTGCTCAATTCATAATCTTTCTAAAAAGGTACAATTTAAGACAATTAAAAATTAGATTTAATTTAAAAAATTACAATTAATAATAATTGCAGAAATGTTCGCGGTTAAGCTCCATCGTTTCAATGAAAAAACGCGGGATCGTTCTCGTTTTTAAATTCAGCTAATGGTGTTTGTTTTAAATTTGCTTTTTTAAAAACATAAAGTGCGTTCCATTTTCAACCAAAAAACGCGGGAAGAGATCCTTCTCGCTGGAATTCCCACCGTGAGGTAAACGGCGGTTAGGGTTATGACGTTGGTATTCCCTTCTAGCTGCAGCGGCATCTCCATCGCAGAATCAGTAACAATAAATGATATCTGCGTATTCTTCGAATTGGTAAGCAGCCATTTGAGAAAGAAGCTTAGTTATCAATATCGTCCGAATTGGAAAGAAAGTTGAAACTAACTGATTACGTAGGTCACTCAAAAAGTTTTGAGATGGTCGAAATTTAAAAATGGAACGCACTTTGTTTTTAAAAAGCTAATTTATTTAAAAATAGAACACCGTTAGCTGAATTTAAAAAGAGAACGACGTTCTATTCATTTTACTACAACACTTCCCGCGTTTTTGGTTGAAAATGACGACGAGAGACGAAAGGCGGGTATTTAAAAAAAAAAAACTAATAACGTGAATAACTCGATAACCAATGAGTTTTGACTCCTGGTTGACTGGACTTAAATCATTACAAATGAGCTGTAGAATAACCCCTTTCAAGAAATACGGCGAATTTCCACTCATCCTGTATATGTCTGACTCTACAGTTCTACACTCGCAAGCAAAATAATTGCATCACTTTGCATTTTTTCATGTGCAGCTAATACCTTTGTACATTTTTACCCGTGTCTGAAAATTGTGGTACCAAATGAAAGCTTATAATGTAACGCAATTGAAAATATGTAATTTGAATGCAATATCAAGTCCAAAGACTAGAAAAAGCCCGGAATTCCTAGAGTAGTTTTAAAACGCTTAAAAATATATTATGAAAAATGAGAATGATTTTATGAACAATAGAATTCATTACAATAAATAAATAGCTGGTGTTGCAACCTCCCGCCTTTCTTACACAATTTAAAAGGTTTTTCATAGACCTATTAAAAAAAATCACGTTAAGGGATGGCGTCCTACTCCTCCAGCAAAGCTTCTTTCAGCTCCGTGACATTCGATGGAGCAGAATCCCGCTCCCGAACGTTCCTCTTCTGGTAATCCCATATGCAGTAGGCTCGGGTGACCCTTGCTGTATGACAAGGGGCATTGTCCTGCATCAGGGCAAAACCCCTGGTCAAAAAAACCGGCGTAAGGGATGACGTGTACGTGTTCCTCCAGGGATTCGGTGATGTACCGTGCAGTTTAAACCACCGCCATGACCCACCACCAGGCGCGAAAACTAGCTCAGTCCGCCCGTCGTAGGATATGCCGCCCCAGAAAATGACGAAACCTCCACCGTAGGCGACTCTTTCGGAGAAGCAGCATTGAGCAAAACGTTCTTCTGGACTCCTGTATACTCTTCCTGGTCTGTCGCACCCGTTCAAGCACATTCTACACTCGTCCGAAAAGAGAACTGGGGTCCATTGCTCAATGGTCCAGTTCACTTGAAATTCAGCAAACAGCCGTCGCGATGTACGGTCTCGCGACAGCAACCTGGGCCCCGTTGTAAGTAGGGAATGCAATTTAACCGGTTATAACCGATTTTGTATGAAAATAACCGGTTAAAACCGGTTATAAACGGTTATTTGCATTCCCTAGTTGTAAGCCTTCTTGGAGTCAGGATGGCTTTCTTGAGTCTCCGCCTTACAGTCCACTCACTGGCAGGCACTCTGACTGACCTCACGGACACGCTGCTGGAGACGCTGGAGCTGACGATCTCTGAGAGCTGCTGTGACAATGAACCGATCGTCCCTTTCTGATGTGCACGTTCTGCGGCCGGTTCTTCGTCTTGATGTAAAGGCTCCAGTCTGCTAGAACCTCTGGTACACTACGCAAACTTGAGACTGGCTTAACTACAGCTCGGTGGTTAGATGTCAAGAAACATGATTTCATTGATATATTTCAGAAAAAAGCCGGTTTACAAAGGTATGGCTTGCAGACGGAAAGATGCAAGGCGATGCAATTATTTTTCTCGCGAGTTAATGTCCCCACGTAACTACTAAACGGCTGAACCGATTCTAATAAATCATACGTCGTTAGATTCGTCTTAACCACTAGTGTCATAGGCTATACTAAAATTATTTTAATGTGAAATTGGCGAAATAAAAATAACAATAATTATTATTAGGCATCGGAGTTTTTGTCGCACGGTAAGACTAATAGCAAGCTACGGAGTCGTCATTTGCCATAAATCTAAACTCTTATTCATATTCATACTCATTTATTTAATTTATCTTAAAATGCCTCTATAGCGGTCGGTCGTGTATAATTTATCTAGGACAAGTTATATAAATAAAAAAATCTATTAGATTATAAATTCATAACTTGAACTATTTTAACATACAATTCGCCACTAGTTTGGACTAAAACATTCCCCTCTGTCGTGTTTTAATGTATCTTTTGTTTGTTTATAAAATTTCGTAATTAAATCAGTATAAAAACGATAATATTTTTTTATTGTAATATTTATTTTCCAAATATAACATTAAATAATCGTTTCTTAACTCGTCAACGTTGTTGTGCTTGATTATAAAAAAAAAACTGAATAAATGAGTATGAATATGAATAAGAGTTTAGATTTATGGCAAATGACGACTCCATAGCTTGCCATTAGTCTTACCGTGCGACAAAAACTCCGATCCCTAATAATTATACATGACAAGTAACATTACTTTGACGACATTATCTAAACAGCAGTTGGTTGGGTATTTTTAAAGCTTGCTTTTCGTTAGACTTGTTAGATTAGTTGTTATTTCAGCCTCTCTATATTTATAAGTACTTTCTTCCAGTCAATTATTTTTCTACTTACAAACCTATTCTTGTATGCTTTTGTTAAAACGTTGGCCTCAAAAACGTAATGTGAAGGTGTTTATTTTGATTTCTTTAAACCTCGACCTCGAACACGCATTACATTAAGTATCGTGCATCACGCAATGGAATTGGACCTTACAAATCGAGCTAGAAACAAAATGTGGCAATTGAGATTGAATTCAGTTCGTTACCGTTACTGGAGATATACTGATTGAAGCATCTCTCTCGGTGAAGGATGCTGCAGGCGATGTTATCAAAACATTCGCGTACTCTCACGCCTCTCAATAAAACTATTCCGATGCTATCATAAGAATCCAGTTACATTATAAATTGGTCTGATTATTTTATACGCTATATTAAAATAACTTTTCTTTATTTTAAGAAATGTTGTCTTGGATAATATTGTTATAAAGTATGAAAAGGAGTTAAAAGGTCAGTTTCTTGAGTTTAATTAAGACATACGTAGCTGTGTCCTTATTTTGAATGCATTGAATAATCAATATGAATATGAAACATATGTGCATGAATTTAGATCATCTTATTAAAGCAATAATCGCAGTGACGCCCACGTGTTTGATTATAGCACAAGATTTGTATCCTCCAGTGTCGAAATGTGGTTCGTGAATTATCTCCGGCGTACTAACATTGATAAACAAATTGCCTTCGGCGATAGTAGTTGCTCCATTCCGTGTAGGTAAGGGGCCCTGAATGTTTTAAAGCAATTTCGTTTCGGTTCATTATACGTAGGTACTTAGTATATGAGAGGTGCAATGGTCCGTAAACAAGTTTATTGATGCGGCTACAAATCGGACACTGATGAAAATCTTCTCTTTTGTTTACAATTATAATACTTAATCGAAACCAGAATGAGCAACCAATTATTGATGAGTTGTCAGTAGTCGCCGAAATGTATGTGTTGAACAATGTTCCGCTTTGTAGCTCCTCAAACAATGCGTAGTCAAAGTAATGGTGTGAAACTGTTCAGGAGTGTTATTAATCGCGTTGATTGTAAACAAGCCCGTGTGTGCATGTGCCGCGTGGTGAGTCAGACAATCGCGATGTGGGCTGCCGCGGGGCGCCTGCGCAGGCCGGGGCGCTAGGCCGCGGCGGCGGCGCTGCAATTGTTTGATTGTATGTAAAGGAGGCGCTGCGCGGGCGGCAGGCGCCGGCCGCCGACGCTCTCGATATCCTTGAGAAAGCGCCGCGAAACCAACCCGGCCTCTGACCGACTTACCAAATCCAATGAAGCCACGCCGTTTCACAATTACACGATTTATTTCAGCCTCTTCATAGTCTTCATGTTCGCTACCACCATCTTATCCTTTAACCTACTGCCAATCAGCAGTGTTCGAAATTACTACCATAGAGGCATTTCATCTTAGTCCACAGGGTTTTCAACGCATTTGCAGACTTAGAGCCGTATTAATAAACTTATCTCGACGGTTTTCTTTTCTATGGTTTGACGTTTACTTTGACGTATCGTCGAGCATCTCAGCTAAGATGTTTATTAATACCGCCCTTAGGGTTGCAGTCTGGCTATTGTACTATTGATGATGCAAATTTATGTGTCTTAGATACCACTTACCATCAGGTGGCCGGTGTCTGTGTGCTCTCGTTCCTATTCCTTGCTATAAAAAAGACGCCCGAACAAGAAGCAAAAAGCTTACTGTTGCAACAATAAACTAATTACTCGCTGCTTTACCCACTCCGTCTCTAACTCTCACGAAATGTCGTGATGAAGAGTTCATGTTTGTGCTGATTCACGATCTGATAACAACTCTTTACGTGAGCGGATTTTGACTAATAATCAGTAATAATCACTGCCGCAATTAATTTTGACTGGAAAAGAACGCTGTTGCTACCATATTTCATTGGCAACTTATTTACGTTTAATGTATTACACAATATTATGAAAAATAACCGCCGTATTGTAAAACCACAAACATATTATTGTTAAACGTTTAGAAATTTAAAACTCAATTAACGTCGTGACCAACTATGCGGCGGTGGTTCAACAGTACATGTATGTGGCAAATGACCACGAATAATTTTGGTTCCAAATCTCACCAGATCTAATGTTCAACGAACCACGATGCACCATAATACCCTTGACCCGGCGTGGGAGGGAGACGCGAAATTATTTTTAACTGCACAGGTCATTAACCGCGAATACAGCGACTTGCAAGCTGTGTTGTGATTCGATTATGACCGCGAATAACCGTAATGATAAAGCAACAATGCTATATGGTATATATACTACTTAGCTGTTGCCCCGGAGTCCCTCGAGATTTGTTCAATTTTTCGGGATTAAAGGTACATTATGTACTTTCCCGGGGTGCAAGTTAATTCTATACTAAATTTCATTTAAATTTGTCCAGCGGTTTTAGGTTGGGCGGTTGGGCGCAAAAAAACGGAGTTACTTTCGCCTTTATAATATTAGTTTCGATACCTACCTACTAGAAATAGAAATAGAAATAGAAATAGTCTTTATTGTAAAACTGTGTACAAGGGTGATATGATAACAAAAAAAAGAAAATAGTCTCAACAGCTTATCCATCTCGGACGTACAATAGAACAATGCAGCAGCAGTAGGGTAAATGACAATATCCCTCATTGGGCGAAGAATTCCTTCATGTCATAGAACGCTTTTTCAATGAGCCAATTTTTTATCGAATTTTTAAAATTGTTACCCTCTAGTTTTTTTAAATAAACAGGTAGTTTATTGAATACTCGCATTGCAGCAATAAAGGTACTTTTATAAACAAGCCTATTGTAGGCTCTCGGAATAACATAATTAAATTTATACTGACTTCGCAAGTTATTTCGGAAACATGACTTTTTTGTGAAGAACTCATTATTACATTTAACAAATAAACACAGCTCCAAAATATAAATACCAGTCAATGTTAATAACCGCTTCTCCGTGAATACATTACGCAGAGAGTGTCTACTATGCAATCGGTACATGGTGCGTAAACACCTTTTTTGTAATCTAAATGTCGACATAACATCGACAGAATCTCCCCAGAAGATAATACCGTAGGTAAGTAATGAATATATATTACCATAGTAGGCGTTTCTAGTTGTGTCTTCTGAACAGGTTGCAGACAATATCGACAAAGCGTAACATGCACTTGAAATTTTACTGTTTAGTTCGGCAATATGCGATTTCCAGTTTAAGTGGCAATCTACTTTAACACCTAAAAAGTTTGCACTTGTCACTTGCTCAATGTTGACCCCTGCCTCTGCCACTTGTAAATCAATTAGTGGGGTTCTATAATTTCCAAATTGCATAAGTTTAGTTTTTGTTAAATTTACTTTTAGGTTGAGAGTTTGAAGCCATTGAACAACATGACTTAAAGTAAGATTTATGTGTGATTCACTTGCTTGCACACCTGAAAAAAGGATTGTGGCATCATCTGCAAATAGCACGCACAAGTCACTAACAATTTTAGGTAATTCATTAATGTATATTAAGAAAATGAGTGGCCCTAAAACACTACCCTGTGGTACTCCTACCTGAACTGTTTTAAACTCAGATTTTTCTTGCGTTACCGTTTTCTCAATGCTATTATAAGTATCAATGACTGTTGCTTGCACTCTATTGCATAAATAGTTCTCGATTAGTTTAAGGGCAACGCCTCTTATTCCTATATTTTCGAGTTGGCAAAGAACTGTGTCATGGACAACACAATCAAAGGCTTTAGACATATCCAAAAATAGTCCGATGCATGGCCTTTTCTCATTAATCTCAGTCCAGATGTGCATAAAAATATTGAAAATGGCCAAAGTAGTAGATTTACCCCTTTGAAAACCAAATTGTTTTGGACTGAGAATATGGTTAGACTCAAGAAAACTTAATATTCTATTGTAAATAACTTTTTCAAACATTTTCGCGAAACTAGGAAGTAAAGCTATTGGTCTATACATGGTCATATCGTCTTTGGCACCCTTTTTATGTACAGGTATGATCAAAGCTTTTTTCAAATCCTCCGGAAAGACTCCCGTCTCAAGAACTAAATTTATGATATACGCAAGGGGTTCAGCGATTACGTTAATACTAGCTTTAATTATTTGAATAGGTATGCCATCGTGCCCAACGCTCTTTTTATTTTTTAATGACTTTGTTATATGTATTACCTCGCTAACGTCAACAGGGCTTAAAAAAATACTTTGACATATTTTTTCGGTGACTGGTTTAAATTTGACGCCCTTGACACTACATACATTTTGAGTAAGATAATACTCATTAAATACTTCCGCGATACTATTTGCATTAGATATATTTAAATCGTTAACTTTTAAATTTTCAACCGTAATTTTCATTGAATTGGTAGTCGTAGTATATTGTTTGATTAATGCCCAGATAGCCTTAGACTTATTAGTTCTATCTTTTATATATTTATTACTAGAAAGAATTTTTGACTTGCGAATAACATTTTTAAACGATTTACAATAATTTTTGTAATTCGTTTTGTTAGACACATTTTGATTTTTTTGTATTGCTAGATACATTTGACGCTTAGTTTTACTAGCTTTAATTATTCCTTTCGTTTTCCAAATTGGATGTTTTTTATATGTTTTTTTAATTTTTTGAAGTGGTATAGTCAAGTCGTAAATTAGTTTGAAAAGATGTATAAATGATTTATATGCAAGGTTAGGGTCAGAATTTTTATAAACATCAGAAAAAGTTATTTGGGATATGTATTTGACAAAAATGTCTATAAATTTATCATTATTTCTAGTATTTATGAACCAGAACTTTTCTTTAAAGCTTTGAGTTGTAGGTAAGTTTATAATTTGACCCGTATGATCTGATATTCCTAGATTAAGAACACGCGACGTGTATTTCCGATAATTTGTTATAATATTGTCAATGCAAGTCTGAGATTTGCTAGTTATTCTCGTAGGCTCATTTATCGTTGTATGTAAATTATATTTTTTTAATGTAGATAAGAAGGTAAGTTTAGCTGTATTATTGCAAAGCAAGTTTATGTTGAAGTCACCTGTGAGAATAATTTTTCTTTTAAGATACCGAAATCGAAGTGTCAATTTTCCAAGAAGTAGTTCAAGGTTTTGAATGAAGAGGCACAAATCACTATCAGGAGTTCTATATAAACACACTATTACACAGTTGAGATCAGGCAGCAGTATTCCGCAAGTTTCAAAGACTGACTCAATTGACAAGGCAGATATCCAATCCAAGGCATTGAATTTAATGGACTTGTTAACATAAATACACACACCTCCTCTAGACATATTACATCTACAGAAAAAGGAGGCCAATTTGAATGCATCCATTTGCAGAGTAGACACCTCATTACGTTTTAAGAACGTTTCCGTGCAGCAAAATACATCAACATTTACAGAATCATTAATAATCTCTAATTCATTTATTTTAGATTTCAAACCTTGAACATTCTGGTGACAAACAGAAAAAGTGTAAGCTTTAGTGTCGAAAAAAAATTTTTTTTTCATTATTTTCGTCTAATATCTGCTCTTGAGTATTGTTAGGAACAGTATCTTCACATGATGTACCCCAGTCAGTTTGAGTTTCCGCACTTCTAAATTTAACTTTATTATCAGTTTCGTGAAAAGACTTTGGGTTTGATTCCACAAAAGAATAATAATCGTACTTATAGTTAAGACTCTGAATGCGGTGTAACAGGGATTTACTTAAACTTATTATGTTGGAGCTGTGTGACTTGAGATTCAGTTTATTACCATAGTGCACAAAGTAAGAATAGTATTTGAATTCAGTACATAACATCTTAAGCATGTCTCTTATTTGATTAATGTTATGATATTTGCAAGAGCGAATGTCACTTAATAGAACATTGGTATGAGATAAATTCTCAATATAATAGTACAATGAAGCTTGAAGTTTCATTATCTTTTTATCATTTTGACCGCAAAGAAAAATTACACAGTCACTCTTGTCAAAATTACTACAAATGCTTAAGCAAGACTCAAGCATTTTGTCGGTTGATGCATCCGGTTTCACTAAGGAAGTGACAATGTGAGAATTTCCGAGATGATTTTGCAAGAATCTTCTCAGAAAAACACACTTCTCACTTGAAAAAATAAATATATTCCTTCTTCGCTTTTGCATCTTGGCTTCGGAATCACTTGTTGGTTCGTGCTCAATTGGTGAATTTTCTATTTCCTTTGTAATCTGGGCTGGAGTGCCGACCGTGTAACAATCATCAACGTCCTCGTCTCCCGATATTGCCTCAGTTTCAAGTACAAGCGGATCATTGTTATTTTCTGTCTCCTCTCTTGATATTGGCTCTGGTGTAAAGAAAGCCTCTGCCTGCTTATTATCCGACGAAGTTGATGGTGAGCAGCTAAATAAAGTATCCGCAGTACGTTTAGATAAACTCTGTGTTTTTGTAGACTTTCTTGTAGGTGTCGATTTTGAGAACGAGCCACCATCTCCGAATAACTTTTTGTATAGTTCGATTTTCTTCTGTTTCTCCTCTAAAGTTCTGGTAATCAACACCATACTTTCGTTCAACTTTTCAATCTCATTATGAGCACTAGCTAACTCTAAAGATAGTCTAGTTATTTCAGATTTAAGCTCTGAAACTTGGAGATCATCAACATTTGACATGTTTGGAAGACTTCGAGCAGTATCGTCGGCAGACTCTTCGGAGTTATAGTTGAGGTCAGACGGAGGAGAAGTTTCTTTAGGAGAACATTCTTTGGTGACTTTTGTTTTTCGGAATGTGACGTTTTCATATTTTTGGGCGTGGGTTTTACTAGCGCTGGTAGATACACGTGTAGTATTAGTAAGGTTTTGTGTATTTGGAGAATAGTTATTTCCTGGAATTTCACTTACATTTCGACATTTTAAACATTTCCAGGTAATTTTATTTTCTCTCGACATCAGTGTGAATCTCTTGAAGGTGACGTTCGCAGTACAATTTATATCGTAAAATTTTGAACAAAGCTGACATTTTAGGTATTCGTTTGTCTTGATCTCGATATTGCATTTAACGCACATCATTTTCTTTGTCTTTGAAGACATTATTCTATTTCATCGATATTTTTAACGAAATCGCAATCGATGTCTAATCGACTCGAATTTATTTATAACTGAACGCAGTTTAGTGCTTGCAGCACTCAGATTCCGTTTGTATTGTTGGTAACAAGACAGAATTGTTAACTGTCATTAAGTGACATCCAATCAGCTGTACAGTGGCTCCCGTGATACCGTTAGTGTTTACAATGTAACGGATTAATTAACTCTTGTCTTGAATTGTTTATGAGATTTAAATTTAAACGGCTAAAAATCTTCTTACCAAAGTCCCCGCCTTTCGTGAATCCGTGCAATCGATGTGTATTTTACAATGGTAGCCACAACGTAAGTTCGTTTTATAACCTCTTAGCACACTGACACTAGTTTTAAGATGATTTTGTTTGTTATTATCAATTTAAAAATTGAAGAGCTGTTTATGTACATGTATCTTTGGCTAGGGTTGCCATGCTGGATACTAGCTACTATAGATGCAACTATGTATTTGCAGTCGACGTTATTCTGATTGCGTCCGATCTACAATTCAAATATAATCTCGATGTTTACGCAGCTGACGACGGCTTTAATATTGTTCAATTTGTTTAATTTTGTGTTCAGCGGATACGTGCCGGGTTCTTAATGTATAAAACAAAAGGAGATAGAAGGAATAGAGAATTCCGCATTATACGGCGATTCCGCCTAATAGGTTTTAATTTATAATTTCACAAATGACTGGTCTTAAACAGCCATTAATATGATGTGCTTCTTTTATTTTTATCTTGGTCGGCGAGTGTTGTATGTTCATCATCGAGGTTATATGGAAAAGCGCCTTTCATGAAAATCCTGCAAATTTGAATGTATACCTTTTATCATTATATTTTTTACTTTTTTGCTTTTGCAGGCGCTTTGCACCATTTAAACATGAATGCACCTTATTTTTTCCATTCCATTGATCTACCATGTAGGTATAATGAAAATGGAAACTTCACGAACTACAACCATCTAACATGTCTGGTCATCATTTCGCATGAATTTTCCAATCATCGCTGGCGGTGCAACTCGTTCTCCTAATGAATACTCGGCTTATAACTAAATTGATTGTCGCCAAAGGATGGAAACTCCTATCAATCTACTAACTCGATAACTGTAATCGGAAATTGCGATTGATTGCGCTGCAGAGGACGGGACGACGCAAATGAAGTGTAGTGTTGGGCGGAGCAGAGAGCCGGGCAGCGATGTCGATGCAATTACCGAGTTCAGCGTAGATAACGAATTGATTCAGAAAAGATAGGAGCACCGTATTGCAATTTTACTACAAAAATTACCCTGCATTTTTAAAAGCTATTTTTGGTTTAGTAAGCCGTCACAAAGCTATTTTTGGTTTAGTAAGCCCTCATAGTTACAGTTGCATATACCGGTAATAAGGTTAAATAAGACATTGATAGTAAAATTACCGGTTAGTGTCTGTTTAAAATTGCTCATTCGTTTTCATATTCTGACTAAATTCCTGCCGTGCTACACAAAACCACCAGGCTCGCGATCGCCACCCTCACAAAATAAAATGTTCACTCACGCGACACGGGTTTTGCATTAGCAACCGGTAACTCGCTACATTTATTGCACTGCGTTCTGTCAATATCCTCCGGCCAATCCTGTATCAGGACCTCGTTCGGCCTACGTATCCAGTTGATTATATCCTTGCAATACTGCAAATTAAATTATTATTCATTGAATGAAGTAAAGACGTGAGTGTTTTTTAGGACTGTTCACACTTGCGAATCCAACATGAATCATGTATGACTTCGCGTTGACGAAGACGGCAACAGAGTTGTTAGGTACAATTATCATATTGTGTGTAGTTTAGTATCGTCTGGTTCGCGAGGTCTGTGGCCGTCGTTCGTGACTCTCCTCTGCGTCAGTATAGAAGTGTTTTCACCTCGTACGATTTGACCTCAAACTCTGTACTTCTGTAGTAATTGCGTGACTCATTTGTGGTAAGTTGAAATTAAGATATCATAGGTATACAGTTATAGTGTTTAGAGTGTCTCAGCAAACCAAACCAAAAAATTAGCTAGTCGATCTTCACTTTTTGATAAGATAAAAACAAATATTTATTTTATTTTATATGCATTTTGTGTGAGTAGGTACATCGCGTATAAAACATTAATGCCATGACGCCCATGACACATTCTGCAACAAGTTTAATATAGATAACGACTGATAGATAACGCTTCGTGAACGCAATTTCTCCCCCGGTTCGGCGAAAACTGCGCCGTTTTATCGCGACATTTATGGCTTCATATTTATTATATGTACTCTGATTATCAAGTGAAATGGTAACGTCTTTCTTCTTTTTGTGCTATGCTTCATTAGGTACTTATTCTTTTGCGATGGCCATGCATAGTCGGGTAGCCGTTGTGATTAATCAATACGAGTTTGAGCTCAAGTCGACTGTACTGTACTATATCTCACTCGGCCTGGGCAAATGGCACTTGTTGCGTGGGATCCAGGCTTTTGCATATCAATACGACGTGCGCGCGTGATTTGCCGCACGAAACAACTTGCCGTTGCTGCTGTGCTAAACTTTAGTCATTTGGGATTCTAAATTTACGAGTTCATAACATGCTCAAAACTTCTTGCCAAGTTTTTAATTTTTAGGTAACATTTTAATAGAATAATAATATTATTGTCTAAAACAAAGGTAAATAAATAAATTTCGTAAAAGTCCTATTGTTGGTACCACAGATCACAGAAACAAGGGAGATATGTTATGGGGGCGTGGTTCGTGTCTCCTCGATATGGTCAAATTGACCATATCGGCACGAGGCGTGTCAAGCGTTGACATAGTCACTCACTGAACGCTGTCAGTATAGAAGCTCCGTTTAAATGATAAAATGACTGTATGTAGCGTGAAAGTGTGCAAAAATCGAAATACAAACGTTAATATAAAATCAAAGGGCATAACTTACCACCGGTAAATTTTGTTTTTAAGCATTATTTATATTTTTAAATGAATATTTTATATTTGAATGGATTTCAGAGCGTAAGGTTGTGAAAGTTGTGTTGACGTGATTTCTATCGACTATCGATAAATGGCTTATTCTACAGCTATCAATAGAATTCAATGTGTTAATAGTACTAGTTATTTATCACTACCACGACACGCTTAAAACAGAAGAAAAATAATTTTAACAAATTTTCACGTTATACAAAATTTAATTTTCTTTACAATATTAACGAACGACGAAGGACTCTAGCAATTCAAATATAAGTAGGTGAATCATACAATTAAGATAAAAATAAATTAACCAACCACAAAGGCAAAGGGCTCTGGCTCAGTATTGAGCTGTGTTTGCACACAGCGCTGATTGACAGGTCGCGCCGACTCACTCTTAAAAGGATTCAAGCCTAAAGGTTGGATGGTAGAGATTGCCCCAAGTATTAAGTCTATCTTTCTGTTTTAAGTAATTTGTACCATTTATGAAATAAAGTTTACATAATCAAGTCGGTAAACTACTGGTTTGTCCCAAACTGAGATCTTGTGACGTGACACTCAACCGAACCCATTTTATTAGTATATTTGTATTAACATCATAAAGTCCAAGTTTACAATTTAGACTTTTATGTACTAATCAAAACGAAAATCTTAAACAGCTCCAGAAAATTTAACCAAAGAAATTCGGCCATTTTTTTGTTACGTTCTAATATAGGTATCGTTCCAAATTTAAAATCTTATGTATCAATTTTACGCAAACCGTATTCTTGCTAATAAAATATTATTCTATTCTAACAATAATATATTAAGTTTAAATGATGTAATTGTATTAACCTAGTAGTAAAATAATAAAAATAGTACTTATTGCCTGTAAATTGAATAGTACCTATATTAACGTTGCAAACAAGTTTGAATTGTTTATCGATATATTTTGAAACATTCCTTGTGGCATCCCTAAGTGGACGACAGGAGAGAAACGCACACCTCTTGAAAAAAGTATAACTAGATGTCGCTGTGTGTGGGTAGTCCTTAACCTGCTGAACATAGGGACTACTATCTTGGCGCCATCTAGCTCTGAGGAACTAATTAATTACTCGTCGCATAGATGGCAGCTAAGTGACGAGTAAGCGCTACCTTACGTTCAGTGACTGAACTACGATGGAAAAAAAACGATCTTTCAGCATTTTTCAACCTTGAGAACTTAGTATAAAGCTTAATTTTCTGCTACTATCAAAACTATGTTACGGCGTTTTTAGTTCGTAAGCTGTAACCAATTATGAGGAGGTTGTTTTTGTAGTAGTTAATAGAGCGTAAGCGTAAGACGCACACATGTTTAAAAGTGGCGACACCGGGTCTTGTACGAATTGGCGTTCATGACATATCTCCCTTGTTTCTGTGATCTGTGGTTGGTACCTTTTTAACCGACCTTTCTACCCTGAAGAAATTTCATGTTTAAAAACAATAAAAAGCCGCCAAAAAGTGGAAAAATTACTTTATTTCAAATTATAATAGATCAGTCCAACTAAAGACGACGTCCCACAATATTTTTAACCAAAAGTCGACTGACCTATTATGATTTGAAAATAAGATAATTTTCACTTTTATGGGGGAGATTAATTGTTTTTAAAACATAACATTTTTCTTGTATACTTTTTAGTGATCATAATAATATGTTATCTAACTAGTACCACTTCCTAATGAATAAGAAACTTGAGGATCATTCAAGCTTGCTATAAGCAACGCTGCGCGAAAGTCGTTTATATTAAAATTTGTTTCGTCATAGTCGATTAACTATATTTTAATCGCGATATCTTATCGCCACCCTTGAAATAGGTACCATTGAGAAGTTCTCCTTCATCAGCAACACTTGACCAAATTATACTTTCTGATTACAAACCCTGGACGTGTTACTGCAAAAACTAAGATCACTATGTGTGTGTAGTATATCCTATCCTAATCCTAACTATCCTAACTAATATTATAAATGCGAAAGTAACTCTGTCTGTCTGTCTGTCTCGCTTTCACGCTAAAACTAACGAACCGATTTAAATGAAATTTGGTACACAGATTGTCTAGAGCCTTATAAAGGACAAAGGCTACTTTTAATTGCGAAAAAAGGGTTGTAAGGGATTAAAATTTAAACAGTAAGCGGATTAGAAAAATTAGGCTGCCGTAATTAATAATTCCACGCGGACGGAGTCGCGGGTAAAAACTAGTCTGTAATATTTTAGGAGTTTCCTCAATTCCTCCAGTAGGCCGAATCTAACAAAAAAATTTTATTAACGGATAGTAAGTGAACTACATTAAAAATAGGTTTCTGTTAAAAAAAAAAACATTTTAGGGACAAGCTTTTCTTGCCGGCTGTAGTTTTTTTTGCAGGGATTATCTGCTTATCAAGACTAAACTTATGACTCATAAGTTAGTTATGAGTCCATACACGGTGAGTGTATGTTTAAAATAGCCTGTCGCCACATCCCGACTACATCATCAGATCAGCTCTTGGATACCATAATGTTGCATTATCAGGTTTACAGTGTGGTCCAAATTTCAGTCCATTTCAAAAACAGGAACTGTTTCAAAATTGACTTGCAAGATTGGACTAAACTGACATACATGAAAATTAAAAATTAAACATACATACAAACATTGCAAGTTAAAGGTAAAAAAGCTGGTTAAATACAGTCGAACATAGAAAGTCCTCCTTTTTTTTAAAGTCTGTTAAAAATGGAAGAGGTTTTCAACTGTATGCTTTTCTCAACAATTAACTCAGGCAGGCTTTTATTAAGCAATTGACACGAATCTCCGGTTTCATGTTGCATTGGATTCTGTTGAGTACAATTGTGCTGAAATTTAGGTCGCTTTGCGAGTTAATGGATGTTGATTCACGGTTCCCTAACGAGGTATATACAGCGAGGTAGAATACGGGATTATATACATCCAGTCATTACTAACAGGGTTGGGTGGGTTCCATCTAGGAAAATATAGTTACACTGTGTCCATTCTCCTCGTGATCTTGTGTTTCGTTTATGACCGATTTTTTTTTTAAACTTTGTTGCTGGCGGTCGTCGCTCGGCGCGACATGGACAGTACGTACAGCAGTCTGCCAATTACGCGGGGCAATAGAATCGGCTGCGGGCGTTAATTAGAGGGACGGTACTCCCAACGGTGCACGCCGCGTTAACTCTCTGCGCCCGTGTTCGCTCGCAGACCAATTACCGGCGGATGAGCGCTGCCGCTGGCTGAACGCGCACAAAACTTCACACTATTCATTGCGCTGCGCCGTGCACGCTTTGATAGTCGGACCAGTTGGTGAGAAGCCTTGTAAAAGAAACCTCTCTAAAATGTTTAAATCATTTTTTTAGTAGCTGTATTCCCTAATTTCCTCCATGTCCATACTTACATGTTAGTTATGTAAACCATTCAAGAATAGTTTTACTGCTGCGTCTTGAATGTATTGTTAAATAAATGTTTTCTGTTGTTATTAGTCTGTTATCCTTATGGCTTCGTGTCCTCTGATTCTTCACATCTGTCGGTGAAATTATTTTAACTTGATCTATAAAGGTATACGTTTGTTTGCTGTAGCTAATGGAGTTTTAATTCTAGCGACGTTAGTTTGTCTCCACCGTTTTATCACAGCTTAGCGGAAAGCTTCGCTTGTAGATAACTTTAATTAACACTTCAGCGTTTAAGTGGAGATAGCAATGAATTCTGCATATCAGCGCGCCGCTATATCGTTTATTAAATGGGTATGATGCCTCGGTTTTGCAGCTGCCTGTCGGGCTAATATCTTTTGCAGATATAACGAGAGTGGTTTGCAACATTAGTTCATTATCAGTACGTATATGTTGGTACAGTTAGACCGCAGCCGCGGTGTCGGGTGTGCTCCTCTTGCACAATGCACGCACGTTCCATACACGGCGCACGCACGCTTCCATATATAGGACGCGATGGAATTCCGTAATTTGATCTAATCAAATTCAATACTAGAGTTAGATATTCTACCTCTAATAACTATAACAGTAGTGCCTAGCTACGCAGATCTTACGCGCTAATGTAAGTATATTTTTTTACTATAGCAATGATTCTTTACCGTCGCTGCTTTGCCATTTCGCCTTGGCATTTGAATTTACAAATCAAAATTTATAGAACTATAGGGGAGACAACCAAGCGCCGTAGATTTCCATTTGCCGTTTCACGCTTTACTACGATCCCTAAAAAATAAATGTTACAACCGTTGGGTTGTCTAGTCGGTCGTTTAATATTCCTAGCGTGTCTCGTAATAAGGGCCGCTTCCCTCCTGACTTGATCGATTTTTTGCTGACCGACTCTTGTTAGTAAACTTTGCTGTCTTGTGCAATCTCCGAACCAATCTTATTTCTATCCTATAGCAGAAGTCCTAAAAGTAAATTAAACTCATGGTAAAAATCCTAAGCTAAAAAGGATACATTGGTGAATGGATAATTTTACCATAGGTATGGCTTCTCCTTTTAAGTTTGTTCCTACAACTACAAAGGTCCTCCTTGTGAAACCTTTCTGTCTTTTTCACCATGTAAAGTCTATCCCTTCTTACTCAGTTTTTTTTTCTATGAGTGTCCATACAGCTCATTACAGTTCGTTTAAAGCTTTAGTTGTGCGCATAGGGTAGATATGTATAACATCAAATTAGAAGTGCTTCGCCTAGCCGAACGGCTTACCGAGCGGGTCTACCCAGAAACTGCAATGGCGGCCCACCCGGCCGCCCCCCTTTACGACCGGCAAGTTACAGCCCGTGGCCAGGACTTTCATGTCCTACAAGCTATAAAAAAATCATACAATTTAACATGATGCAAGACAAGAATAACTGTACCCACCGATTTTTTTAAAACGTTGCGCCACGCGAGCGCTAGTTTGAGCATGTTTCGATGCTGATAAATCTCGTTTGGTCGAACTTATTTTCATGAAACTTAACAAAGATCCTTTTTCAGAATATAAGCTCCAATAGGCGTTATCGATATCCGTTAGGGCGCTATGCAATGATGATGATTATGATAAAGGAATAAGTTCGCCATTCTTAAGTTTATGTACGTCCTCGTACTTGTAATTGTTTTTGTTGCAATAAAGAGTTTACATACATACATGATTGACAGACGGACACACAGACGACAAAGACTTATATAAAGTATACATAACTAGTGTTAGCATGCTTTGGATAGATTGGGTATCCTAACATTTTACAGGGCGAACGATATGAAGTGTTACCAAATTCAAAAGGCTACGATTTTTTTTTGTTGTCTTAAATTATTCATTATTAAGAAAAAAATGAGAAAAAGGTATCAAATTTTTAAGATTACTTTATTTTAACTCGATATGACCACCTTCTGCTGTCTATGGCCTTCAGACGGTAGAAAAATGAGTTGCACGCTGCACGAATGTGATCCTGCGGTATGCAATGGCAATTACGTACGATCGCTTTCTTCAATGCATCCATACTGGCATGTTTTCTTCTCCTCACCTTGCTCTCCACAATGGACCAGATAATAGAAGTCCATCGGGTTCGCGTTTGGGGAATTCGAAAGACATTGTGTGGACGAAATAAATTGTGGCACGCGTTGTTCAGCCATTCTTGGTTCACACGAGCTTTATGAGCCGGGGCCGAGTCTTGTTGTAATGTCCACGGTCTACTACCGAAATGTTTGCGTGCCCAAGGCTCCAACACAGCTTCCAAAACATTTTCCCGATAGTAAGTCGCATTTACTTTGACACCAGGCTCGATTTTGTGAATTTGGTAACACTTCATGTCGTTCGCCCTGTATCGTCAATCAATTGGCAAATTTTCATTTCGCAACCTACGTTCGGCAAAAGTGTGATATAGCATATCAACGTCATGCATCTACAAATGATTCATAATTTAAATGATTTATTTGACATATTTTTATTTTACAACAACAATTTTCGGTAAAACATTAGTGAACCGATAGATTGCGATGGTACTATGCATTGGGCCATTTTGTTCAGCCTATCCTCCCGCGTTGTGGCGTGACGTTTGATAATCAGCATGAGTTGCGCCATAAACTATTATCGCTCTCTAAATTATTTTTAATAGGGACCCATTCCATTTTTATTGATTAGACTTTCCAACTACGTTGCTTTAAATAGCCAGCTCAGACAATATATTGTATAAAATTGCTATAGCAAATGCTCGTGAAGTAAGTCTACTGCAAATATTCACGTTGCACTGAACACGGTGGAAAATTGCACTTGGTCCAATGCAGCCTCCCCAGCCCACCTACCTCGTCTTCCTCCTCCCTAGATGCGATTTCCGACCTCCACAATTATCTGCCCGCCTACCGTTCTCTATTTAAACAGTGTTACTTTGATCCTGCTATTCTACTAATATAGTAAACTAGCGACCCGCCCGCGGCTTCGCCCGCGTGGAATGTATTATACATATAAACCTTCCTTAAGAATCACTCTATCTATTAAAAAAAACCGCATCAAAATCCGTTGCGTAGTTTTAAAGATTTAAGCATACATAGGGACAGACAGCGCAAGCGACTTTGTTTTATACTATGTAGTGATATTGAAGTTTCTGATAAGTGATAATCTGATAATGTTGATAGATTTTCTTCAAATTCGATAATTTGATAGTCTCTTGAAATTGCATTAGAATATTTAAATACTTTAAGGCAGGAATTTTCATAATCCCAAAAAAACACGATAAACGAGTTTAATACAAACACAATTTCGTGTAAAAGCTATAATGTAAGGAGCTATAAGAAACTAAAATTAACGTGTCATTAAGGCTTTAAAGCTTCTCTCGTTTTTATTCGCAAGTGATCTAAAGGTAACGTTTAGATATAGAATTGCCAAAGATGGCCCATTTTATAAAGTCGTGTAGTGTAGAAGAACAGGTGCAGTCGGTACGCGAGTTTTTGCCGCCGCATGGACAATGGCCGGCGCATCGCATTCCGCAGCGCCGTTACCCGCCGGCGGTAATCGCAGCGATCTGCGCCCGCGCCGCACCCGACCGACTTCCAACACGACTCATCCAGATTACTTTATGCTTTCCACTTCCGCGTCTATGGGAAGTTATTAACTCGTATAGTTTAGAACGTAGGCAGCAAATCGCATCTATAGATTACTACATGCTCTCTTCGGTTTTTGTTTATATGTTTTTTGCTACGTTTGCTCTAGAAACTAAACGGTGTAGAATTTGTCTATTTGTTTAAAATCTAGTTTATTCTTTTTCAACTACTAAGCACTCAGTAAAAGTATCATCGAATTCGATTTCATGGCGATCTTTTGCGGCTCGCGCATTCCTTCGTATTTAAAATACTAGTTAAGGATTAATTTCCCAACTTCACTAAAAAACTAGACTAGATCTTTACAAAACTTATTCATTATTAATAACGTGACTTGTACCGCTTTCTAGCGAGTTAGTTCAGCGGTCAAACCCGTCGAGTAAGAGTAGACAGGGCGCGGTTGGCTGCGAGCCAGACCAAACAGGGTAAAAAGCAAGGGCGGCGACGGGGACCGCGCCCCGAAATAGCGAGCAAAGTCAAGGCGTGTGCTTATAGACGCCGCACGCGCTGCGACGCCTCGCCGACAGGACACGGCACTCGCCGCACTCCCATCACCATTTACAAATACCCCCAGCGACGGTACAGCTAGCCGCTAGCCGCTGCAGGCACACCCTGCCAGGCTGGGCGTGCCACCACAGGTGCCACTAGCATTAGGTCATGCGACAAAACCATAATGTCAATTAAACCAATATTTTTTAACACACCTCTAGTTAGTCCGATTACAAATGACGTAACCGTCCCAGTACATTAACGTGTACATTTCACGCAAGGGTTTATGTAAACTTTTACCCTCTGAAATGTTTTGCGGCGTCCGTGATGTGATGTGATGAGGCTTCATCGAGGTTTAATAAATACGCGTAACATTTTTATTGTGAGTTTGACGCATTGGCTTGAAGTTAAGAAATTACTTTTGCGAATTGTTTCTCAATATAGGGTAGGGTTTCTTATTCAAAGGTCGGGCCATTATGTAACATTTTTCTCTTTACGTAACATAAGTCTGGGAATATAAGTGAACATATTCCTTAGTCCTTTTTTGGTTCAAAATACCTATTATACATCTAAATACTGTTATCATGTGTTGTTCCTTATTTTACTTTCAAATATAATTAAAATACGCGAGCGACCAAACTCGCTGCAACGTGCAGTTTTTTCCATTTGACCTTCTTTCCTTTTGAAAATATGTTTATCAATAAATGATTCACAGTAAGCGCCGATGTTGTTCCATTGTTGAGGACTTCTATTCGCGTTCTAGACAATTTCATACATAAGGGAACCTTTACGTGATCACGTCATTTGCGTTATTTTTGCCCGACTGCGTCAGAAGGAGGGTTATGTTCTTCGAGCATATGTATATACGTAAGTATGTATGTATGTATGTCTATCTATTTCTGGCCACGCTCTGCAGCCTAAATGGCTTTACAGATTTTAACATGCGAGGTGTCGTTAGATTCGTCTTAACTGTCGGAGTGGCATAGGGTATATCATATTTCAAACCGGGTTCAAGAAAAAAAAAAGTTTTTTTTATTATAACAATATGGGTCTTAAATGAAAGCTAGTAAATAGCCCATTCCAAATATATGTACATTATAACACTTTGATGCTACCATTTTGACAGGAAAACTAAAAAAATACGCAATTTTTAAGTAATAAACTCCTTTTGCTAGAAAGAGAGTTCCGCTTGTAATTTGTCACTCGTAATCATTAATTAAACAACTCTTTTATTAATACGATCTAAAAAGAGTGAAATAAACAAAATTATTAAAAAAACAAAACACCGACTGCAATAAAAAATCAACTGAAACGTAAAAAATAAGCTCTGTAATCTATATAAAGTTGTTAAAGCAATACAGTATATTTATACTATTATATACATATATTACTATTATTATTATATTGTACATATAACTTGAATATAGAAAAAGGTATTGCAGGCGGAGACAAGCAATGCATTACAAAACATACTTATTTCTTGAAAAAAAAAAAGAACATTGGACCTTTTCCAATATTCAAGTTATATGAATATAATAATAGTATAAATTGTATTATTAAGATCATTGCTCTTACAACTTTCTATAGATTACAGAGCTTACTTTTTGCTTTTCAGTTGTTTTTTATTGCAGTCGGGGTTTTTGTTTTTTTAATAAATATTTCTGTAAATACCAGCCAACCATTTCTAGAACATGCTAAATGCTTTAAGAACAATGCTATTGTCATAAGATTAAAAGCAACTGAAGTAATATTTTAAATAACGGTTCAGGCAAACTAACAACAAATGTGAAAATATAAACGAGGATAACGGCTTGAAGTCACCTAAGGCGCATCACGTATGGGGCACAATAGCGGTCCGCTGACTCACGCCTCGCCGGCTCGGAGACAACAAGGACACCGCTAGGCTGCGACTGCGGACTGCGCTGCGACCACTCGACACATCAACATCATTACTCCATATCCGTACCGGCTATTCGCCATTGTGCCGAGGCAAATCGCAGGCATAATGGAGTTTGCAACACCTTCGCCGTTCGCGCTAGATGACACACTACGGATATTTTAGGCATGATAATAGACTTGAGAAATTCTGTCGGACGCCTGACTATGTATGTGGGCTTCAATTGTGTGTGTGCATTATTAAGAGCGTGTTGCAACTCGCTCGTGGGCAGATCGGATTCTAGAACCTTTCATCCCCGTAACATCACAATAGCCATTTGCAGTATTCCTAGAAAACTATGGTTGATGAATCAGTAATGGCATAGTAAACCAGTGTGATGTAATCTTGTTTTTGGAGAATGAATGTGTACTTATCTGCTGTTGTTGTTCTCAGATGACTTGAAGGCGGTAACGAAGCGTCTGATTCTGCAGGCCAAGCGGCAGGGCTCCGGCGACAACATCTCCATAATCGTGGTGTTCCTGAAGGACCCCCGCGACATCGCCGCCGATAACCGCCTGCCCATGGATCTTGGGTAAGTGTCTTTCTCGTATCATGACGTGCTAGGCTAGAGCTTATCTAAGTTGAAATGACGTTTACAATAACGATGACTTCTTTACAGCAATTAACATGTACCTTGAGTTTATGAAAGTTTTTGGTTAGGAGTAGTTTTACTGGTTTTCAACTTAGACAAGCTGTACTGGCTTATCGCGCTTTCAATATACCTACAAATCGCACTGCTAGATCAAGACAGCATCAACTCAAAATCATTGTTAGTTTTGTTTCAAGCTCATAGACGTTGTATTAAAGTTGATTTTAAAATACAGTTGTATTTTGAGTTACTACACTTTTGATCTGGCAGTGCGAAATATAATAGAAAACTAATGTAATTCAAATGAGAGTGGTGAGACTTGAGACTGTTTGTCGTTCAGAGATTCCTTTTACTGACTAAAAAAATATTAGTAGCGGTCCGGTTATTCAATTGCATTATCTCTTTCTCTTCCGGATAAATAAGGTGAAATCACTTTCAAGAATATCTTCGTTGCTTTTTACATCTGATAACAGTGATGACGTACTCATTCAAAATAAAACGTTAAAATTTCCGGTTATAGACAAGCAGGCGTGTTTGACATTATGCCGAGGTGAAATTTGCAAAACTAGACGACCTTGGTATTTGTTGTCTGCCTAACTTTTAAAGTAAACCGGTGGTCCACGCCGCATTCTAGAATATATATTACACCGGACCGGACGAATCGAATCCATGCGATGAGGCCCGTGAGTCACCGTCGCAGGCGCAGCATACCGATGATAAGGACTACAGAGAACTCCTGTTACCCAAATATGTTTGGAGCGTGCGTTGCGTATACAAGAATGTTATTTATTAATAGGTATGAAAATAAAACGTAACCCATAGCATAATTAATTGAGTAAATTTTACCAAGATCCCCTAGGATCCCGAGGACTACACATGCAAATACTCGATGTTCCGGAGGAGAAAGTAAGATTTTTATCCCGGAGATTTTTTATCGGTAACCGAATTCTCGGCGAAAGAATGGCTAGTGATAACACGAGGGGGAAAAGCTAGTTAAAATATAAAAAGGTAAAAGAAAAAAATAAACCATCTAACGTAGAATCGATACATTTGTTCAATCGTTTTTTTTATGAAACTTCAACAATTCTTTAATACAACCTTTCATATAAATAAACATACGCATTCAAATTGCTGCTTCTCCTCTGAAAGACAGGCTCCAAGAATTAATCACATAACGCCCCTTTTTTGTGTCCATGGTTAATTAAAAATGCAAGACCTTGCGAATGTTGCGATTGACGGACCGCGCAATCACCGTGTGCCATCGTCCTAGGGATTCGTTTATCGCCGTTCCTATTTTTTGCTACGAGTAAAATAGGTACACTCAATAGGTACTCATCCTCTAAAATCATACTATCTCTCATATTAAATCTATGTACAAACAATTATTTTTTAGGTGTAAAATTTGTCAGCTGGTCTACGACTTTTTCGTGGATCAGCAGACAAGAACTAGGTATGTTATGAAATATAATCGGTCTTACTATTAATAACAAAGTTAATATAATTGCCTTGAACCCCAGGCTGGACAACGCGTTGAGCGCGCCGCTGCCGCCGTTCGCCGTGGAGGCGGCGGAGGCGTGCAAGAGGCAGATGGAGGCCGAGGCGCCTGACAACGGCGTCGACCACTCGGACAGCGACAGCGAGGACCTCGGGCCCGAGACCGCGGTCGACGCTGACGCCGACGTCGACGTCGACATAGACGATTTGGACGCCGAGACTGGGATCGCCGCACCACCGACGCCGCCTGCTCATACTGGTGAGTTTACAACACGTTTGTAGTTTCATTGGCGGATGCAATGTGGCTCCAATGGGCAAGTTGAGCCCAATAAAGGAAACGAGACCTGCCCCAGAAGTACTGGTTTTAAACATTGAAGCCCTAGTTAATATCCTAGATTCGCTCTTGTTCGTGTGGTTTTCAGGCATACTTTCGGTTGGCATTCCTATTCTCCATCCATTGCTAACATTTCCGTTTACAATTATGAATGACGTTGACAATTATGAATGACGTTGACTTAAGTTTAGTAAATCAATAGATTAATATCACTCATTTTAAAGAGTTGACAATGATATCTTTTCAAGTCCGCGCGTGTAAATGGTGTGATATACCTATTCGCATCTTTTATTGATTTTATGATTACTGGGGTATATTATATTTCACTCTTTGCATGAGATAAGTTTATTTTAGTAGTTACTTGCGTTTAGTGTAAAGCGTTTAATGGTTAAATAATAAACAACAAGTTTTTAGAGTTACTTAGTACCCCGCTCTGGTAATGAAGGCTTGAGTGTAGATATGGAGCGTGAAGCAGTGAATCTGAAGTGACGGCGTGCGCCCCTATTTGAGCCCTAAAAGATGCAGAATGTCGTTTAAAATTACTTTTTCAATGATATAAATTTCAAAACAGTTTCTCTCATCAGTATCTGGGTATATTTGGCACACGGGAGTTCTAGTCTATAGTTTTAAATGCTTAGTTGTACCTGTTTAATGTATAACAAAGCCAGACGTCCGCAAATTGACAACAATTCATTATGTGCCAAGGTAGTAAAATAAAATACCGTTTCTAGATTTTACACTGCTGATTACAGTAAAAATATATTTGGATTTTTTTATGCAGTAGTTTTTTTTATATTTAGGAAAAACAGTAAAAAAAGTTGGATTGTGAATGTTAGGAATACACTTATAGTGCCCTTAGTCCATTTATTACCAAAGGAATTCAAAAAAATATACAACTGTCATGTTCATTTTTTATCTGTTGTTATTATTTAATACTTGATTCTAACGACACGCTTTCGATTCTACGCATAATAGTTTATTTATTTTTATGGCGTCTACAAATTACGTAATTAATTAGATTACGCAAAATAACAAATTTGTGAATAGCGAATGATTGACAAGTGAGTGACATGACATGACAGTCGTTCTGTTTCTGTTTAAAGTTACTTTATTTTTATTTTATATCAGGCTAACATCATGACATCAGTATTCCTAACTTTGTATATACGGTCTTTTTAATGACTTTTACTTTAATAAATTATTAACAACGAATTTAAGTTAAATAAAGAAAAACCAAGAAATACGGGTAGTCTAATTTTTAACCAGCTATTATAAACGCGAAAAAACAATAATGCTTTTTTTTTTGAAATGTTGTCAATTGGCTCCCATAACATAATACACGACAGTGCGATCTCGCAATGCATCTGGTCTAGGGCTACTTATATGTCAATGATGATGAGTACGTTGTTTTTCTACGCCTTGATTTTTTGGGTTGTTATACCTATGTTTTTCTCTCACCCCTTGTTTGCCGACTGGCAGTGGCACCTCGTGCCTAAAGAAATTTATGTGTTGAACGCGGTTTTTTGTAAGTATTAACTAGCTGATTTTGTCCATGTGGTTTGATGTTTGATGAAATTGGAGGGTTCAAAGTTTGCGGTAGTTGGAAAATTAGGAAAAGTTGTAATTAGGCCAAGTTATTTATGCAAAATTATTTAATTACAAACTTTTATTTAACTATATACACGTTTGTCTGTTTGTCAGTTCAAGTCAAATCTTGCAAGTCAAATTTGAGTCAGTTCTCTCTGGAACGGGTTGAAATTTTTAATAGCTACCGTAGCGACAGGATCTCGGGATGCACTATACTACTTTTATGTACGAAGCTCTAAATTGGAAACTTCGGATGCCCCATCTCTTTCACTCGACATTCGGAATTAAATCGAGAGAAAGGGTTGTACCTAGGTATCTAACGTAACTCGAACTTCGATTTTCAAAGTAGTCCCGTTAGATGGGTGCAAAAAGTATACAGTAAGTAGGTATGCAAGAAGTTTGTCCGAAAATGTATAGTATTTTATTTTTTAACAAAAATCTCATTCAGTACTACTAGAATAAATAAATAGGTACGCTTACATGTGCTGAATTCATCTTCCACTATTCCCCCTTTTCTTTACGTCGAAGGTTGAATTTCGTAAAACCGACCTACCGTTCTGTAAACTTTTCTTTTGTAATTAGGGGATATACCTACTTAAGGTATATGTTTAATAAATAATAACCTGGCTCCAAACAATTTTTTAGTCATGTACTTAGTGTAGTGTGTATTTAAGTTCAACCTACCCACTTACTCGGGTTTCGAAGAAAATCCTTACTAATATTATAAACGCGAAAGTTTGTAAGTATGGATGTATGGATGTTTGTTACTCTTTCACGCAGCAACGGCTGGACCGAATTAGATTAAATTTGGAGTGGAGACAGCTTATCCCTTTACTTGGCAAAAATAAAAAAAGTCATGGAGTCAAGCTCATCTGATTTGAATCCAGCAAAAAAAAAAAAAACGTGAATGTTACGGTGAGTATCATATAATTATGTATAATACACATTACCAAGTAAAGGGTTAAACACTGGATTAAAACATAGCGTCGCGTCGGTGAAACTGCAAAACCGCGTAAGTAACATTTTAAGCATTTAAAATGCTGAAGTCCTACTTATCAAACCGATTTCAAGTGGTCAAAATTGGTGAAACTCAAAGTTCAAAGCGCCCAGTAACATGTGGTATACCACAGGGATCAATTTTGGGACCCCTGCTGTTCTCAATATATATCAATAATATACACGAAATAGGGTTACATGGTTATATATCTTTGTATGCTGACGATACATGCTTATTTTATTTCGGGTCCACCATTGACGACATAATATTTAAAGCACAGGAAGATTTAAATAAATTATTTTCTTGGTTTCAGTATAATCTCCTTACAATTAATATATCCAAAACTTGTTACGTCTTTTTTCAAATCAAGGAATAAAATCATACCCTCTCACAATCCGCTAAAAATCAATAACCAAAATTTACAGGAACAAACCTTTGAAAAATACCTTGGCCTACGCATTGACAGCTGTCTGACGTGGAATTATCAGATCGAGCACATACGAGCGAGATTATCGTCCCTCACCGGGTCACTCAGACGCATCGTTAGCTCAATTCCACATCGGATACGCTACACTATATACAATTCAATTGTTAAACCTCATCTTCTTTATCTAATAGAACTCTGGGGCAGCGCCGCCAATACAAAACTAGCCGAACTCCAAAGACTGCAAAATAAAATCATAAAAATACTATTTAACTACCATTTTTTAACACCTACTAAACATATATATAAAGAAACTAAACTTATGAACTTAAAACAATTATACACATATAACACTTGCATATTGGTAAGGAAAATATTAAACAGCTCACTCCATATTAACTTATCCTTTACGAAGAAGAAGCAAATAACAAAACGATCTACCCGACGCGCAAGTTATTCAGTATTACCGAAGATAAGAACTCAATTAGGGAAAAAAATGTTTACTTTTGAAGGTGCACAGCTTTACAATAAATTACCGTCTGCTATAAAACATGTAAGTTCACTAAATGCATTTAAAACTAAATTATCACAGCATATTTATAATAGCTAATAACCTATCTACAACATAAATTCATTAAGTGAACAAAAATAGACTAATTGGAACGAACGTTTTAGTTTATATACCTACTTACAACCAGGGACCGGAACCGCTTACCCTTTAAAAGGTTTTCGTTAGGGTATATAATTGACTGGTTTTTACAAACCCTAACGATGCGATAAGCATATCTTCGACTTACCCCAATGAAGAGCTATCCCATACGATACAATTAATTCGACTAAGCGCTTACCAATTCCTTAAAACCCTCGTTAGGCTTTCCCTATGAAGTGTTTATTGAACGGCTTCAAGCTATTTTAATCTCTACGCGCAGTCCATACAAATTATTTTTGCACTACTTAGCAATTGATTGGCTATCCACACCAGGGACCGGAACCGCTTACCCTTTAAAGGGTTTTCGTTAGGGTATATAATTGACTGGTTTTTTCCAAACCCTAACGATGCGATAAGCGTATCTTTGACTTACCCATATGAAAAGCTATCCCATACGATACAATTAATTCGACTAAGCGCTTACCACTTCCTTAAAACCCTCGTTAGGCTTTCCCTTTAAAGTGTTTATTGAACGGCTTCAAGCTATTTTAATCTCTACGCGCAGTCCATACAAAATATTTTTGCACTACTTAGCAATTGATTGGCTACCCACACACACAAGCTTGAAACCAACCAATCACACGAATCTGCGATACAGAATCAACGGAGAGGGACAATCGATAGGGTAACACTAACGTAATGCTAAGTGCTTAAATCCGAAACCCTTACGAAACTGGTAACCTCACAGGTTGTAGTTTAATAGTTCGAAGCAGTTTCCATATCATAGGGTAACCCTATCGATAGGGATACGCTAACGTCTGGGAGAGCATATGATGTAGTTACCCGATCGATACACTTAGTCAAATAAAGGGGTTTTCCGGTCCCAGATCCACACATAGGCTTGAACCAACCAATCACACGAATCTGCGAAACAGAGTCAACGGAGAGGGAGAATCAATCGGGTAACACTAACGTAATGCTAAGTGCTTAAATCCGAAACCCTTACGAAACTGGTAACCTCAATGGTTAATCATTCATTAGGGTAAGCCTAACGATAGGGATACGCTAACGTTTGGGAGAGCATTATGATGTAGTTACCCGATCGATAGACTTAGTCGAATAAAGGGGTTTTCCGGTCCCTGCTTACAACAATGTGTTCTCATGTAAGCGACTTATGTCTTTTTTGAGAATAAATATCTTTTAACTTAACTTAAACAAGGCGCAAAATGCACCTTTTTAATAAGATAGTAAGGTTTATTTTGCTCTATAATGAATTTGTTACTTACGCGGTTTTCCAGTATCGCCGACGATAGGCTACTTTTTATACCTACCGTAAAATTTAAAAATTCTTGAGGGGATAACGATAATCGAAATTAGGTTCGTTATATTTGACAGGTGACAGTATAGTATTTGATTTAGTCGAGTTATATGCTTAGACGTTTCGTTATGTTGTTAACACAGGTTTGTAACCTCTGCTTCTTTAGGTCTTTTATAGACCACTTTTCTAATTTAAGTAAATTTAATCAACACAAATAAAAAACGCAATGTAAATATTAACGAATATGACTTAAAGTACTACTGCAATAGATTATATTATAACCAAAGAGCGGAATTCTTCATAGCAAAAATCAAACTGTCAGAGGGATTGACCTAACTGTTTTATCGACTTATCGATAAATATTTGTCACTTAACGAAACAAAGTTAAAGTAATAAAATCAGGCTTTTGGATATACATACAAACAAATTAACGGTGTCCCTAATTAGCTGACCGCCACTGTATTTTAGTATAATAGTAAAGAATAAATCAGAAAATACTTTTTTTTAAATTTTCTATATGAAACTTATCATTAAAAATTAAAAACAAATATTGCTAAGAGTAGGTAACTAATCTTCATTCAAAATAACAAAGTCGAAATCTAAATCTGTACTTAATATGTTTTCTTCATCTTCCCTGTAGTAAAAGATAATAGTCATTATTTTTTCAACATTGTCACCTTTCAAATTACTCCTTTTTCATTGTAGATCCATTTATAAGATGAAAACGAGCGTTCTACCTCAGTTGAAGTAACAGGAGCATATTTGTAGTACTCGATAACGGTGTTTTGGCTGTAATCACTTTTTTCTATAAAATCAGCATATCAGGTCAAATGTTACAGAATAATCTTTTAAGTTGATTATGGATACCTAATGCGATATTATTCCGTAACATCGATAAGTCGATAAAACAGTTAGGTCAATCCTTCTGACAGTTTGATTTTTGCTATGAAGAATTCCGCTCTTTGATTATTATAACGTTAATTTAATATTTACTGTGAAATAATAACAGTAAAAAAAAACGTTTTGGAGCAATGTTTTTGTATATCTATTATGTTGCGTGTAACGTGCCCAATAAAATACCTTTATTTCGTTCTGTATCATGCTAAAATAAATGAACTATAAGCATTTTGATCCCACGTGTCTGATCACTGGATCAGTATTGTTGCTAACTTAAAATTAATTGTTAACCCTATAGGTAAAAATTGCATAATTATTATTTAGGTATTACCAATTGATACGGCATCCCTGGAATACGCCACCCCTCCCAACCCGTCGCCCCGCGTCGCGCCGGCCGCGTGTTCGCGCCCCTCCCGTGCCCCGCGCTCCCTCCCGCATTCAGTCGCTCATTGAACGCGCGTCGGATCTGTGTTGTTCCAACACCCGCTCGTCTATTGTTACCGGCTTCTGGCCATACATTCTTGCTCGCTCACCGCTCGAATATTACGCCGACAGTGAAGTGTAGATAACGATCTGTGCAGTGAAATTACCGTTTACGGTACGTGATTTTTATAAGTTGTTAATTACTTTCACATACCGATCCGTTTGTGAAAGGTTATTTCTGTGTTGATTCATGCGGAGCGGTGTTCTGGAAATAGATCGGTTCGCCCGAAGGCGCATCCCTCCGACGTCGTCGTTTCACACAGGATACTTGCAAGTTCCTTCGTATGTTTAATGTGGACGATAATTCGGGCGTGTCTCAGTAGGCCTTGCTCGAAATGGCGTCCGCGAATGTCGCGCGTTTGAATTTAGCGACCGGTAAAATATCGTTGGGCGCTCATTACGTTTATCCTACGTCCGCGAGCGTGTTAATTACATCGCGCTGTTATCGGCGCGTCGTTATTCCTTTGTCATATTTAAGACGAAGCGTTTAGTTTAACCCTTACAGTCCGACGAGGGTGTGTCACCTGTTGATGATAGGAGAGGGGTGGAATGTTCCTAAACATGTGTTATTTTGCGATGCGCAGTGGAGGCGAGCCACATCGACGGTGCCCTGGCTGATAATGTAGGTGAGAGCGGCGAGGAGTCTGAAGACGAGTGGAACTATATCAAGGGCGAGGGCGAGCGCTCCGATCGGCCCAGCGAGGCGGACGACCCGGACGAGCCGCCGCGCTCCGAGACGCCCTGTCAGGACAACGTGAGTCCCTCCACCAACACCAACACCACCACCACCCTCACATTATACACAGCCCATAAGCTTCATATCACTGACCCATCATCACAACAACACGTGCAAACAGAGATACTCAATCGAAAAAATAATTTCAATTAAGTTAATTCATTATTTCTCTACTTTAAACACTTCTAGTTGTTAAAATTCATGTTATTTCAATTCGGTTGCTTGTCAAAACTGTTTATTTAGATATAATTGTACAACAATTTGTGGCTACTGATTATAAGACTTATTTCTGAAGATCTAGTTGTAAAAAATTACATAAGTCCGTAATTTGTGTACAGTGAGGCATGCTTCTAATTAAGGTAGTAAATAAAGATTAGTTTGTGCAACAGCTACATTAACTACGGACATGCATCACTGCATTACACTTGTTTCTTGTTGCACAATACAACCAAAACTTTGTTATTGCTTTGCATCACATTGTTGTGGCCTCAGGATGTTGTAGTGTTATTACATTAGAACAACTTTACAATCAGTTTGTTGAGAGTTGAGAGTTGGTAGTCTCAAAACATAACAATATGTCAAAATTTAAATAATGCTGTTAAGTAAAAATCAACTGTTATTCACACATGTCTTAGAATTACAGTTTTCTATGAATTTATACCAATTTAGGTACTAAACAAGTGTTCAACAATTGTTTAAGCATAATATTGTAATATTGCAAATCCCTGCTGGCCTCAGAGCCAACTTTCTCTATTATCAGATGGCCAGTGCATGTAGGGTTACTAAGTGAGTAATGTTTCCATTTTGTGACTAAAAAGTCCAAACTTATCAAAATGTCAAGATTTTTGAAGGACTTTTTGAATTCCTAAATGGTATATACCATAAATGTATGGGGCATGGCATAAAAAATATTTACCTTTTTTCCAGTCTGCTTGGGAAAGCAGTTCTGTAGACATGAACAGCTCTCCCTTAAACCCTGATGCCCCGGTGTTCATACCGGGGACAGTGGGCGGCTCAGACATCCTTCTGGCGGAGTCTCCACGCAAGCCTCAGCCGATGGATGACATTGAGCTGCCTGATGTAGAGAAGTTCCAGACAGAAGCAGTAAGAAGGCCTGCAGAGCTGCTTGACTTGGATAACTGTGATCAGCTGAATGGACATCATGTAAGATTTTTTATTGTGTTATCTTATTTAAGAGCAAGGCTCTTGTCAGCAGGGGTCATGTACTGGTATTATTTTTATACAAAAATACCATTATTAAATTTTGGTAATTTGCTTATTATTGAATATTTTTCTTCATTTAATTTATACAATAATATACCAAGGAATGGGGAAGAATAATATTGAGGAAGGAAGATATTTTCACTTTAATTAATACCGGTATTGATCTCTGCTCAGCATCATAGTATTAGTGATGAAATGTGCATAGAGGAAGTCGAGGACCTTCCCTCTATCCATTGCCATTTCCTTTACTCCTCATTTTTCTTAATTTAATTTTGAACAGATACAATTGACCATATTGGTTTCAAATTTTGCAACAAATATTAATTCCACAGCATAAACATTACTTTGAGGCTACAATTGTTTATTTAGTTATAATGCACAAGCTGTTCAAAAGTAAAACTGATTTGTGCATAGTTACTATGACTCTTACATAATTACTTTGTAAAATAACATTTTTCTTCCTTATACTTATTTGTTTTAATGTTCTTAATCTCTAGCTTGTTCTTCACCTTGCCTTAATCATATTTATATTTCCATTCCTTTCTGTTTAGGCTAGAATACCTACAAACTTAAAATACATATTTTTAATCAGTGTGGATATTTGAAGAGGGATTCCTCTAGCTCTCACTGATGTCTGTCTAAGATGGCTCTTTCCAGAAAGATCCTCCTAATCCACTTCTTGATGACATGTTTATTTTGTCCTGCTATGATCAGGGACCTGACTACCCATTCCCAGATAAAAGTCTTTAAAAGATTTACCTCTCAAATATTATACTTTAGAAGAGTAACCCCTTTGGAAGAAATATATGACCTAGTTATTTGTTAAACTAACCATTCACATCAGGGAAACCTAAAGAGCTAAAGCTCAGATCGTCAGCATCAAATTGATATCCCTCTCTTACTGCATAACCAAATATATGGGTAACCTTAAAAAGCCAATCAAGCGGCATTTTTAAGTTAAAGGGATATTGGTATCAGTCAAAATAAAGTGCTTTAAAATGGCTTTAAAAGCAAAATCAAATCATTTTTGAAACTATAGGTAATAATGTAATAATAAATTCTCACACACTGCAAGTCCATTATTAGTGATTTGATTACAATATTCCCAGTAAATAATGAGACTACCTATACAATGATAATAGTAATATAAAAAGGATATAGGATTGTTTTAAGCATGCAATGCAGCTGTTGTTAGTCATTGTTATACTTATTTCATCAATATGGAATGCAGGAAAATTGTTATAGCTAGAAACTCATACACAGTTGCATAAAAAATATTAAAGAATAAGTTATACTTTGCAAATATTCTTCATTTATGCGCAATTGTGCATATCTGTTAAGTAATTTCCTGTAGATAGTCCTGTTTAATCAACACTGTTTAACCTATAAATGTGTTGTATATTTTCAGAATGTATCTTTTGATGGTGTCACAGAACAGATTAATGGGAATGAAAAGTCCCTGGATAGCCTCGGCTTTGGGTTCAGTGTGGGTGTGGAACCCGACAAGGCCAAAGAAGATATCAGCCTTATTCAAGATTTTGAGAGAATACAAAAGGACACAACTGATTTCTGTAATATACAGGTAAACACCTATCCTGCTGTTATTTATAATAAGTTATGATTTGTTATTTAATGTATTCACCAACTTTAACCCTATTTACATGGTGGGTCATACATCCATACAAATGAAGTGCTGAATGTGATAATGATACCTGAAGGTATAATAGGGTGTTTCACATTTGTATTGGATTTTTTCTTGCCATATTCACCCCAAGTCTTTTTAATCACAACAAAAACAAATGTCAAATTTCAAGGCGATAGACCAATACTTTAGAGGTTGCGCAATTTGACCACCAAGATGATAGCAGATTTTGAATAGATTTGCGGGAGATTGTCATAACATTGGCTCGTAAAAAAAAACAATAACAATCATTACTGTCAACTTATGTTTTGCAATTTGATAATCATCATTCAATTGAGTTCCAAAACTAAATAACAAAATATACTCTAGTCGTTTAGAAAACTAGGACCATAAATTTGAACAAAGACGCATAAAGCAAAGTTGGTAACCTTATTATTAACTCTGTTTTGTAAATTTAGCCGTCTATTTTATAATGATCTAGAGGCTTCGAACATTAAACATAGCTCAGAACTAGATAATGCATTATTTGTATTGTAAGAACTAAGAACGTACCTTAAGTGGATGGGTTTCAACTATTGAAGTTTTGTTAGATGTATCTTGCCAAAAGGCAAACCCAACGAGTGAAGACCTATTAAGGAAAATTATTCCTTGACCACTTTGGACTCAACGTGACATAATCAATCAAAACGTAACTAACTTCTTATGATTTTATTTACTTTTCTAAAACATGCTCGGAAAAAACGGTTTTCCGATTGAAACACAAGGACGGAAAGAGCCTCATTTTACTCCTAGGAGTAAAAAAACCATATGAAAACACTTTCCGTCCATGTCCATATATTTCTTAAAAATGCTGTCAATTTGCATACAAAATCAAAAGGACCAAGACAAAAATTCCAAACAGCCAAGGTAACTGCTCGCTTTTTTAGCACAGTGCGTGTGTTTCTTTTTGAATTTGCATTCCAATGTCTATGGTTAGTATTTAAAAACAATTGACAGTCGGTAACATTCGTTCATTCTGCATAATATAATTGTGAAACCGAATATTAAACTATTTGTTGTGTGAAATACTTACTATAAAAAATGAGCTCAAGCGACGAAAGCGACGAAATAGGTACCACACCGCCTATATTAAAATCTGAAGCTGCCTCGGTTAGGCAAAACCTGCTTCCCGCTAAATCTAAGGAAAATTATAACCGAACTTATGACCAATTTATGCTGTGGAGGGCAAACAAAAATGTAAATTAAATTACTTGCTTTTTAGAAATGTATTTCTATTATTTCCTCACATGTTTGAGAAAAGCATTATGTATGCCTCGGCGGAAACAAGGATTTCCTGACTCGTATTTTAGCAGGCCTCGCTGTTGCTCGGCCTGCTAACCACCTCGTCAGGAAAACCCTTACTTTCCGCGCCTAGGCAACAATGTACTATTGTCACTTTGACATTTCCTCCACTCCACTTTGGAATCAATTTGCTTGACTGTACAGTATTTTCTTAAAAGCGCTTTTATTTCATACCTTTATTGTACTGGAAGGTTTCAAGAAGCCAGAATATATGTAAATATACATACATACATACATAAACTCACGCCTTCATTCCCAGAGTATTTCATTAATCGTATTGTAAAGTGGCACGGAACCCCTCGTGTGCGAGACTGATTCCGGCCGGTTATTTTATAAACGCGGTTCCGTTCGTCGCTCAAGGTTGAAATATTTGATTACTTATTAGGCCAGCATCCTAAACTACTTTGCAAAGAATAAGGACACCCAGATCAAGCGCAAGGTACTCTCCCTTTTTGTGAGGAAGAGGTTATTGAGTTACAAGATGATGAGTTTCTTTTTAACTTTCCAGGTGTTCCAAGCGCAAACTGAAACAAATCCATTCGCCGCTGATGACAATGACGAACTTCTAGAAAGGCTGAAGAACAAGGAGAGAGATCCCATGAGCATGAGCTTCTACCAGGAGAAGGACGACGACACGTGCGAGCGCTTGCTGGACGCGCCCGTCGACCTGAACGCCGTGCAGCCGCTGCCCGACAGCGACGACGAGCGCCCGGACGGCTCCTCGGACGCCGACCGTGACAAGGAGAACGTCAGCCCGCGCCTGGCTCACCTGCCCTCGGACAACCTGAAATCGAACAATGACGTCTTGAGGCTCGATGACAGAACTGATAATTTCAACCAGGGCACCAACTTCATGGACTTCGTCACTAATTCTAATAATTTTCAAAACTTCCCTAACATCGACCTTGAGACAAATCGCATACCCCAAGACAATGTCATGCAAACAGACACACCTGAATCTCACAAGTTACTGTTTGAACAGATTCCGGAAATTCCAGACGGCAAGAGCTCCGAATTAGGTTTTAATTATGAAGACAGCCGGGATCCGTCAGAAAGGGGGATCACACCCCAAGAAGAAACGTCACAAGATATTGACATGGAATGTAAACCTGAATCGCCGTGCGTAGAACCCGTGTCCCGACCATCTCAGGAATCACAAGAGAAACAAATTGAATCCAATCACTTTGAACAGTTGTCTGAAGAGTTCACTCACCAAACGGAAGGTGACAACCTGATAATAGAGTCGCACAGTACAGAAAACCATGAAGAGCATTCCAGTAACGGGCTTCCTCTTTCGCCGGGACCAGTGATAGACAATAGGTGCGCGGAAGCGATCACTCCAGAATTCTCACACGAATTCCAAGAGAACATTAAGGCTGAAATTCACAATTTCGACAGGGTTGACGAAAATTTCGACAACATTGCTGTGTCACAAAGTAACGAAGATGACCATGGTCGCGTTGCAGAGAGTCCTGACTACTTACAACAAGACGTTAATCTATTGACGTCTGATATAGTGACACAGGAGTTTCTTCCGGTAGCGGCTTCACCGTCGCCGTGCGAAGTCCCGTTGTCGCCGGTGCCCGCGCAAGAGCCCACTCTGCCGGTGCAAGAGCACCTATCACCGGCGCCCTCCCCCGGGCCCGTTGTCAGTCCAATCCCAGAAGTCGAATTTGTTGAAACTTTGGCCCCGACAGACTCGCCGGTTCCGGAGACGCTCGCGCCGTGCGAGTCGCCGCTGCCCACCGTGTCGCTCGTCCCGGCGCACTCGCCCTTGCCGGCCGAGCAGGCGGACGCTCGCTCGCCGCTGCCCGAGGAGGAGTCGCTCCCCGCGGAATCTTCAACGCCGGCCGTCTCTCCCCTTCCGGCATCGTCGCCGTTACCTGTCGAATCCGCTCTACCCGTAGAGAGTTTCATTTCGAGGGTTTCCCCGACGCCGGTCGACGCGGAGCCGCCGAGCGAATCCCCGGCGCCCGCGGAACAGCTGCGCGTCGAGTCGCCCGAGGCGGTCGAACCCGAGTCGAGGTCCGAGACCGCGTCGCTGCTCGCCGCTCCGCTTTCACCTCCGCTCGCGCCAACTCCCGACGCCGGGCGCCTCACGCCCGAGGTTCCTCGCGAAGAATCCGCTCAGATCCCTGAGACTTCGGGTCCCGCTCCCGACATAGTGCCCGAGGAGCGAATCGAACAATCTCACAGGGAGATCGTCACCGACATCGACATCGGTATTCCCGAATCGCACGCGCAAGAAATCTGCGTCCCGGTCACGAACGAAATCCAGGATGAGGGCGCGCAGCTCGTCGCCGGCACTCCTCCGCCCACGCCGGCCGTCGAGCCCGCCGGCGAGGCGCCCTTCCCGGCCGCCGGGCTCGCCGCCGCCGCGGTCGCCGCCGCCGCCACCGCCGCCGCCGTCGTCTCCAAGGTCAAGTCCCCGGCGAAGCGACCGGCGACGACGCCCGCTTCGAAAACGACCGCGACGCCGAAATCCGCGTCGAAGATCGGCGCCGCCCCCGCGGCCGCCGCCAAGAAGACCGCCGCGGCGCCGACCGCCGCGCGGCCCGCCGCCGCCCGGACGTCCCTCGCGAGGACGCCGACCTCGGCCGCCAAGCCGAAACCGGCGGCCGCCCCGACGGCGACCGCGACCAAGCCTTCCCCTCGACCGGTCCCTCGGAGCGCGCCCGCGCCGGAGTCGTCGGTCGCTCCCCGCGCCGCGGCCCCCCCGCGCGCGGCGCCCAAGAAGCCCGCCGCGCCGGCCCCCCGCGCAGCGCCCGCGCGCCCCCCCGCGGCCCCCGCGGCCGCCCCGGCCCCCGCCCGCCCCGCGCCGCGCCCGGCCGCGCGCCCCGCCCCGCGCCCCGCGCCCGCCCCCGCCAGGCCCAGGGAGACGAAGGCGCCCGAGAAGAAGCCGCTGACGAACGGCGACGCGAAGGCCGCGGCGCCGGCGCCGATCAAGAAGACGCCGCTGCCCGCGCGGCCCGCCCCGCGCCCCGCGCCGCGCCCCGCCTCGGCGCCCCAGGCGCCCTCCGCCGCAAAGTGAGTGCCCTGGAGTGCCAGCGAGGCTCGATTGTTGAAATAGTCCATCTTTCCCGCTCGACCGTTACGTTCTCTCTAAAGAAAAAATTAACCAGCGCCGCGGCTGACCCCCAGAATATAATGTTACGTTTATTTCGAAGTCCGAGCTACCCCGACTTCTAAAATTACTCAATTTATGAATTTTATGTCCCTATAATCTGAAAGGTTGTGATTTGTCGCAGGCCCGCAGCGCCGAAGCCGGCCGCCCGCGCCGCGCCGCGCGCGACCCTGGACAAGCAGACCAAGGACCTCGCCAACAGACGCATCACCGCCAAGGCCGCGCCGCCCAGGACCGTCGCGACCAAGGTATATATATACTAGACTACTCTACTTTTATTTTATAATAGTTTAGTGTTTCAGTGTTTAGTGTCTGTCTGTCTGTCTGTCTGTCTGTCACCAGGTTGTATCTCATGAACCGTGATAACTAGACAGTTGTAATTTTCACAGATGATTCAATTCAAATTCAAATTCAAATAATTTATTTCAAACAACTAAGATTCATTTGGTTAGTGACAAGAAGAGATTATCCTTACATCTATGTTAGTGATATATTGAATAAAATATAATTATACATTTCTACTTAACCTTACTATTACGAGTCACCTGGGTTCGAACATGAAGACTTATGCAGTGATTCATGTACGGACAATCCAGGCGGTCGGCGATCATGGCCAGGACGCTGTTGCGGCTGGCGCGCACTCTGCTCAGCAGGGACGCGCACCGCTTGCGCAGAGTGGTGAAGAAGCAATCGGTGCGCGCCTCCGCGAACATCCCCGACGCGCTACAGTAGCGCGGCAGCCGCAACAGCACCCTGAACGCGTTGTTGTATTGGACGCGCAGGGCGTCAAACGACTTACGAGTGTACTGGGCCCACAGGGTGCAGGTGTACAAAGATGTACAGAAAGCCTTGAAAAGGGTCACTTTAACCGGTTTCGAACATCGGGCAAACCTGTGTGCGATCATATTAGCTCGCGCCGCTAGAGCCCTACGCGCCCTTTCCATGTCCGTATCGTCCTTTAAGTCTTCGGTGAGCAGGTGACCTAGATACTTAAATTCTTTTACTCTGGTGAGAGTAGTACTATTTAGGTTAAGGGGTGGAACATGCTGTGGACATTTAACGCCCGCTTTGAAGACCATGATCTCACTCTTCGCGACATTATATATGAGACCATGATCTACCGCATACTTCTCGCAAGTTCTAACCAGCGTTCTTAGCCCGCACATCGAGGCGCTCAGCAGCACCATGTCGTCCGCGTAGCTAATGTTATTGACGCATACGTCATCCACGTGGCAGCCGACATGCTGGCTGCTGAGCGCCGCGACCAGCTCGTTAACGTACAGGTTGAAGAGCGAGGGTGACGTCAGCCCCCCTTGCCTAACCCCGCACTCCAACCTGTAGGTTTCAGACACACTGTCTTTCCACTTTACATAGTTCTCCTGATTAGCGTACCAATATTTAAGAACCGATATGATATCTCTTGGCAAGCCAATGACACCTAACTTCTCCCACAATCTATCATAGCTAACTAGGTCAAATGCCTTAGATAGATCTAGGAAACAAGCGTATACGGGCGTGCTTCGCTTCGTGTAATATTTGACAGTATGCTTAAGGCACAAAATGGCCGACTCGGTAGACAATCCCGAACGAAACCCGAATTGGTTGTCGTGCAGCACTAAGTGTTCATTTAAATGTGCGTTAAGCAAACTGTCAAACAATTTAGCCACAATAGTAGCTAACGAAATAGGCCTATAATTACACTTGTCGGCAACATCCCCAGTTTTATTCTTAGTTATTGGCACCACTACTGTCCTGAGCATATCACCGGGTAGGTGCGTGTGAGACATACACATCGAGTAAAACAACGATAACACCCTTGGCAAGTGAGGCCCAGCGTGTTGCAAATGCTCGACGCTGAGACCGTCATGTCCGGGAGACTTGCCTTTTGTCATACTATTAATAGCTCGCATAACTTCCTTTGCCGTAAACCTAGTAGCGAGCCCCTCATGACGTGTCTCAGAATCCAGCATCGAAACAGACGGTCCTAAGGGCGACTTCACAACAAAGTGATCCCTAAACATATCAGCTATACTCTTGGCGCTAGACAAACCTTCGACGCTCACGGGAAGACCTGGCTTGGTGTTTAACTTATTTGTAGATTTCCAAAATGCTCTAAAGTTATGGTTGGAGTGGTGAGATGCCAAAATATCCATTTTTATTTGGTCCTGATTATTTTGGCACCATCGAAGACGCGACTTAAAAATCCTTTTAGTTTCCTTCATTTCGTCATAAATACCACCACTATTTGGTTCACCGTACCATAACCAAGTTTTAAATTTTTGCCTGGCCACCCCGTGAGCCTCAGCGACATGCTTGTTCCACCCCACAACACATTTTCCCGAGTTTCCTCTTCTCTTCTCGTTTCTGCGACTGGCTGTCGCAGCCACAGAAAGAGTGAGAATAATCTCATTATATATATTATCTAAAACTGCTTTATGGCTTTGATTACTACACAATTGATCACTACACGTTATAAACTCCTCTGGAAAATTAATAAGTCTTAACCTATCGTGACATAATTGCTTAAAGGTCGATATTTGTTCATGGTCTCTCTCCCCCCACATTACATTATTTTGCGTTGGCATGTAATTAATTAACTTAGGTCTTAATGAGTTAAAGTTGCAACTTAACATAAGCGGAAAATGGTCTGACCATACAACATCATATTTCACAAATACATTGTCAACAGCACAAAGCGCCGAGGAAGTCGCCAGGCAGTGGTCCAACCATCTCTTAGAGCCGTGTGCCTCGCTAATAAAAGTATAGGTATTGGACCCTAGACCCAAACCTTCAGTGTCAACACATGTCCATAATTGTTCGCGTGAGAAGTTTATAAGTTCATTAAAAAATGGCTTACCAGGGTGTGAGTTAAAGTCTCCCAGAACAAACACTGACTCAACATTACTGTCGGCGACAAGAGCACTCACCGCACCGAGACAGTCTGTAAACTCAGACAAGTTCTCTGCTTTATCCGTAGGCATATACACGCTAACAACTAGTAAAGGCCTATCCGCTATCACTATCTTAACTGCACATACGCGGGCGTTAACGCACTTAAGCACTGACACATGAAAGAAAGCGGACTTTCTCCACAGCAGAGCTACTCCACCGAATGGCCGACCTCGCACTATTCCCGCTGAGGTATCCATAGCTGATGTTCCCGTGCTGCCAAACTCGCTATCTATGCCATCGAGATAGGATAAATCACCTGGCTGCAACCACGTCTCCTGAAGTGCAACTACGTCACAGAACTTACACAACTCCCTAATGTCTTCAATTGAGCGCTTAACATTTTTGCAATTAAAACTTGCTAGCTTATATGTTTTATCCATTTAACTGCTTAGAATAACCGTTGACAGAAGTTCTGTTCGATCTAAAATTCCGAAAGTGCACGAATTTTCGAAATATAACTCCCTGCGGCCATAGGTCTTCAGCTAAGAACATAGGTACCTTGTGTTCACAAACAAAAAACTTGTATGCATTATGATCCTTGTTGTTTTGTATGTCGATTTTTTCCAACTTAATTATCTCCTCTGTTTTAGTCTTAACATATTCAATAATATCGGACTCAAGTGTATCTTTATGCACGTTCGAAATAAATATAGGGGTTTTTCTTGCGGCTGATCTAAAACTCCCTATTCTCTCACAGGCTGTCCCCCTTTTTCCGATAAAGCGATAGTTAGGTTTTTTACCTCTAGTGACAAGTTGAAAACCGTCATCATCGTCATTATTTTTATTATTTTCCGATGGAGGGTAGGCCGCGGCCAACGGCTCCCGCGCCGGCCGGGTGATCGCCGCGTCAGCGCTCCGCGACTCGAGTACAGCGGGCACCGCGGCTAACGGCTGCGAAGTATGAATCATCGTCGACGAACATTTAGCATCGGCGTAGTTTTTAGCACTAGAATTTCCTAATGTTTTCAGCGTGCACGTCTGTTGGGTATATGATACGTCGATTTTCTCTTCTGACGAGTCACGAAAGTGCGAAAGTCCTATCGGGCCACTGTCAGGTATCCAGGCACCCCGTTTACTGTTAACGTTGCATATTGGCGTTTGTGGCAACGACGCATATTTCATATTATGAATGTCCATGCGCAGGTCTTCTAACTGGCTAGTTGTGGCGTATGTAGCTTTAATTACGTTTATTTCACTACGTAGTTTCGACATATCCCTCAGCAGCTTTGTACAGTCAAGATGATCAAAGTCGATCGGCGGCAACTTTTCCAGTTTTCGTGCGACAAAGATTGGTAAGGAGTCTGCGTCTGCACTCTTTAAATACGTGACTATGTCCTCAAGGTCACGTGCTTCCTTACCACTTCCTTTTCGCAGAATTTTACGCTGATCCGTGGACACTGAATCAAATAACAGTGATTTGGAGTTTTTTATTTCGTCACTTGAGAAGGTCGTAGTGCAAATACTCATTAAAGTATTCTCGTCGATCACCGATAACTTATTCTGAATATACGCCAACATTTCATCGATGACGATATTACAAGCGTTACATTTTAAAACGTTCGACATTTTAACGACACTTTACACTGAACACAGACCGATAACGCGACCGCCACCGTTCGATGCGCGCGCGCCACTGTATGATGTATTTGTGTTGCCACTGTAACAAGAAATACTAAAAACGGAATAAAAAATAAATAAACTGGATTCCCATACAACAAACGTGTTTTTTTTGCCGTTATGTGTCTAATGTTTCATAGATAATGGTACGGAACCCTTCGTGCGCGAGTCCGACTCGCACTTGGCTGGTTTTTCTACTTTTGCTCAACTCGCATGTGGAGTTCCTACTTTGTCAGATAATGTTAAGAACGTACCAGATATTATTTTACGTACAATTCAGTTTTCAAGGTGATCGGACATGGTTTTACGCTTTTTCAGTTTTCTTCTTTCGGCGGCAATTGCTTGCTTATCAAAGTCAAACAGAAAACAGAAGCTCACAAGCATTTGTTAGAGCAGGCGGCCATGAATATGTTTGCCGGCCTCTCTTCTGTTTGGTCGGTTTGATCAACAAAATTGTTATCCAAACTTGAGGACCAATGAAAATCAATCAATAAGTTTTTATAGCGCCACGGAGTGAAATAATGAAATCAATCGAACATTTAACCTCATAAGGCCCAGTGTACATCACAATGTACAAAGTAACACTTGTAACTCAGACCCAGTCAAATTGGGCTTTACCCACAAGTAAACGCCCAATGTACAGTCAGCTGCAGAGAAAAGGATACCCTCCCTCCTGGTAAGGACCGATTTTTTTCAAAAACCTCTGGTTAAATTTATATGATTTTTCGGTGAATTGAAGATTTTACTATTGTCTACACACAAACTCAAAATCATTTAAATCTAACCACAGGTTTTCGAAAAAATCAATCCTTACTAGGAGGGGGGGTATCGTTTTCTCTGCAGCTGACTGTACATTGCAATGTACAGTAACTTTTTCAAATCATTCCATTAAGGTTTTACCGCCATCGGCCATTTTGATTAAACGCTCTGAATGACAGATGCCATAAGTGACGTTTGACACTTGAGGACATTTGAAGTGTCAAAAAAATCCATAGATATCGGCCATTTTGTTTCAAACATGCCACCAAAGCAAATAATTCTTGGGCCGCAAGTACATGTAGAGATATTGTACATTAGAATGAACATTGGGCGTTTAGATCTAATAGCATAATTTTAGCTTAGGCCTTACGAGGATAACTATCTACCATTTTATTTCGTAAATGAATGTCACTAACTTTTGCTAATTTCTTTCACACTTGGTCCCAACTCTCAATACATTACAGATGCATCTAAGTGAATACAATTTGTTTAACAGCATCATGTATTTTTATCCAGACGGCTCCCACAAGCAAGAGCACGGCCGTGCCCAAGATGGCGATCCGGAAGCCGGCGGCCACGAACGGGCTGCACAACGGCGCGGCGCTGAAGCCGCCCGCGTCGCCGCCGGCCGACAGCGCGCTGCCCGACGTGATCGCGTGAGCGCGACGACCGAGCCCCAGTGAACGATTCCGATTCCTATTATTTCCGCTTGAATTTTGTGATTTTCTATAAGTGTATGATAGTTTAAACGCCGTTCGTACCGGCGAGACGTTAGGTGCGGGAGAAGACTCCCAGTTTTATATTATAGAGTCGCTTTTATAGACGTGTACGTTGCCGGTTAGTTACGAGCGGGCGCCGGCCCGCCTTTAAACGGTTATTATTCATTATTATGATATGAGTCTGTTTTAGAATTTTATATTACCAACGAATGATTGATTTAAAATCTGGCTTTTAATTTATTATCTTTGTATAACCGTATTATTTAAATAAAAAAGTTAAGGACTGTGACTTGTTTTATTTATGAAAATTCTAGTGAAGCAGTTATTGCGCCAAGCTTAAAATTAGATGTTGTTTGTTTGCTCGCTACTGTACTTACATTTTATGTGAACTTAAATAATCATGGTGTTACAAAGAAATAACTAAAATAGAACATTTTATTCAAATAAATGATTATACATCCTTTCCGACCTTTTTTATTTCTACTTAAAACACAAGTGTAAGTGCGAACATATTGTAATCAAAAGCTAACGACTCAATTTACCATTATTACATGATCACGTACTTTTCAAGAACAAGTGAAGTAATTGTAATGATTTATGCATTTGATCATTGCTTTGGATGGGGGGGTAAGTCAGCGGTTCATATCTCTGCCAAGCTGCTTTAAGGAAGACTATGACAGCGTCGGTATTCCATGGAGAAAAAGTGCGTTTCATTCTGTGTCTGTAATGAAATGTTACAATAAGAGGATTGAGGCAATTAGGTTATCGTCCAGTGGAAAAACGATTAGTGTGCTGTGTCTATAGGCCCACTACCGAGTTTACTGAGTGCCTTAGTGTCATTTCTTCACTGATTATGGAAAATGGCGACGTTCAGGCTGTCTATATTTTGGGAGATTTCAATGCTCACCCAAAGGAACAATAAAATTATACCCATTCATTGCCGAAGACGCGAATTCGCGTCCCATGTATGTGTAATCGTAATGCCGAGGACGCGATTTCACGTCCCTCGAGTTATTTGTTTTTTTTTTTTTGCTAGAAATCAACTGTACTTAAATGCTGATACCAAAATGTTACTTTATTTATGAAGGATAATATTATACTGTTGCTGGTTTTCGGATTCAGTGCATTTGTAATTTAGAAAAAATAGTTTTTGCTAGAAAAAACTTATTTAAAAAACTTATCCCGAATAACCTAATGCCGCGGACGCGAACTCGCGTCCATGAAATGTTAACGTAATGCCGCGGACGCGAACTAGCGTCCATGAAATGTTAACCTAATGCCGCGGACGCGAACTCGCGTCCATGAAATGTTAACGTAAAGCCGCGGACGCGTCGTGGCGTGGCGTGGGGCACGCTTTATAAAGCTACAAGTAACAATTTTACAGGTCTAAACTGGCAACACTGCTAAAACGGCTCGGCGGCATTGGTCGAGGTTGTGTCAAATGGAAACTTGTAACCTGTAAATTGTAATTTGTAGCTTTATAAAACTGGCTACTGCACGTCCGAAGATGGCAAGGTAAGGTTATTTAATACTTTAACCTCACCAACGATACCAAATTTAAGGGCCTCTATCTTCATTCATAATATCATAGACTTGCCTATAATATATTCAGAAACGAAGAGCAAATGGCCTCTATTAAGAAACCTGTATCCGTGGTTGTTTTTTAATGTTAACAAAATATTACGTGTCATTAAAGTATCGGTGCATTATAAGTATTATAACCGATACTTTAATGTAACCAACCAATAAGATACAGGTACGTTAAGATACAAGACAACCTAAGATACAGGTTTCTCACGTATTGACGAATACTTATGATATAGGGGAGGCCGGGGCTTCAATTATCAGAGGTAAGTATTAACAAGCGAATTTCTAACAAACTATAAACAGCACATCACTAGTGATTCCTAAAATTCGTCCCTGGGACAGTGGTCTACAGGTTGAGACTCCTCAGTCCAGCTCAGTGCGCCGTGGGAGTGAGTGGTGTGATATTCATGTATTTTGGCCAGGTAAGGAACTTTTTTCACTTTACGATTTTTTGATTAACGTGTTCAATATATGATTGAGCCGTTTTTTTTTTTTTTCGCAGTACCTTGTTTTGTTCTTTATAATGTTACATAACTTTACTAACGCTAATGTGCACTATTTCGTAATTATACTTTTTTATATTGAAAAGGTACCCATGGGGCTAAAATTAACAAAACATAATATATTAACATCGGCGTCGGCAATGAATGGGTTAATGAAAACAGGTGGGCCGATGTCTTGTCTGACGAGTACCAGCTGGACTGTGGCATAAGGCAGGGAGGATTAACGTCTCCTAAGCTGTTTAAGCTCCTTGTTAATGATCTGATAGACGAACTCAGCATCAGCAGCACGCATGCGGGAAGTCATATTGATGGTATCTACGACAATAACATCATCTACGCGGAAGACACGGTGCTGCCGAGTCCGTCTGTCAGCGCCCTAAAGAGACTGCTTGCTACCTGTGAGACTCATGCGAAGGCTCAGTGTAAAATTCAGGCAATAACGAGGTTATGATTCTTAACGCCGGGACCATCAAGCCTAGACTAGTGCCTCGACTTTTACTTAACGGAACTACTTTAAAAGTTGTTGATAAGTTAAAATATTTGGGCCACATAAACAGTGATCTGAGTGACGACCTGGATGGAGAAAGACAGCGTAGGGCGTTGGCGGTGAGGAGTAATATTCTTGCTCGCAGGTTCGCTCGATGTTCTCCAGAAGTAAAAATTATATTATTTAAAACATACTGTCAGTCCTTTTACACGAGCAGCCTGTGGGTACGGTATACGAAACGAGCCTACAACGCCGTAAGAGTGCAATACAATACAACAACGCTTTTAGAATACTGCTGCGACTGCCCAGCCGGTGCAGCGCCTCAGGAATGTTCGCGGAAGCTAGGACAGATTGTTTTCAGGCAACGTTTGTTTGTTTGCAGGGTTTGTACGCAAGAAGATACTATCACAACTGGGGTGGGTTAGTAACAGCATTCTGCAAGTGATTGCGGGCAGATTTGACTGCCCAATAATTAAATATTGAGGTACGGTCAAATAAAGAGCACAGCTAAATTTGCTGTTAAATAATTTAATGTAATTTAATATTAATTTTAATTTGTAATTTTTTATTTTTATTTTTTATTTGAATAATTTGCACCTTTTAGATATACCTAAGGTGTAATTTTTAATATCTATGGATATTTGTGGAGATCCGAAATAAAGAGCTTATTCTTATCATTCTTTGTATGTCATTCATTACCAATCACGGGACTCTGGGAGTCCTGGACCTTTGGGAGGCGTACATGGAGCCGAAGCCAACACGCGGAGGTCCTTTCCACTTTAGTAAAGTGATGGGACACCAACCGGCGATTGTCCCTGAGTTCAAACTATAGAAGTACGAGTAAGGTATACTCCCACGGACAACCGCTGATTAGCGTAAGACAATTTTAGAAGGATGGGAACATTAATATTAGGCTCTATTAATGAACTGATATGGATTGGTGAACTAGGCTATTGAAGAAACTACGGCGCCTGCCTGGCCAATGGTAATTACTTTGGTTGAAATGGCAGGCGGTGACTCTCCAACTCAATGGAATGGGCCTTTCAAAATAGCCACATTTACACAGCAGCAGAGAGGTAACAGTTCCAAAGGGGCTAAGCGTGGAGAGGTGCTGTCTGTACTTTAAACGACCATTTATGCAACACTGCCACGGCAATTTTTGAATGATGGTCGTGACGTACTAAGACATGGTCGTGACATATTTGTATTATTTTATACACGGGAGTAGTGAGATCTTATTTTTTTTATTTAATTTGGTCACAGGCATCACAACCTTGTCAACGCATGTCACAACCATTGATTCGTAATTTGTTCAACCCCTTAGAGAGAGTATTAAGCTTGTCTGATTGCACACAAATAATGCATTTTGCATATAAATACACATACATACATACCTTCACGTCTTCGTTCCCAGAGTGGGGTAGGCAGAGCTACAGAATTACAAACAACTCTAAAAACTTGCTGTTCATTCTGTAACCACATTTTACATAATCAATCAGGCTAAGATGTTTATCACGAGTAGGTATAATATTAGTGACATGTTGCAAGCCCATCGCCTAACATACTACAAGCCTCTTACGACTTCCACGGAAAGACATGGAGTGGCACTATTCTAAGCCGGCAACGACACGGCATACGCGCTTTAAATATAAATTATAATATAAAATAAAATAAAAATCGTTGTTTTTAAAATATTTTTTGTTTTAATCCGAGAATGACCCCCCTTGAGAGAAAATATTCCATTGAACGTAACCTCAACAGCTATAATGCAACATCACTAAAAAAAAAATTTACCATTACTTCATTATTTTGCAACATCTCCTCTTGACTGACTACTGCTACAAAAATGTGCGGCCGACAGAAAAAGTAACATTATAAGGACCTTTTACTCAAGTAGGTAGTTAAAAATATCCTTGCTTATTGTCAGGCTTTACAAACGGACGCTTGGACCAAGCTGAACGAAATCAATGCTTGGCTATTATATAGAATAGCTTGCACCTTCTAGCTGAACAGTGCTACCATATTGCTAATAGCTATCGGGAATCTTCGTTTTTTTGTGACTCACGAGCGACTAATATACTGTCAGTTGCGAGTGCAAGCGTGATAGCGATAGCCAACCCAAAAATATTAAGATTCTGTGTGCTTATTAGTAGTACTGGCACAGTATATAAATAAACCAGTAAAGAAGCTACGAAAAAATGCTCGAAACGACGCACTCACACAGACGCACGCCTCTACGAGACCGCTAAGAGGATTTGGCGGTGCTGTCAGCCGCGTGTGTCGCGTCGAGACGAATGGGCTCCTTCGCATTTTACGTTCGTTCTTGAGAAAGATGCCACAAAAGTATTGCGTGGTATATACGGTTGTTTGAATTCGGCTTCTTCAAACCCGGAACTTTCATTTTTTAAACTCTCTGCTGGTGTTGAAAGGTAAGAATAAATAAAATATTTTTAAATAAAATGCTTTTTATAATACGATGACGTGTTGCAAAAGTAAAAATATAAAAATCGTTTAATTTCCCAGCGAAAATTCGAGAGAACTCGGGAGATTTTAGTCGAAATAAAACAACTCTATTTTACACTAATTACTTTAATTTACAAACTATTAAATTATTAAACGATATAAAATAATAAACATCTCTGCAATATTTGAACATTGAGTGTTTTTTTTTAAATATTTTTCTCGACCGTGGATAGGTCCTTCTTTGAGTGTCTACCTTTGGTGTTGTCGTCTTAAAAATACTGTTTTAATTTGTTACTTTGGTTCGAAATGTAGAAATTCGGGAAACGGGGTCGCTAAATCGTGATATCGGGAGGGAAGAGCCGAAATCGGTAGATCTCCCGACGAATCGGGAACTTTTGCAACACGTCTGACATTTTGTTTATTAGGTTATGAAATATGTCAAATAAGCATACTTCCTCTCGAATTTAGAAAAAGAAGAAACCGCCGCCATGTTACACTTTGTGTTGTTCTACCTATTCCTTCCAAAATCGAAATCTGGGGATCTGTGTGGTCTCTGACAGTGATTTCGTTGGCAGCATGAGAAAAAGTAGCCGCCATCTTGAACTCTTTAGTTAATCAACCGATTGCTTCCAAAATTGATATCTGGGGATGTGTACCTATGGTCTCCGACAACTAATCTGTTGGCGGAATGAGAAAAAGTAGCCGCAATCTTGATTTTTTTTATTATTCGACAGGCTGCTTCCAAAATCGATATCTGGAGATCTGTGTGGTCCTAACTCTCGAAATCGATACTTGAATTAGCCTGTCGAATAATAAAAAAGTTCAAGATGGCGGCTACTTTTTCTCATTTTGCCAACAAATTCGTTGTCGGAGACCACGCACATCCCCAAATATCGATTTTGTAAGCAATCGGTTGAATAAATAAATAAATAAATATGGCCTCTACTTTTTCTCAATCTGTCAACAGATAAGTTGTCGGAGACCATACACATCCCCATATATCGATTTTGGAAGCAATCGGTTGAATAACTAAAAAGTTCAAGATGGCGGCTACTTTTTCTCAATCTGCAACGGATTTGTTGTCGCAGATCACACGTATCGATTTTGCACTAACTAGCTGAGATACAATAAACAAGTTTTTTTTTCAATTTTACAAAATGTCAGTGGACAACCCTTACGCTCAATTGGAGCGTAGGTATTTATCTTGAAAAGTAGGCCTAGTTTCTTTACTGGTTTATTTATATACTGTGGTACTGGGTACTTATTAATTCCATGGTTGTTGACTTAGTTTTTGACGTATCATGTTTTGTCTTTAGACATATCCTTATAATCTGTGTTTGTATGTAGGTGATATTTTGTCAATCCTGATCCTGACACTGGCGAAATTACTTGGTGGACCGCCATTAATTTAAAGAAGAAGAATCCTGAATACAATGAAAAATAAGTGTTTTATTATTTTATTCACGGCTTTCACTTACGTGGTGGTAGAAGGTTAGTACTTTTCCCAAATATTTCTGTAGATAGGTACAGTTACCGACGCGGCAGGGATTTTCTGTTGTTAGGTTGCAAAGTAGGGACCTATTTTGTCTTGGCTGCGTTTAGACGCTTGCATAAACAGTCTTTCGGAACACTACACTACACGGCAGGCCGAATGCTTGTCCTTGTGTTTTACTTAAGTTATACAAAACCTTACCAACAAAAATATTTTTCAACAAACTGGACACCAAGTGTGTTCATTTTTCTTTGATGTTTTTTTGTCGCTGATCAACCAAAATAAGTAGAATGTTTTCACCTTGCGTCCGAGATTGCGCCTTTTTATACGTAGTGTTCTAGCACCCTAGGTTTTCAAATCCGAATGGAAAGTTGTGCTAAACGCTTTTACGCTCTAATCTGCAATTATTGTTCAGTGACATACTGTCCTAGTACTTACTTCGCACTCGGCGCGGGTGACATATTAATGTGCCTATTGAACCTTTCTCCACATTTCTCCACCACCAATTAATAGTCTCTAAGCGGTGGTGAAAACCGCATCAAAATATTGTAACAGAAAGCAAGCTATAAAAAAAAACCTCACGTCATGTATTTCTCTCGTCGATATATTACTATGTTTTCCTACTCCTGTACTTTTATCTGTCATTTATATAGTCACGAACACTAATATAAGAATATAGATAATATGTCCGCAGAACATTCCGTAGAAAAGTCTATCTAGTCTATTCCCCTTAACAGCACTTGTGCTTTTTTGAGCCAAAACGATATGCCTAGCTGCCAAAGCTTACACCTAATTTGACCAATCAAAATACTTCACCAAATTAAACCACCAATCACAATACACATTGACTGTCAATCGGAACGTTAGGTTCTTTTTGGTATGTAAACTCTTTTACTAATTTAACTCTTCAAAAAAAACATTTTATTTGGTATCAACCAACCAGAACGCAGCTATATTAAAATCGACCAATCAGGTAAAAGAATTCATTTCTCAAATCATTAGGTGTTTTTTAGTCCCTATTTCACAAGTTAAATCGATTGTGCAACTTTAAAAAAAAAAATGAAACCTGGCAAGTGCACATCAATTTAAAAACAAAGTTAACCATAGACTCATATTTTGTTGTTTTCGAATGTTTCTCGCTCGTTTGTTGTTCTGTGCTTCGTTCGTTCGTATTCTAACCTGGGTATATTAATTTAATTTTGCATTTTATTTGAAACCTAGTCGTAGAAAAAGTATTGTATGCAACGGTGTATAACTAAGTCAAAAAATACTCGTGGCGTCTTGCTTTACGATGTTCGCCTGCGGCTCACATCGTAACCACACCACTCGTCTTTTTTGACCTCTCTTATACAACTGTTGCATAAACTACTATTTCCTATTCCTGTAGTTTTATCTGTCATTTATATCCGTAGAAAAGTCTATTAAGGCTATTCCTCATATGTGCACCTGTGCTTTTTTGAGCCAAAACGACACGCCTAGCTGCCAAAGATTTCTAAACTTAGGTCTAAGTGTTAAGCTATAAACACAAACTTTACAACAAAATAAATTTATACCAAAATAAAAAATCACAAAATTCATAAAAATTAAAAAATTAAAAATATTTATTCAGTAATTTGGCCACATGAGGGCTCTTTTACACGTCAGTAACATGGGAGTGAATCTACTAGCGCTTCGGAAAAGACCATCATTGCGGAGAAGAAGCGCCGCAAGAAACTCCAGCAGAAGGTCATTTTTTCAATTATTAAATACAATAATACTTAAAAGTAAGTTACACATTACAAGGTATAATAGTAATAAAATATTATTATTTTAAACTAACACAAATAAAATCATTACAAATGTAAGGTCAATAAAAATAAAAGGTAAAATGACTAGGAGAACAACATGACGAGGTCTCTACGTCAAGAACGATAATTAAAAAAACTAAATTGGAAAATAGGTCCTTGCAAGCGTGAACAGACCGGACTCCACAGACAGCACCCGTTCGCGAGTATGACGCGTATCTCAGCCATCGCCTCCCTCAACCATGTGTTCGGGAAGGTGGCGACCCGATCAACGACGCCGCCGTAAGCAAAGACCTTAAAGTGAGCATGACATGCTCAAGCTGCCGGACAAAGATAACAGTAAAAGAGTATCTGTCTGGTGAGAAACATCATAATGTGTTCTCAATTCTAGAATGTCTTGTGCACACAAGAATCAATAACAAAAAATACGAAAAAGACACAAGGTAAATTTAAATTTTAAAGTGTACATCATGTTAAAGTAATGGGAACACGTCAATGAAACTACGAGGTCGGATCAAGACTGAATTGACATTTATTTCATACCCACGTATAATTATATATAAACTACCGACAACCCCCTTTTTTTTTTTAAATATAAAATATTTACTTTTACACTTTTTATTTACACTCATTTATCCCTTCTTTTCAATTAATCCACTTTTATTTTTATTTTATTACATTACCCAACAAATTTAGATATGTGGAATTTACATGTTAATACAAACAAAACAAATATATGTATGTATGTTAAGCTAATTTAAGAGGACTGAGGAATAAGTACCCACCTGAAGTACAAAGTCGATCTAAGATTCTACAAAAATAAGATTGAGTTTCCTAAAAGTTACAAATGAATTGACATCTCTAATGACATTGACGACCTCAAGCATTATTCTTGAAATGTTAGAAAGTATTTATCATTGTCTACATTACACGTAATGTATTATTTAAGTTTTATGAACATATAGGAAATGATTCATAAAAGTATCATAATAATAATAATTTAATTTAACATTGTTTCTAAAGTGAATCTTTTATAAAAATGACTTTATATAATTATCACATTCAAAATATTACCTACCAACTAAACACATTACATTAATTATATTTGTTAATTTTATTTTTAAATACAAAAACATTAATGATAAATAATATCACTTCGTGTGGAAAGAAGCGTTAACCTGATACATGCATCTAATTATACTAAAACTAATTACATATTGTTATATTTAATGTAATAGGTAGTAAGTTTAAATGCAACACAATAATGAATAATAAATAATAAATTTTAATGTGTAACAATTTTATTGTACCTAGCTATTAAATTAATTGTAGGTAAAGTACCCTATACTAAACAACTAGTTAAGATGCTGATTTCATTTTCATTTTGTACATGCATAATTAATAATATGTATTAGCTTAATTTATAAATATAATAATAATCTAAAAATGCTGAAGCAGTGCAAATAATGGTGTCAGCTAGTCGAAACCCCAGCGATCAGGAGGAATCACCGCCCTGCCAAAACGTGTCACGTAATGATTATTGGTGCTAGCATTATCCGACACTGGGCCCGCGCGGGAATCGAAGTTACTACCCGCGCGCGGTGACGACTGCGCAGGCATTGATGACGTCACGGCGTTATCGCTCGGCATAACAATATCATCATAAGGCAGCGCTCGCTCTGTGTATCTAGTCAAATCTTGTTCGGACCGTCGATCGGAGTCACGAATGAGGTGACGTCTGTTACGAGTTAAAATTCCACCGTACTCCATTTTGACTACATACGACCTTATACCTCTGAGAGAGGAGACTGTTCCGCTAACCCAGCGCTTGTCTACCCTAACTTTTACCTTTTCACCGCACTGCAGCGGTGTCAAGTCCCTAGCATTTTTGTTGTAATAAGTTTTTTGTTTTTCCTGACGTATCAGAAGTTCGTTTTTGACATGTTGTTGTATCTTCGGTTGTAAAAGTATAGGTTTGCATGGCACAATGCCCCTTAACTTCCGATTGTTCAGTAACTCAGACGGCGATGCCAATTTATTACTGATCGGAGTGTTTAAATACTCAAGAAGGGCTAACTTAAAATCTACTTTTTCCACGCCGGTTTTTTTTAGTATATTTTTAATAATCTGGACAATACGTTCCACCTGGCCGTTAGATTGCGCATAGTGCGGCGAGGAAGTGACGTGCTGGAAACACCATTCATGAGAAAATCTCTTAAACTCATATGAACTAAACTCTGGGCCATTGTCGGACATAACAATGTCCGGAATTCCTTGCCGACTAAAAATAGATTTAAGATGACTAATTACATGCCCAGATGTTAATGATTTTAATTGTATTACTTCTACAAATTTGCTGTAGTAATCAACTACAACTAAATATTTATTTTCGTTAAAGTGAAATATATCAGCTCCTACTTTCGACCAAGCCCTATAAGGTACGTCGTGAGGAATTAGTGACTCCTTTCTGTTCTGATTCTTAAAAGTGAGGCATGCTTGACAGTTATTTATATAATCTTCCAGTTGCGTATTAATGTTTGGCCAGAACATTGTTTCTCTGATTCTTAATTTACATTTTTCTAAACCTAAATGGCCTATATGAACGCGCCTTAACATTTCTTTGCGCATCAACACCGGTATGATAATTCTGGTTCCTTTCCATAACATATTATAAGCACTCGTTAGTTCATCTCGGTAGCCCCAATATGGTCGGATACTTTCCGTGACTTGGTGCTTATGTTCTGGCCAACCATTTTTTATTTGTTTCATTAACAGCTGTAACTCTGTATCTTCCTGGGTACATTTTTGAATTGCTACAAAATGCGTGTCAACAAGTGGGTTACTAAGAGCGACGGCACACACTTGCGCGCGCTCGTCCAGCTGATCGCGCGGCTCAGCCGGCGGCCCACAAACCGGTTCTACAGCCCGCGACAGAGTGTCAGCTACAAACAAATACTTACCCGGCTTGTAAGTTAATTTAAAACAATAAGGCTGCAATCTCAATAACATTCTCTGCAACCTAGCTGGTGCTGAAGCTATAGGTTTGCGAATTATACTTACCAACGGCTTGTGGTCAGTCTCCACAGTTACGTCATTCCTGCCATATATGTATGTATAGAATTTTTCACACGCAAACACGCATGCCAGCAACTCTTTTTCTATTTGCGCATAGGCTTGCTCCGCCTGGGTTAGAGAGCGAGACGCGTAACACACAGGCATGTTGTCCTGAAGGATGCATGCCCCCAGGCCATTTTTGCTAGCATCGACACTAATAACTACAGGTTTATTTAAACTGTAATATTGCAATATTGGCACACTTGTCAAACATTTTTTAAGACTGTTAAATGAATCTTCGTGTTGTTGAGACCAGTGCCATGCAATATCTTTTTTTAGAAGTTCCCTCAGAACAAAGTTTTTATCGGAAAGGTTTGGTATAAAACTACCAACATAGTTAATCATGCCAAGAAATCGTTCCAAATCTTTTACATTCTGCGGACGTGGCATGTTTCGTATTGCCGACGTATACGAACCATCAGGATAGATCCCATTGGGCGTAATTAAATGACCCAGATATTTTATTTTATTTAGACCAAATTTACACTTACTTTTATTTAATTTTAAATTTATCTCTCTACATCTATCTAGAACTTTTCTTAGTCTATTATCATGTTCCTCCTTTGTCTTGCCGTACACAAGAATATCATCTACGAAGAGGCACACACCCACTATGTCGTCTAAATGTTCATACATTTTCTTGTGAAAGACTTCTGACGCTGATGTTATTCCGAAAGGAAGACGTAGGAATTTGTACCGTCCGAAACTGGTGTTAAATGCACAAACGTGCAGATAAGTATATTGCTGCATATAATAGGCGAGCAATGTCGAGAAGTTTATCAGCAATTCGACGCAAAGTTTACAAGTGTAACAAGTTTGCTTGAAAGTTTTGACAGTTTTTTTCTTCCCAAGAAAAATTTAACAATCGAAAGGCATAGATTTTTCACACGATGCCAACGTGAAGGCGAATCAATTGAGCAGTATGCTTTCGAATTAAAGAAATTGGCGGGTACGTGCGAATTTGAGAAACTGTTGGATGGTTTGACAAGAGACAGACTTATTTGTGGAATAAGAGAAGATGGGATTCGAGAACGTCTTTTACGAGAACCGGACTTGACATTAAGTAAATCAATAGAGATATGCAATTTGGCACAGATTTCGCGACTTCAAGCAGGGACATTAAAAAAGGATACCGCGGATCACCATGCTTACGAAATAAATAAATACAATGGAAATGTAGACAAAACTGATGAAAGCAGTGAAGTGTTTTGGGTGTCGCGAAGAGGGTACCCGGGCCAGCGCGGTGCGTGGCGTGGCCGGGGCCGTCGGCCGCCTACCGCCATGGCGCCGCGGGCGACGCGCGGGCCTTCTGTGTCGCAGCCACCACCGGTTCGCCAGTTTCCTCCACATCAACAAGTACAGCGGGGTTATATGGCGCAAAGTGGGCCAAGTGAGTGGTGTGCTATGTGTGGGTTAAAACACAACAGTAATGCGATGTGTCCTGCGGTAGGAAAGCGATGTCTAAACTGTAATAACTTAGATCATTTTTCTCGAATGTGCAAAGTGTACGAGGTGCAAGCGGACGAGACCTACGACGCTTACATTTTCTAAATTATTCGCAAAGTTAAATGGCGGCGGCGGTGGCAGAATGGATTCCATTGCACTAACTTATGAGCGTTGCTTCTCTGATTTTCACAAATAACACTAAAATATATTCACTCGTACATATGTCTATTCGCGTTTAGCAATACAATAATGAAATAGTTCGGTTAATTCGGCTGCGCCATGTTAAAGTAATGGGAACACGTCAATGAAACTACGAGGTCGGATCAAGACTGAATTGACATTTATTTCATACCCACGTATAATTATATATAAACTACCGACACATCATTGGTTTAAAGGCATTTTGCAATAAGCGCTGCCCAGTTCTCAGCTATAATTACAAAAAAAAAAAAAAAAGACTATCCCTAATTTAAGTAAGCTAGTAGTAACTACTTAAAAACGTCTTTATCATTTAGGAAGTCATTAACAGTATAATATGCTTTGCCCAGCAAGCAGCACTTAATGCGAGACTTGAATTTATTGAACGGCATATTGACAATATCAGTAGGTATCTTATTGTAGAAGCGTATACAGTTCCCCGCGAACGAAGTGCTTACTTTACGAAGACGGTGACATGGGACTACGAGTTTGTCTTTATTTCGCGTGTTGAACTTGTGAACGTCACGGTTATGTCGGAAGTCATGTATGTGTTTGCGTGCATACAAGATATTTTCAAAGATATACTGCGACGCGACGGTAAGAATATTAATTTCTTTAAAATTGATATTCTTACCGTCGCGGTTCTTGGTGGTTCCCTCCCCGCAATCGCCGCGGTTAGATCGCTCCGCCGCGGCTCCGCGTTTATTAATTATTTTAAATAGGATTTTCAAACAAAACTAAGTTAAACTATACACCAATACAGTTCTACAAATGTACTGAATATAACAATAACATATTTTTTGCGTTACAAACAAGCAGTGAAGCACAGTGACAAAAAAGAAAAAATAAATAGGTACAAAACCTAAATTTTCATTTTGATTTTAATTCCGGGAATCGCTGGCGACGCGCGACCTCGGCTCGTGGGCGGCGAGCAGCGCTTCCAACACACCACCGCGCAACAACCGCGTGCTTACTTACTACACGCCTCAGCGCTGTAAGCGCTTAGTGACCCATACAGCAAGGAAGGTGGTTAGTGTGACAGACGTTAACAGGATAGATATAAATGCGCTATTGGCTTGTAATATTTGTCTAAAGCGCGAATATTGTGACCCGAAAATCGCGCCGACGATTGCCGAGACATCACGCTCAGTGGCCTCAGTTCACGGATAAACGAGAAGAAAGAACTACCTTTCTCAAACAACAGAGTTGCCGTGCACCGATCAACACCGAATACCGCGAAGAACATCGAAGGACGCCAGAGACTGTCGTCCGACCGTCTCGTCTCAAGGCCGTAATAACCACTGCATTGAGGTAATTAATCTGTTATTTTTTTAAAACGCGTTGGAAATTTAACTAAAATGAATAAAGCGTGTGCAGCCTGTTCCAAAACAATTACTGCCACTCAGCGTATTCAATGCACTAATTGTGTCAGCGCTTATCATTTCATTTGTGTAAACATTCAGAATCCACGTAGATTAAACGTTAAACTTAAAGATGAGTGGATATGCCCAGCCTGCCAAAGCCAGCTCCCAAATATAGGCAATCCTAACACCCCAGTACAAGCGACAGACGCGTTAGACGATTCCAACTTAAATGTTACTGCCCAGGCACAGGCAGCCTTACCCCTCAAGACCTCGGAACTAAGGGTGGAATCTGATGCGTTATCTTTACTGATCGCCGAAATTAAATTATTGCGACAGGATATGAACAAAATAAACGACCACTTTCAAAACCTAGCCACTTCTTTCACCCAGTGTAATGAGCGTCTTGATGACTTCGAAAAGCGCTTAATACTATCTGATACGCGAATTGGCTCGCTCGAAAACCGTGAAACCGAAAACGAGTTGCTCCGTCAAAAAATTACACTTCTTGAGGACCAACTAAATGTTCAAGGTCAGGCTCGGCTCAGCAACGAAATGGAAATAATAGGCATAAACGAATATCCCAACGAAAACCAAACACATATCGTCCTTACTACTGCGCAAAAGATGGGTCTGTCCTTGACAGAAACTGACCTCGACTGTGTAACCCGTGTTGGCCCCCGGGTCAACACTAAATCGGCGTCGGAAACCGGCCTGCCTCGCCCGCTGGTTGTTAAGTTTGTTCATCGTGCCAAGAGGAATGAATTTCTGAAAGCCGCTAGAACTAGGCGCAATTTGACAACTACGTCAATCGAAATGGCTGGTCCCACTAGAAAACTATTCTTTAATGAAATTCTTACAAAATTAAATCGCGACTTATTTCGAGAGTCCAGAGCGCAGTCAAATAATGCCGGATACAAATTTTGCTGGACTCGAAATGGCAGCATCTTCATCCGAAAGGGGGAAGGCAGTCCTGAAATACGTATCAGAAACACCGAAGATCTGGACCGATGCTTCTCATCCATCTCCCAGGATTCCAACGCAACAGAGGCTCAACGACAGGCCTCTCAATAATCATGTACTACGTTACGTTATTTATGTTACGCTAATCCTATCTTATTTTTACCAGTTTATACTGATTGTCAAAAAAAAAAATTTACTCTTGCATTATCACACACTGTACAAATACACAAACACTGTACTCCATACACTATACAATTACATTCACACGTTATTTTCACAAAACACACTTATGTCCCCATCCACCACTTTAAGGCTCCCCTCGAGATATACAACTCACTTAGTCCCACTTTTAGTACCTCTATCTACAAAAGCTATGACTTTACGATTTGAAACAATAACTATATTCTACTACAGTTACGAAGATGGCATTACTTAACGTAATGGATAACATTGATCATACAATCGCAATTGACTGTCATATGCTCAACAATATGGACCAATGTAAAAATATTCTGTCCCAACATAATAAATTAAAATTGCTTACATTAAATATCAGAAGTTTGCAGCGTAATTTTGATGCCTTTGTAGCAACATTGAAACAAATAGATATTGAATTCGATGTTATTATTCTGACCGAGTGTTGGCTGAGTGACGGCTCGGTTATAGACCAGCTACCGGGGTATAATTCCTTTAGCACTTGTAAAGTTATTAATAAAAGCGGCGGTGTTGTTATTTATGTTAAAGATAGCATCAAAGCCTCAGCAGTAGAACCGCCACTTGATGATGCCAATTGCCTTTGTGTAGACATTTCTGATGACATAACTCTCATCGGTATTTACCGATCCCCGTCATTTCAAAATATTAATAGGTTTCTTAATTCTCTTGACTTTATTTTAAGCCAGGTAAAAGCAAATTGTCATATCGTGCTAGCCGGAGATCTCAACATAGATTTGGTTGGAAGTCCAACACATAATCAATCAGAGTATTTGTGTCTAATGTCTTCTCATGGACTTCTACCTGCGATCACAAAACCTACTAGAAGTCAGACATGTATTGACCACATATTTATTAAATATAATAACGTTGCTGTAGGTGCAGTCTGTGCATGTTCTGTGACTGATCACGACATGGCTATGGCGGGACTCTCGGCTCCTTACAAGCCCGAGAAGCGTAATCGGTATGTGTTAAAAACGAATTACCAGGGTGTGGCGGAAGAATTGAGATCGGCGGACTGGTCACCTATAACTAGCGCTAACGATGTAACAATTGCCGTTGCCAGCCTCAATGTCCTAATCTCCCGGGCAATCAATAACAACACACGCTCAGTAAAAATTAGCCGCACAAAATTTAACATAAAGCCGTGGATCACACCGGGATTAATGCGATGCATGAGACACAGAGACAAGCTACACTCGCTAGTCAGAGCTTCCCCACACGATCCGATTCTTCGCCTTACTTACACTAGATACAGAAACTTTTTCGATAACTTGTTATATAGCTTAAAAAATAAATACCAAAACCAGCTTCTAACAGAAAACATAAATTATCCTAATAAGCTTTGGAAATCTATCAAAGAAATCTGTCAAAAACCTAATCTAAAAAATGACGCTGAGGAACTCATCAACATTAATGGTAAAACTGTTTTAGAATCCCTAAATGAATGTAATCAGTATTTCTCAACGAACGGAAAGAAACTTGCAGACTGTATTTTAACTAAACTTTCGGAAACTCAAGCTTCTCTGGCCAACAAGTACAGATCGACACGGATGGTTACTAACTCTTTTTTCATGCGCCCAACCAGTACTCATGAAGTAAATAAAATTATCTCCCACCTGAAGTCAGATAGCGCACCCGGTCCTGACGCCCTTAAACCTTTGCTCATAAAAGAGATTAAGGAGGTTATACTGGAACCACTTACTTTCATTTGTAACTTAAGCATTGAGTCTGGCTGCTTTCCCGACTGCTGGAAGATGGCCTCAGTATCCCCTATATTCAAAAAGGGACCTAAAAACTTACCAAGTAACTTCAGACCAATCTCCCTCTTAAGTGTTCTTTCTAAAATTCTTGAAAAAATTGTTAATTCTAGATTAATAAACTTCATTGAGATGAACCACCTGGTCTCAAACCACCAATTCGGTTTTAGGGCCGGTAAGTCAACTGAAGATGCAGCCGTTCTCCTCACCAACACGATTTGTAGTCACCTAGACGGTGACAACAAGTGCTTGGGTATCTTCTTAGATCTCGCTAAAGCTTTTGACACCGTCTCGGTGACTATACTGCTAAAAAAACTGGAATGCATGGGTGTACGGGGTATAGCTCTGGATTGGTTCGCTAGTTATTTGACTAACCGATCTCAAAAGGTTAAGATAGGGCAGCATATTAGCGATCAACTTCCTATTATTTTCGGGGTCCCGCAGGGTAGCATACTCGGCCCAACCTTGTTTCTTCTTTATATGAATGATATTTTCGATACAAAGATCCCAAATACTGAGCTTATATGCTATGCGGACGACACCGTAATACTTGTGCATGGGAAAACTTGGGAGGAGACTTATTCTAGGGCTGAAAATACGCTTGCTAGAGTAGCTTACTGGCTTAATTCCAATCTCCTTACCCTCAATATTGACAAAACTAACTTCGTGGCTTTTTCAAAAAGTTTAACTTCTTCTCCATCATCAGACAGGAATATTAAATTTCATACATGCATTCAAAACCTACATTCTTTATCCATCAACCTAGCAAAACCTTGTTCCTGTCAAGAAATAAAAAGGCGCGACAGTGTCAAATATCTAGGGCTACTCTTTGATCAACATCTGTCCTTTAAACTACATATTACCAGTCTTACCACAAGAGTCAGGAAGCTGATATTCGTCATGAAGAGAATACGCGACTGTGCCACCCCTAACGTACTTCGCATGGTTTACCACGCGCTCTGCCAGTCTATATTGCAGTACGGAGTAGCAGTGTGGGGCAGTGCTAGTAAGACCTATCTGATAGGATTAGAACGAGCACAAAGAGCAGTGATAAAAGTTATGCTGAAAAAGCCGTTTCGCTATCCAACAGACTCGTTATATCTAGAAACAAAACTCCTTAGAGTGCGGCAGCTCTTCGCCATTAAAGCAGTGACTTGCACACACAGCAACTTGTTAAAAGCTCAAAACTCTGCACTGTACCAAGAGATGCTGACTAAGCGTATTTTTAGGATTACCCTACCCCCATTCAGATCCGACATGGCTAGGAGATCCCCAGCCTTCTCCCACCATTACGTCTACAACAATATTTGCAAATACCATGATATTAAACATCTTACAAATTCCAAAGTTAAAAGCATACTAAAAAAATGGTTCCCCTCGTTGTCCTATGATGAGACAGAAAACCTTATAGGTAAATTATGCCTAACCTACGCAGGACACCCACATGCATAACATAAACATGCCCTACAACATACACACACACACACGCACACACAAACACAAACGCGAGCGCGGTCGCGCGCACACACACACATGCACACACGCACACACACTCGCTCACACACTTCACAAATACCTAAGTTTTGTATTGTAGACTCTTTGTTTATTTTATTATACTGTTTGATTCTTGTCAAATTAAAGTTTAAGTATGTATCTTAGTTCACTTTTGAGAATTTTGTTTAATTTTTATGTTTGTTTTGTCTCACTCTTGTCATATTATTATCTTTTTAAAGTTAAGTTCCTTGTATACTTCTAAGAATTTGTGTTATTTCTGTTTATTTTATTTTGTTAGATTCTTAAGTTTAAGTTCTTTTGGCACCTTTGATTGTTAATCGCACTAGCAGACGTCCAAGATACAGGCCCAGCCTAGTTTGGAGTCTGACAGATATTTTGATGTAATGAAACCTGTTTTATTAAATAAACGATTTTGATTTGAAATTTATCTCTGAGTGAGACCCGAGAACCCAGTTTATAAATAAAACGTATAGCCCGCTTTTGTAGTACAAAGATGGTCTGAATGTCAGCCGCTTTTCCCCATAACAAAATCCCATAGCTCATAACACTATGAAAATAACTAAAATACACCAGTCTCGCCGTCTCGACGTCTGTAAGTTGTCGGATTCGCTTTACTGCATACGCTGCAGAACTAAGTTTTCCCGCAAGGGTGGATATATGCGCATTCCATTGCAGTTTCGAGTCCAAAGTAATACCTAAAAATACTATTTTATCTTCGAATGACAGCGTCTCTTCCTTTAGTCTAATACTAGCCCCATTCACTCCTTTCACATTTGACAGAGAAAATTTCATGCACTTGGTTTTCTTGGTATTTAAAAGTAAGTTGTTGGCTGTAAACCAATCAACAGTTGTAGACAACGTATCATTTATGTCATTGAAATTTTCCTGTTTCCTATCTACCTTGAATAAGTAGTTTTTGTTTAAAATTTTAATATAACTAAGTGCATCAATGCCAACTTAAGAAAAACATTTTTAAATATAAAACCTTAGAAGCGCACGTCAATTTAAAAAAAAGTTAACCATAGACACATATTTCGTCATTTTCTTGTTTCCCGCTCGTTTGTTGTTCTGTGCTTCGTTTGTATTAATTTGAAACCTAGTCGTAGATAAAGTATTGTATGCAACGGTGTATAACTAAGTCAAAAAACACTCGTGGCGTCTTCCTTAAGGATAAGCTTCGCTTGGGTGGCTAAACATCTCTTGTCATTATGACTTGTTTTAGTCCCTTGTTGAACCATCTATTATTAATCTATTTACTTTGATTCCGTGCCGTGCCGTGTTTGATTTGTGTGTGTGTTCTTTTGTTGCCGTATGGTTGCCGGGTTAGTATAGTGCCACTCCATGTATTCCCGTGGATGTCGTAAGAGGCGACTAATGGTGCGTTCCTATATTCAAAACCGTTGGTAGAGTTGTGATGTCTCGTTAAAATTTGACACATCTTGTACGTAGCAAATGTCATAACGCTACTGCCCGTAAGGAAAACGATTCGTTTCTTGAATATAGGAACCGGGCATAAGGGAATAAGGGCTTGTAGTACTTTTAGGCGATGGGCTTGCCAACTGTCACTAACGGTGCTTACCCGTGGTACTACTGACCAATGATTTCTATTTGGATATCAAATTAACAGGGTCGACGGAGCTCCGCTGACGCGGAGCTCCTTTTTCTGGGTGGTTTGGCCCTCCGGGCCTGCTGCAAAAGTAACATAACCTAAACCTACCTCATATTTATGATACTAATTTTGGTCAGTAGTACAACGCAGTAGTACCGCAGTGGCACTAATACAATGGAAAACATCTTAGCCTACTTGTGCAAAATGTGGTTACAGAATTATCAAGAAGTTTTAAGATTTGTTGGTAATTATTTAGCTCTGCCTACCCCACTCTGGGAATGAAGGCGTGAGTTTATGTATGTATGTATGTACTTTGATTGAAATATTATAATAATAAATAAACTTTTATTTCGAGCAACGAGGCCCATAGTTACAAATATCTTATAGACTAACATACATAACAATATAAAACTTAAAAACTCACACCGAGGTGACAGAACATTGTGGTTCTGTTTTGACAAACTAACGACATCTCACTCTTCAAAATGGGTCAAGCCGTTTAGGCTACAGGAGCTCGGAGCTCACAATGGAAGGGGCATAATTAGGATGCATTTTGACATAAGTGCGAACATACTGCTCGACTACAGGGCGACTAGGTAATTAATAATATTTAGAGGTTCCAGGTCTTAGTTGTTACTACTGTACTACTGTAATCACAGTCGCCTGCGGGGACCCTTTCGATTACAGCGAAACCGATTCGATAATTCGGCTCGTATGCCCCACCGAGCGCAACCAAGTTTGCTTCAAGAACGTCGTGTATAATGGTAGGTAAGTATTGCCGGCTGTCCGCAGTGACGACTGGCCACTTGTGACAAGCATTCGAGTTACGGTTTACACGATTTCGTAAAATATAATTTTCGTGCATTGGGTAAATATCACTTGAAATAACATAATAGTAGATTATACACCGAGGGGATAAAGCACTGTTTTATGTAACGGGCGCGATATTGAATCCTGAGCAAATGAGGTTCTGAGGCTCCAGATTTAAGTCCCGAGCATAGCGAGGGTGTTATGGGTTAATTCCTGAGGGAAACTTGGGAATTAAAACGGAGTCCTGAGTGCAGCGAGGGATTCAAGCTCGCCCAAGTCGAAAACAGCTTTATCCCAAAGGAGAGTACTCTACTTTTCTTACCTTTTGCGAGACTATAAAAAGCAAGGCTAGATACTTACTAGAAACAACGTTTTATTAAATTTGGTATATGGCTTGTAGTGGTGTATTAAATTTGGTAAGTTCTTTTTGCTGTCGGTTTGTATGGATCAATTTTCCATACGAATTCAAATGTCATTATTACCTAACCAGCGGGTTATGAGATTCATTACCATATTATAACCCGCCGCGTCATAATATGGTACTGAATCTTATTATAACCCGCTGGTTAGCCGATGTCTATAATGACTTACTTTAAGTGTGGTTTGCATGATATAACAATTGGGCAACTACGAGCATGTGGTGTGAAAAACTCATTTTAACCCTTAGCTGCATGATTTAATCATTCCTTTCGAAAAAAGAAAATTGATAGGACATAACATGTTAATAACGGGCAACATAATTATTTAAAAAAACATGATCTACGTTTTATTTATTTATTTTTAACACAATAGTCAATTTTGATAGGTACTCCATGCAACAAGGGCTCCCGAATGCTTGTTGGAGGCTTTGAGATTTCCATAGAGGTACTCCTCCAACAGAATAATGACGCCATTTATTTCAAAGTAAAGGTTTGTAGAGGTAGTAAAAATATTTAATAAAATAACGTAAAAATATCTAATTTCGTACGGTTTACAGGAAAATGTCCTGTTTTGTTTAAAATCTTTAAGTTGCTTTCCTGTAAATCGTAAAATAGCAATGGTGTCATTATTTATTCTGCTGGATGAGCGATAGACCCGGCGCCGGCACCTCCTAGGCTCCGACACTTTTTACCGCCTACCATCTGAGGCCTCTCTTCTACCTTCATCCAGGTTCCAAATTTAGACTTTAGGTGTAAGTATTTACACTTATCTAATTATGCCACATTTGTCCAATCTTGTACAAGATGTATGAGATATGTGTAGTACTTACGTTTGGATTACTTAGACATGCTTATAACGCAGTAGGGTGCGCAATAAGAGTCGTAGAGAGCGTAGAGACCCCTTCCCTTCATTTAATGACAGTATTATTAAGTATTCAAATTAAGCATAGTTCTGTGCTTTGTCAGGTAATAAGAAACCGATTGAAATCAAACGAGGTTGCAGAAATAAAGCCGACATAAAAGTTGTCGACGACGCCATCCAGTGGAAAAACTTTTGTGAAGTCAATTTATGCAACAGGGCGATGCGTGTCGACACGGCGGCACCGGTACTCGCGTCCTTGGCTCTAATGCGAAGAGAGATCGTTCTGTTCTGAATAAGTTGCCACCAAACACGTCATTTATGAGATGAGCTTTATGCAGACTACATTATTTTGCGCTGTCAATAACCGCAATGACTCACAGTGGCGGCTCTAGAATTTCATTTATTGGGGAATTTCCTACATAATAAACCGGCTTTATTTAAGCCTCCTAGGGTCCTAATAACATTTTGATATCATTGTAATACCATGGCCCCTGTGCCCTCCTTCTATAGCCGCCACTGACATCTCATCGAGACCAATCCAGAGAGTTCAAACTCGGTGGGTCTACGTATGGACGGCAGAGATGTCTCCACCTTCCGACACCATCAGCAGGTCAGCTCTTCCACATCTATAATTGTGGTCAAACCGTAATATGTACAAAACACAAGAACCAAAACATAATTGTTTTTATATATAAGTAGTTATTTTATTATTAATAAACGCTTAAAATTAGATGTATGTTTTTTTTTATCGTAGTGTTACAAAGAAATAGCTTAACAATAATATTTTACACAAATAATTAAGTATAGCCTCTATAACCTATTTACATATTTATAATAATAGAGTATTTACAATTTCATTTTATAGGTAAAGCCTTAAACCTGCATTCGGAAAAAAACTCTTCGATCGGTGAGGCGAGAAGAGGATCGGATAGGAGCGAGTTGATATTTGACTGGCCAAATTTCCACTCTGTTCTAGCGCGTCTTCGGCGGAAATGGTTTGGATTATAATATTTATAATATATTACGATTACAAGTACCTATAGTCGAAGAGCTCTTAACAATTTTTTCAACACATTTGCTCGTAAATGCTGTTATTCCATGCCTGTATACAGAAGGACAATGGCCTTAATGGTTCCTGGGGGAGTTATGGTGAAGTCCCTAGGGAGTAACGACTTTCGTTTCAAAATTTGCAACTATTTCGTACATCATTTCTGACTAAATGTTTCATGTTTAGCCAAAAATTTAAATGGTTTTTAATTTCATCTTTAAAAGTTAGCTATAGACAAACTTAACATCACATCACACACAACCTAGACGCTTTATTAAACTTATTTATTTTTATATTTCAAGTTTATATCAATATTTATCATGAATTTTTAGTAATTACATTTTTAACAAATTGGCAAAAACTGGCTGTATGGTCATTCTAGCTCGAAACTAAATGCAGTTCTTAGCATTATCTGTGGTAGATGTTTCGAATAAAATATTGTTATATGAATTACCGCCATTAATTTAAAGAAGAAGAAGAGAAGTTATTGTTTTATATTTAGCCGAGTCGTTTTTAAAATTTAGGAGACAATAGAAAAAAATAAGATATGGCTTGGCTTCTTCATCCGACGAATCAGAATTAGCATTCGTTATTACAGCTACACCACCGGAATTAAAAAAATGCGGGTCAATTACTTCAATGACGATTTGTTACCAGCTAAATCGAAATAAAATAACTTTGATTTGGTTCCTTGTTTTTTTTTCCCCACAAATATGATGAAAACCATTGTGTGTATCACGGGCAGTAAGGGGATTACTAACTCGAGTCATTAAAAGCCGTCGGAATCGGGCTTCTAACACTCGTTATTAATAACGAGTGTTAGAAGCTCGTTATTAATAACGAGTGTTAGAAGCCCGATTCCGAGTTCCCTTCTTAGGTACTACACTTGTTGCACAATTCTTGATGCGCTATTGATTAGGTGCTTAAGGCACAGTCATGTTTTTGAAATTCTTGCGATGGCTTGCGAGGTCTCGCCAGCCAGTCACTTCTATTGATAAAAATCGCGAGCGCGCTTGGCTTGCGATACCAAATTTTGCTAGAAATGGGCTGGTGAGATTTCAATTCTCGTCTCGCCTCGTCTCGTCTCGCCTCGTCGATGAAAATGCACAATAATACGGTATTTAAAGCTATATTCGGAATAACGAACTAGAATTGATCTAAACAGAAGTGCGGGAACCTAAAGTCCGTATCGCGGAGGTTCTCTGCGATCCATTTCTGAGCCTTCTCCGTCATTTCGTCGTCGAAATAGTTGCGCCAACCACCCGCCTTACCTACAAATAACATACATTATGCAAATAAGAAAAAATACCGTCTGTCTGCGGTCTTGGGCAGGGAGTCTTGTTACAACAAAGCTGTAATTTGCCATAGTTATATTATATTACATTTCAATTACACCGACAAAGTGTGATCCGATTTTGATGAAAATGGAGTTAGCTTTAACCATAAAAAGGACATAAGGTAGGATAAACGACGCATAAACGTAGTACAAGCCTAGAGCTTAGTTTGGGACTAGGTCAATTGATGTGACATTGTCCCCTAATATTTATTTATTTTTTATTTTATTTATACCTAACAAGTACCTACGTTCAATATTTCAACTATCGGCATAATAACATCGATGTTTCAACTTTCGATATTTTGGACTTCGATATTTTAACTTTACATAAATTAACTTTCGATAGGTATTCGGATATGTACTCCTATCGAGAGTAAATATGTCAAAATTTGACAAAAATAACAGGCGCACGTACTAACATACGATCAACTTGCTGATTTCTGCACTCGTTAACGCTGGCAAAATACTTTTTTTCAACATTGCTTGGAAACATGAATATTTTTGGTCTGGTTGGGGTTAGTAAACACAATATACTTACATCACTTTTATGATAGGCCGTTTTCATACAAAATAAAAATATTCTTGGACTTTCATACTAAGTAAATAAATATGTAGATAATTTATAGCAAAAAAACTCGCGATAGTTGAGAAAAGCACTATCTCCGTCTCGGCAGAAAGTGCAATAATTCATGAACTCGTATTCTATATGACTTGTCCATAAATCGCGTGCTTTCTAACCTCGGAAACAATGTACCTACTATACCGGGAAAACAGCCTAGCCGCGTCGTCAAATAAAATTTTCGTTTTTACGTTTTTAACTCACCATTTCGTATGAACCCTTGCTCACCCGGGATGAGTATCCCCAGCTCCTTCATGACGTCGTAGTTGACGGACTTGTTGTTCTTAAAGTTGGCGATGCTCAGGTGGTCGCACAGCCTCGAGATCTCTTCCTCAGAGTAGGCCTTGTCGAGGAACGCAGCAACCCGTCGAATGGCCGCTGGCAGATCCTGGAAGGGTGGACTGTTATTGAGGTTTTTTTATGGTGGCATTGCGTATTCGCGTATTTGGAATATGTGACAGATAATCGGAATGAGAAGACGACATAGTTGTCAAAAAATTGTGGTTATTCGTCTATTTGTCAAGTAAACCAAATAGCAAATAAGCGTTACCGCGTCACTGTCGAGCTTTTATCCCATACGTACACACCTTCAATCCCAGAGTGGCGTAGGTAGAGCTACAGAATTACCACAACTCTAAAAACTTGTTTTTAATTCTGTAACCACATTTTGCACAATCAGGCTAAGAGGTTTACTATGTGTATATTATTGTCAGGTTGCAAACCAATCGCCTAACAATAATATGACAATCCTTTATTCCCTTAGTCGCCTCTTACAATTCTATTGGAAGACATGGAGTGGCACTATTCTAAGCCGGCAACCACACGGCCAATCCCCTCTCAATTGCTTCGCATCAAAAGAGCCCCATATGAAAATACGCAATGAAGCCGTCATACACAGGGCTATATTCATTATTATTCTGACTATGAACCGATTTCTTTAAGTTAGATTAGAAACTACAGTTAAAACCTGGCAAATTCGTTCAACCTAAACGAGGTAGAAATATATGACTGGAATTTGGCTGGTCTTAGCTGTTCAAATAATAGTAAGTACTCCTGTAGAATACCATTACGAGGTTCATGTTCGCTTTCACCAACGATATGTTTACATTCACTTAAAGTTGGTAAATAGGGGCTTAAATCAATAAGAAGTCTGCAGTTAAAGTCTGACCTTATTGAGTTCTTCGTAGAACAGAAATAGCAAGCGAGGGTGCTCCCTCATCTGCCACGCTTCTTTCAAATGGTCGAAGTATGGCGTCCAGTGATCTGTGTAAGAATATTGTACATACCTATTAGAGCTAGCCTATTTACGTACTTTACATTAAAAAATAAGGGTGCAGACTCGTGGTCACACCACTACTATTCGACGGAGCCCTGCCTGAGACAGGGCTCCTATTTCTGAGCGATTTGCCCTTCGGGCATCTAAAGTTACCTAACGAACCTAACCTACCTACTTTTGCGGAATAAAAATGATTTCTGTCGAATTTCCGACCAAAGTGAATAGCAGTGGTGTGACAATCTGGTGTGACCACGAGTCTGCCCCTAAAAATAAACGAGATCATACAGAGATCAATTTTCTCTGAGCCATATTTTTTTATAAAATAGTTATATTATTATTTAGAACGAGCAAAGCTCATAGTAATAACAGCAAGTTCTTCAGTGATTCAGCTACCATTTTAGTTGATGTATAGGTATCAGGCCTGTCAGGCTCGTATAGAATAATTACACTTACTTATGCATACCGATCATAATATCCATAATCTTGTTAGAAGCAACTTAGTTATTTTCATTCTACATGTTTGTTGTTAGTTTGTCTGTATGTTTAGTTCAAATCTATTGCAAGTTAATTTAGAACCAGTTAGCCTTATTCGAACGCGAACGGGCTGAAATTTGGAAAAGGTTTGGTAGGTACCTAATATACGTATTACCTCTATCTTATATTGCCCAGTAAACGAGCCAATAATCGAAACAATAAATGTATGGCAGTCAAAAGATCCCACTTTTTTGATTTTCCTGTCAAAATGGCCGCATCAAAGTGTCATAATGTAGGTATCATATATTTGGAATGGGCTATTTCTTAGTTTGAATTTGAGATCAATATTGTTATATTTTTTTCATTAACCACCGATTTTTTTTCGCGGACGCCTTTTTGAAATTATATATACCCTGTCATTTCGACATCTAAGACGAATAAAGTCACCTCGCATCTTCGAATCCGTCAAGACATTTAGGCTGCAGAGCGTCCCCAGAAACAGATATACTTTTATTTTTTCATATTTTTATTTTATTTAACCTATGACCAAGACCTACATCATATTGCGACATTATTGACTAATAGCATAAGTTTCTGTCACTTACGAGATACTTTACTGAACTGGTTTGAACCTAGATTGCCATTTAATTATCTGAATAAGGAAACACGTGAGTTCCTGCTACACTACTTTGAATAGCATTGACTTATTTATTACCAAGACACCAACAAAACAAACAAAAAGCAAAATCAGCGACAGTGACTTAAAATGATAGTGAAACCTTGCATCACTTTTATTAAAGCATTTATTCCGATTAAGTAGTTACGTTTTTTTTATCTCTGCCTACGAAGCTAGCTGTCCCGGGTTTGATTACCGGTATGGGCAAATATTTGTGTGATGAGCGCGAGTATTTGTTCCGAGTCTTGGGAGTTTTCTATGTATTTAATTTATTTATTTATCCTTGCATGTCTAGTGCTCATAGAACAAGCTCTATACCTTAGTTTGGGACTAGGTCAATTTGTCTGAGAATGTCCACATGAAAAATAAATGGTACCTAAATAATCAGGATTATTTAGGTACCATTTCTTTTTAGTTTTTGTGACTAAATGGAAAGCTTTTCTCAGCCGAACATTGTATTTTGTAATATGTTATCTAACTGTATGCTTACTTTATGCTTGAATAGGTACACAAGGATTATAGAATTGTGACATTTCAATTTAACAGAAAGTGATAAGCATACTTAATAAATTTATTAATGTAACTACTCGGAAAAAAAAGTCCATGTAGTTCCATTACGGAAACCATCTTCGTTTAATGTAACTACTAGGAAAAAAAAAACCATCTAGTTACATCAATGGAATTAACAATGTAACTAGTCGGAATAGACCAACAAAAACAGTTTTATAGCGTTTAAGTGGGTGTCATACCTATATTTAAGTACTTACCTAAGTCTAATTACCTATTTTTATATAAAAGGAAGTATTTTTTTATGAAAATCTTTAAATGACGCATTTACCCCTCTGTCGGGATGGTCACCGGCCTTATTGAGTCTAAGCCTATTAGAACTGAGGCCTTGCCAAGATGCATTACGCTTACTAACGTAGATATATCGCACTGCTAGATGAAGACAGTATCAACTCAAAATCATTGTTAGATTTTTTTCAAGCTTATAGACGTTGTATTAAAGTTGATTTTAAAATACAGTTGTATTTTGAGTTACTACACTTTTGATCTGGCAGTGCGATATATTCGATTCGTTCTAAACCAATCGCGTCACCGGTAGATCACGTGACTTTTCGTATCACTTCACCTACCAGTGACGCCATTGGTTTAAAAACGAAACCAATGGAAACGCTAGTTAGCGTACTGCATTTTGGCAAGGGCCTCTGTAGATCGCGATTTGTCGGTGAGAAAATAGAGAAATCCCACAAACCGAACAAGTATAATTTCGGCGGCTACTTTTACCAGCTTACATATGTAATTCATTAATAACGCTTATGTTACACTTACGTAAGTCATTTATAAAGAAGTTCCAGTAAGTTTTGAAGTCTCCGGTGTATCCTTGGGTTCTAATGAGCCTGTTGAGGTGGTAGAAGGAGACGGCGACGTCGCGGGGGTCCCGGGCGACGTACACCATGCGGCCCTTGTCTAGGAGGGAGGGGGGGAGTAGGGACAGGGGGAGGTGCGTTTTGATGAAGCGCGGCTTGGAGGAGGCAGCCAGCTGGTGCGTTCCAGGTTGGGAAACCAGCTCCAGAAGTCGCAGTTTCTCTGCGCTGTGGCTGTTCTCCTCATGGAACCGCGCCTTCATCAATGGGTGAACGAACACAGAGAACCTAAAGGATTATTTTTAAGTATTTTTAAAACATTTAGCTGTATAGACGAGGCAAAAAGTAATTTTCTCAAAGTTAAAAAACTACGTACATTATCTTTAGACTTTGAGCCACTTTGAAATCTGTACTACTATTGTTCTGTTTGTACACAGTAGATACAGACCTAATTGTTTTTAGTATAATAGAGAACTTACTCCAAAAATGGGAATCTCTCAGTCAGAGGCGTCGCGTCGGACTTGGTGTAGTCCAAGTCGTTGGCCACCATCCAGACCAGTTCTTGGGTCCACGTGGTACCTGCGTCCAAATCAATGGTTACAGCGCGTTAACAGCAAGACTAAGGTGAACCGGGGTTTTTTAAACTAAGAAGGTATTATCTATAAGATGATGGTAGCGATTCGGACAAAAACATGGCTCAAGGTAGCACCAAAATATATATTTTTTACGTAGCTTTCGGTGAAAAGAGCATCGAAAGTGGGTAACATTGAAAGGTTTCTAAAACAGAACGAACACGATATTTATGTAAGTTAAATAACTCCGTAGATTTAATAAGCCCATGTCTACTTGCATCGCAACGCTGCGATAACTTCCTACTCAGCATACCACCTTTACCATCTCAATGAATTGGTACAAGCACGGTCCGGGGAATAGAAACTGGGGTAAAACCAGGATTTCAACTTCTATGCCCGCAAAGTCCCACCCTCAGTCAACAGCTCATCTTAGCAAGGCCCCCTACGCCCTCTGATCCGCCCTTGCCATTCACTCTGTGGGTTCTTAACATGTTTATACTCCAACCTGATCGAGGGTAGCTGGCGACGAAGATGTCGCTAGGCCTGACTTCCATCGTGAAGATGTTGAGCGCCTCCTCCTTGTACTTGTCGGGCAGGAAGTAGCCCCGCGGGCCCACGCGGACAAATCCCGTGTGCTCGCCTGTCGAAGACAAAAGACACTCAGTTATAAACAGCTGGAACTCAGACACATGTTTGCTCAATGATCGCTCTATTCACATTCGCAAGTCATGTGTATTTGTAAAAAACTGAATTCCTTTTGGACCCGAGTAAAATGGCTAGAAATTATCATTTCATAATCTTGAAACATGTACATTTCGCCAAAAATTTTGTTTTAAATATTTCAACGAAGTTTCATGCATGTAGCTAAATTTATATATATTTTCTGATTAAAATTAACCACTACCTTACGTTTGGTTCTATTGTTTTCTTAGCTTAATGACGGGCTTATATTACAATGTTTAAGTTCACAAGGAAGGAACGAGCTATAAAGTTACAGGCGCTTAATATGGTACTTTATGACTTGTACGAGTTGTACGTAAAGCAGGCTCCAATGGGTTGTTCGTTTGCAAAAATCGCGGACCGCGAATTGTTTGGTGAATTGTCCACCTCAGACCCTCGACTTTAAGTCATGTTGCTGCGCGTGCGCACGGTCCTTTGTCATTCAATCCCCCCCTCCACCCCTTTATCTTTGCGCTGTTTAAGAGCATCAGCTTAAGTTTATCTGTGGAAATTGCTCTTCTGAACCGCTATTTGAGCACATCGATTTCCTTCAATTTGGTTACGAGCTACGCGAAAGAAACCTTTACCCATAGCATATGATAAGAAATTATCTACCTGACTCTTTAATAACCGTGTAAATTTCGGAAAGTCTTTCCGTGTGTAAATGTGTAAACAATGATTGCAAAAACTTGTAACAAAATCAAACTATTTCTTGCATGTGTAAGCATCGTAATACATAGATAATTAATAATTATACAACCCGAATGTCTGTTTCGTTTGACGTAGTTTAACCGACCCGATCGAATAACTGCTACCAACCTTCGAGGTTTCATCCAAGAGTACCTACCATGCACCTCTATAATCGTTCAAGCGTCTTATTTGGAGGTTGTTCTCAATAATACAGCAGCTACTTTGGATTCAGACAAACTAATTGCCGAATCTGGGTTCGCACGTTATGGAGGAGTAATTTAAATAAATGTTAAAGCTCAGTCGGAAAAATAAGTTGGTCGAGCTATTTTTGATGCCATAGAGAAGCCAACCAAGTGCACAGGTTATTTTTCTATTTTTTCTTGGATGACAATGTGATTAAGCGTATCACTTTTCAACTCGACGCATATAATATTAACTGACGAGTTGGTCATCAGCGTAGAAAACACATTACAGGGCGTGCATTCTCAATTTGGTAGCTTGATACCACATAGAACTCGACTTCTCATCTCACTTAATATTGTTCGTACGACCAAGAAGTCAAAGTAAAATAAAGTTCAGAATTTCATTTTATTAGTCCTCGTATCCCTAAGGTTTTCTGAAGAAAACCTGCTTATCAGCGAAAAGACGTGTGTTGTTTTCCTATAGGTATCTATATTTTTATTGTGCTGTTTCTGTATGGTTTAAAATAAATTGTTTTGTATTGTATTATTTTTTTATTCTGCTTTGGTTTAGCGAATATTGCATTGACGTAAGCGGACGATCTATCGCGTTGGCTGCTTGTGTCACCTCAAGCAGTCCAGTAATATAATTACCCCTACCAGGATTTACAGCTATTTTTCTTTTCTCCCTCTATCTCTCTCGTAAGAATTTGGTGTGTTTTCCTGCGGAAACTACTTTCGCAGGTTATTTGATATATTTTTAATTAAATATTTATAGATTTATATAATGCTAGACTAAGTAGTACTAGTACCATTGTAATATTAAATATATAAAAAAAATTACCGACTGCTGAGTTTCTTGCGGCGTTTTTTCTTAGCAGTGGTCTCCTCTTGTGAAGCGCTGGTAGATTCTTGACGTGTAAAAGTGCCCGTGCGGCCTACTTACTGAATAAATGTCTTTATCTTTATGTCAGTTTTCAAATTGCCAACATTAGCGTCATGCATCTTTTCTAGCTGATGTTTCTTACTTACTTCGATCTAATTAACGAAGCCAGCGTAAATAACAAAATCACACAGCCAATTAGGTATGTCGATTGTATTGTAGGTCACTGTGATAAAGGCCATTGGCTAATGTGTCAACGAGGCGGCACAAATAAACAACAATCTCTGGGTAAACGCAGGCAGGTATTTAACCGTGGGGTCAAGTAAGTTTTAATCCGGGTTCCGGGACGCTATTATTAAGCCCCTGCTGTCCCTCACTCTGTCTTTCAGCGGGTTGCATCTCATGGATATTAATAGTAGACAGTTGAAACTTACACAGATTGTGTACTTCTACTTATTGCAGATAATAACAGGAAATAATAAAAACAAAATAAAGTTTAATAATATAGGTGAGTTCATACACAGAACCTATGAAACAAACAAACTAAAACAAGAAATATAAATCATCTTCCGATCAAGAATATAAGTTTTAATAGAACAAACAATACGTGGGTCACTAAATAAGTTTTGAGATAAAGAAAAAGTATGCAACACATCATTATTATCTTTATTTTATTTTTTCAAAATACTCTCGATCATGCTCTATAAACCAACTTTGGAAACACTTTTGCCAGTCTTGATCTGACAGGTCGGAAATTGCTGCTTCGAAGGCAGCAACGGCTTCTTCGGCACTGGAAAAAAAAATGCCTTTTATTTTTTCTTTTACTGTTGGGATACAAAAAGAAGTCAGGGCTGTAGGGTGGGTGAGCTAGGATTTCAACACCAGATTCCTCAATAAACGCCTTTGTTCTGAGGGACGTATGTGAAGAGGCGTTATCGTGATGCAGCATAATTCCTCGAAGCCCGGCCTTTGGTCTCCGCTCCTGCACAGCATGAAAAACTTTCGGCAATGCTACTGTAGTATACCATTCCGAGTTAACCGATCTACAATTTTCCAGCATTGACGTCGATAAATGTCCGCTCCGAGAAAAAAAAGTAGCCACCATTTTTTTGCCGACATTACGAGGTCTTTGCAATTTTGTCGGTAACTGTCCTTCTGAGTAGACCCATACCGACGATTGCTTCTTACTTTCGGGGTCATACTAATAGATCCATGTTTCGTCACCAGTAATGATTTCTGAAACCCGTCTTGATGTCCCGTTTTCAAAACGATGACGCATTTCACGACACCAATCCACACGACCCCGTTTTTCAGTTCCGGAGAGTAAACGCGGGATCCAAGGACAACAAAGCTTCGTTACTCCAAGATGTTGATGCAGAATGGTGTGAACGCTCCCCGAAGTAATGCAGGATCTTCTCGATGTCCGTGTATGTGATTCGTGGGTCTTCTCGTACCAACATTTCAGTAGTCCACACATTTTCTGCAGTTACTGCTGTTTGCGGGCGTCCACTTCTTTGGTCATCTTCAAGGTTCGTTTTACCCCTTTTAAATTCACTAAACAACCTAAAAATCGTTGCCTGTGATGGAGCAGACTCTCGCAATGCTGACTGTAAACGTTCTAAACTTAATTGTTCGTTTAAACCATATTTAAAATCGTAATAGATCATAGCACGCAAATGATCGCGGTTAAGCTCCATCGTTTCAACCAAAAAAACGCGGGAAGCGTTGTAGTAAAATGAATAGAACATAGTTTTTTTTTTAATTTAGCTCTCTTAGACCTCTGACACGATGGGAAGATGATATCGGAAGAAAGAACAGCCGGCTCAAAATGGATTGGTCCATACAATAGCACGAGAGATAGAGGGACATCTTTGGAGGAGGCCTTCAGCCTTCACCCATTCGGGGGTTCTTGAATAAATTGAATTACTAACAAAATAAACTTACTAACCACTATAAATAAGTACTATAGTTCATATAATACGAAGGGCCTTTTTCACAATCGTAGATGCTAAATCAAAGGGCTAAATTTATCTGTCAAATTTGCTTTACTTGTAGATTGTGAAACAGGCGGTTAATAAAATTATAAACAATTTAAGTTAAATTATAATAGTTACTTGTATATTTTGAAAATTCAGGAAATAAAAGGCTTTTTTATGTTTTATTTTTATTTGGAGTTGTTGGTAATTCTGTAGCTCTGCCTACCCCACTCTGGGAATGAAGGCGTGAAGGTATGTATGTATGTATGTAAGTATATTTATAGAGTCTAACTCGCACTTGGTCGGTTGACATGGCACTGCCTGCCTTGTAAGTAAGTATACCAACCTACTGTTCCGTTTTTAGTGGATTTGGTATTGAATTAAAAATTATTGTATCGTATCGTATTGATGCTGATACGCTAGAGCACATTCGCTAGAAATTGAGTAAATGCTTAATCCCAAAGGTACTTAAGAACCTTAATTTAAAAATGGGGTTACATTTACATTCATTTTTAAACGCCGTTTTTTCGCTGGTAAAATTTCATACCTTGACTGCATAATAATATCCCGTTAGTGATAATGAAAAACTACAGCTTCTTATTCAAGGCAGTTCAAAAAACAAGGAAAATAAAAGCTGCAGATCGACGGTCATTCGAAACAGGGAGCCCGTTAAATAGGTACCAACTCGATGTAATCAGACGTGCGCCTAAAATGAATCGGTTGCAATCGGTATTGAGGGACTGGGCGTGAAATACTTTATGAAATGTAAGGGTTATCTTTACAACTTGCTATGATAATCTCTGGTATGTTGGTATAAATAGTCTATGGTTCGATGTTCAAACTTCAAAATTTTCGCGCGACTTTAACGATTAGACCGGTTACAGACTAGTAGCGGCGTAGAGTCTCGTAAATAAATACACAAGCCAGAGCAAAAAAACGTGTATGGCTTGTGTGCTTTTTTGCCCCTTCCGTGATAAAAAGAAACATCTATATACCTTAGACTGGCGTTTTTCTGCGCGCATTACGCCCGTTTTTACATATACGCACTTACAACCGCGTTACATTTTGCGCTTTAAAAAACCGAACGCGCGTGAACCAATCAGGCGACTATTGTCGGTGAGGAAAAATGACGAGGTATAAAAATGTCGAAATTATATTTATTGTCAAGAAATAAAAAACTCGAAAATGAAAATTGCCGGAGTATAAAAATTTCGAGATGTAAAAAAAAACCTAATGTTAAAATGACGAAGTATAAAAATGTCGAGATGTAAAAAAACTATAAATATAAGGTAGGTTTAGGTTATGTTAGGTTTTCAGCAGGCCCGAAGGGCCAAAACTCCCAGAGATAGGAGCTCCGCGATAGCGGAGCTCCGTCGACTCGGTTAAATTTGAATTAGAAATAGAAATTATTGGTCAGTAGACATAATCATTTCTCGACATTTTTATACTTTGACTAAATAATACTTCGTAATTTTTCCTAACCAACCTTTTTATTGTTCGGCTTTTTTACATATCGACATTTTTATTTAATGTCATTAGACATTTTTATACCTCGTCATTTTTCCTTACCGACAATAGTCGCCTAAAAGGCGTGAACCAGAGTTTATGAAGGTACAAAAACGAGCCTATACGGGCTAAAAAAACGCTAATCTGAAACCGCTCTAAGCCAATTGAGGAAGCAAAAAGTTGAAGAATTTTAAAATGAACCCAACATGAAAAGTACGAGTGATATAATTATGTTTTGTATGAGATTTATTACAGTGAGTTACTAAGATAAGTTTCATGTTAGTTTTCTAGTAGGTATTAGGTAGGTTTCTTTCTTTCTTTCAAAAGTGCCGAAACTCGTCTTCTGGGAATTCAAACGGATCGCTGGCGTCCCTTAATTATCATTTTTCTGTTCTCCTTGCCTTCTTAGAGTGTAAATCTGGAGTAATAATATCTCGGCATCCTACAAGTAATATTTACCACTTAATACAAGTACAAAGTATTTTTTGCAACTAAGCCGTTTTCGCCAAGAAGAATTTAGAAAAATTATAAAATTTGCTTGTTTTTTTATATTTTCACGTAATTATTAAAATGATATCGATTGCTTGTCGTTACCTACATGCCACTCATATAAATTAATCTAACCACAGTTTCCACAGGTGGATACTAGATAATTCAAATTAATCGACGCCACCGTGTCAGCAATCGTCGACAGTGCCAATTTGTTGCTCATCTCATTATCTTATATAGAATCCGTATTATTTTAAATCAATTTCGTAGGTTCGCACGTATTGGAAAGTGCTTCGGACGAGGAACTGCTCGAGCTGGTTTCAGTGCTCAACTTTCGACAGTTTAAACGTTATTTTTATGGCAAGAAAACTGCACACGTGCACTCAGGCCTCATCTGAAACCTGAAACCCATAGAAATTTGAATTCTCAATGCTGCGTCACCAACCCTGAGGACCAAGCTATCTATGCTAGTAATATCACCGGTTGCCCACACCGGAACACAAGAATTTGAACACCGTTTCTTGGCGGTAGGTTAAAAAGGATAAAGATAAAGATAAAGACATTTATTCAGTAAGTAGGCCGCACGGGCACTTTTACACGTCAAGAATCTACCAGCGCTTCACAAGAGGAGACCACTTCTGAGAAGAAACGCCGCAAGAAACTCAGCAGTCTTATTTAATATTACAATGGTACTACTTAGTCTAGCATTATATTAATCTATAAATAGCAAATAAAAAAATATTTCAAATATCCTGCGTAGTTTCCGCTGGAAAACACACCAAATTTTAGTTATATAAAAGTTGATAATAGTTGATAATACGGTGCTAGCGATCCGGGCGGACTTTGCACAGCGGGTGGGCCATACGGTAGCTGTAACACGTATAGACAAGTACACTACGGCGACTAGTTTAGTAAAGGGGGGTTGAAAGTGTCCTGGATGGCTCCTATTATAGGAGAGGATGGTACCGGCTGTGACTTTGTTTATTTGTTTTTTCTCGACTTGGCGGAGGCAATGCCGTGCGTGTCCCCAGACAATTTGGGCCTTCTAGGAAAGTAGACAGTTTGGGAAAATAGACAGCATGAGAAAGTAAATAAACAGTTTAGGAAAATAGACGGTATAAGAAAGTGGACAGTTTGGGAAAATAGATACTTACTGTATGAGAAAGTAGACAGTTTGGGAATATAGACGGTCTGAAAAAATGTACCTACCACTTAGGCGAGTGGACCATTTAGGAAAGTGGACCTAAGGTACCAGAAGGATTTGTTTTTGTGACAAATTACATAATACATACTAATATACTTACTTATACTTAATACTTATACTTGGTCAATGATAAATTTTAAAGATAAAGTTGTTTATTCTGTAAGTAGGCCAACGCACGGGCACTTTTACTCGTCTAAAGTTAACAGTATAGCCAAGATGTTAATGCTGATCAATATTAACGTAAACTGTCGTCCGTTCGCCTGCCGTTACATAAACTTGGACAGATGTCAGCAGCGTATAGTCACGCATCGGGCGGGACCTTTTCATTCGATTTCCGAACAAAACAAAAATGCGGGACTTGAACTATCCCCGTGAGCTTCTGTTTAGTCCATTAGAGAAAATACTCTTTCACCGAACAATTGTCTTCGCGTGTGATATCATATGGTCTAAAAAATAACTCGACATTGGCGAAATACATCTTAACAGGAGTGGAAGTCATTAATTAAAATTAAAATTAGAATTAGGTTTTGTAACCACAACAACAAACTATTATGTGATGATGATTATGTTCTCCTGCTCCCGTACCCGGTTTAGAGCCGCTGTCACTATTTTATATAATAAAAAAATAATTAAAAGGTATACAAAAAAAAACAAATTGCATGTAGGTACACGACATTTCTTAGGCTTTTCTTTTTCTATTGAGTATTAAAAATAAAATTGTTTTGTTTCCTGGAACGTAAACGAAACCCTGTAGTTATTGTCGCATGTTGCTAACTATATTTTTTTATGTCCTCAGTGAGATATGTTTAAGGAAACAACTGTATCTAAACTACTTTGTAAATTAGTTCATAAGTAATGCATTGTTTCTTTCTGTTTTATCTCCAATAAAGTAAATAAATAAATAAATTAGACCTTTTAATTCACTCATATCAACAAATCCATTTACCATTATTACTCCATATTCGTGTACTTTTGAACGTTGAGCATGGTCATATTGTTTATTTATAAACTTAATCATTGTCTTCCTGTTTATTTTGAGATAGTCATCTCTATTTAATCTTGTATTTTTTGATGAAAATTACTTTCGGTGAAAATACAACTGATTGACTTGTTTTTCATATACTTACCTACATTTTTGTTTTTCGAAATATATTTGACTTGAAAATGTAGTAGAAAATGTTTAGATAGATTTGATTGATAAGAGAGGTTTTCGTCTCTGTCGCACCCAGCGTTATATAATATTATAATACGATGATGATAATGAATATATACTTATATATTCAACCTTTTTAATAAACTAATTAGAGATTCTCAACATTCTCATCACAATTTCATCCTCTATTTCTCTATAAATACAATTACAGTTAAGTATATCTACTTGTAATTATCATTCTGAATAGGATAGGAACAAACTTTCTTTTTTTTTTTTTATATCATAGGAAGGCAAACGAGCACACATGCCACCTGATGGTAAGTGGAAACTGTGACCCATAGACATTCGCATTCACAAGACCGCAATCCTGAGACTGCAAATGCGTTGCCAACCCTGAGGACGAAGATGGAATGCCTCTATGCTAGTAATTTCACAGGCTGTCTTATCCCCAAACCGGAACACAACAATGCGAACACTGCTGCTTGGCGGTAGGTTAATGGATAAGATGGTGGTACCAACCCGGACGGACCCTGCACATGGTCCTCTCACAAGTAACTTATAAACTTCAGATAAACTTTGTGATATTGTACTTTTTGCTGATGATACTTCACTAATTTTCAAGGTAGATAGAAAATCCATAGACTACAGTAGCATAAACACCACACTAGTTAAAGTACTTAATTGGTTTACTAGCAACAATTTGCTACTAAATGCTAAGAAAACTAAATGTGTTAGATTCGCTTTGCCTAATGTTAAACCGTTACATTCTAATATTTTTCTAAATGACGAGTGTTTGCAAATCGTAGATAAGGCAGTTTTCCTAGGCATACCAATAGATAAAAATTTGCAATGGAGTCCCCATATAGCTGTACTGGCAGGTAAACTAAGTTCGGCAGCTTACGCCGTTAGGAAAATTAGACAACTAACCAATGTTGAGACAGCTCGCTTAGTTTATTATAGTTATTTACATAGTGTTATGTCGTACGGTATTCTGGTTTGGGGTAAGGCAGCTGACATGCAAACTATATTTGTGTTACAAAAAAGGGCCATTCGTTCTATTTACAACTTAAATTCCCGTGACTCGCTGAGAGAACTTTTTAAGGAAATTAATATCTTAACTGTAGCGTCTCAATTTATTTATGAGAATATTATTTATGTTATAAAAAAATTGGATTCTTTCATAAAAAAATCTGATATAAGGTCAGGTGGGGTAAGGGGAACTACTGGGAAAGGGAAACACTAGTTGATATATCAAAAACTATAGACCGCAGAGTTGTGATTACACGATCGATAAAGCTGTAACTGAGATTTATTTACAAAAAAAAAACACAGATAGCGTTATGACAACTGAAACTGCGAGTGTGACAAAAACAATACTTTAGTTGACAAACAACGAAAACACGAGTTCGACGTACCTTATTTAGATATTTAGATACTGATTTATGTTATAAAAAGTCTGGTAACAAGTCTGGAAGTGTCAGTAAGTATTGATTTATAGATATATTTTGTTTGTATGCATATAATTTTTTGCTGAATATGCTATAAATATTAAATTTTAATGTGATTCTTAACATAACCTACAAATGCATAAGTGGGGTAAGGGAAACTATCATGACCGGGTTAAGGGGGACATATGTTTCTCTTTCCCGACGTCAGAAGTAACAAACATTTAGAGACAGGCATATTTTATAAAAAGTAGAAATAGTCTCTTGAATCGGTAACTAACTATAAATGTTATGATATTTTACACATTGCTTGGGTACCGTAACAGCTGACCCCTCCATACTGTTTATACCCTAAATGGCAAAATAGGTTATTGGTATGTAAAAAAAAATTGGGAAAAAGTTAAGTTATGGGGAAAAACATGTTAAGTATTAAACGATTCTATTGGTTATAATTATTGGTTATCTATTAACTATTATTATATGTTATTACTAAACATCGGTATCAACGTTCCATTTTCATGGCACCCGGTAAGGGCAGCAAAAAAAGAAATACATTCGAATATTTAATTAATAATAACTTTTTCTTTTCTTTTACTTTTAAATTAATTGTGCTGCAGCTAACTGTACCTATATTTATGCTGTATTTATACTTAAAGAGGTTTTTATTCTTAATAATGTCATAGAACCTTAATACTCATTTTTCATTCGAAAAATAATATATGCTAAATAGAAAACAAAAGTCAATTTAACCGTCATACCAAATAAATATTGGTCAGTGAGTGTGGAAAGGCAATTCATTCATATCAAATGGGCAGTTTAGTGGCTAACTAACATTAGTTGATGTGTAGATCCCAGACTTTAGTCGCAATGACGCCACAATAGGGTAGTTTAGTAAATGGAACGGTGTTAATTAACACGACAACCACAGCTACGGAAAAGTGCTGTCAAAAATTATCTGACATTTTAATCATTATTTTTTCATGGAATTAAATATTAAAAAAAAACAGTTATACTCCTACCCATCTTTTGTAACTATGATTTGGTTTGATTGCTCTACCTTATATAGTTCAGGAGAAAAACGACTTTGAAAAATGTGTCCATAAAATGACGTTTTTGACTTTTTGTATCTCGGTGACGGTTCAAGATAGGGGGCTGAAAGTTAGGGTGTTTCTATATTATGAGATAGCCAACAAATGACATTATAAAAATCCGATATTCGTCACAGGGGCCACTTCTCCTTCCTTAGCCTGCTAGACCCTTTTAGTTGTCTATTCTAACCTTTAAAACATTTTTAGATACCTATTTTATCTATACATAATAATGGTTAAAAATACTAAGTGTATTTGTTTGTATTTGTTTTTTTGCCGACCATACTTTGCCATGAAATTTGAACGTTGATACCGATGTATAGTTATTACTTACTTATATTATGCTATTTTGTATGATGTCAAATGACGGTTGGCGATATGAACATCTTGTTTTAATCAAGACTACATTATTTTTTACAAAAAAATGCCTAGGAACTATGTGAGAACAATTGTATGCCAAAGAAAAGTAATTTAAATACGCTACTTGATTTTAACCATTACTTAATAAACATTACAATAAAAAATTGCACCTACTTTTTACTTCCTTTGTTTTTAGTTGACTACCCCTGTTCGAAACTCGTACGTTTCCCTTACCCCAAATACCGATTGTGGTAAATATTTTATATTTGTAACCGTATTTCGTTAAGTATGAAGTACACATTTAAATAAAGGTGTTTTTAAAAATGTTTTGCGTATGAATAATCCAAACTAGTATTATTAGTTGTAGATTTATTGAGACTGTTTCCCTTACCCCAAAAATAGGGAAAGGGAAACGATAGAACTAGTCTTACGAATAATCATTTTCTGGCGATGTGCATTAGAACTAGCATACAAAGTATTTTGTCCTGGAAAGCTAACGCAAATAAGTATGTTTTGTCTTTAGCGAAAAAACTAAGAACCTTATACTTTGTAGTATAGAACTCAAAATAAGATAAGAAGAATAAAGTATGTTCCCCTTACCCCACCTGACCTTACATAATTTAAATACTAGAAATAAAAATAAAATAGCTATTCGAAAATTCCGCGTACGTAAAGTAGGTACATAAATCATTTGTTGGTCAATGCATTCATTTCTATAATAAACTAGCGGCCCGCCAGCGGCTTCGCCCCGCTGCAAATTCCTGACTTTCCCGGTGGATTTTTCAATTTTTCTCGCCGTAAAAACCATCCTTGAACTTCAACGATCATTTCAAAAAAAGAATTGGCCAAATTGGTCCAGGCGTTCTGGAGTTATAGCGTCAGGAAGGAAAACCAAACTTATTTTTATATAGTAAATAAAAAAAAGAAGATTAAGTAACTGAGGTAGTTTTAAAGTAACCCTTTCCAGCACTCAAAAATTACTTGAAAAAGTCGTTAATGTCTATAGCGTATTATAGGATCGAGGACTATAATTATAATAGACAAAAATGCTTGGCCTAAACCCGAAACTTAATCAATAATATATATATATATATTTTCAAATTCAAAAGCTTTATCTTGTCTGGGGGACACCGTTGATGTAGGAAAACATATCAATCTTATGTGGTCATCTTGCACCGTCTTATATACACATAAGTAGGAGTTCTTTTTTCCTGTTCTCTCTTTCTCTCTTAAGATTTTGGTGTGTTTTCCTGCGGAAACTACGCAGGATATTTGAAATATTTTTTAATTTGCTATTTATAGATTTATATAATGGTAGACTAAGTAGTACCATTGTAATATTAAATATATTTAAAAAAATGACTGACTGCGGAGTTTCTTGCGGCGTTTCTTCTCAGCAGTGGTCTCCTCTTGTGAAGCGCTGCTAGATTCTTGACATGTAAAAGTGCCCGTGCGGCCTACTTACTGAATAAATGTCTTTATCTTATCTTATCTTTATGGCTTTCGTTGAATGCGACCTGGGTAGTTCAAAACGGTTTTTTTTTAATAATTCGAATGTTTAGTGAATAGCGCCATGTACAGTCAGTCAGCATCATAAAATAGTTATGGTTATGTATAACGTTATACGCTGTTAGTATGCATGTTGTCACATTGATTAATGTTCATACCTGTGCTAACCCGGGGCACCTATACTAAAGTGATGTAGCAAAATATTTTATCGACCAAAAATATATCGATATTACCTTCAACATCTAAATGTTATTCAACTTTAGATATTATTTAGTTTTTCTTTGTTTTGAAATAAAAACAATAAACAAATGAAAACATGTATTTTTATTTGATACAATTAATATTTTTTCTATGTTCGTCGGTATTAAACACTTTTAATTACTGAACGTTCTCTCTACGTCCACAGTGGTCAACGGGGCATTCTTAAAATATTTATAATGACTCAAAGCAGATTTCTCATTCATGTTGGTTATTGTAATTTCCTCACCTTTTATAACACTGCTTACTTTTTGTAAATACTTTTAATTGAAAAGACATCCGCATACTTTTATTATCTTAAAAGGCTTTTTATAGTAATCGAGAATTTTCAATGAGCACATATATGTATATCGACAACTTTTTTATCGATATCAAATCCACAAAACGTGCCCCGAGTTAGCACAGGTATGTTAATGTTACTTTTGACTTGACGTTAAAGCGTTAAAGTACTTACGCTTACTAAAATGTATAGTTACTGAAGCTGACTGTAACTACATCTGTATTTTAGGGATCATATTAAGTATATTTAAAATTTTGTAAATATTGTAGCAACCCATGGTAACAATTAATCCAGTGTCAGACTAAAGTTTAACTTAACTTAGGTAATTAAACTTTAGTTAAATAATACTAATTCTATATCGACTGTAGAAATAAAAAATACGGTACAGATCAGTGATGTTGGTTATTTATGTTAACATGGATAAATAGAATATAATTTTTAAATACGAAATCACAATCGCAGTATAACACTGAAATTATAATAACGAGTAGAATACATTTGACATTGTCCCAACGGCAAATTTCTTTTTCGAAATCACTAAATTAAAACACTATAATATATAACTAACACTAATCAATAATTTATTAAAAATGTTACATTACTGCAAAAGTTTGGTAGTTTGAACACCTATAGATAGCCGTATTGAATTAAGTACTCTTTGAAAACCGAAAACGACGATATCAGGATACTGAGGCAGGACTTGAATGAATTCACGGATGGTACAAGCAAAAAATACAAATAAAAATCAACTTACCAGTGAAGTACTTCATCAATTCCGAGGCCTGTTTCGGCTCCACGTCTTGAATTTCAAAAGGGAATTCGTTATTGTTTTGAATATCCATATTTAATTTGACACGCACTGGTTTAATTAAATAACACACAGTTAAGATAAGCGAAAGTGAGTGAAAGTGAGCGCGTCGGACCCAGTACCGTCGGACAGTGCGGCTGCGCAGGCGCTGCGGTTGTTACCGGCCGTCGGCGCCGCTTGTATAACTCGTTGACGCTGCGCTGTGCACTGAGAAAACAATGTTGTTGGGTGTAACAAAGAAACTTTAACGCTATACAACTGGCTAAGGTGTTTGTTTTATGCCACATTGTTTTTATTGTCCAAACGCTTATTGAGAATCTAACAACATGTAATTGACAACGTTTTCACTTTATTATTACAATGCATTCTATATTGTCCTTACAACAGCAAAAACTCTGCTTTATTAACAACAAAACTGTTTGACGACGACGCGGTAGCCTAGTTGGTAGTGACCCCGCCTACGAAGCCAGCGGTCCCGGGTTCGATCCCAGGTACGGGTAAATATTTGTGTGATGAACACGAGTATTGGTTCCTGAGTCTTGGATGTTTTCTATGTATTTAAGTAAGTATTTATCTATATAAGCACACATAGCACAAGCCTAGAGCTTAGTTTGGGGCTAGGTCAATTTGTGTGACGCGACAATCCGGGATTGATTATCGGAAGGGCCTCCTTACGTTGCCTGCAGGTGTTTAGGTTGTTCCAGTAGTGTTGAAGCTTTACCTTGGTGATTCGACTCAGTACCTATAAATTCCGTTTCTGAGCCCCTTCTCGCGAGTACGTCAGCCGTGTCGTTACCGCGTGAGTTGCTATGTCCCTTTATCCACTGTTGGGTGATGGGGTAAATGTTACATGCCTTGGAAAGGGCGTTGTGACATTCGTATATTAGTCCTGACGTTGCTGTGTAGCACTGTAGGGCTTGGATAACTGATCGGCTGTCGGAGAGTATTCGGATAGGGAGATCCTTTACCTTCCTTTGCTTGATCGCTTTTGTAGCCATAATGATGCCCATGCATTCCGCCTGGAAGACTGTGCTATGCGCGTCATAGCGGACAGACAGGACAGTCGCTATTTACAGCACTGGGCTGGCCTGCACCGCATATTATGTACTTACTAACTAATCTAAACACTAATTTATTTTTAAGAAATATTGTTACTAACTGACTAACTGTAATATAGATGTAATAATTTGTCCGAAATAAATGATTTTTATTTTTATTTTTATTTTTATTTATTTTATGGGCTCCTTATGGCGTTGAGGTATGTATGTTTAGATCTTCCGAAAAAGTATACCTGCTCCGGATCCCGGCTTTGTCTTGGATCCGTCTGTGAAGATCCTTACTTCCTTGGGGTCGAGGCCTTCCCACGGATCTTCATGCAGTTGTATTTTGTACTTTTTGTCGAAGATAAACTGTTTTGGTATTCTGACGGTAGCTGCCTCTATGAGCGGCTCCTCGTTAACCGCTTCGTAGAGTATTTCGTTATATGTTACCCTGGTATGTTTCCACAGGTACAAGGTTACTCCAAAGTATATAAGTAATGCATAAATGTAAGTGTAAAATATGCTCAAAAATGTATGCGTTAATGTCACGTAATGAGGATATGAAGTTTCTTGTTTTTGGATCTCTACATTACTTCTTCTAGTGAACTAACGAATGAACGAACGGAAAACTAGTTCTACGCTTACGTAGTCACAATTTTCAAATAAAACCTTATAACCTTATCGATAGTATTGATACCTCAATATCGAATTGGTTACATCCCTTTAACAGTCTATGCCTTCAATTAGCGCCACCTACCGTCCAGTAGCTGAAATAAGTGTTCCTATTATTGTCATACGTATTTCACTACTAAACGCTAGATGGCATTCCTGATGCTTATGATCAAAGATTTTCTATGATAATGTCACCAATGCCTACTCTTTGACATAATATTAATTATCTTTACTACTATACATTTAATGTAGGTATTTGTGTTTTTCTAACACCTAACATGTTAGGTCCACCCCCCGCAGGCGAACAGTTAGGAAAACACGAATAACATGGCGCAGCTGACCCCGCTTTACATGCACTTTTGTACTAAGGAACATACATACATACCTATGCACATAGGAATATCATAGAAAAAACGTCGGAGTTTCGATAGGTATACGGAGCACTCGATAGATACTTATCAAATTATTTTATACCTCGTTGATTGGCTACAAAAGTAATAAAAAACAATGAGAAAGTACTTACCCAGCATGCCATGAATAAGGTGAGCAAGACCAGCATCTTCTAATTCTAATCTGAATTGTGCGTTAATGTCAAAATATTAATTAGTTTTTGGCTTCTTGCCCTCGAAGGGATAACCGACCGTTCACAGGACAAGATGTCTCTAATTCCAAATGGCCTGCCTATAGTTTGAAACACAGAAATAGGATTCTCATAGATGGAACCTAATGAGAAATACTCGTAAAAAGTATATCTATCGCATACATTTTTACGCAGATTAATAATGAGTTAGACCAAGAGGTACCTATTTAGCAGCGCATTTCGGCTTAAAAAAATAAATGGGGTAGGTAATATTTGAGACCACCGTCACAGAACAGATAAGTACAGAAGTAAATCACATGTATGTACTTCACTTTTCATACCTACGCTCGGCGGTCGCTCTAGGGTTGTCAACTATGGCTTATGCACAAAAAACTATCGCGGTAGTAGCACTCGTATCTAGTTGTTTGATTTATTGTTGAGAATGAAACGGGAAGAATGGAAATATAAATTAACAATAAGTAAATAAAAAAAATATTTAATGACATTGTTACCTATAAGTATTACAAAGGATCATGGGCATTTTTGTATGGAAATTGGGTGTGGCACCAACAGAATTGAAACCTTTATATTTAAAATGAACTTAGAGAAAACATCATTTCTTATTATGGCCGCAAATACCTAGCTCACCGGAGAACAAAAATATGATCACTTGTAAACAAGACAGTCCATATAATATAAACTTTAGATAATACTTATACATTAAGAAAAGAAACTGAAGTATTTTCTTGAAATCGGGAGTTTATTTGTCGTACTCTATTTATAAGACACATTAAATACCTACATAAAAAAAAATCGTGTATTTTTTTTCAGTTAAGTAACTTAATCGAAGGTTATGTTGATGATAGAGTTCTACGAGATATTTTGTAATCTTGCGAGTAACGTGTTGTTACGAATATTTTTAAATATACTGTTTTTAGACAAGTTCCAAAAAAGCACGAACACTACAGTCAGTTTACATATTTTTGTACATCAAATACCCTACACGCAGTTCTATAATAAACTAACAATTATACATTAATTAGCCGAAGTTTCTACAGACGATATATCTTGTTTTCAAGTGCCCATATGTTTGTTCTCCGGTGAGCTAGATATTGGCGGCAATATTAAGAAATGATGCTTTAACTAAGACCTTTTTAATGATCTAGGTTTCAATTCTGTTGGTGGCACACCCAATTTGCCCATGATCCTTTGTCACAGAAAACATCTTGCGACGATTTCGACATTGGCGAAATGGACGATTATTATATTTTAAAGTCTAATTAATTTTATTAATATCTAGCAAAAAAACGGCAAAAAAGTCAAGTTTCTTGTATGGGAGCCCAATTAAATGTTTGTTTTATTCTATTGTGAGCATTTGTTGTTACAGCGGCAACAGAAATACATCTTCTGTGAAAATTTCAATTGTCTAGCTAGGTATCACGGTTCATGAGATGCTTTGTGACAGACAGACGGACAGACGGACAGCGGAGTCTTAGCAATAAGGTCCAGTTTTAACCCTTTGGGTACGAAACCCTAAAAATACCGTAGGTAACTTCAAAAATAACCTACCAGACGAATTAATATTAAAGTGGAGGGGGTGACTGGAGGGGCTAATCCAAACCCGCAGTACCTACCTATAGCCCGTAATAGCAAAAAACTTATCCTACAAAACAAAACAATAAACCTACCTACTAGGTATTACAATACAAAAAGTTTACAGAGCAGAAACATACAAAATTGTACGTTTGTCAATTTTCATTATCGAAAATTCCTTATAACTTCTAAACGTATTACCCTAGTTACACAATTTCCATTACCATATACGTTTTAGACCTAAACCTATCAAAAGACACTAAAAACAACACAATATCTACACAAACAAAAAAACATGTTTTCAACTTACGTAAGGTGGCGTGAATTTACCTTACAAAAGTATAGTTAAGTACCTACTTCGTTTATACTGATTCAAAATAGGAAACTATTATTTAAATCGATCTTAGATATATTCTTCGGGGCGGGGCGCTTACCTACCTAACTCTTCTGTGTAATGTTAAAACGAACCATTGAAATACAAGCAGATACCTACTTACCTCTCTGAAGCCACTGGTAGCTTGAAAAAGGACAATTCACCGTTTAAAGTGGAATTTAAGCAACCGTCCACTGAACAGTTATAATAACTTTTTTTTTGTTGCTCCATTATACCTAATTATTGCACAAAAAAGTCCACGGACGCGACGCGTGTCAAGCGGACGGCACTCACGCTCGCACACTCGCACTCGTCCCAACTACTCCGAGATATCGTGTCCGTGAGCGGTGTCTATGTGTGCGTTGCTCGAGCGCACTTTGTATGTAGATTGCTTTCTGTACCTATCTGTTCTGTCTGTGCCACCGTGGTGTTATAACCCGACTAATTTAAAATATATCAACTTATGAACATACTCGTATTAGACCAACCTACAAAGAAGCTGCGGTGTGTTGTCTTTCGTTGTGTAATACTGTCACATTGCTTTCAAAACAAAAATATTTACGCGGTAGGTACAACGAATTATAAATTTCATAATTGAAACGACATTATAATCCACAATTAAAATTCATAATGGCCTGCGCTGGCACCCCTGCGGGGTGTAAATCGCGCACGGGTTTTAAAGAAAATGCATCCGAACACTAGCTTACACAGGAAAGTCGGTATTTTGTTATTTAGTTATTCCTATTGCAGAACAACTATATTTTTAGTGGAATATTGGTGAATACATCTGTAAATTACAACGTAACATGTACCAATTTGAATGTTTTATAAATTTACCATCGGATATGATAGTACTGAGAAAAAAAACGAAAAATAAGTTTATTTTATTTAGACACCCATCTTAGTAGAAATGGACCCCAATTTGACTTGGTGCCCCAATAAATTCTTTACCTTTTATTTTAGATTTCCAGAGGACCACTCATATCACAAATATCGGTAATTACGTGTCTACTGAGTTACTGTGAATTTGTGTGATAAATAGTGATTTATTAAATGAGGTATTACATTTTTAAACAATACATTCAGGCTCACGAACTCCACTCTCCATGTCTTCCCGTGGATGTCGTAAGAGGCGACTAAGGGAAAAATAAAGGCTTCTAGTACTCTTAGGCGATGGGCTTGCAACCTGTCACTAATACACTGGTAAACATCTTAGCCTGATTGTGCAAAACGTGGTTACAGAATTATCAACAACTTATTTAAGAGTGCTTGGTAATTCTGTAGCTCTGCCTACCCCACTCTGGGAATGAAGGCGTGAGTTTATGTATGTGTATGTACATTCAGGCTCCGGTACACCAAACGCTTTGAACGCGTGCACGCGCGCGTTGTAAAACAACAAAACAAATGGAACCTGGCACATCAAAAAGAAAAGCGTGCCAGTCGTGTGCACGCGTTGAAACTGCTACGCGCCGCCTGCCACCCTGGACAACTCGGGCAGCCGCGCGCTGCACAGGAGCATTACGCACGCTGCACCGCGCGTCAGTGCGGCGTCGAGTGGTTGTATTTTTTTACAAACTCGCGTTGGATACAAACGAAATAAATCTTAATAAAGTACGTGAAAAACGGTCTTCGTGGCTTTCCAGCTCCCTGCACAGACGATGATATTCCCCAAATATCGAGCCATCCTTGCAATTTTTACGTCGATGCTAATTGTATAAAGGTTCAAAAAATTCAAAATTCAAAATATTTATTCAGTAAATTGGCCACATGCGGGCACTTTTACACGTCGGTAATGTACAGTGAATCTACCAGCGCTTCGGACAAGACCATCATTGCGGAGAAGAAGCGCCGCAAGAAGTGGTGGTGGCGGTCGTAAGTGTTATCATGAAATTTCCTTTTATACAGGAGTTCCTGGTTTTGGGGTGTATCTACTGCTTTACTATTTTTCACAAAAATTCAACTGGATTTTAGAATTTCGTTACAGTAAAAAAAAAACTTATTGTACACAAGTTTCTTGAAGAGAGTGTAACAACGTAGAGAAGAGCCACAATTTATGAACGAAACGAAATTAGTGAAGTAAGAATCTGTGGTCTGTGACATCATGATGGATACTTTGCACGGCACGATAGTGCGCGTACGTACAGCACCATCGGCTCTGATGATCGTGCGCTGCTGTACCTCAAGAAGGATAGTGCGTAGAGGGCTTTAGTACGTTACGTCGAAGTTGTCGATTTTATTTTATTTAACGTCAACTTGGTAGGTACTTTAAGTAGGTACCATAAACTCAATGATCATAACGTAAACTAAAAAATATTGATTGAAGTACGTTTTCGAAAACGGTTACCACCGGTTACCAATCTTCCTTAGTAATGAGTAAATGACTAATGAGTGGAATTTTGCCAAAAAGCCAATAGATAGTATATAGATAGCAGATCTGCCAAATAAAATTAAATATTTTAATCAATCTTGTACTTCTCCTATAACAATAAAAAACACATAAAGTTAAAAATATTTATATATCTTTTTTCAACACTTATGTGTAACAATAGATTAAAACGTTATGTTACGTGTGAAGAAAGAATGAGGATTTGTTTGTATATATAACTATATTATAACAATATACAACCCACATACAGCACAGAACCATAAACAAATCATTGCTTTTTTTATTAGATCGGTGTTACCATAACACTTAAATATCTTAATATGTTTAATTTGCTGAGCATGAGCATTTAATAATGCCGTATTGACACAAAATCACGATGCTTAGGATAACAAATTCTGTCAACGTCTAAAACATTTTGGCCCTGAGAACGATTTGGTTACCTCTGGAATTTTAGATAAAATAGTTGCAAGGGACTGGCTGGAGGCAGCACATGAATAGAATGTGCCGAGGCCTTTCCCCAGCAAAGGGATACTTGAAAGGCTAACAAATAATTATAATAATAAAATGGTTTACCAATATTAATCTCCGTTCCGCGAAATAACGTTCTGCTAAATATAAAAATAATGCCTTGGCAATACTGTGCTTGTAACCATAGAGTAGTCAAAGAAAAAAAAAAAAAGTAAAATCATTTTGGCAAGATGGACGTGTTGAAGCACTTAGTGTGCTAAATAATATTTAAAAGCTGATTATTTTGCAGGTAAGGTCTCTAACCATATTAGGGTCTGATACGTTCCGAAAAAATAAGTAGTTGATTATGGCACTTGGCACTATTTTATTTTCTTCGTGAGAAATTACGTTGCGGTGCCTTCCTGTCAAGTTGTTGCCAATATAATTTTAAATTTTAATCGCCTTTTTAGCTTGACAAACAGCAATATGTACAACGGTATCGGTCTCACAACACCCAGAGGATCTGGAACTAATGGTTACGTCCAAAGAAACTGGGCTGGAGTCCGTAAGACCAAAGATTCTGTCAACTATCGAACAGAAGAGGAGATCGCGAAACTCGATTCCGCCTCTAATAAGCAGCCAAACCGCGAGATACTTGATCATGAGAGGAAAAGGAAGATTGAAGTGAAATGTGCAGAGCTCGAAGACACCTTGGAGGACCAGGGGTGAGTTGTATACTATGTTGTTTATTGTTAAAGATGTAATTTGAGCTGGTTGTATCTCACCAGTATCGTCATATCAGCCTAAGGATCCCCACGACGATAAGTTTTTTTTGAATACCCAGGGACCACTAAGAACTCATATGAATATTGTAGATGTGTTATTATATTGTATTATCTTTAAATATTGGGATAAGATAGCAGCTGGTATAACAATGTATGTAAACATCATAATTCTCATTCTCATCTTTCAATACATGGATGAGACACCAAGGCTAATTATGCATGTATTTGGTAATATTTTCTCTTACCATACCAGGTACCTTAAACTGGCTCTATTCACTTGATTAAAACCATATTGCCTTTGATATGTTATTGTTTCTCATATGATTACCTACAAATGTGACTGACCAAAATTGACAACCAATGAAGAACTAATTGTCCAATTGAATTGCTAATATTCAATTTGTTATCTGATCAAATAAGGTTCTAAATGGTATATAACAAATTAATGTTTGTAGAAATTGTAGTTTAAAAAGTTTAGTATTTAAAAAACTATTGCTGACGTGTAACTTTAGTATGTACATGTTGTCAGTAATATTCTAGTGCTGTTGGTAATTTGTAGGCAGTAATCAATCATAATCATAACATGTAAATAAAATATGAATTAAATGCAGTGCCCTAACAGAGTTAATGTTGGATATGAAATATTCTTAAGACCATTTTGTAAATGGGTACACTACATAACTCCAAAGAGTCATAATTCCGATTGCCATTTTGACAGAAGACTTTATTTTTTGACATCTTTTATAAATCAAACCAAACATAACCTATGTAAAGCAATTATAATTGTATATTTAATCTAAAATAGCTCTAGCATAACATAGTTTTCGGAAAAATTCAAATTCTGACAAATAAATATTCTGAAAAATATTATTCTGAATTTTAAGGTGTTCTGTTTATAAATGCATAATTCGTTAAATTATATGACTGTTAATCATTTGCTAATGAGTATAATGTTGCTGAAAGAGCATATTCAATTATAATTAAAGATTATATCAAATTGAATATATTATAAAACAACTAGCTGACCCGGCAAACATTTTTTTGCCATGTATGTAAAATTTAGGGATGGACCACCCTTAACATTTAAGGGGATGAAGAATAGATCCGTCGATAGATAGTCCGGTTCGCAGACCTAACTGATATGCACACAAAATTTCTCGAAAATCGGTTGAGTCATTTCGGAGGAGTTTAATTATAAACACACTGACACGAGAATTTTATATATTAGATAATACTAACATTAAAAAAATATCAGGCAAATATAATACTGTTAATTATAATATTTATAATAAACACAAAAATATTGATGACTGAAACCAATACCTACCCTAAAAATTACAAATAAAATTAAAAATCTTATGACAACATGTCTATTCACTTATAGCAAAAAGTAATTCAAAACACTTTGTGCAATAAATTGTATAAACTATATTTTAATAAGATAGTTTAATAATATTCACAGCTATACTTTGATTAAAGTTCAATTAAAACGAGTAAATAACATATTATAATATATTCTCTGTTTCTGTTGCTGTGCCCAACAGGGTCCACATACCATGAACATGTATACCTATGATTACAACAACATATGTAAAATGTGGAATGCAATAAATATATTGAGTATTGATAATCTGTGGTATCGAGTATTGCGTATGAGCATAAAATTTCGTTAATCAAACCAGGTACCAATTAAAGGGTGAAATATGATGACGACGCTTCATAATGGCATTTGCATATTATAGCAAAAAGTAATTCAAAATACTTTGTGCAATAAATTGTATAAACTATATTTTAATAAGATAGTTTAATAATATTCACAGCTATACTTTGATTAAAGTTCAATTAAAATTAGTAAATAACATATTATAATATATTCTCTGTTTCTGTTGCTGTGCCCAACAGGGTCCACATACCATGAACATATACCTATGATTACAACAACATATGTAAAATGTGGAATGCAATAAATATATTGAGTATTGATAATCTGTGTTATCGAGTATTGCGTATGAGCATAAAATTTCGTTAATCAAACCAGGTACCAATTAAAGGGTGAAATATGATGACGACGCTTCATAATGGCATTTGCCATATCAAATTGTTTAATTAGACATTTTTCAAGGATATTATTTGTGTTTAGCCTCAATACTCCAATGTTGAATACAAATTTATAGTTTATGATGGCCTAGTACACATAGTACGAGCCTATACTCAAACTGTTTAGGTACTTAAATATATGTAAATAAACCATATCACGTGGCTCTGATCATCAGCCAATCAAAACTGTTCCGTCGAGCTTTGACGTATCAATGTTCGGCTCCTATTGGCTGACTAACTTTGTCACGTATTTTTTTTTTACATTTATTTAAGTACCTAAACAGTTTGAGTATTATGCTTTTGAATTACGTCAATTTGTGTGAGATTGTTTCTAATGTCACTCATTAGCCAGCCAGGCGTGTCCTGAAAGTAGAGCTTAAAACATAGTTTGCCCAAATTGAAAAATATATGTGAGTACCTACATGTCCTAAATCTTTGTTAAAAATTCAACTAAAAACTTTCACATGTTTGAAAAAAAAGTATCACGGTTCTTTTTACTAATCATGATTTATGTTTAGCAGTTTTAAGTATCTGTGGATATAATACTTAATATTTCATCAAGTGTAATATGCTTGATATTTTGTCAAGTGTATTATGTCCAAGAAAAGGTAACTGAACAGTTAGCATTTCACTGGAGTAAGTTTAGGTTTAAAAAAACAAGTTTATCAAATACCTACCCGGTTTAAGCTCTCTTTTTTCATAGGCTGAATCACTGCCAACTAGGTTAAACAAGTCGTGTTGTGTCATGAACTGTTGAATGATGACAATAGAATCCAGTAAAAGGCCTGTTTAACTTAAATAATACTGTGACCTACATATTATTAAGTCTAGAGAGAAAAGTCTCCGGCTCGCTTATTAATTTGTGATTTCGTCTATTATACAGAATTATCATTATTTAAAATTAATAGGAATAGATTATTTATAGATCGTGCCGTGGTTCGTGGTTTAAAACGCCACGATCAACCCCTCATCAAATCAAAACCCTCATCAATTTGCAACCTGCAACCGAGATATTAAGCCATTGGACTGACGTCGTGAGTGGGGTAAATTTCCGTCTGTTGGTAAATTATCGTATCGAGGTTTCAAAAAACTTCTGTCCGCTGTTTCGTTTGTCCAAACATTTCTGAACTGATTAACTGTTCAAAATGTTTAAAGAGATAAACTTACAGAACCTGTAGGTTAGGTTAGTTTTATAACAATACTAGTTAAACGGTTTCAGAGAAATTATTTTCGGACAAACGAAACAGCGGACAAAAGTTTTTCGAACTTTAGATAGGTAACCCCTTCTGCTATAAGTACAAAACAAATTGCAGAAGGACGGTTTTTATTCTATGCGACTACCAGACATCCAATTCACGCAAAGCAAAGTTTATTTTTTCATGAAAAGCGAGCCAATTAAGAGCTATGCAACGAGTTCTGGACTCGTTATTTACAAATAAATAATTTCCATGATTTATAAAGTTACGATTCAAATTTAACGTGGGCTAAACGAGATTAAAAAAATCAGCATAAAAATTATTAAACTACTTTCTGCGTATATTTTAGTTACTGCTCCGAAATGCAAGCTTCTATGCCAGGGCCTCTATTCCACTTTGTGCTATCGTACTGTTTGCGATAACCTTTACTTCAATTTCGTAAAGAGCGACCATAACGTGACAAAGCGATATAAAATATGCCTTAACGCTGCGCTTTCGTTTTTTTTGCAGCTTACTTTTAGCTAGCTGACTCAAAACTGAAGCCTTTTTATAATATTGCTTTCAAATTTGCTACTTGTTAGCGAGGGCTGTGTAATGTTTAGCATAAAAACAAATGGTCTAATGATGATTTTACATAACACAATTTGCTTAATTTCGATCCGTACCTATAATAAACCATCGATATAATAGTCATGATCAATGATCGGATATCCCGGTGCAACACGGGGTGAATGACCTCAAACATTATGCTAACATGGATATGCCCCGGGGTTCCGGGACTTATGTTGTTAAATATTATTCTGATTTTATTACTTCAAATAAATTTCAATACAATATAAACGTGTAAAATAAATATTTTGACAAAAGTAATTTAGGTATGTAAAAAAATAAAATAAGTTAGTTTTTATTATACCTCTGTTTAAAATTGATCTGCCAAATAGTCTTTGGGTATGAATATAAATCACTACATAGTATAAAACAAAGTCGCTTGCGCTGTCTGTCCCTATGTATGCTTAAATCTTTAAAACTACGCAACGGATTTTGATGCGGTTTTTTTTAATAGATAGAGTGATTCTTAAGGAAGGTTTATATCTATAATACATTCCACGCGGGCGAAGCCGCGGGCGGGTCGCTAGTAAAATATATAATACGGTACGCATTATCAATTCACCACACTACACACAGATATTATATTTTATTAGTTAGTATGAAATTGAAATAGTATACAATTATTTTCTCAATATTTTATATGTTTAATCGATTTCTTTACACGTCTAAAATCCTATCCTAATGCCTACTTATAAATATCCCAACAATCGCATTTTCTTTTCGAACCAGATCCCGGGATTTTAGTCATATCCATATTAAGATTTCTACTCTATATCCCGCAGTGTTGCACCGTGAAATCCGATCACTGGTCATGATCAGGGCCCTATTTCACGAATCTACAAGTCTACGGATTTACTTGTTACCAGTCACCAGTGTTACAATTACAAGTTCTAGTAAATCCTGTTTCACTATTACCTCTTATTAGACTTGTGGAATCCTGTTTCTCAAAAGCTATCAGACTAGTATTACTATTCTATGGACTATTATTTTTCACTAGCTTGTAAGATTACGTTTCACAAATTACAATATTAATCTACCAGTTACTAGTCGCCAACTAGTAAATACTGGCTAATTTCACCATGGTAAACTGCTTTTTGTTTCACGAAAGTTAAAAATAATAAATACAAGCCTAAACCTACCAAGGTCGGAAGTTTTGTAAAAATTACAAGTTAAATTTACTCTTGTCACAAATATCGATTTTATTGTGAAAATTGTTGTGTCTTGTCGATTTTAAGTGTATTGTGAAGTTTTTAAAGCAATGTGGACTGATTCCGACAGCAGCGATGAAGAAATCGTTATTATCCGTCGGCGTCGAGTATTTCTTCCAAGAAATCAGTTTAGTTTACCATTAAAATCGCAACAAGTTTTTACACGCTTAATAATTAATACGATACTAAACAATAATTAATTAACCTAATTAGATCCGGCACCTCAAAATAATGTGTGCTCGACTCTCACTTGACTGATTCTTTGAATAAAATATTTAGGTACCTAATTCAGCCTTGATAATAGCGTAAACAGCCATTCGGTAACTAGTATTTTTAGTCTGTGCACCGCTACTAGCTACAAGTCTTGTAAAAAAAGTAATGAAACGTGATTTACCAAGACTTGTACTTATTAACTAGTTACTACTAACTAGTAAAGCCGTATATTTGTAGATTCGAGAAACGTACACTAGTAATCCTAGTATTTACAATTTTACAAAGAAGTAACTAGTAACTTACAATTGTAGCTTGTTGAAACCCACAATTGTAAACTTGTACAAAATATTAGTCCATGGACGGGTATTACTAGACTAGTACCTTTCGTGAAATAGGGCCCAGGGATCGGAAATTCGGAACGATATTTACCTAAAGTTGGCAAAATCCCGGAAAAGGATAGGCAAACATGGCGTCGGCTTCTTAAAAATATTATTTTAATAATATAAGTTCCGGGATTCTGGGATTCTACAAAATGTTAATATAATAATTACTTTGCATGTAGGATAAAACATTAATTTTTGCTCCTATAAATTCGTTAGGTTAATGAGTTACAGGTAAATTAAACAACATTTGGTAAATCTTTACATGAAAAATAACTTCAAACAGTTAATATAAATAATTAATTATGAATTAATGCCGGTGCAATTTATTTATTTTGAAATCCCACAAAATTTAGTAATGAATTCTATGATTGAGTCCGCCTCCACACAACTGAACAACAAAGCCGGTGTGAAAGTATAGGTAAATATCGATCCGAATTTCCGATCCCTGGTCATGATGCATAAACGAAATGCATAATTTCAAAAACTATAATGTTTATGAATTAAAAAATAAATATTTTTAACAGCTTTCATTACTATTAATGTGGTCGCAGTTCTAACCTAACCTAGTTAGATGAAATCAATAGAAAATGCATAATAACAAGAAAATGATAGTTATACTAAATGTGTTTTATGTTATTCGATCGTATGGCCAGCCAGATACACTCAGTCAATAGATTACCTACCTACTTTTCTATAAGTTCACTCAATTTTACTTTAACAATCGGGAAAAAAATATTTTACGAGGAAAGTATTTGTAAGACTAGTCTTAAGATAATGGAATAGAGGCTAAGGATGAATAGACCATCATATTTATGTTAAACTCTTTGTAGTGTTGCTAACTCATTCAAAAACTCGAAGCTGGAGCTAAATATTGAGAACTTTTAACATGGAGAATTGCGACTAGAAATAGATGAACTAATTCTTCACAGACCCAGTTCTGTGAAATTAAATGATGTGGCCACTTTAAATACCTGGAGCGCTTTCCGCTTCATTAGAAGCCAAAACATTATTTTACTGTTGGACGAGTACATGCTCGCTTTATTTTAATACACCGTTTTTTTTTATAACTTCGGCATATTACTAGGTACATGCATAGAAACTAAGTGGTAGATTAGATTTTTAAATATTGCAAAAATAAAACTGTTTAGAACAAAGTAATTAAATGTTGTATCTTTGGTCATTCTAAAAGGGCCTTTAGAGTTAACTAATAGTGTCAAATACGTCAATGTTGGCATGACTAGTGATGGGCGGCTTGTAAGTTTCAAAAGTGAAACTTTCACTTAAATTTCTGCAATATTCTGAAAGTTTCATAAGTGGAACTTTCACCTAAAATTTAATGTATTATTCTGAAAGTTACCAAAGTGAAATCGTTTAATTTCTGAAAATTACTTAAGTTTTGTAAAGCAACGTGAGTAACGGAAACTTTTCATGAAATTTAAATGAAATTTACTTGTGTCAGAATCATTTTCATCTAATTATGTAACTTTCAGAAGTTGTAATTTTCGCAGTTAAGGAAAGTTTTGTAATGTTTCAGAAATTGCACATCACTAGGCATGACACACATCACAATTCAGAGCCTTTTACACTAGTTCAACGTGATTAACTGATTAATTTTAAAAATTCAATATCTTAAAAACCGTAAGAGTTATCATTTGTCTGTCTTCGGGAAATTAACTTTATTTGACCTAAAGAACGTTCCCTTAAAGTTATCGTAAATCAATAATAACACGGTGTATATAGCTGTGCCGTTGTTGGGGAGAGGATTTTCTGAGCGTGGGCGGAACAACATCGTTTTTCAAACGCTCCGCGCTCAAAAAATCACTAAAATAGGAAAATATCGTCGTAAAACCGTGTTTTTGGTTTTAAAACGTGCAGCTCGTGGTGTGCTAAGTTGTGGTGGTGTAGGTTTTAACCGGAAGTGTCACCTGGAGGTAGGATTGACCCTTAAACTGTAAGTTTCAAAAAATATTAATCTTCTGGCGCGTGCGCTGTCCGATTCCTATCGACAACCCCCGTTTTTTTTTCACACCAAGAGTTGTCTTTTTGCACCATACGTCTATCCCCTAAATTTTAGATTTTTCCCGTTTTTAATTAAAAAGTTATAACCAAAAAACTCTTTTCACTCGAGCCACGACACATAACATAGTTAGGAACGTCCCAGGAACTTGGTTTTGGTATTAAAACATCCGGCTTAACTTGCCGATCCTCGTGACGTTCGGCTTTTTTTGAAATTCGTCTTAATTTAGAAGTTATGACCAAAAATGTATTTTTTTTTTAATTCCCTCCCCCTTCTCCCAAAATAAACCGATAAACCCCGTTTTTTTTTAAATATTTCCTCTCTTAATCTAATTAATACTATCTGATCCAAACTACGGACTTTTTCGCTCGATAGTTGTTGGTTTATTGATTTACTTATTAGTCTTATTACTGACTCGAGGGCGCTCTCCGTCGCCAGTTTACGTAATTTCAAACCCCATTTCCACTTTTTTCCTGGACTACTTTTTCAAATTTTTCTTATTCCATAGGTTTCTTAGTGTCTCAAAATCTCATTTTTTGGCGGGTACAACTTTTTAATCAAATACACTAATTAATTACATCGCGTTTAACTGTTCCAATTTTTCAGTTCACTTTGCCTAGGTAGGTAGTTTAGTTTTATTTCGGCGCATCCAAATGCAAGCATTATTTTTTTATAAATAGACAGTCCTCACCTCTCTAAATATTTTTGTGTGTGTCACCAAAAGCTGCGTATTTTGAGTCCCCTTCTGGGTCAAAAAGTTTTGTAATTCCCTTAGTTTCTCGGTAAATACCTAAAACCGAGCCACGCGCTTTTTAAGGGGTTTACTCTGGATGTCGTGTGATATATTCAAAGATTCGCTGTAACAAGCCTTTTTGAGTGGTATATCGTTTATCTTCCTACTCACTTCCGTTCAAAAGTTATAGCCTAAAAACTGACTTTTGCGGCAAGTAGGTAGGTTCCGTGAAAAATTATTACAATAGCTTTGAGTTCACCAATTTCCTAAAATCGACGTAATTTCACACCGAAAATCAGCCCTGTTTGTTTATTTGATCGTTTATAAACATATATTTTAGGGACGTGTTCTCCAAGTCCGTCTCTCTTTTTTTATTTATTTTTTAGTAAAAAGAATCTTACACTAAAAATTGCTACCGAATCGTTACACCAACCTTATCATGAATATCGTTCAAATCCCAAAAGACGGTAACTGCCTATACAGGGCAATAGCAGATCAGCTCAACATTGTTCTGGGCTCCACTTCTAACCAATATGATCACAAAATTGTCAGACAGGAACTGGCTCACTACGTTTCAGCTAACAGGGACGACCCTAGAATAAAGCTAGCCCTGAATGGCAGCGTCATAGATACACTCCACGACAGTACTAGCAGCTTAGAACCGAGCCCCAGGCAGATAAACACATACATCCAAAATCAATTCATGAATGGTCATTGGGGCGGGGAGGATATAATTATCGCTGCATCAGAATTCTTTGTCTTAGACATTTACATTCACGGTGATAATACGCAACCTATAGTTTACAATGCCCCGGCGACGCTTACTGCTCCAGCTAGACCAATCCATCTGTACTTTCATAATCGCCACTACGACAGCATAAGATTATACGATAATCGCAGCAATGATATCCCTATTGGTTCTACGGTAGGACCTAGCTCTAGCATAGATATGGAAGTAGAGGGAAGTAATACCGTATCGAGTCCAAGTATTAACGATTCGATTGGCCCTCAAGAAACCGACACCACGGGACACAGAGTGCTCAGGGCAATGCGAATAGAACGGGAACCGCTGGTTAGCTCCGGTGTGGTCTTCAACATAGCAACGTGGAAGGTCCGAGGATGTGCATCGTTACAAGACAAGCTAAATATTGATGAGGAGCTAATAACCCGTCAAATTACAATTGCAGGTTTACAAGAAACACACCTCGCTAAAGGTACATTTTCTTCTAATAATTATAGTTGGATCTTAAACGGAGGAAAGTGCGCAAATGAAAGGAGGGGTATAGCAATACTTATTAACAAAGCGATACAACATGAAATAATAAACACCTACAGCAATTACAACAATATTCTCGCTGTACATATTAGGCTAAAGATACCAGGTCACGATAATTCTAGGGAAATATTATTCATTACTACACACATGCCGTCGAACTCCTCCACATATCTAGGTAAATTAGGGGCGTTATTACGTCGAGCACCCAAAAAGGCGACACCTATTCTACTAGGTGACTTCAATGCTCACCTGGGTAAAAAGGATGTCTTACACTTGTCGTCACATACAATATGTCGTAAGAACTTAATACATCAGGACTCCAACTTCAACGGCAGGCTTTTAACCAATTTCATAGAACACCACAACCTCGTGGTTAATAGTACTTGGGGTCGTCCATCATGTAGGGTAACCTGGAGAATGGGGACAAAAACTTCCCAGATCGATCATATCATAAGCAGTCGCTCCCATCGGATATTTTTTAAAACAATTAAAGGCCAATGGTCCAAGAAAGTTAGATCAGACCATAAGATCATTTGGGCAACAATAATAAATATCAGTTCTGGGACTTCGGGTACAACAAGCAGCAATAGGCTGTGCCAGCGAAAGAACAAAGACAATTGTATGACACAATTTAAATATAAAACCATCAACTATGAAGCACTCCGATGCAAGGACAATGGAGATGAGTTCCAAGCAGAAGTTACTAAGAATCTCGTATCTTGCATTGAAACAATCGCACAGAATAGTGGATGTAGTCATCGGAACCCCACTTGGGAGGACCTCAACAAGATCCTAATACAATCCACGCGGGTGATCCCACCTCACGCAACAGTGAGATCTAAGGAAAATAGGATCGCACAAGCTCAGCTCCAGAATCTATTTTCTTTAAAAATAGATCCCCCAACGACCCTATTAGAAATAGAGACCTTAGAGTAGCCCGCCAAAATCTACGGAATATAAAGGAAGAGGACTACGAAAAGGAATGTGCCCGGTTTTTTCAAGGTTTGAGCAAGGCACATCGAGCAATAAGGATGAAGATCACATACAAGTATTTGCGTAAACACAGATTAAATCACACACAAGCTCAGAAAAGATACTTCATCCCTATGGTACGATGGATAACTGAAATCAAAAATTGCGAGGGTCTGGCAGTTTCGTTAATAGAGGACCCACCTAGCAGCGTACCGGATTCGGACGGCCCTGATACGGACGACATAATCCGAATAATTAAACGCTAGAGAAATGGAACAGTACCTGGTACAGACCAAATCGTGCCGGAGCTATATAAAGCGGCCCCCTTAGATTTTATTTCCCAGGTAACAAACGTCATGAAGGAAGCTTGGATTAACAACGTAGTCCCAACGGAGTGGGCGGTCACAAAGCAGGTGCCTATCCATAAAAAAACAGCGCCCAAGACCACTAGCGACTTTAGGAAGATATCTATCTGTAATGTGGGTTACAGGATCTACGCATATTTTCTATTAGAAAGACTAGACGAAGCTATTAATTCCATTGGTAATTATCAAGCGGCTTTTCTAGAAAATAGATCTACCGACGACCACATTTTTACCCTTCGCCGTGTCCTGGACATAAACTGGAGGGAAGGAAATCGGCTCTTTGTTGCAGCATTAGACATAGAAAAAGCGTTCGACAACGTCAACTTAAATGCCCTAAGGGACATTCTACTAACGCGTACAAATATTCACCTTACCAATAGAATCGTAGAAGCCTGCATGAAGGAGAGAACATTCATATCCTGGTGCGGACAGAACTCTGAAGTGGTTCAAAAAGGAAAAGGGGTCAAGCAGGGATGCCCGCTGTCCCCCCGGCTATTCACCATTGTAATGGATGATGTTCTTCGCACCCTGGAAGAGGAGGATGAGGCAGTCAGGCTGGACCAAGACGCTGAAATCACCCTACCCCTTATACTTTCGTACGCAGACGACCTAATTATAATAAGCCCACACATATCAGTAATCGACCGAATAGTGAGAAAGCTGGCAGATCTATTAAACACCGTAGGATTAACAATAAACACGGCAAAAACTAAACTAATTGTACGGGACCCATGTGATATCTCAAAAGGAGATTTACAGCCTATATGCTTAGGTGGAGTGTCTATCCACCCTACAGATGAAATAATATACCTCGGTACTTATATTACATATACCCACAATAGAAGGGCCTTTATAAAGTCGCGATGCCAAAAAGCCGTAAGAAATTCCAAGATACTAACGCAATTTATTAAGAGAAACAAAATTGAATGGAGAATCGCTAGGCTAATGTACAAAATGGTGATATCTCCTGTTATGACGTACGGGCTTAATGTCGCAGCTCTTACCAAAGCGAATCGATCACGCCTAAGACGGTACGAGAGACACATTCTAACTGAAATGCTGTCAGTCGCAAAGGGCACTCCTAAACAAAAGATCTGGCAAATCTTGGAAGGCAAAACAGTGACAAAAAATATTAAAGTTCGGCGGCTCTCGTATTACGGGCATGTGCTTAGACGCCGTAACCCTCACTTACTGTACGCGGCCCTCATGTATAAGGAACGCAGAAGAAAAATAGGTCGGCCTATATTTACATGGGAGGACTCTCTTGACCAGGACATACGAGAATACACTAACAAGAGTCGTGCCTACTGGCGAACCATTGCGGAAAATAGAATTCGGCTCAAAAAAGAAGCCGAAAAGATCTATAAAAAACCTGAAACAGACACAGAGTCAGAGCCCGAGGATACTGAGGGAGCAGAGCAATGATATATATATATAAAAAAAAACAAAGTTAAATATAGATATATAGATATATTTAAATTTGATTTTTAATATTAGATTTCATTTTAAGCAGTCCATACCTTTAGTACATATTACACACCAAGTATTTTATCTATCTCCCTAATGCTGACTTAACGATGCCTGAATTCGGGTTGGCTCCACCTTCCTTCTCTCCCGTCATATCGACTGCAAACCCCACACTCCTATCCTATCTACTTGACTCTCCGGTGTCTCGGGCAGGTGCGCTCTGCCTGCGGCGGGCGGAGATGGTTGGTGCAGCAAAGGCGACGAAGCTCGCATGCCCTGATCGGTTTAGTATTAGTGGCTGGTCGGTGCGGGTTAAGGTTCTCGTGCTCTGCCGGCTCTTCGCTACTCTTACTGGACCGGTCGGGCGGGCGTGCTTCTCCCCGCTAGCCTAATCTAACATCTCCTCTCGGTCGCAGTCAGTGCGTACGGGTCCTTGCAGCAGAACTGCTGGCTGGAGGTGTCACCAGAACAGAACAGTATATAGCTGTGCCGTTGTTGGGAAGGTGCTTATATTAAGTTTAGCTAATCGAGGGTAAACAACTTATTATTATTACAGGGCCGTTTATAGTACGTTATTGCCTAGGCCCGGAAAGTAGGGCATTAGCTGACGAGGTTATTGGCGGGCTGAGCCTTGGCGAGGCCTGCTAAAGTCCGAGTCGCGCTATCCCCGTTTACGCCGATGTATCTATCTCCATTCCAAATTTTATCCAAATCCGCCTAGTCGTTGCTGCGTGAAGGGATAACACACAAATTTTATAATGTTATAGTTCATTTATTTTAGGATGAGAAAAAAAAGATAAAAAGAAGCAGTAGTCGTCAACTCTAATACACGCTGACAGAATTAATTAGAATCTATGCACTCAATATATTGTATCTGTGTAAGTATCATTTATGTTTTTTTGTTGGACAAAACATTGGGTTAAGACATTATATCAAAATTTAGTTATAAAAAAAATTGAATACGTATATATTGGATTCTAACTGCTATACTTAATTGATTTACCTAATTTAAAACTGACTGTTCAGGCTGAAGTGTCAATGTTTCTCCGCTAAGGAGTGCGGTAGTAGGGTAGAGATTAGAGATGTAGACTAAACGAGCAGCTGCCAACTTTAACAAGGAAATGAACAACAAACAAGTCACAACAAAAACAACTATGGAACAATATCAACGCACACGCTCTCGAACTCGGGAGAAAATGTGAGTGACATAAGGGCGTCAAATAATGCCAATTGTGGCGTTATTAATGATCAATTTAAAATTCACTATGTTCGCTATATTTGACAGGTGACAGGATGGTGTTTTATTTAGTCGAGTTATATGCTTAGACGTTTCGTTATGTTGTTAACACAGGTTTGTAACCACTGCTTCTTTAGGTCTTTTATAGACCGCGTTTCTATTTGAAGTAAATTTAATCAACACAAATAAAAAACGCAATGTAAATACTAACGAATATGACTTAAAGTACTACTGCAATAGATTATAACGTTTATTTAATATTTACTTTGAAATAATAGCAGTCAAAAAAGACGTTTTGGAGCAATGTTTTTGTATAACTTTTATGTTGCGTGTAACGTGCCCAATAAAATACCTTTATTATGTTCTGTATCATGCTAAAATAAATGAACTATAGTAGAATCAATAACATTAGCCCAGTGTAATATAAATATTTAAATATACAGGGTGTATTGCAAGTCGTGTGCCAAATGAATATGGTGGGTAGCTAAGGTCACTTGCAACACGTTTTGGGCCAATTAACACTCATCCTACCCACTGTGTTTTTTTAATATTTTTTTTGAAAAAATCTCGGAATCTTCCAAAAGTTAACCATTTTGTTCACCTATCTTTTTTTTTAAATGTGACAGCACAAAAGTATTTGTTGTTTTTTTATCTTTAATGTTTGCGCATTCTAATGAAATGTAATTTTTATTCATATAGTAAACAAATAAAAAAATATTAGCCAACAAAGTGTGAAGGACAGAAAATAAAAAATCGTCACGGTCAACTTTACGGCAGAATTAAAAAAAAAGTAGAAGCTCCTCAGATCATAGTTGTTGTACGAAGTGTCATTTCTTGCCGCATTATTGCGAACGCGTCATTAATTTTTGCGATCAGATGCTCTCTGCTCTCTACCTGTGTTGCGTACACTAGCTCTTTGGCCCTTCCCCAGACGTAAAAGTCAAAGACACTTCGTACAACAACTGTAGAAATACGAAAAAGGTGTCGCGAATGTATCAATTGTGGAGGAAGACAATTTGAACAAAATTTGAAGTAATTATTAAAATAAAGATGATTTTTAACCATTATTGCGTTTTGTATTGTGCATTTAGCCCATTTAACTGGCTGGATCTACTGACCGAATAAAACCACCATTTTAGATTGAAACCATATTTTGACGAAAAACTGAACGTGATTCTAGACATGTGGTATACCGTAAGAATCGTCAGGAACTGGAGAAGTTTTTATGATGTTGGAAGATCTGAGGAGCTTCTACTTTTTTTTTAATTCTGCCGTAAAGTTGACCGTGACGATTTTTTATTTTCTGTCCTTCACACTTTGTTGGCTAATATTTTTTTATTTGTTTACTATATGAATAAAAATTACATTTCATTAGAATGCGCAAACATTAAAGATAAAAAAACTACAAATACTTTTGTGCTGTCACATTTTGGAAGATTCCAAGATTTTTTTAAAAAAAATATTAAAAAAACACCGTGGGTAGGATAAGTGTTAATTGGCCCAAAACGTGTTGCAAGTGACCTTAGCTACCCACCATATTCATTTGGCACACGACTTGCAATACACCCTGTATATCAAGGGAAATTCTCACATAAATCGACCTAGTTCCAAGCTAAGCTCAAGACTTATACTATCGATCGCTTCGCTTCGGCTTATGTGACGACACAGACAGAAGCGGAAAGCGAGTTTTTATATTATGTAAAGATAAATACCTACATCAATATATAAAAAAAACCATCCAAGTCTAAGGAAGCAAATACTCGCCCTAATCCATCACAGAAATATTTTCCCATACCAAGAATCGAACCTGGGGTCGTATGCTTTAACGTATTATATACCTAACAAAATAATTAAAATGATTTTGATCAAACTCGTAAAAAAATTGTGATACATAATTTCCGGCTTTCCAAACTTATCACTAATTAAACTAGAATGGACTGTTCCATATGTCTTAATATCGATTTATTATCGATCTGTAGGTTTGTCCAATGTGTTTTATTCGTTGGCCTCAAGCCAAATATAATGAAACATAAGGTTGGAAATGTTCCAAAAATAATATTTGTTATTATTACAATAACTAGAAGTAAGTACTCCATACAATTTATTGGAGTCATAAATTATGCTGCTTTTTGCCTTGGATTTAACTGTAGTCGTTGGAGACCGTAACACAACTGTAAAATGTAAAAATGTATAATCCAGTTGCTTTATCCTAAACATAATAAACGATAGGTTAAATGTTTTATTTAAAATTTTAGTGTAGGTAAAGTAAGGGAAAGCGAAAGACGTTTATTTTTCGCTCTTGTAACAATGCAATTAAGACATATATAAAGGACCCCTAATTTTAACAAAATCTGAAGAAAAAAAACCTACTTCCAACGAAAGAAATGAAGAGGTAAACTACCCAGTTTCTTCATTCTTCTTTTTTTTTGCGACAATATCTTATCCTCCACTCATCTTATCATGCGTCTCATCAGAAATATTGAGAATATTTTTTTTCGTGTTTATTATACGTCCATATTTTCATTTACCTATTAGTACTAATCGTAAGTAATCGTGCTCATTCTCTAATCCAAATTTTTTTATAATGTTTTTAATAGAATGCCGTGACAGAATAGTCATCTAAAAATTGATCTCCGCTCGAAAACGGTCACTCTCGTCACATTGTTTCTGGTAAACCACATTTTATAGAGAAAAAAATCTGCAGGGCAGGAAGAATCCATTGTTAATAAAAAACAGATGCCAATTTTTTGAAATCGAACTCTGAAACCATATTTGCCGACAGTTCAAAAATATAAAAAAAACAAAATCCGCGGTTTACTGTGACAAAAAAGAACAACGACCCTACCGTCAACATTGTTTAAAGCATGTACTGAACCTAGAGTATTTTAATAGTTATTATCTTATCAAACACAAAAAAATATATTTGGACGATACTAGAAAAAGTTTAGTGAAGTTTCTCTTATAATTAATGATTGAACATTATTTTTAGAACAGGTACAAATAGTTGACCTAAAAATACGTAATTTGAACAAACACCGATCGTGCCGTTGGGCCGGCGCATTATTTTTTATCGTAACGGCAGTAAAACTACGAAAGTTTTATTTGCAACCTGTTACCACAACAGTTCGCCAACATGACGCTATCGATTTATCACCCTATAAATCGGCGCTACTTTTAATAGGAGAAGTAGCTAAGGCTTGTTATTTTATCGGCTGGCACCCTCGTTTAGGGGCGATGCCCCTTCTGCGCCGGAGTTGGATCGATACAGAATACACCCCCTACCTATATTTTATTCAGGGTAATTCCCACTCGTTCAGTCCGCGAGCGCTCTCCGAGCGCGCCTTATCGCTTTTATTGTTTTTCAAAAGTAATTCGTCTTGATTGCTACAGTGCGATGCATTGGTATGTTCAGGTGCGCGGCGGAGCGACGCTCGCAGCGAATTTTCTCATAAAAAAAAATAAACATAGCGCGTGAAACCTTCATGCGCAGCGGTTCTCTTCAATTTTAATAATGAGTGTGTCACTGGTGTGGTTGCGCAGGTTGCCGAAGGAGGAGATAGCGGCGCGGGTGGCGGCTTTCCGGGCGAAGATATCGGAGGGGGGAGCGGGGGACAAGGACCTGCCTAGGGATGAATTCGGCAGAGTAGCGTGAGTACCTGCACCTTTATTATGTAATACACATAAAGCTCAAGTTAAGGCAACTTGCACAACACTGGCACTAAACTGTTCCTGGAATTCAAAAGGGAACGCTGGACCTATAATATTACTTATTCAATAAAATTCATTGTGTTTACCTTTCCATTGAAAGCGTGCCGTCTCGTTCACACCAATAGCAGGTAAGTGGAATGGTTTTCTCGTATTACAGCGAGAGGGTGAATTTTTAAATAGCTACCTAAAGGTGTACTTTTTATCGCGTTCATAAATCTACTGAAATTCTATAAAATACGCTAAATATAAATGTTTGTTAGTTTCTATTTGACGTATGTTTATTTTTAATACACTACTACTGGGAACTTAAGAGTAACGCTTTTTCTGATGTACGATGTTATGAAATGTAGATAATAAATAGAACTTAGTTAGGTATATTGATTTATTCGGCTTATTGGCAAATTGACAAAACATGCGCACGCGCAATATTTGAATGTTAATGTTTTCTTAAACTAAATCCAAAAGGGCAGAGTTGGATAGTGACAGCGTTGGGCAAGATGAGCAAATAATAACTTTAGCGCACTAAAATGATCCTACAGCTATCGCTTTCCTTTACTTTGTCCATATCAAAGAAAAAGACAGCTAAAATATATCTAGCTGATAGTGTTGTCTGACGATTGAATCTTCAGCCTTAGCTCAAATTGGCGCGTTTTCGTAAATTAAACGTGTGCTATGGCTGTAGATAAAAATATTAATGACCTAGAGAAAATAATGATAATTATTTATTTAATAACTTTAATAGGTGTTTCTAATGGATTTATACATTTTACTCATTGTGATTAACCTGATTAGTCTGATTTGATTACATATATGGGTCAATCAACTTTTCTTTGTAGCTCGTTGCCATGGTGACGTCTCCTGGGTCACTCTTTAAAACTATGATTTCAAAGGATTTAATTCCACTAAAAAACTGTTTTATTGGCAATTACACACCCATTCTTTTATGGCCTTTCTCCTGAGTGTGCTGGAAGTATGTATTATAATATTTTTTCTAAGAAACTCTATCACTGTTGTCTCCTGGCTTACGGGACAGAATAACAACAACAAAATGTTGATCCACCCATATAAATTAAATAGTTTGAGAATACTTATACACGTATACGATTGGTGTAAATACGGAGCATTCAGTAACCTGAAGAATGTTCTGTATAATATTCTTCAATTTCTGAAAAAAGTCTTTGCTAGAAAACGTCCCTTGTAGATCAGGTTCTAATACCGAGATTCAACGTAGAACGTAGGTCGAGTTTGGGGAACGAATAAAGAACGTTATATGTTGAGACGGTCGGGACACAATGATGGCAGGTCGACGTAGTTAGTTATGCACTGAATGGTGCCCAAGGAATTTAAAACTAACCATTGGCCCGATGGTTAGACGACATCCGTAAAATGGCGGGAAGACAATAGCGGCCTGTACATATAAAGTCCGGACCGCGGGAAACGCCACGCGCTGTTCCAATCCTTGTTTATGCCAATTTAGTTGATTCATGTGATATTTAATTGCCCTATCTTTGATTTCCTACTTCCTTATTTGAATTTGGTCGAATCGTGCATCAATTATGAATTATGATGTAGGTATTATGGTTAAATATGTAAAAAAAAACATTAAATACTAAATTATCTGTGTGATTTAGGATTTGCACGAGAAAAGAACACCTGTAAAATTAGAGAAAAATATATGCAAGATTTAGCAATCATGATAACAGCAATAGCTTCCAAAAGCACATCAAGGTTGCGTGTTTTTAAAAGGAGTTTTGTAAGCATTTTTACACAAAACGCGCGTTGCTTTTGATTGTGTTCAAATTAATTGAGAAATGCTGTTGGTTGGGAATTGGTAGTTATTTCATACGTTGCCAGCTCTCCATTATAATCGGCTAAGGCAGGATTTAATTAGTATACTCGCCGATTGCAACGCCATTTGCTGCGCTTGTCAACATTAATAAGATGCACGGCGTGTAACTAGCTTACGTAATTAGGTAATGCATGAGTTTTCTTTAAGAGAATTTCTAATTTGCATTAAAGGCGAAGTAGGGAATGCAAAAACCGGCAGATTTTAATTTAGGTTTAATTGATTATATTCGCAGCCGAAAGTAAACTTTTAGATTTCTCTATTTATACAAAACTTTAAATGATACGAATCTGTATTATAATTATTAATCTGAATAAAAGAATTCTCATTCCAGAAATATTTGTGCTGTTCTTCCTCAACAGGACTTGTATGCGCTAGGTTTGGTTTATCGTGAAACAGTTTTTGAGTCATTTTAATCATTCTTGAAAACCGGTTTGTTGCAGTTTTTTTGAAGATGGTAGGTATTCATTCCCAATTGTTCTTAAATCGCATCGCTGGATACCTGCACCGTAAATCAAAGTCTACTTAGTTCTTTACAATCAATTGTAAGGCTATATTTATTACAAGCCACGTGCAAAGCCTTCGGTCTTTCCACTCTGATTTTATAAATATAGGAAAACAACATTATGTCACGAAATCCCTATAAATAGCGTGACAGAAACTTGATCATTTGAGGAGATATTAAGTTACCTTCGATACATTGACGGTCACCCGAACCGCGTAAACTTACGGGGCTTTATTAAAGCTGCAGTGTACGCTGCATGAATAGTTTCACCCGCTTAACCGGGGTATAGGGTTCCACATCGATCGGGCAATGACGTCAGCGCCCCACACCCTTCGCTAGGGGTGGGTTTTAATACGGTTCTCGGCGTGCGAACACCCCAGCTAAACTGATCAGGGGCTTATATGTGTCTAGAATGGGGTAATAACAAAATGCAATGGTAGAACTAGGTTAATTACCTTTTATAAATACTTCTGCTTTTTTATATAAATATTTGCGTATGAGTCTAGAGATTTATATGAAAATATTGTAAATGCCTAGACTCGATATTGTGTTTGATATTATGGTAAAAGATAATATTAGATATTACACGCATTGAAAGCACTTCATCGCAAATGATAATGTTGAGGAAGTATACAGGGTGTTAGGTAGAGCGTTGTCAAAAAGAAATAGGCGAGTAGAAGAGACCATTATTAGCTATCCATTTCAGGTACTTTAACCCTTAATTTGTCTAAGGGCTATTTAATACCGTTTTTTTTATAATTTTATTACAAGACACCGAAATTCGACCTTTAAACCCCGAAAAAAAAGGAACTACTTGGTGTATTGACAAAATTTTAATTTTGATAGATTGTTAAATGTTGTGGTGTTCAAATAAAACTGTTACTGGAAGCGTAAAGCTACTTTAAAAAATAATGGGGGCTCCCAAAGTTTCAGAAACCGATAAAGAAATCTTTCAACTTCAACTTTACAATGAAATTAAAAAAAAACCAAAGTGATTACAGTTCTTCCAATTTCCTAAAAACATCTCCTGTTCACGCCAATTCTAATGGTATGCCACATGCATAACAAAACTCTTAACAATTCGAGTTATTTGCTAATAACTTGTTGAATGTGGCGAATTCGATGTTTGAGAAAATTTACTTCTCTGTTCATTTACCACGTCTTACGCAGTTAGATAGTGTTTTCTCTCTCTAACATCCTTCTAACATATGGAAGATAAGGTTAGGTTAGGTTAAGTTAGGTTAGTAATTTATTTAAATTTTATTAGGAAAAATCTCAGAATCCCCAAAATGGTAACTTTTCTAATTCATAGTCACAACTAAAAAAAATATTTTTTTTTACAACAATTGCTCAAATTGATGACCATTTTGACCAATACAGGCACGATATCTCTTCCGTATTTCGACTGTCGTCGTTTTTAGTTGCATTTCTTCTTTCATCACTTGAAAAGCATGTTCAATTTTCTCAATTAAATGATCTCGGCTTCTGACTTCGGTGGCATAAACCAAATTCTTTGCATGTCCCCAGACATAAAAATCAAGCGGTGTGAGGTCTGGGGACCGTGCGGGCCATGGGATGGGTCCACCTCGTCCGATCCAGGAGTTTGGGAACACATTGTCTAGGTGCTCTCTCACCGACAATCTCCAATGTGCTGGGCACCCGTCTTGTTGGAAAACAATCGGTCGGTTTTCCTCAAATATCGGTAAATGTGCGACTAATCTTGGCAGATCATTCTGCAGGAATTCTAGATAATTGTCCCCGTTCTGGTTGTCTGGCAAATAATGTGGCCCTATCAAATTGTTTCCAATAACTCCGGCCCACACGTTGACGCTAAAACGTCGTTGAAAACATCTCGCTCTTTTGGGGTGTGGGTTTTGTCCTTTTGGAGCCCATTCATGCAAATTGTGAAGATTTAAAATCCCCTCCTTAGTAAATTTGGACTCGTCGGTCCATAAAATGCTTTTTAAAAAAAAAACATCGTCCACATCCGTGAGCAGTAACAAACGGCAAAACTCGACTCGTCTGTTATAATCATTATCCTCCAAGCCTAAAACAAATCAACTAAAAAATAAGAATTTATGATCTGACAGTTGGTACTTCAAAACCTACATAGGCCGGCCACGGACACGCGTAAAACATTTAAAAATGCAAAACATGACCACTACTGACAATAAATAAAAAAAACAATCACTTTATCTTGAACAACTTGTAAATACCTTGCACAGGAGTGTAATGGAAAGCGTGTTTTCCATCAGCCCGTAGCACTGACCATACCTTCCATGTGCTCAAGTCAAGCATTTCAGCAGCGACTCTTATGCTTATGGTGGGATTCTGGTCGAAAAGGTCCAACACCCTTTCATCGTCGGCAGCATTTGGTTGATGAGCGTTTACTCGAGGCTCTTGAAACTGCAAATTCCCGGTTTCCCGCAGCCGTCGGTACGTATTAGAGAACGTGCGGCGGTCAGGCACACGCCTGTCAGGATAGCGTTCTTGATAAATCCTTTGGGCATGGCTTGCGTTTGATTCAGCTCTTCCATAGGCTAGTAACATGTCGGCATACTCCTCGGAGGAGTAAGCCGCCATTGTAACAATTAAATTAAAATAAACTTAACGAAAATACTAACACAACTCAACGATAATGAGGTAACAATAAAGATGGGGTTAAAAATCACCGACATGTCAAAAGCTGTCAAATACCGGCCATTAATTACTGAACTTTATGTAGGTAGTATCGAGGAGGTTTTAATCTAGGTACCCTCTATGGCAATACGAGAAAGAATAAGTGTAAGACGTGGTAAATGAACAGAGAAGTAAATTTTCTCAAACATCGAATTCGCCACATTCAACAAGTTATTAGCAAATATCTCGAATTATTAAGAGTTTTGTTATGCATGTGGCATACCATTAGAATTGGCGTGAACAGGAAATGTTTTTAGGAAATTGGAAGAATTGTAATCACTTTGGTTTTTTTTTTAATTTCATTGTAAAGTTGAAGTTGAAAGATTTCTTTATCGGTTTCTGAAACTTTGGGAGCCCCCATTATTTTTTAAAGTAGCTTTACGCTTCCAGTAACAGTTTTATTTGAACACCACAACATTTAACAATCTATCAAAATTAAAATTTTGTCAATACACCAAGTAGTTCCTTTTTTTTCGGGGTTTAAAGGTCGAATTTCGGTGTCTTGTAATAAAATTATAAAAAAAACGGTATTAAATAGCCCTTAGACAAATTAAGGGTTAAAGTACCTGAAATGGATAGCTAATGGTCTCTTCTACTCGCCTGTTTCTTTTTGACAACGCTCTACCTAACACCCTGTATTATGGCTGTTTTGGGGAACGTTTTTGTCTTAGGCGTCTTTGTGTGAATATAAAGGTTCACTAATGTTTCACCGAAATACGTTTGGCCGAATGAGTCGTTTGGCAACTGTTTCATTTCCTAACCCGCTTATATTTCTGTAACTGTAAATATTTCAGATTTTTTTTAAAATAGCTAACCTAACCTAACCTATAGTCTACACAATGGTACAAAAATAAATCCTGAAATATTCACAGTTACAGAAATATATGCGGGTTGGGAAATGAAACAGTTGCCAAACGACTCATTCGGCCAAACGTATTTCGGTCAAATGAACGGACCCCGAATATAAACTAAACATGCTCTGGATGCTGTTTAGGTAGGTACTAATTTATGACCTTGGTTTAAGTTCGTAAAATTCAAAGTTATCTACACTAATATTATAAAGAGGAAAGATTTGTATTTTTATAACGAATAAACTCAAAAACTACTGGACCGATTTCAAATCGCCGGCAGAAGGTAGTAAATTATGTCCATCATCAAACCGCATGTCTATTTTCAAATGTGGCAATTATTCTAAATCATATTAAAACTTACTACGTATATAAAACCTTTCCATACCCTGAAAGCGTATCGCGTGCTCTACTTATGTCAAAAGACATAACCCATGACATTTTATTTATTCATTAAATAAAATTATAGTTCATGGACTATAAACATGCAAATCAAATCTGACTAAGTAGTCGTTTAGATTGGGCGTACGAAGAAATCAGGGAGTGTTCAGATATCATGAAAGTTGTGTATTCTAAAGTTAAAATTAAAAAATTATGACATTACATACATACATACATACCTTCACGCCTTCATTCCCAGAGTGGGGTAGGCAGAGCTACAGAATTACCAACAACTCTAAAAAACTATGAAAATTATGACATTCTATCCACCTATTTATCATCTCTACAGGCAAAAAGAATGTTACGCCTAATTATAACTTATTTGTTTTTCGCCTCTGTCACAGCATTCGAAGGTCAACCCATAAGACAGCTGTCCACACGATACTTCCCTCATACGAATATTTTTAAGTTCTCCACTTTCTGTAAATAGGTTGTTATGTCTGTGCAACAGTTTCTGTTGCAATATATAACTTTTTGACAAGCAAACCAGCAGCCGTGGCATATTTAGCCTGAATACATTGTCCTAGAAACTATCAATAAACATTTGGTTTTCCACTAATCAATGACTCACTTCTTTTCGTTAGCATGAAGTTTTATTTTATTTTATTAATGAGTAAATAGAAAAAAAACGTCCTGATGATGGCTTATCGTACCATAGTGACTTTCTTTAGTCGCGTTTGACTTAAAAATCACTAAATATTGTAATCTCAGAATAATTCAAACAATACAAATCCGTATGTAGCCAGTCTAGTCTCTTTAAATTCATATTAACATTCGACACATTTCTATTCATCATAAATTAAAGTAATTGAATTACGCAATAATTAACATTCACTGCGGGTAACTCAACATAGAGTTCATTTTATATAAAAATCCAACTAAAAGTGAAAACAGCGTGGCACAGAATTTTCGAGGTTACGTGAAATTCTAAGGATAATTAATAAATACATTTGCTACCGTGTATTATAAAATGTATATAATTTGAAAACGCCAGTTGTGTCGTTGGCACTGTTCTGTAACAGCCGGCGTCGCGGTGGCGTGCCGCCAAACCTCTGATTACGGCTAATTATATATAGGACTCGTAAAGGGAATTTCACCCTAGGGCTGCCCTTAAAAAGTTATTACCTATATGGACAAGTACAATGGACTAAGGTAGTAGTTACGATATTGTCATGGTTGTGGTAAGACTGCACGGTGTGCATTAGCCGCTTGACGAATAAAGTTTTCATCAATCTATCTATCTATCTTGCCCTCGCAAAGGACTACAGTAGTGTTATTGGAAATTCTCTAACGTTGAATCTTATGGATGCTGTCAATAAAACAGTGTTGTTATTTTATCATTTTTATCAATCCCATAACTCTTGATGCTATAGTGTGGTGGTGTCTATGAACAGTCAAGTGGTTATGTCTGTGTTTGGGCGAGCTATGGAAATAATGTAAGATACCGTATAAATATTAGTATTGGTTATACGAAACTGTCTTTTACCCGACTACGGCAAAGCAATAAGGAGGGTTATGATTTTGACCGGTATGTATGTGGGTATGTATGTTCATCTGTTCCCTCATAACTTCTAAATTACTTGTCATAATTTAACAAATGAGGTGTCGTTGGAAGCGTTTTGATTGTCCGCTGGTTATAGGCTAGATGACGTCAAATAAAAATAAAAATGGCGCCCTCTATAGGACATAAAAACAGAAGAACCAGGTTAGTTTTTAATTCTTGTTTATTTATTTTACAATTGTCATCTCAAGTCAAAGCAGGGGTCGGGTTACGTGAAGTCTCGCGGTCAGTCACATGGTCAGTGCACAGTAGTTTTTTAAATTAAATTTTCATTACTAAAGTACGTAAATAATAAAATGAAAAATCTTTAAAAAAAACGAAGGGACTTTTTCAATTCTCCAGCATGAGAAGAATCCAATGACGTATAATTTATTAAAATCGAACCATAACCTGTAGATCTGATGCCCATGGACAAAAATCGGCCTCACGTAATATATATAATATAGGTGTATTCGATACATATTTATAGTGATGTTTAGAGGATAGCCGTGGGCATATGCCCCCTACCCTAACAAAATAATACGTTCTAACAGTAGTAAGCGATTTATTAGACGAAAAATATTGAATAGATTATACGTAACAAACTCAGATGAGTATAGTTTTAGTTATTGAACTTATTTTATATTTACGTCTCGTCTTATCATATTAAGGGAGGGAGAACGTTCTAGCATTTTGATTTTCATAACCACATCCGCATTAGAACCTCTCACTGTACATAAAATCGATTATGCGAAAAACGTATCGCACTGTTTCATAGATTTGACGTCAATAGCAACGTTCTTCTTCTTCTTTTGCCCCCGCGGCGACTTGAACAGCTACTACCGCGGGGATATGGCGTTTCCACGTTAAGTGATTTCGCCAGTGTCAAGTATATATAAGTATATATCAATATAGCAATAAAACAATCCAATCTTCTCTAGGAAGATTGGGGGCAATTTTGTACGGTGATTTGTAGGTCAGAGGTCAAGATAGTTTTAACATCTGCACCACTGCGAGTCCACTTGAAACGAGAAGAAAAATGCCAGATACACGAAATAAGTCCAAGTCTTCAATCACTGTGCGACACAAAGGCATAAAAAGTACAAATCACTATCAGAAAAGAACTTTGAACACCTAATTACCCAAAAATTAAAGTCTAAAACAAATTACACGTCCGCCATCTTTTAACGTTGCAAATGGCCCCCAATAGCAACGTTATTTGATCGTTAGTTTCGTTTGTTTTATTTTTATTTTCCGTGCTAATAAATTTATTATCTCTCTTCCATTCTTAATAGTTACTACCTATGGCTACAGCGGCTGGGTTCTATTATGTTCAGTTTTAATCCTTTCATCGTGTTTATTCTGTTTATTCCGTCAAATGTCTTGGGATATGCAATAATCGTCGATGTCAAATTTTTATATCCCCCACATTCAGGTCACGAAGAGGACTATAACCTGATTTGCGTTTTATTTTACTCAATTGAAATCAGCACGGATAACCTATTATTTTGCGGTAGGAGCGATAAGATATGTTATTTGTATGACAAGTGGAAAATAAACCATGAATTATTTCTATCGATTCGTTATACAAATTATTGAGGTTAATTACGGTATAATGCTATTTCTTTAGATACATTACGTGCTTATTTCGTTTTTATTCAAATCCAAATCATTTCATAAATTTTGCAGCGAATTGTGTTTGCTTTAACGACCACAAGGCTTCATGTATTCTTTTTAATTAACCTAAAATAAAATACAAACTGAAGCGCCGAAGCGTAATGCGAAAAATAATGAGTGTTTTCCTCGCCGGGATACGAAGGGGAGTGCTCCCTTTGTGCGCTGAACTCCGGTCGGATGTTTGCGCAGGCTGCGCGCGGCGCACTTCCGCCGCGGCGTCGGCAGTCGCGCCGCCGGCCCGCCGCCGGCCGCCGCTGTCCCAGCCTGTGCATCACGACAGTCTTCCATTAGCATAAGATAGCATTAAGAAACCAAGTCTTCCACTAGCTTTAAGTTTTAGGATACGATGCAAAGAGGTAGAGGGTCGCGTCGTGATAATAATAGAGTAGTATTCGAGCGGTTGTGGCGCGGCACGTTCCAAACGGTGGTTGCGAGTGGCAATAGGGAGCGCGCGGCCGAACCGGCGCCCGAGCCCGCGGCTATGGCGCTACCGGCGCCCGACGCGCTGGAGCCCGCGCTGCGCACGCTGCTGGCCGGCCTCCGCGCGCCATGCTGCTGCCGGTGCAGCTGCGCCCAACGCAACCTTAACGATAACTTGCAGGTCTGTCTCTCCAACGAGGAGAGGAAGTCCATGCGGTCCGTCATAAGGTGTGCACCACAACTTTACCTCTATACTAGGCCGACGTTAGACACGCCGCTTAAATATCCCCGATCGTTAATTGAATCTCAGTGGCCATTGTATCGATTTGATTAGAAATTAAACGATTTCATACTCGTTTGTGCATAGTGCGGCCGTTAGTATGAGCTATGCCTTGTATTAGAATTATCAGAAAATTACTTACCGGTATTGATTAAGTATGTTAAATTATTTTATTGTTTGCCCATTTCTAGCGCACTTAGGTGCTGCTCAGGTAAATATTGGTTAGTGTACTATGAAGCTTTATTAAGAACTTACTCCTAAGCAACTCAGCATCACAATGACTAAGCCGATTGAAACGTAGGTTTCGTGTGTTGTAGTGTTCAGTATAGCTTAAAACAGTTATTTCGTTTCTTTTACGAAGTTGGCGGGCACAGTCAACTCGGCGGCGTCAGTTTACTTTACCTAGTAATAAAAAAATGAACGTTTACCCAATTTCACTAGTACTAGAATCTACTATGTAATTCGACGCCGCTTTGACAAACCCCGTCCATTCCAGTGTCCGCGAAACACACGCCGTAGCGGAAGCGCAGCAGGAGAAGAACGCCCGGCTCCGCGACGCGTTTGGCATCTCCCCGCGGTTCGTGGAGGGCTCCAGTTTGGACGCTGAGCGGCGCGCACGCGACCAGGCCGCGCGCTACCCGCTCGTGCGTACGCCCAGCCGCGAGCGCGACGAGCGCCCCGCACCGCCGCATAAGAAGAAGAAGAAACGAAGGTTCGTGTTCCATGCCAGGCTAACCCGGATACTCACTAGCGAGCCATAACTGTTGCTGTTGCACGTAAAGTCGTGACGTGTACCGCCTGTTCTCCACTAGAAGCTTGTTACTGTAACTGCTACGGTTACCAGTTACAGTTCGCTAGTGAGTATGAGTACCCAGCTTTAATTAACTAAGGCCCATACCGAAAAGTGTTTTTACAGAATCTGCATACCAGTAAAATGCGACCGATGCGAATGGCCGGACAACGATTATTTTTTCTGATTATATGCCCCAGTTTGTGTCATCTTGATGTATCGATTCAAACAATTAATTCAGGTTAGGTATTGTTTTCATTTAAAATACAGGACGATAAAGTCATTCGGAGAGAAACTGTTTTGCGAACGTACCTAGAAAATCCTAATTCTACTTTTGCACCGGTTCGGACGACGGTGAATATAAGTCGTGCGACGGTACGAAATATTCTTAATCGTTACTTAAAAGAATATAGAATTCAAGACAAAGCTCGAAGGGAACGCCCAAAGGGTCCTTCAAATAAAAAAGTCTACTTCAAAGAATAATTGTAGTTTATCGTTGCGGGATGCGGCAAAAAATTGGAAACTAGTACATCTAAGGTCTAGAGACCGAAAGTGCGTCAAAATTTAAAGACCTATAAAAAGCAAAAACCCTAAAATATTCGGTAAAGTAATACAATAGTTCTGTTATTGTAAAAGCTTCTCTGCAATTAGGACAGAACATGCGTTCTCATGGACCGGACGATGCGATGAGACATATCGCACCTCCAAAACAACAATGACACAAATGCAAATTTCAAGTTTTCGAGATAAACGCAAAAATCGATTTTTTTTATTAGCGATCAGTATAACTATTTTTTGCAAGGAATTCTTAGATATTTTATGCAATAAAATAGTTCTGGAATAAATTGAGCTACTTTTTAGTAATATAATTGGATTTTGTGATGTAGTTTTTTTTCTATTAATATTTAATTCAGGGGGTTCGTACATTTACGTCGATGTTGTTCTAAGATAGTTACAAAACCTCAACGATTAAGAGGGAATAACGACGTAAATGTCAAACATTGACCCATAACTCACATTAAAATCTCTTAATCTAGTCCGCAAAATATATTTAAACGTTAGTTTGTATAAATAATTGAATAACGAAATTAAAGTTTTTTGAATCCATCAATTATAGTTTTAGTTATAAGCATGTCTAAAGGGTGTGATACAGGTAATAAGAATTCAACATCGCCCTAATTGTATTAAATGTCGATATTGTACCAAATATTAAACAGATATTTTATTATTCGTGCTACAATGACGTTAAACACGTTGTGAAAATAAAATTTTTTTTGGACGACAATGTCCTAATTGTATTCAATGTCAATATTGTACCAAATACTAAATATACTTTTTCATTATTCGTGGTACAATGACGTTAAATACAATTGAAAAATACAATGTTTTAAAACAACAATGAAATGAAATGTCAATATTGCTCCAAATATCTAACCGATTTTTTTAAAATGCGTGTTACAATGACGTAACACACAATTAGGTCAATGTTGTTCCGTAAATAATTTTAAAAAGGGTGGCGTAAATATCTTTACGTCGTTGTAGCCTCTTGAAGCAACGTACTCTCTCCGCTCTCCGCTAACAACTGACCAATCAGTCGATGTACACTTCAAGGGCAGCTCCAATGACCCAACGACACATCTCCCCCTAGCGGTATCTTGACGAATTACTTGAAATTCGATGTCGCACTCAATATTTTGAAAAATACAATGTTTTAAAACAACAATGACCTTACTGTATGAAATGTCAATATTGCTCCAAATATCTAACCGATTTTTTTAAAATGCGTGTTACAATGACGTAACACACAATTAGATCAATGTTGTTCCGTAAGTAATTTTAAAAAGGGTGGCGTAAATATCTTTACGTCGTTGTAGCCTCTTGAAGCAACGTACTCTCTCCGCTCCCCGCTAACAACTGACCAATCAGTCGATGTACACTTCAAGGGCAGCTCCAATGACCCAACGCCACATCTCCCCCTAGCGGTATCTTGACGAATTACTTGAAAGTCGATGTCGCACTCAATATTTTGATCGATTTTAGACCGTTCTCCATCATTAAGTCATTTTTCGAAAAAGTTGCAGTTACGTCATTGTTGTTTTAGAGGTGCGATATGTGAAAATAGATTTTACGACTTTGCCAGGTGACCAATTCTTTACAACCGAATATAAGCGATCAAAATAAGTATATGTTTATGGAAAAGTTTGGGGTTTTTTTTAATCTGACAAGCAATGTGTTCCTGTGGAAAACGCACTGGGTCATATATCACGAAAGGTATACCATAAATGCTGATAGTTAGATATGTCCAAAAATGTATAAAAGGTGTGATTTTACCATTTATAAGGCAGCATGAAGAGAATGTGTTGTTTTGGCCCGATCTGGTTACTGCACTCTATGCCCGAGCCACACAAGAGTGTCTGGCTTCAAACAACGTGCAATGTGTGCCCAAAGATATGAACCTCTGAACTGTCCCCAGCTACGACCCATCGAGCGGTATTGGGTATTAGTTAAAGCAGAGTTGCGTAAAAACTGTGCTCCAGCAACATCAGAGACAAAATTTAAGAACAAGTGGAAAAAACACTCCCAACAAAGTCACCGAAACTACGGTGCAAAACTTAATGGCAGGCTTGAATAAAAAAATCCGCATGTTCTGCCGCAAAACCCTTTAACCATAAAATGTATATATTCATTGTAAACAGACATTATACATCATATAAATAAAATTAATAAACCTTGCTGTTCAATGTACTTAGTTTAATAGATATGGTAAATATACTCTGTAAAAAAAACTTTTCGGTACGGGCCTTAGCTGCGCATAGCCTATGACCATCCGGAATAATGTGCCTTTCAAATGGTGAAAGACTTTTTCGATTATGGTTCCGGAGATTACCTGTCGGATTGGTACAAACTCACAAAATTCGCACTCCCTCTCTGTATTACATCGCAAATCCGTTGCGTAGTGTAGAAGAAGTAAGCGGCCAAACGCAGACAGACGAGTATAACGGCAAATGGTTGTAAATTGCGCCGCTATAGTTAAAAAAAGTCGACGCAACCTTGAGGGTGCTTTAGTGATGTCAAAGAAACATTATTTGACCTTGCATAATAACACCATGTCTCAATGCTAACGAACTTTTGATTTATTCGATGTCAGTTGCATTATTGTTTCAATCATTGTCTTTACGCAGTTGTTCACCAAATCCTTTGTTTGTTTCCAGCGCCTCGCCAGAAACAAAGAAACTGAAGAAGAAAAAGTCAAAGAAAAATAAAAAGGAAAAGTGGGTATTTTGGAGAGCTCTCTCGTTTTCATGTTTTTAATGTAATTGCATGTTTTTGTTGTAATGTTGGCGATATTCTCATAGATTTTTAAACCCAGGCAGGTGATGCTTCAGTTGTCGAACAGGCAAGTATTTTAACGTTAATCTGAATTTGATACAGAACGCCCTAAATATATTTAGAATATGTACTTAGCTACTTATTTTAATAATTTCAGCGAAAGAAAAATGTTATGGGATTTCATTCGTAGGTATGGTTCTCAATGTTTATTTCCTATTGTTTAATATTTCAACGGGCAATGGTTAGACGAATTCGTTAAGACATTTATTTTGTGTGTTTATTACTGCTGTTTTTTTTTTTATTTGAAGCCAAAAGGTATAATCGTCAGTTTGCTGTATTCTGTGTGTGTTAATGGAAACTTTAACCCAATCTTACTGCTTTTGAATTTGAAGGATAATTCTTACACAAAATGTACGGTGGTAAACTAATGTCTTCTGTATTTTTTCAAAAGATGAACCTGACGTTCTTGTGAAAATAGACTTAATTAATCATTAACGGAAATAAAGAATTGCTGGCTTGCTTCTTAACATTAACAAAAATATTCAAAGAGTACACTGGGAATTTGAGGACGACATTATGTGCTTCCAATTCAAACGCTGAAAACGTTTCATTGCATTTTTTTCTCAATATAAAAACTTATTAATAGTAAGTTATTATACAACTTTCAAATCAATCCATCTAATCATTTAATGATAATCTCTTTTAATATCTTTAAATTATAATAACTGGCTTTATTAAAGTTCAGTAATGCTTTCAATCCACGAAGTCGCACCCCACTTCTTCATTATTTATACATTGACGCAATTATGCAACGTCAATTTGACTGGCAGGGCGCGACTTCTTGAATCGAAAACACTATAGCTACTCGGAAATGCTCGAGATATTAGTTCTAGATATAGATAATTTAAATGAATGGCAGGAACTTAATAATATCACATACATACATACATACATTAAATCAAGCCAGGTTCCAAGAGTTCTCGATTACAATAAAAATATATAATTGAGAATATATCTTACAATCTAAACACTAGAAAAGGCAATTGCCCAGTACTGGGAAGCTCAAACGTAATAATTAACCTTACGCTGCGTGACGTCAAAACATACCTTTCCATCCAGGCAAGAATCCAGCAAGAAAAAGAAGAAGCGGTCCAAGTCCCCGGACACGGACAGTTCGAGCGACTCTGACGGGTCGGATAGCGACGGATCCAGTTCCGACGAGGATCGGCAGAAGAAAAAGAAGAAGGTAAATGATACTCATATAACAGCTCAATGTCCATGAACCCGTTGTCATAGTAGGCTGATCAAAGATTATATTTGTGACAGTGTGCTTGGACCTTTAAATAAGGGATAAACCGGGGGATCGTGGTGGCCATTTACAAGAGCTGCCGCGGATAGATTAAAGGTTACATTAAAGTATACATGTCAGCCGAAAGACGTCCACTGCTGGACATAGGCCTCCCCCAAATTAAAGTATACATTATGTGTCAAATAAGTAAAAGATTTAGGTTTTAAATTTAAAATGAGTAATGAACGACTTTTCCAACAATGTGACATAAGTTTTGTTCGTCCCATTTGTGCCAGCTCTTGTAAATAAACATTCAAAAGTGGTAGAGCTTTGTTATAAATTATATTCAGGGTTTTTTGTTGTTATACTTGTTACCAAATATAATCTTTGAACATAAAATTGTTCTAACAATGTTGGTTAAATTATATCTTTTGGGACTTTGGGAAATATTGTTTAAATTTAAGAATTATTTTTCACACATGTCCTTTCTAGATTTCACTTGGGATCCCTATTCAGTCACCCACACCGATTACACATCCTCTTCGTCCCTTGATACTGAGCAGAATACTGACCCGATAGCCGATGTAGGGCCTTTCTGATGAATAATTTTGATCTCGATTGGCTGGGGTCCACTTTAGTTAACAATACCTCGCACCTTTCCTCTGCGTATGAACAAGGGCAACACCTTTTTATTTTTCTAAAGATCTCTTTACACAACCCTATTCTCTTCTTATTTTTGCAATAGTTTTAGAACTAATTGTTGCTATCACGAACTGTTAATTTGCTATGTTCTATCTAGTCTTGTCCCCGGCTGTATTGTCTTAGCTAAATCTACCCTCACTCCACTCGCTCGACACTACTGGGGGAAGATCCGATATTGTAAATGTGATAATTGTCTTCCTACTTCATTTTTAGTTTATTTTTCTGTAAATACAAGAAAAGACAGTAAAAATTATCTGTTTAACTGTGCATCATTTCATAGGATAGCCATCTTTATCTGAAGAAATAACGTATACTGTAAGTATATCACAAAACAATAACACTCAGTAAACACTATGTTAGGTGAATACTAAATTACCTATTCGTGCATTGAGTTAACATTTGTGACTGACATTTGTGGCGGAGTGGGCGCGCGGGTCCTAGCGTGCACAGTTAATTTGCATGGTGTTGTAGTCCTTTAAACAGATGGTGGTTTTATATTGTCCGTGCGACGCGGGCCGTGGCATGCAGAAACGTGCTCGCTTGCGACCAACGCTGTCGGCTTAGACTGGCCCCCGGGCGGCCCTTGCGCACGTCTCTGTCTGTCACGACCAGTTATTAATGTCCTGTGATTGAATGTGAAAATGTAACTAATCCATAACATTCTCCCTCTTCTCATTTACCCAAAACTAATTAAGGATGCTCCACATGTTTAAATGGTATACAATACCACCACCGTTTGTTAAATAAGGTACGTTTCCGAAGTGTTGTTACGATTTGATTTTGTGTCTATGTATATATTTATATTTATATTTATTTATTTATTTATTATATATGTATTTCTATATACCTATATTAATTTAAATGTTGACATTGTTCATTGTGTTACTAATATTATATCTATCTCACTTGCACTGGTGCCAACAATCAACCTATATAAGTCTATTAGTATTTTTATGAGAATGTTATGGATAAAACAAAAAACAAACATTCCGCTAAACACTTTATAATTGTACATTTCATTTATACTTGCTTACATGATAGCTTACATTATTATTTTAGTATTTAACATTAATTTGACGTCTGTTGATTTCTAAATGGTTATTTATTAGCATGCATGTGTAAAGTGGTATATTATTTTACTGTAAACTCTTCGTTTAGTCGATTTCGTGATTCGCTTTTTCATTTGTGAGTCTGAGTAATCTTATATGTTTTAGTGAAACTGATATGATTTGCCATTACCTACCACTATAGTCTTCTTGTACTGGCACTGGTGTTGGATGTCGAGATTACAAGGCGACGATTGTTCACGTGTTTTGTTGGATGTTAAACAGAAAAAGTCGAGCGCACGGCGTCGCGGCAGCACCGGGCCGTCTTCTAGAGAAAGGTAAATATTTTTTTTTGCTTTTTTTTCTTGTTTTTAACTAGCACTTGCCACTTTACTACTATATAATTTAAAAAAACACATACAACTTACAAGGCTTAACAGCTGCTCTGGAAATAGAGTTCCCTGTGTTACAATTACAAAACGAGACGACAAGGTACATAATCCAACAATCAGTATTTAACTTATTAAATTTAAAATTACACTATTCTAACTTAGTCTTGAATAACTTTTACAATGCCTACTGTAAAATATGTCAATTGTACCTAATAATAAATTTTAAATTCAGCATGAATCATTTAGCCTGATGTCACGGTTTTTCTCTTGCAGTCTCTTTAGTAATCCGAAACAAAATAATGTGTATTTCTGAAAATGCGCATGTCGTAAATCATAGCCTAGGTCAATCACTGTAACGTCATAAGTTATTTAAGGTTTCTAGACCGATAATGCAATAGCAGCATTAGCACTAGATTAAATTAAATAAAAATACGTAAATCACCTCCTTTTATTGTGTGACGCTAACCAATTAAACTTTAGTAATAATAAAGTACGTGACAGATGGATTTTTGACCCGAAAAACTACGGTTCTGCAATTTTCATCGAAGTCGTTAAAACCATTCTTCGAGAACGTGATTACTGATTACAAATCATAAATGTGTATACAGAGTTTTTTTTTAAGTTAGTTCACGGATTTTAACATATGATTTTGTATCGTTAATATAATAATACAACAATAAAATACAGGGCCGATGTATACACATGTGTAAAGGCCCTTTAAAACCATAAATTATGAAAAAGAACCCATAAAATCAGTTTTTTTGCACATTCTCCTTTTATAGGCACCAAGTCATACTAGAAAATCACTTTAAAAAAAACCTCAACAGTAAAAACCTTTTTACAGCACGCTCCCCTCCTCGCACCACTGCATTAGAGGGTGTATGAATATCGCTACGTTAGTGGAATCATTGAATCGGCAATATCTCTAATCGACAATGTCTAAGCTAGAGTAAAAATAACACAACATGTGTTATTGAGTAACAATAGCGAAGCAAATATTAAAATTTGTGCACCTATTAAAAAATTACCCTCTATATACAAATATTACTCGTTAGTAAACGTATATGGATTTATTACGTGATGGAAGTTTAAGGGTAAATATTGTAGGCCGTTGCTACGGAGTAGGTAAATAATATTAATAGATAAGATAATACTGACGCAAAATAAAACTGCAATCTCGAGACCATGTGATGGCAGATGTGAATGGTAATCTAATTATAGCTTAACACATTCAGGACCAACGACCCGGTATCGGGTCCACTGTTCATAGCAGATTTTCGCTACATAGCAGACAAATGCTGCTGTAGCAGGCTACAGCGTAGCACTCGTACCATTTGCTAGCAGTGAATGTGTAAAGCTTGTAATCCTGGTATTAGTTCAGAATCAACTTTTAAGGTACTCCCCATTTTTCGAGATGTTTCACAAGGTATATGTTTTTGGAAATACTATATGATTATTATATTATTATTGCTTATTATTTATACACGTTTGAAATGAGTTAATTTAAAAAAGTACAGTTTTAAATTATAATATAGTTGGTAACGCAGGGGACGATGTTGTCCCTAGGTTTAGTATGGAAAATGTGCATTTTTCCATGTTTCCCGTTAGGTTTTTTCTAAGATTTAAAAATATTTGAGGTGATTGTCGTGTAAAGTCCGTAAATTTGGTGGTCTGATTTTAATATTCATATATTATAATTAATCATAAGTCGCAAGGAAAGCTTTAATACCGCAAAAGAAAAGGAGTACCTTAGAAGTTGATTCACCCGAGTACCTACAGTCATACCAGGATGGCATGCCCTAATCCTCTCATATATATTCGAGACCTCAGTACAATGGATTAACACGCGCTATATGTCTATTGCAGTTCGCCCGTCAAAAACAAGAAAACATCGAAAGATAAAAAGTGGGAAGAACCAAATGAGCATCGAGAGAACGAGAACCACAAGCACAGAGATCGCGAGGACAGAAATAAGAAGTATGACAAGAGAGACGAAGCTCCGCCAAAGAGACAAAACGAATCCCGCAGGAGGGAAGACGATCAAAGTTCGGAACGAGATGTGTCACCACAGTATAGGCAAAAGTCTTCTGTCACTAAAATTGATAACAGACGTCGAGAACCATCTAGGGATGGCTCAGAAAAGCCACGCGGTTCTAAGCGTAACCGACGAGATAGAAAATCTTCGTCTGCCGAAATGCAAGATTCCAGAAAACCCGAGAAAATCAGGAAACAACGTCGCGAACCCAGCGAGTCTCCACCTCCTGATAAACGCCGGCGCAAGAGTGAATCGCCCGACTTCAGGAATCGAGAAGATAGTTACAATAATCGGAAAGTGAAACAGCCTACCAGAAATCGAAGAGATAGCCCAAGAGAAGACCGAGATCGAAGAACGCAGAGAAGCGAGTCGCCCGACTACAGAATAAATAGAGAAGAATTGAACAACCGAAAGGAAAAGGAAGAGTCTCATAACCGGAAGGAGAGGGATGTGTCTAATACCAGAAAGGAGGGAGAGGAGTATCATAGCCGAAAAGAGAGGGAGGAGTCTAATTGTCGAAGGGAGAGGGAGGAGTCCAGTAGCCGAAGGGAGAGGGAGGCGTCTAATAGCCGACGGGAGAGGGAGGGATCTAATAGTCGAAAAGAGAGGGAGGAGTTTAATAACCGAAAAGAGAGAGAGGATAGGAACGATAAGAAAAATAGAAATAATCATGATAGTTTTGAGGAAGAAGCCCCCAAGCGGAAGAACAGAGAAAATCATGACGAGCGGCCCTCGAGGAGGAAGAGGAGCCCTTCTAAAGAGAAACGCTCTTCGTCCCCCGAGCGCGCCGAGCGCTCGCCCGCGAGGCTCCGCAACAAGGAGCGCAAGGAGCCTGCCAAAACTTACAAAAACTCCAAACCCGAGAGGAGGGCGTCCTCGTCCGAGGCCGAGGCCGACCGGCGACCCAAATCGGACACCAAAGATAAGTCCAAGTATTACAAAGACGCGAGCCCGTCCCCGCCCAAGGAGCGCCGCCGGAGCGCGTCCTGGGAGGCCAGGAGGAGGAGGTCGGCGTCGCCCAAGGAGAAATACAGGAGCGTCGTGAAGCCGGTCCCGACCTCGCCCGCCCGCGGCAGCTCGTCCAGCCTCAGCTACTCGCCGGCGCGCCGCAGCCCCGAGCGCTACCGGGACATCATCGACCGCCTGCCCGAGAAGGACAAGCGCAAGTACATCCGGCTCCCGCTGAAGAAGAAGTCCAGCTTCAAGCCCCCCGCCCCCTGCCTGCGGAGCTCCTCGAGCGAGAGCGGCGACGGGGACGCGCTCCCGCCGGACGAGCGGGCGAGACAGAACGAGCTCGACCTGCAGACCCTCAACGAGCTGAAGTCGAGGCTCGCGCAGAAAGCGAAGCGGGAGGTGTCGCTGGAGCGCCGCCGCGACGAGGAAGCGGCGACGTCCCGCCGTAGAGCGAGCGAAGAGGCGAAGCGCGACTTGACGCCGGAGAAACTTAAAACTCCAGAGAAACCCAAGGAGACCGAAAAGAGTCCCGAACCGGCAAGGAAAGAAAAGAGCCCCCTGAATGTAGAGAGCTCCCCGGAGGTGAGGCGCCGCCGCCGGCGCCGCAGCTGGTCGCGCTCGTCGGGCTCTCGCTCGCGCTCGCGCGGCAAGTCCTCGCGCTCGCGCGGCAAGTCCTCGAGGTCGCGCTCCCGCTCGCGCTCGCGGTCGTCGCGGTCGAGGTCGCGCTCCTACTCGTCGTCGAGGTAAGTGGACTACGGATGCCTTTGAATAGTTTGATTGTCTATGAATTTCGGTTTACTTTTGCATTTAATATTACTAATTTTATAGTATGAGGCTCGACGTCATAATGCTGCGTCGTACTTAAAAAAATACATTGTTTGATTATTTGTTAATTAGATGAGAAAAAACTCGCACATTTTTTATTTTTTTTACAAACTAATTATATTTAGTAACTAACTTGACTTCTCAGTTAATTAGCGGCAATTTTTTGATCAACAATTGCCGGCAACAATAGCCGTCATACTCCAATTTGGTGTAGGAGACTATGACGCTAGTTCTGTGTATGAGCAATCATTGGTCATAAAATACCCCCCGTGTAAGTGCAAGTTAAGGTAAGCCGTGTTGATAATATTAGTATATCCGCAGACGTTCCCGCTCGTCCCGCTCCAGCTCGTACAGCAGCCGCAGCTCGTCGCGCTCGTCGCGCTCCTCCACGCGCTCCTCCAGGTGAGCGCCGCCGAGCCCTCGTCGCACTCCTCACAACCAACTCGAGTACTCGGGTTGTGATGCCGGCTCTACACAATCGCCGAGACACCCCGGGACTGCCCAAGAGCGAGTGGTGTACATCGGCTCGTATTCTCTCGCTTGCTCTCAAACTCTTAACCTCACCATTTCGGCTAAAGGCTTTCGGCGAGTGTGTACAGCCGGCATAAGAAGATCTGACAATGGATCTTCGCATTAGTGAAACGCTGTTCTAAATTTGAAAATTGTTTTGTACAGCCGGCAAAAGAGGACGAGACGACGGGGATCCAGTTCGATTTAAATATAGAAGGGCTGTTCTAAATTTGAAAATGTTTTTTATGAGTTGGTTTTGAGCTGTGCACTCGGAGTTGAAGGTGGAAAGGTTCTGTCTAGAATGTTGACTATGGATAACCGTCCGGACCATGTTTCCACGTGAATTTAGAACTTTCCTATTTAAGTGCGTCGGACTTTCCTATCTTAAACACTATGATTTTCATTAAGATGGTCTCGGTATTGTTTTTTTGATAGTCAACATTCTAATTTTTAAGTAACAATTATACAATTCAAAATAAAAGATGATTGATTGGACATAAAAAAATACTTAGACAAAAAAGTAAACCCATGACAAAAAAGTACAATCAACTTCAAAGCGTTTTGAAGTACAACTCCCAGCAGCCGATGTGAAACCGGTTGCAACGAGCGCAGCGGATATTAACACGAGTTTTTGGGTGCGCATGGGTAACGTTCAGAACGATGACGGGCGTGTACGCGGATTACCGTAGATCGTCGCCGCGCGCGCCGCGCTCGCCGCGCTCGCCGTCCATCCCGCGCCGCGCCGGCTCGCCCAGCTTCCTGGACCGGCGCCGCATCACGAGGTAGCCGCCGCCGCCGCCGCCTCGGGCGCAGCCTCTGGCGGCTAGCACGACTTGCGCTGCGACTCGTTTAGTGCGTTGAGCTCTAAGGCCGTTAATAAACTCATTTTGACGCTTAAATTACACTTCACGGGTTCACGTATCTGGAAACCGGCGTTTCGGTTGAGATGATATTATTAATCCGGCCCTGAGCTCCGGTCTCCCGTTGATGCTTCGGGCTGCATTCAGCTTCACGCCGTATGCCTAAAAAAATATTCTTCCGAGATTGTGAATTTTGTAAATAAGAGTTGAATAATTGATCTTATACGAGCCAATAAGAATATATACATTACCTAATGTAATACACTCGGAAGCAAAGAAATCGAGCCACCGTTGCATTTTTTACGTCGATGCTAATTGTGTAAAGGTCGTAAGTGTTATCATGAAAATTCGAATGCCATATGATAGGTAATTTTGTCTTCTATCGAATGACACATTTTTTTTGTGGTGGGGATGAATATTTTCAGTCATTTCAGGGCCGAAAACCGCAAGGCCCTCAAAATGCTCACTAGAACCGAACAATACAAGGGAAAAATTATCGGTTTTTAATAACGTGTATTGCCTCCTCTAGCCAATCGACATGCACGCATGCGATTTTTCATTGAACGCACGAGTTTTTGATGAAAGTCTTGAGGTATGCCCGCCCATTCTTCCTCGATCGCTGTCTTGAGCTGATGCAGAGTCTCAGGAGCGGGATCTCTGGCCCGGATTCGCCTCTTGAGCTCGTCCCAGACGTGCTCTAGCGGGCTCAAGTCCGGGCTTCGTGCTGGCCAATCCATGGTAGGGATATTAACCTCTCTTAGGTACTCCTGAGTGATCCGGGCCGTATGTGGTCTGGCGTTATCTTGCATCAGCATGAAGTTTTCACCGATGTAGCCAGCAAATGGGACCACATGTTCAGCGAGGACCTCTTCAATGTACCGATGAGCAGTCAATCCTCTTGAATTCGCCCCGACACCAGGCCCAGTGACGAACACAATGTCTGTCTTCGCATCCAAAGAAATGCCGGCCCAGACCATGCATGAACCGCCTCCATATGCGACTCGTTCTTCGATGCAGCATTGTGAAAATCGCTCTCCAGGCCTTCGATAGACCCTCTCCCTGCCGTCATTGCCAAAAAGACAAATCCTGCACTCGTCAGAGAAGAGTACTGCCCTCCATTGCTCAAAGGTCCAGTTTTCATGTTCCTGAGCAAAGCGAAGACGTGCTTGACGGTGACTCGGGGTGAGTTTAGGGCCATTTGCAGCCTTGTGTGAAGTTAAATTCTTCTCTGCCAGTCTTCTTCTAACATTCCATCGGCTGATGGACACATTCCGGGTCTCTCGTAGCTTCTGCTGAAGCTGAACAGCATTGTGTCGTCGATTCCGTAGCGAGTTGACAACAATGAAGCGGTCATCTTGCTGCGAGGTAGAGCGTACCCGGCCAGTGCCAGGTCTTCTGGAGAACGCACCAGTCGCTTGGAACCTCTGGAACACGTTGGACAGATGAGTCAGGTTCAGTTGTCGGGCCACTTCACGTTGACCCAACCCAGTTTGCAACAGAGCAACTGCTTGGGCGGCTTCAGACGGGGTAGTATCCATGTTTCTTCAAGGTTTTCCAGTAGAATCGAGCAGAGATGTGTTCAGGATAACGTATCATAAACAAATGATGTAAAAACAATTAAACAAAATGGTTTTTATACCTAATGACGTGGCACAATCAGTACGTGCACTAACGAGCTAATTAGAAGGCGGGTATTGTTATTGCCCACAATGAAGGGAAATACCCATCCCCACCACTAAAAAATATGTCATTTGATAGAACACAAAATTACCTATCATATGCCATTTGAATTTTCATGATAACACTTACGGCCTTTACACAATTAGCATCGACGTAAAAAATGCAACGGTGGCTCGATTTCTTTGCTCCCGAGTGTAGTTCCATCACATTAACTTGCTGTTACTATTTTTTACGCTACTGAAACCGACCGAAACGTTGACGCCGGCGTTACACTGACGTTTGACGTCGCGTGCCGCGTTTTACGGGAGACCCAGGCCTCGAAGAACGTACTGCGCGAGATAAGTCGCAGGCAACTTGTGCTAGCCCCCCTGGTCATCTAATGAGACGCTTCTGCTTTCTACCTGGCGTTTTTTATAAATGCGAACGCCATTTTAACATACGGGAGTCAGTTTTGGTGCAGATGTTCCGCTGGTTTTTTGGCCGCAGCGTTTGTTTACGACACATTTTTTGGTATACTTTCATAGGTTAATTCTAGTAAATAATTATATATTGGATAAGTACTGTAAATTGCCAATCACTACATACGAGGGTGGATTGAAAAGTTCTGAGCCTGGTAAAAAAAAGTAACGGGCTCACTTTTTATAACAATTTTATTTTTCGACATATTCTCCATGAAGGTCAATGCACTTAGTCCACCTCGCCTCCGACTTCATTATCCCATCAAAAAAAAAAGAATCGCTGAGGTCGTTAAAATATGAGTCTACTGCTTCTTGTACCTCCATATTTGTCGAAAATATTTGTCCTCCCAAGTGTTTTTTGAGGTTTGAGAAGGGATGATAATCGGGAGGAGCTAGATCCGGCGAGTAAGGGTCATGCGGCAGCACTACAAATCCACAATCATATATTGGTGCCATTGATTTCGCCGAAGTGTGAACGCGAGCGTTGTCTTGGTGAAACAGTACTTTTTTCGACAGCATTCCAGGTCTCTTTATTTTAATTTCCTCACGCAGACGACGTAAAAGAGCACAATAGTAGTCCGAATTTATTGCTTTGCCCTTTTCGAGATAGTCTAGATCATGATATTCATGATAACCCCCCTGCAATCCCAGAAAACTGAGGCCATTACCTTATTAGCTGACAAAATGACCTTGGCTTTTTTGGGTGGTGGTGAACCTGGTCTTTTCCATTGCCTGGATTGTTCTTTCGATTCTGGTGTACTGTGGTGGACCCAAGTCTCGTCCATAGTTATAAAACGATTGAAAAAATCGTCGGAGTCACGTTGAAACATACATAAACAATCTTGGGAAATTGTAACACGTACTCGTTTGTTCTCGACTGAAAGCAGTCTAGGCACCCACCTGGTTGACACCTTAGAAAATCCAAGACATCGGTGATGATGTTCTGTGCCCGCTCATAAGAAATACCCATTGCTTCCGCTATCTCCACAATCTTCAATCGCCTATCCTTCATTATCGCATCTCATATATTATTGACATTTTCGTCCGTAGTAGCCGTCAACGGCCGCCCACTCCTGGGCTCGTCTTGAACAGTCTCCCGGCCACGTTTGAAACCAGCTACCCATCTTTTTATGGTAGCATACGATGGAGCAGATTGCCCTTATGTTTGATTCCTATCTTCAAATATTTGTTTTGGTGTTAACCCCTTCTTTTGCAAACATTTTATGACAGAACGGTGCTCAATTTTATCCATTACTTGAAAAATCAGTGACCTTATGTAGCAGTTCGAGCATAAAATGCAAAATTGTGACAGGAAAAAAACAAAAGATAGTGCATAATGGCGACTAAATATGGCACTTTGACCTGCCAGTATTTATTTGTTTTTTTTTTATTATATTCAACCTTAGGCTCAGAACTTTTCAATGCACCCTCGTAGTATAAAACAAAGTCGCTTGCGCTGTCTGTCCCTATGTATGCTTAAATCTTTAAAACTACGCAACGGATTTTGATGCGGTTTTATTTAATAGATAGAGTGATTCTTAAGGAAGGTTTATATGTATAATACATTCCACGCGGGCGAAGCCGCGGGCGGGTCGCTAGTGTCTTATAAAGACTTTCAATCTGGCATAATTCTACATATGTTCTCGGCTAGGGTAGTATTGCCAGTCAACTTTGAACGTGACTTATTTAGTGCTGTGCATACTTTCAAATCGAGAAGAATCCATAAAAACATTCAAGTCTAAACGAATTCAGTATCACGCTTCCTGAAATATACGAGTACCGCGTGTAAAGTTGACCAGCTAAATAATACCAGTTTCAGTCGTAAACACTTCTGCGCTTCATGATACCTACTTTTGGGACACCAATAGATTTTAGGGGGAAAAAATGTGTCGTCAACATAAATCATAAATGAAGTAGCATTACTATTTTATTGGGTGACCAGTAAGGGCTAGATGTCTTGCTCAGATTGTGTAATTGGTTTCATGTAAACTCATGGAACTTGTTGACATCATCTGGATAAGTCCTAAGTGCTATTGATACATCTCACACCGTGATTTTTCAAGAGTAATTATAATTAATATTAAAGAACTGTATCAATACCACTTCTAAAGCACTGTTTTGTTTGGACTGCTGTAGGAACACCTCAATGGATAGCATTCATTTGGTCAAGAATCAGACGAATGTCATTCAGTTGGATGTTTGATAAGATTTTCGGTTTTAACATTGTTCGTGTGACGCTTCCCTTATGCTAATTTTAAATATTTTGGCTTTCTATTTTATTTTCGCCGTTTGCCATAATATCGAAAGTTTACTATCAGTATAAATAGATTGCGATACACAAGGTTAGCAATCCAAATTGATTAATATGGGGAATTCCGAAACTGAGAGACACGATAAATTTGTTCTTAGAAACCATGATGTCGATTTAAGAATTAGCAAAAACTACTTACATTCAAAAAATTCAAAGACTCATACACGACGAGCAACCGAACCGGAGTACTACATCCCCTAAAATCGGGGACCGACTCCCGTTTGTACACCTTTTCAGGGTTAAAAAATATTTAAATGTTTTTCTAATTCTAAAAAAAAAGACATGGGTAACTACCCACCTAATATGAAATTACCCTGTCCGTGTATCGTTTCGGACTTCCCTAATATTACCTCATTTGGATTACTCACCCTGTTTAATTGACGTGGCCTTCTATGCGAGGCCTACGTTACGGACAGAGATGAAACGTGAGACAATTGCGTCTTCTACTCACTTTCCATAATATGGCATTGTATGTTTTCCCATATATATGTATTTTTTGTTTCATCTTTTATAGAAAAAAGTCACGAAAGCATAGCACGAGTTCAGAGGACACGCGTAGCTCCGATTAGTGCAGTGGCGTGCTAGTGTGAATTACTTCTAGTTAGCTTTAAGTTATATGCATTGTAATAATACCTATCCATATAAAATAATTCAGATACGTTGACAAATCACAAAGTGTTTTAATTCTTACTTGCTTTGGGTCTGTACATACTTTTTGGATACTTAATAGTTTTGAAATATGAGGAGTAGATTAGGCTGTGAGTAGACTTCAACTAAATTTAACTTTTTGCGTGGTTACTTTTTGTGCAGTCCAGCCCACGTAGACATTCGAGGGAAAAAAAGACTTATGTTAAATTTCCAGCACGTAAAGTAAACATGTATTTCTGTATGGGTACAGATTGTAAATACTCGTCTATGTATATTGTTTGTGAGTGAATCTAACCCGGTTGTATTATGAAAGTCGCGCCACGGTAGACATAAATTTAAAACCTTCATTATGGATTAATAAGGTTCTTTGTACGAATTGAGTGGCTCTTCTTTAGTTTGAACATTATGCAATAACATGGGTGTGCTACTTAACATTAGTATTAAGATTTAAATAATCAATGCGTTATAACAATGAAGGTGCAGTGTTGGTTATTTATCGAGGACAGAGCAGCATCAAGGGCTGAAGGGACTGAAGGGCCTCCTGGACACCTGGTCCTGCCTGTCTCAGTGCCATACAAGATCTAAATAAATGGACTAATGGTATTTGTTTTTCCTCCGTAGCGCACCCGTTGTAGATCTATCGTCAAATAAATACAAGTATAGAAGAAGATAATTATTTTATGTGGATTTAAGAAGTGACGACCGTAGAACGTGTGCTATTTTAACGAGGACATTTTATTGCGTGTGTTTTGTTCCAAACGTATTGTTTTATCTCATTAAAGTTTATCCTTTAATTTATGTTGTGTTTTTATTTTATTTTTCATTACCGCTGCATGGTAGAGCTATTATGTTTTGTGATACTTTCTAATATTGTACATTTAATAGACCACACTGAGTGTTTTTATGATTATATTGCTACTATGATTTGGCCAGTCGGAAAGGTAAGCAATTTGTTAATAGCATTCAACTTTTCACTTTCTTCCCCAATTACTAGTGCATGAATTTCCTACTATTAAAAAAATATTTCAAAAGTATTTTACCCTTAACCAATAGTGCATGAACTCTGCCCGCTTCATCAACAATAACATTCATAGTTGAAGTAGTTTCTAACAAACATCGATTTTTTTCCTTTGCAATCTCTATTCATGATCTAATCAAAAATGTTTTTTCACCATTAAATTGACAATTAATAATCATGTACTCTGACTAACTCCATGGCTTGTACTAACGATGACTAACCGAACAGCGCGCGGAAGCGGCCCATCCCATACCACAGGCCGACGCCCTCGTCTGCGTCGAGCGGGAGTTACGGCTCCAGCTCCTCTGAACGAAGCTGGTCGTGCTCTTCGAAACCAGAAAATGACTAAGAAAAACTTACCAAACTAACTTTTAGGACGATCTTCCTTTTTGTCATTTTGATTCTTAACCTTTTCAACGCCTGAGACGTCGAATACAAACCGCACGCAAAACATATTTGCAAATTACAACGTAATTTACACGAAACAGTATTTTAATCTCCAAGTTGTGACGGCTGTGGCACTACTTTCGGTTGACGGCCAGAGCCGTGTGGCGTTCAAAAGGTTAAAATGACGACGGAAGTCGTTGGAAGTTAATATTTTCCAAAATAAGTGTTCATTGAAGCATCATTGATACTTGATACGTAGCTTTCAATTCCGTTTGACATTAATCAGCTGACTCACCTGGACTCTTCTGAGAATTACTTTGTTACCGGGTCCTTATTCCACTATTAGCCCATCTGGACTCGGATGCTACTAGCCTCGGTGTTCTTTGTGCAAGTAAGAGCTGTCATTAAGTGTGATTGCTATATCAAAGCAATATGGGCTATATCAAACGAGTAGGTATGTGAGAGAAAGTTTGAAAGTAACTTTAGTCAGCAGTCAGTCAGTGATAGAAAAAATGGAAGGTAATAAATAGGTTGTCATGGAATGGCTGGCATGAGGAGCAATGAAAATCATGTTACGAGAAGTACTCCAGTAACTTTAGTCAACATTTGTTTGCGTCAAATCCGTTAGTTCTGATTTTTTGCTGACTTGCTTATGATGTTGGCCAATAAATAATCAGTTTGTGACCTCGAGCGCCGAACGCAACTTTATCAAAATTAAAAATAACCGCGAAAATTTCGATGCGCGATTTTTTTCAGATGTTGGTTATAATCCTAAAGGATTACTTTTTGAAAGTACCTTCTCAGGAGAACTTTGTCAGCTAGAGGAAGAACTTTAAAGAGATGGATGGATTGTGTGAAGAGTGATATCGTCGTTCGGCGTTCAATACCGCGAATGTCAAATTGGGTTACAACATGACATGAGAAAGGAGTGAACGCTGCGATGATGGCTAACAGGCATGTATGGAAGGAAAACACAACAAGGAGATGATGATGGGCTTAATCAAAGAAGAATAAAAATACTAGTTACAATACAATGACCTCTCTCGGTAAAACGTAACATCGTATTCTCAACGTTATGAATTATGGTAGCTCTTATTTACTGGATAGTAATTGCAGTTGAGTTAAAATCAATATCAAAAGCAATTAGTTTTACCGAGCAGAATAGAGCCCCTGGACAGCCGTTGTCTGTCGCTCGGATATCCCTCTAACTATTAACAATAAAGACGCAAGAGCGACGAGCGGAAAAATAAAGGATATGCTAGTCACACTGATTTTGTTAGGTACAAGTTTATTTATTGTAATGTACCTATACTTCGTTTTTTTTCACATTAGAACAATGACGTTCAAATTAGCACACGTTTTCATAATACTGAAAAATATTAATGTAAATCTTCTAATTCTTGTTATCAATTAGTACTTATAAAAGATAAAATTGGTTTTTATTTCGACTTTGTACTAAAAACGTTTACAAAATATCGGTCATTTATTCTAATCTGAAAAAAAAAACTAAGTACCTACGTATAGTTTTAAAATTTCATGTAGATCATGTAAAAACGAATCGCTTGTTTTAAAAGTGTACGCTTGATATTATAATTTGATAAATTTAATGAATGTACAGTAACATATGTAGCTATTTAACAGTTGTCTGCGATATTTGTTCATTTTCAACATGTGTGCGAAATTTAGTTAATGTATGACGTCTTTAACTATTTGTTTGCGATATTTGTTCTCAATTAGTTAGTCTCGAGGACCTTTGTAAAGTTGTAATTACATCAAGGAATTCTAGTCATTAAGTATACTTAATTTGTATAATATATCGTTGATAAATTGAACTGAGCGTAAGTAATTAGAAAAGTGTATCAGGGACCGGCCCGCTATCCCATGCAAGGGGTTTCGAATGGGATTTTATAAGGATTTATTTATAAAGGCTTTTTCGCTTGAAAGCCGTTCGATTTACTTTTTAAAGCGCTATTTATAAGTTACCCTCACCAAGGGTTTGGAATGGGTATTTCGAAAGGATTAACTACTTATACAAATCCGTTTCGTATTACTCTTGTTCGGTTTTCTTTTAAAACGCTGTTTTGAGTGATACCAATATCCCTTTAACTTTAAAAATCCATTCGATTGGTTTTTTAAGCGCTATTTATAAGGTTTACCCTTATATTTGGTTATGCAAAAAGAGAGGGATATTAATTTACTGCTGACGATCTGAGCTTTATCTCTTTAGGTTTCCCTTATGTGAATAGTTAGTTTAACAAATAACTAAGTCATATATTTCTTCCAAAGGGGTTTATCTTTTAGTGGGTTATAACTTGAGGGGCAAGTCTTTTATAGGTTTTTATTGGGGAATAGGTGGTCGGGTCCCTGGTTTGTATGGATTATATTAAGAAAGGCAAAGTGTAGGTATATAGTAGAATTCTTATTGAAGCAAACCTGATAGAAAACTCTAAATGCACTAATGTTGCCACAGTATAAAATAGTGTTGCTCAAATTGATACATTAAAGTTTATCAAAAAAAAATTGGACCAAATTTTTGCCGAATGTCTTTTTGCAAAGTCATCTGTTTATGACCACGGCGGGTCTATGTTAAGTATACCGGAGATCCTACCGCCACTTTCCGATGCCATCAGATCAGCTCTTAGATACCATAATATTGCATTTTCATCTGGTTTACATATTGTCTACTGAGAGGAATAACTCACTGGTTTGCTGCTTAAATGACAAAATATTCGACTCATACTAATAAGGCAAGTTAAATATAGGTAAAAAACTTGTAAAAAGTTAATGGAATGACACTCCCAATGGTAATCGACATAATAGTCAATAGTATAAGTCAGTACTTGACGGAGTATGTAGCTCGGGTCTATACAGAACCGTCATTTATTTCTTCATCACAGTTAAATTTAGAGTTGTCTGTCAAAATAGTGTAAACTTAAGTGCTTTGTTGAAACGTAACTAATTTTTACTTTAAACGGCTGTTAGTTTTCTAAATAAAAAAAAAGCTTTTGTTAATTTTGTACATATCTATTTCCTTGACGTCACTATTGCCTTTCTTACGTATTTTTCCTTACATTTCAGCTAATAATAGGCCAAAATATTATTAATCCGCCTGTTTTGGTTAATGTGATTTTAGGACGATATTACATTATACATTCCTGTTATCTAGTCAAAAATTCGTAATATTTCAGTCATTTTTTTCGGTAAGAAATTTTTACATCTTTATTTTACTTGTTGGTAATATTATTTTAAATTATTTTTAGATTTAAGCTGTAACAGTACCAAAAATACTCTATTTATTTTATAATTGTAAAATTGTAATTAAGTGCAATATATTTATTGATAAAAATATTTACACTGTCGGGACATTTACTAGTCATTAGTAATTTTATTAATTTATTCACCATCTGTCGTAACAATTAACGTAACGTTAATAGCGAATTAGTTATTATTCATTATAAGTACATTAAATTAGTTGAAACATGTGAATCGATTGAAAAAATAAGCTATGATATGAAGGAAAAAATGAAATAATACTCCTAAATAACAAAATAGCATTGTATTATATACACGATACGATAATAAATATAAGTTTTTGATTTTAAAGAATCTCAATAAATGCACTAAGTATATAACAATAAAGTTGTTTTTTCGCAACTTCAAAACATGACAGTTTGAAACTTAGACAAAAATATAATACATCAATTTGCTGTTGTCGAATAAAATACATACAATTGACTCTGTTGTTTTAATTATCAAAGGTAATGTGACCTGGGCGTCTGTTCCGCTGCGTTCTTGCCTAATTGCAATCGTAATATTTACGACTTTACTGTGAAGATAATAAGAGCTATAACAGAACCTCCTTTTTTATAGTTTCTTAACAATAATGGAAAAGATGAAGTGTAATATGGGCCATCTTGCTTCGTATCGGAATCATATTGTTGAGGTTAGGACGGCTTACATTATCTTGACAGTAACTGCAGCGGCCTTCCTTATTTAGAAAATTGAAGGTCAAAGTTACGTTAGCTCGATCCCTTTCTCTCGAATGACAAGTGACAGGGATGGAGCTAACGTAACTTATACACCATGAACAGTCGGCCTTAACCTTTTGAACGCCGTACGTCAAATACAAAATGCGTCACTCACACGCCAAACATGTTTGCTATACTACGCAAATTACAACTTAATCCATACGAAACAAAGTCTCTTTTAATCTCTAACTTGTGTTAACGACTTTCAGTTGTCGTCGAGTCAGCCGACTGTGGCGCTCAAAAGGTTAAATTCGTGGTCCAAAGTCAAAGTCAATCTGACATTCTACAACAATAAGGTTGAGTTTGGTATGTCCCATTAGTTCCATGGAACTTCGCATTTTGTAATAAGCTGTGACGTAACGTTCAATACAAAAATCGAAGTTCCATGGAACTAATGGGACATACCCGTTGAGTTTTCTATAAGTTACAAAAGACTTGGCTTCTCTAATGCTATTGACGACTTCAAGAATTTTGTTTTATGAAATGGGTCATAATTCATAATTTAACGTTCGTGACCATACTGTCATACTATACTACAGATGTAGTGCATAATTGTTTTCCATCTAATTTCCTCGGAAACGTTCGTATTTGTCACGCTGCTTCAGTCAACCTCAGTACTTTTTGTACTGTGACCAACTGAAATAGCAAGACACGTTCGTACGTTTCCGTGAAAATACGATGGAAAACAAATTATGCTCTACATCTGTACAAATATGTATGAATATCGTGAATGTTTCTAGCGTTAAATCGCTTGCAACCCCGTCAGCTCGTGAAAACGATACAATCATATTTTTAGGTGCTGTGTCTGAATACTGCGATCTTACCAGGCCTCTCCGATTGGTTATTTTCCTATCTTTCCGTTAAATTAATCTAAGATAAAAAGGTGTTTCCCGATCGGTCGACCGGTCACTGGGCCCAATGGGATTTATTTTTCCCTTTTAACCGATGGTGTTAGATTAGTTTGGCGAACGCGAAAAAAAGTTGCACTAGATTGATTGATCCGTCAAACGATCGAACACGGGAAACACCCAGATTAAAGATAATTTATCTCGTACTTTTTTTCTTCAAAGCACTTCAAAGCCCTAAGAGAGGCCTGGTTCATCGCGAGCTTTTATATTTAGGTAGAGGAAATACCCCATCACAACATACAACATATGTATTTATAATATCAATTCGTTAATTAGGTACAAGTCAACAATATTATATTTAAATAGAAACATTAAATAACCTTATCTTCTAAAATGTAAAGTCACTAATAGGTCAAGTGTGCACGCCTTTAGAACATTTTGAACAAAAATATGGTGCAAACGTGATAAATGCAATATATATTTTTATCAGTACCATTTACATCCAATACATACATTCTTTAACAATACATTAGATAATAAAAAATACATATTTCTCAGACTTATCTCTAGATATCCCTGTATAGAACAGTTATCTCCCTTAACCTCACTATAAGTACAAAAAACCGGCACTGCAACTTGCGATGAAACATAATATTCATGTCTTGTTTTTTTTATCGCCTTGACAATAAAGATTAGAACAGAATGTTATGATAATGGCAATCAATACTCATTTCAGTTGCGTAACATTACTAAAATTTGATAATTATTACTATTACCATTGATATGCAGAAGGCAGTCGAATTTATATGCAGAAGTTTACGGCTCGGCCGAAGATAGAATGGCTGGGATGTCAACCAGACGACATGAGAAACTTCCCCTATGATAAGGGATTTCCACACTATAATATCATGGGTTATCAAAGTCACGTGAACTCCGTTGGGTAAACAAAAAAACTTACCCAGTGAATGAACCCTACAAAGGAACTGTATCGTTTGGATGAACAATCAAATTCTGAGCATATTCAAAGCAAAACTGTCCTATCTAATTGACTGTGTAGAAGTTCCTACAACTGAACGAGTCAACAAACCAAATATCAGATACTCGTAGAACTATTGCAAATACTAATCATTTTAGTTGTAGCTTAAAAATTGGTCAACAAGAACATTAAATTAAATATTATGTGATTTGGCCCCCACCCGTTAATTACGTTCATCTAACCATTATTCCTTCTTGTCGTCCTTCTTTTGGGTCATTTGGCGTCTCTTTCTGGCTAGGAACATCGCCCAGCAGAAACCAACCAGATTCATGAAGAGAACTCGCAACTGAAAAAGTAAACAAATATCAAATATAATACATTATATAGAAAGTAGTAACAGTATCCAGAAGCGGCTCTAGCCTATGTAGCTCGGCCGCCCGTGTGCCATCAATACCCTAGCGCCGTCTAGGCTCTTTGAGAGCGCCGGCGCCGCGAGCGACGCGTGCTCTTTGCAGATGTCGCTCGCGGCGCTCGGGGCTCCCTCAGAGGGTAAGACCCTGTGTACGTATGAGCAGCGCTAGTGGTAAAGCCGCGTCTGACAGTCCAGCGTCCAGCCTATCTTGGTAAACTAAAAACCTACTCTGTGAGTATAAGAATATCATGTAATGAATGACTCATGACTTTAACTTTATAGTTTAAGAGAGAATGTTGCTGTAAGCCAAGCAATGAGAAAATTGTTGCAGACACAATGCTAGGCCGTATTTTGCTTAATTTAGAAACCTGAATTTTGCAATATTATATGCTAATAGGTACAGTCGATTTCAAAATACCCAGACCCATATTTTTACCCTGTTGCCCCAAATAGATTTTTTGCAAAAAATATATGTTACGCAATAATAGATTCCACATAAAATAACTAAAATTAAAGGTAAGGGTCTCGTAAGTATAATCAAATCGATAGTTTGTCTAAAAAATAAAAAATAAACTTTTATAATTTTCTTTTAAACCAAGTTGCTTGCTAGGGTTGAAACTTCGTAAAATTATACCTTATAAGGTTAATAAATACGCGTAAGAAACCTAAATTTTCAGCCAGGAGCAAGTTTACATGGTAGATCATGCCGTTAAAAGGTTAACATAAATTCATTTACATTATGCTTTACTGCATTGCTTATCACATAGTGTCACGAAATAAGAAAGATAAGTCAAGGATATATAAAAAAATATATATAAACAGGCTACACATAAAAAAAACAAAGAAGTGCTTACCATTGGAGGCACAAACGCCAGATTGATAATTTGGAACAGAGTCATCCATTTCCAGTTAGCTTCTAAAACAGTTGTATATAACGCAAACAGCTGTTTTTTGGCAGCTTCATGGTTCTTGCCCTCAAACCTTGCAAGAGTGTAGAGCGAAAATGCTTGCATCATCGGCGCAAATATGAGCCTTTCAAATAATAGCTTTTTAACCAACGGGAACGCCACAACATCCTCGGGGAATAGCTGTTCTACGATGCCATAGAAGTAATGAGGTATAGTCCCTCCGAATAACAACCTGGTAAAATACAAATTATTATTATTATTATTTTAAATTTTAGACAGGCAGTTGGCACTGATATGTCTAAATCTTTGTTCACTGCATGAAATGTCACGCTAAGTTTCTAAAACTTATTTTTGAACTGGTTAACACTTTTAGAGTTCACAACATCTGAGGGTAATCTGTTCCACATTTTTATTATTCTGTCCGCTATAAAGTTTTTGCCGATATTTGTGTTGTGTTGGTGTTACGAATAAACAGGTCACTTTCAGGACAGTCATTATTAATTCTTTTCAATATTTGTATCACAGCATCATGATTCCTTTCACGTGATGGTTCAAGAGAATGGTTTGTAATGGTGAGTGTCTTCTCGACTTTCATGATTGAGTGTGTGTGTGTGTATGTATAATTATGTGTATATGCACATGCATGTGCTTTCCATTGTGCATGATGCATATCCTTGTTTAATGTGGCCCACGTTATTTGATTTATCCCAGGATAAGTTTAATATCTTATGTTATAAAAAACTGAGTTCGTCTCACCATCAAACGTAACAGTTTGGTGGGAATATATATGTATGTATAAGTAGTATGCAAGTTTAAATTTCAATATATATATTTTTTATAGACTTCTTTTTTTTTATAGTATAGTCATATCAATTGTTGGTTAACACGTTGAACGCCAGACCAAAAACCATGTGTAGCCCAGTGGGCCGCGGCGGACACCTTGTGACCGCCAATATGTCGGGATTTACGGTCAGGCCCCGGAGGAAAGTATGCTGTCAGACACATGGTGTCCGTCATGGCGTTCAACGTGTTAAGAATGTTAAGAACAATGATTAGCATAATGATAGACACCATTTATTTTTGCCAGTAAGAGCAAATGTATTAATAAATGGTGCACAATACCAAGTTAACAGTTAACTTACCCAAAAAGTCCGAAAGCCAATACTGGGTCTAGTCGTACAGATTCACCCACTACTACTTGCGATGCTATACTGGCTGCAGACCCGACCACGCAGCTGCAAACCATAATAATTTGAGAGTGTAGGGCCAAGGAAGAGGCCTAAACCCAACAGAGGGTGGAAACAGGGTGTTTGGATGTAAGGAAGGTTAAAGACATTTCATATTATTTAATAGCTTACTACTTTTAAACCCAATGTTATAGGGATGATTCAATTGATAACTTCATACCATAAATCAAAGGTAGACTTTGAACTTAGTTTTAAAGTCCGGAAGTAGTATCACTTTCGCTTACAATATACTTACTAGAAAAACTTATTAAATTATCTTACCTAGTAATGGCTTTTGTTTTAATAGGGTGCAAATACAGGTTTTGCAAATATGACGCCACTAAATTCATAATCGGTTTAGATAAGGCCATTTTCTTCCAATTTTACGTTAATTATCCGTCACAACTGTCTCAATCGAGTGTAATGTACGCACTAATCTAAATAGGTTGTATCTAAATGACGCCGAGAGTTATTTACTTGTTTCTGAATTGATAACTGATAAAGTTATCAGCAGTTATCAACAAACAAAATGTAAAGTTTACTCGTAATGACAAGCTGACTTTACCTGTTTTACCTGTTTAGCTGACACTGCTGACAGTGCAATGCAAAGGCCGTCGAGTTCGCCACAGATACATAACAACCAGGGTCATATTTGAGACCACCGTGGTGTCATAAGCCGACTTATCACTACATAGTATAAAACAAAGTCGCTTGCGCTGTCTGTCCCTATGTATGCTTAAATCTTTAAAACTACGCAACGGATTTTGATGCGGTTTTTTTTAATAGTTAGAGTGATTCTTAAGGAAGGTTTATATGTATAATACATTCCACGCGGGCGAAGCCGCGGGCGGGTCGCTAGTTTAAAATATATCAACCTATGGACATTATTAGACCAACCTCCAAAGAAGCTGCGGTGTATTGCCTTTCGTTGTGTAATACTGTCACATTGATAATATCTACACGGTACAAAATTGGCAAAGTGCCTCGCAGCAGAAAACCATTTTAAAAAAAACGCAGTACAACAAATTATAAATTTTATCTTTCATACCCTTATAAATCTTATAATCGGTGTCTTTCATCCCATGATTGAAACATTATAATCCACAATTATTATTCATAAATTTAATAATGGCCTGCGCTGTCCTGGTGTGTAAATCGCACACGGTTTTTAAAGAAAATGCTTTCACAGGCAAGTCAGCAATTTGTTATTATTTCGTTATTCCTGCAGTGATTTTGTGCCTTTAAAGGCGTACAATTGCAGAACAACCATATATTTAACAATGATATATTATATTAAGATACGTCATCTGCGCGCAAAAGCGTAGTTCAAAAAGGAAGGTAATTTACCTTACTACTATGGTAAGCAATAACTATTTATCTAACTACTAGCGTTTGCTACGGATTGCCGTCTTTGTAGATATAATATGGTAACGTAACAACTGTCAGTAATTGGTACGGGTTATAAATGCGTTTAATGTGCCTTTAGCATAACGTATCTAAATATAAAATATAATTGATTGCAAAGAAGATTTTTCCAATGATTCGAGGATTTTAAGGCTCCACACACTGTAACCACAGCAAATGGTGAAGTTATAAAGGTTATTGGTAAAGGAAGTATTATTATAGAGGCTATTGCAAATGGAAAAAGGATTCCGACATTGTTTGCAGATGTTTGGTACGTACAGTCAGCGTCAAAAGTAACTGGTCACTTCAAGCAATTTTTGTACTTTATCGCATTAACACATTAGACAATCTTGTTTGACATTGCTTATGTGACAGTAAAGCGACAGGGTATTTAAATGATCAGTTTCTTTTGACGCTGACCGTACCTACCATAAATAAGAACTTGTTTTCAGTCTTATCAGCTCATGACCGACTGACAAATAGTATTCAAGTCAACGACAACAGAATGACAAATCATAAAATATGGAGATGTAATACTTGTTGGAGACAGACAGAAACATGGAGGTCTTTACAAACTCAGACTAATAAATGTAAAGCCTGTAACGCCAATTGAAATAAATTGCATTTCAGACGAGAATTTGCTTCAGTTATACCATGAAAGATAGGTACATCAGAATAAAGCTCATGTGAAGAAAGTAGTTGATAGAGAACTTGGTATAAATATGTATTTAGATGATGAAACATGTGAAAGCACATCGACTGAAATTTGGTATGCGAAAAAGAGCGACTGAGCCTGCAGAACTCATACATGCTGACATATGTGGGCCGTTCAGAGATTCTTTTGGAAGAAACATGTACTTAGTTTCCTACTCTTCAAGGACGACTTTAGCAAATTCCACTTCGTTTAGGTACTTTTTAAACAGGAAATCGGAAGTTCACTATAAGCTTTCACTTATGCTTGTTGAAGTAAGAGTATCAGGGTTTATAGTAAAGAGCTTTGAAGTGATAACGGTGGAGAATTTGTGCGCTTCTGCGCATCGCGCCACCGTCGCCCATCTCGCTTTAGTCCTCTCGTTCTTAATTTTGTTATTGATTTGTCTCACGTTTTACCTCTCGATTTTATTTGTAAATATTATCGATTATTTAGCTTTAAGTAATCGCTTTTTTTAAATAAATGTGTTCATTTTCTTCTACAATCTCAAGGTGTTTTACTCAACAACTACTGCAATGGAATTCTGGAGAAATCGATGGGATTCTTCAAATATTACAGGTACACCTATGACGATTTGGGTAGGTATTTATTAAAGTAGGTCTCGGAAAGCACAATTTGGTGAATTGGAATGGATGATGAAGATCACAGATGGCCACCGGAACTACTCAATACTAAGTAGGTATCACGTGTTGCGATACGATAACTTTATTTAATTATTTATTTTTTATCAAGGGACCAGTTGGCCTATTGCCTAACGCACTCGCAATCGGCATCAAAGTGAAACAATTGCTTTCATTAATTGTAAAGCAGACTCGCCTTCGGACTGTCAAAATTAAAACGATTGCGCTGCGTTAGGGTCTCCCCAAACCAGTCGACGCCGTTTCGGCAAATCGCGTACGGAAAAAGCTTTATATCAACGCAATAAGAGCGAAAAGGACGTCGCTCCGCTCGGCTCGACGACGACGACATTTTCGCTCTTATTGCATGGACATAAAACTTTTTCTTACCTGTTCAAGCCGATTCGGCGTCGATAGGTTTGGGGAGACCCTTAGGCAATAAGCCTGCAGGAGAACCCTTCAATAATCAACGTAGGTACAGTCAGCATCATAAATATAGTGGCAGTCAATAGTTCCAAATATACCGCACCATCCAAAATATTCATAAATACGTACTCATTCCAAGTGATCAAATTGTTCAGGCCATCCACTGTATACAAATATACCGGAGCATCCACAACGCCATATACTTGGTAACATTCAACCCGCCGTTAGTACAGCAACGTCCAGAACGCCGAAGGTTTCTAAGCATCCAAAGTAGCCAAAAATACGGGACACATAAGAAAATTGAACCTTATTTACCAGTAAGTACGGTTGAATATTCAGTCAAATCATTTTAATAGGTTAGCCAGTAAGCAATTTGACAAACCACGAAAATAGTACCATACTGTCATGGCATATATCTGTCTCACGTTTTAATTGGACACATTATTGCGTGGACTGCGTGGTTTTAAAAGGTTTTGCAATATTGAAGCTGCCAACTTAAACGCGTTTCAATATTTCGCCAAGTTAGCCGTTAGTTACGATGGACCAGTGGTTTAGTAGTAACGCTATCGAGTCATGTGTTCTGAGTTCTAATCCCCGTATTAGGTGCTATTTGCATTTTTATTTTATATTTTTGAAAATTGAATCATATTTTGAATGCAATAGAGCTCAAACAAAATGTACAACTACTCATTTTCAAAGCTTTTGAGTAGATACCCATTAAAACCAAAGAGGTTAATGCCCATTTTGCTTAAATTAAAAAATATAAATTCAATGTAATTTATTTGTTTTGTAGTGAGTTTCGTCTATGTAAACAAGTAATAAAGGAATACGGCCTTTTATGTATAAGTAGTTATTACAAATTAAAATAAAACAACGACTTTAAAAATATAAAATAAAAATGCAAATAGCACCTAATACGGGGATTAGAACCCAGAACACATGACTCGATAGCGTTACTACTAATCCACTGGTCCATCGTAACTAACGGCTAACTTGGCGAAATATTGAAACGTATTGATGCGTTTAAGTTGGCTGCTTCAATATTGCAAAACTTTTTAAAACCACGCAGTTCACGCAATAATGTGTCCAATTAAAACGTGAGACAGATATATGCCATGACAGTATGGTACTGTTTTCGTGGTTTGTCAAATTGCTTACTGGCTAACCTATTAAAATGATTTGACTGAATATTCAACCGTACTTACTGGTAAATAAGGTTCAATTTTCTTATGTGTCCCGTATTTTTGGCTACTTTGGATGCTTAGAAACCTTCGGCGTTCTGGACGTTGCTGTACTAACGGCGGGTTGAATGTTACCAAGTATATGGCGTTGTGGATGCTCCGGTATATTTGTATACAGTGGATGGCCTGAACAATTTGATCACTTGGAATGAGTACGTATTTATGGATATTTTGGATGGTGCGGTATATTTGGAACTATTGACTGCCACTATATTTATGATGCGGACTGTACTTGAATCGGGAAAAGCATTAATTTAATAAAGGTGATGAGCAGTTGACGTTTCGGCTATTTTAATTAAGATAAATTAAAAATCGACCCATTTAAAGCGAGAAAGTAAAAAAAAAGTTTGTTATTTTTTTGGGTCTATTTCATGCTCGGTATAGGGGTAACGGGTCACCAGGGGCTCTATTCTACTAGGTAAAACCGTATTGCTTTTGATATTGTCAACGTTTTACTTGTCAAAAGCGACATGGTTTTATTGAGTACAATAGAGCCCGGAGTCCCAGATGGAATGTAATAAATCTTCTATGGTGGCCCAACAATGAAGTTGTTGACCGTATATTTTGGTTATGGTAAACATTGAACAAAGAACGACTTAGGATAGCAAATCGTTGCATATATATTTGCCAAATTGCCAACACTCGGCATTGTTATTTCTCACGACTCTTCCAAGATGAAGGAAGATAGAGATGAAGACGAAACCGATGATTATAGAAACCGATGATATACAATATCGTTTACGTAGTTTTGTAAGGCATGGAGAAGGCGAACGAGCACACAGACCACTGATGGTTAGTGGAATCTGTGATCCGTGGACATTTGCATTCTCAAGACTACGATCTGTACACTGCAATCCTAAGACTACAATAATTCCAACCCTGAGGATTAAGATGGAATGCTTCTATGATAGTAATTCACCTGTTGCCTTATCCCCACACCGGAACACAAAAATGCGAACATTAGTGCTTGGCGGTAGGTATTAGGATAAGATGGTGGTAGCGATCCAGAGGGACCCTGCACAAGGTCCTGCCAACACCGTAGTTGTGATAATATACCAAAGGATTTTCGAAATAAAATTATTGAAATCGGTATAAAACTGGATACACCAAAATAATAAATAAGAAAAAGGCAATCTGCAGTTGTTAATTAATTTATTTTTATTTCATAATATATTACATCCAAGTAAAATCATTACATACCAATTTTAGATAAATCTAGCACAAATGATGAGCTACATAATTAAATTAAAAATATATAACTTATACCTATATATACGTATTTTAGCTTCCATATAATTTATTTAATTGCATTTTAAGATTTTGTGAGGTGACGGCTGGCGTGTCCGGCACTATTGCAGGCCGTGACTTTACCAGTGGAGTGTTCAAGAAATGCATCTGCTCCTTCATTTTCATATACATATTCAATGCCTTCCCCCCATCCAATTTGATTGGTGTACTCATATCCCCTACAACATTTGGCATTGACTTATAGAAAACCTTTTTCCTTAAACATGACGCCTTCTTAGGTATTTTATAAGATGGCGACTTGGGACTTTCTTTTATAACAGAACATCGTCTCCCAAGAATAGGGCTTTTTTCTGGGCTTTTGTATGCTGCTGGAATATTACTATCTATCAAGGTTTTATCTTTATCATGGTCAGATATTTTCCCATCACTCCTCTCACTAATTAGTTGTCTCACTTGATCCAATGCTTTTTGTTGTGATTCTCGTATATTTATCAGTACTTGAATGCCATCATTTATCATCTTGATATTCTGCTCAGTCTGTCTTTCAACATCTAGCAGTTCATCCATTTTAGACATTTGTTTCTCAGCATTGTTAACTGTGGCTTTGTTGAGCATGTCACAGAGTGACACGATTACACTTTCCTCTCGGTCATTTCCCTCGTTACCTTTTTCTGTCACCTTTGGATTGTCAAAGCACATGATGGTGTCGTTTTCACCAGTTGATGTGTCTATAATACTAGAGTTGTTGAAGCATTCGGTATTTTGTCTATACTCCCGGAAAGGTGTTGAAATTGGTGGAGAAACTTCAGCGATGTTTTCCAGAGTTTGTTGTCCATCTAATATGGCATTTGTGATTTGCTCTGTTTCATGGATATCTTTCTCCTGTTGTATAAAACTGGCATCACTTCCAGATTTCCAGGAGTCGTTAGATAGAGGTGTGTAAGGCACGGAGGGTGGGGCTAGTTTCTTGTGGTTAAAGAGTTTTGGAGCTATCGACTTTCTGTTGACATTGGCAGAATACGAGGAGTTTTCTTTGTCAGCTATAATTACTTCAGGTCTTGCTGGCTTACTATCCACTGGAGTTTCTGGAATGTTGCATATGCCACTTATCCTTACACTGGCTTTAGCTGGAAATCGAAATATTAACTATTAACACACTATAAAACATAATTCTAAAGCGCGCAATTTATATTAAGAAAATAATCATAATTGTAAATTATTGTTGAGAATAATTCTGAAACTTATGTTCATTTATTGCTTGTTTTTTTTGTTATTTTAATCAATTTCAAAATAAAGCACAGTGCAACCTTGGACGTATAGTGATTTCTTTGCCCTGACTTCAGGTTTAGGAAACTTTGGAGTAACAGCAGACGCAGACACCAAAGTCATTCTTGAGTGCGGGACTGTAACCATGGTCATCCGTGAATTAGCAACAGGAGGCATCATGGTCATTCTTGCATTCGTAACAGTCTGAAAAGTGATAAAATTTGATTTGATTTTTTATTAATATACCTGTCTATCTCTATTATTACAATGCTTATGAAATCATGAAAATGGTTAGATATAAAATGAATGACTTAACACAATGTTCAAACATGCATTAATACTTAATTGAAATTACAAACAAAATAAACACTAAATTAAGAAAGAATAATGTGTAAGTGAGTTTAGTCGATACTGTAGTTTGAAACATTAAGCACATAGGGTGGCGGCACCAATGATGAACAGTTTTAGCCCCATTAATGGACACTTCACTCTTAATTCAAATTTCATACGGTCCTAAATTTACAAAATGAAATCTTCTGTAAAATTAGAATTCAGCAAGTGTCCATCATTGGTCCTAGACAGTCCATTTCTGGTTCCGTCACCCTAAACAGATAATAACAGGAATGAACCATACTCTAGTCGGTGCAGGTGGTGCAGGTTTAGGTGGCTGGAAATTGAGAACTTTTCTAACCACATTGTTACGTAACTTTCCATCAGCTGTGTGATTCACTCTCTTGTCAACTTTAATGGAGGAGTTCCAACCTTTTTTCCTCGTTGATGTGGCTGGTTGAGGTCTAGCAGGAGTATTACCTTTAAATGCTGAAAAAGGGAATTGTAAGAACTCCTAAAACTTTTGACTGATTTCTATTCATGGCAATTGGTGTGTAAGTAGTAAATGAAGACTAACTAAACCTTAATGAGACAAACACCAAATAATGTCATTTTTTAAAATATGTTGCTACCTTGGAGTTCAGCTCTCATTTCAGCCATGGTGAGCGGCTTAACCGCTTTCTCCGCAGTTCGGTTGATTCCCATAGTTTGTCTCGGCTTTTTTTTAGCCGTAAGCGTGAGTATTGCATCTTTGGATAACAGACCTAAAATTCATTACAAAAACAACAAAACTAAGATGAAAATTAATACTTTGTGACGTGTATCATAACCATGGATCGGAAATTCGGATCGATATTTACCTAAAGTTGGCAAAATCCCGGAAAAAGATAGGCAAACATGGCGTCGGCTTCTTAAAAATATTATTTTAATAATTTAAGTTCTGGGATTTTGGGATTCTACAAAACGTTAATATAATAATTACTTTACATGTAGGATAAAACGTTCTGTTTTGCTCCTATAAATTAGTTAGGTTAATAAGTTACAGGTAAATTGAATAACATTTGGTTAAACATATACATGGAAAATAACTTCAAACAGTTAATATAAATAAATAATTATGAATTAATGCCGGTGTAATTTATTTATTTTTAAATCCCGGAAATTTTATATGAATTATATGATTGAGTCCACCTCCATAACAAAGCCGGCGCTAAAGTATAGGTAAATATCGATCCGAATTTCCGATCCCTGATTCATAACTGAAAAAGGCAGATCACATTAAAATTATCTAATTATTTGTTAGTTAATCCACAGTGGGTTACCATTTAGAGCTAGATTGGGAAGTAGCTCTGCCATAGTTTTTGGTTGAAAGGATTTGTTCTGAAACGGTGTTTCCTCCATTTTTATTCATCAATCACATGCGTAGTCACAACACAATCACAACAAGCACGAAGTTAATTTAATTGGTTGTATTTGGTTGGTTTTACTTTAGGCGTCCGACCGAGCACAACAATCGAAATTTCAAACATGTAACTGACGTAACTGTCATGGCTGAACTCCGTTCGCCCATTACGTTTAGTTACACGCATTTTGTGCAATTATTAAAGCCTGAATTCAAATTTTTAAAACCACTCAAGTTACGGAGCGAAGTAAAAAAATACTTCTCAATATTTATTTTCATTACGCTTACCATCAAAATATTAGAATTATGATTCCTCTATAATGTAAGAAAATTAATGGAACGTATTGACTGACGAGGAACAAAATAGATGTAATTTACTGTCGATTTAACGGTGGCTTAAACAGGTTTCATACAGTGACATGACGGGAGAGTGATATGACATTAATAATATACTATGCGGTGACTTATTTTTCCGGCATTCTGCTGAAGAAAGGATTGTACCGTATTTAATTAATCTAAAAGTGGGCGGTTCTAACGCCACGAACGATAAGAAATGGTAAGGCGTATAGAATTAACGGGGTTTGAGGCTTTCTCTACATACACTGAAAGCCTAAGTGTTAACAGCCCGCCAGTATTCTTCTTTTTTAGCGGCGCTAAGTTGCCTACTGGCGTGAGTTGGTGCCCTGATTGTGTTGAAGGTAATTTATTCATGAACATTGTTTGTATTAATGTCTGGTTTGTAACGCGCTTATAAATTACTTTAATTGTTCTAGTTTATGCTCGTGATAAAAAAGCAGCAAAAACATCAAAGTAGTGCAAACAAATTTGTTTCATTTTTTTCCAATTACTTTTACAAAATGAAACCTTACGAAAAAAAGTTTTACAACTTGAATAACTTTGAAAACTTCAGCAATTTAATTGACAAGTTGCCTAAAAATGCGGAATATTTATTTGTTCTTCTTGTCTAGTAAGAAAGATTTATTGCCAAATGGGTATATAGTATTTTGTCAATTATGAAAGAATTTCTAAAAGATTTCTGTATTGCAACAATGCATGTGTGTTGTGTTGTTTCAGCTGCACCTGTGGTCATGGCCTACCTTGATGAGTTGACAACTGACTTAATTTTTGCATATGTGGATGTTGGAGATAGAGACTAGTAAGTAATAATAACTACTTTTACCCAACTGCCGAAAGAAGAGGGCTATATTATGTATGTATGTTTATTCCTTTGTGGCGCTCTAGCCTCGTCCTGCCCAAGCATTTTTTTAATACTTTCGGTTTCTGCCCAATGTCCTCTATGAAGGACAATTTTACATTTAAATTGGATTTCCAGGGCAGAAACTATCAAATTGAATGTGTCCTTTATTAAGAACACTGTGCAGGACGAGGCTTTTAACTAAACACATGGGCTGACTTTGATGATTCTTATGTCAAAGGAATTGTGTTTATCTTGTGAGTGTCACTAAAGATATAACTGTGATCAAAGTTCAATAATTGCAAAAAAGAAAAAATAATTCAAGTCAACTATGACAAGTGCTGTATCATGGAATAGGTATTTAAAAGTTATCTGTAGGTTTCTTTCATCATTTTGAATTATGATTTATGACGATTTAAAGTTGGTTACATACATACGAATGCTCACCCCTTCATTCGCAGGGTGGGGTAGGCAGAACTACAGAATTACTAACAACTCTAAAACTTGTTGATAATTCTGTAACCACATTTTGCACAGGCAGTTGCAATCAGGCTAAGATGTTTACCAGTGTATATTAGTGATAGGTTGCAAGCCCATCGCCTAACAGTACAACAGCCTTTAAGTTGGTTATAATTTATAATTTATTAATTTCAATTTTCACATTATCATCTTAGTATGTACAAGGATAACTTAAGCACTAATAGTAGGTAACCATAAACCATATTGTTATTGACCTGTATGTATGGTTCTTTGTTTGTAAAAGTAAAACAGATGGCTGGATTTTGACAGGTGAGGAGTCATTAGATTTGTCTTAGCGTTGCGAGTGTCACAGCTATCGTGATTCCGAGTGTGTTAAGCAATAATAGGCCTGCTAGTCCCAAACCAAAGTAAGCTCTAGGCTTTTACTGTGTGCACTAAACTAAGATAAATATATACATAAATAAATGGAGAAATTCATATTTAAATATTTTAAAACATCCAAGAGTTTTAGAACTGCATTCTTGAGAATTCAAATGTTATGTCTCAGATCCTACTCACCATGCTTGTGTGCCTTCTCTTTGCCATAAAAACATTACCTCGGTAAAAAATACTTGCACTCATCATAAATATTTGCCCATGCCGGGAATGGAACCTAGAACCGCTAACTTCTTAGGCAGGGTCACAACCAACTAGGCTAGACACGTTGTCATGATCAAATACTGTCTTGAAACCTACAGTTATTTAGGTATTAAGGATATTTTTACACTGGTTTTATTTTCATGTTGGTACAATTCTATATTTTAATGACTTTTAGCCATTTCGTCTAAAAAGCTGGTCTATGCAGTAACTCGTCTAATAAGCATTTCGTCTATACAGGTAATTCTCATGTCGTCTAAATTGCAAATGGTCTAAAACGCAGCTGGTCTAAGTAGCAAGTGGTCTAGCTATTATAAATATGAGGTAGGTTTAGGTTATGTTAGTTTTGCAGCAGGCCCGGAGGGCCAAACCACACAGAAATAGGAGCTCCGCGCAAGCGGAGCTCCGTCGACACTCTTACTCTTACTTCAAAACAATTAGAGAGCGTTTTAGACCATTTGCAATTTAGACGACATGAGAATTACCTGTATAGACGAAATGCTTATTAGACGAGTTACTGCACCGACCAGTTGCTTTTTAGACGAAATGAGACTAATCCTTTTAGCCTAGGATATTCTTGTGTTACAAGTGTTTTACAACAATCACACTGAACATCTGACGTGTTGGTATTGAAGCACGAGCACGGTGTCTCGTGCTTTGTCGCGTCGTGTTTCGGCCTTAAATGTGGGCATTGTTTTTCGAGCTCTCGCCAAGATGCAAAAGCTAACGTTATTATTTTCTATCAACTTGGCGTTTACGGGTATGACTGATAGGATAGATAAGAAAAACATTAGGTTAGGTTACGTGTCGCATCTTTCTTTTTATACGAAGTTAGGATAGGTACTGTTAGAACGCACATTATAAGATAAAATTTTGTATATTTATAATCGGGTATCATTTGTCCTACACCCATACATTAATTAAACGTCAGTTTCGCAGAGGGGTAGGCAGAGACCACTTTTTCTACCTGCTACGATCCTGACAAATCTCTTTTTCTTCCACAATCATACATCGGGACATGCATGCACGTCGGTTTTGGGTACTTAAGATTCGATTAGATATCTGTAACTGAGTTGTAAGTAATAGTTTATTGCGAACTTACATTTTAGGATTAAAAATCTCGGTTTTTTTCTTCCACTGCTGAACACGATGCCTCCCACGGGACGCTCCAATGCGGCCTGGCAGCCAGTAAATGGCAGTTCGGTAGAATACTTGAGGACAATAACCGCGTAACCCTCATGTTTCTTGCAGTTGGAAGGACCCCGCCTGCCCCTTCAGAACAGACGCCCGCACGCGACTCATGGTGGTCCCTACGCTGCTCAAGTGGAAGGGAGTCCAGAGGCTCGAGGGCAGCCAGTGCAACAAGCGGGAACTGCTCCAGATGATGTTCGAAGAAGAAGAATAATCTGGCTTGAAGCTTGAAGATTGAGACACACGGCTAACATGACGTTGGGCGCGAATTTGCTATAGGTACTATACCACGGGTTCCCACTTGTTGGATCCGACTCCTGATAAGTGGGAACAGTGAGTTCTATGATACTAACTACACAAAAAAAATATGTTGCTTCTTTATACAAGATTGTGATTGTAGTGGATAAGCCTTTTTAGTCTTTGAGTCGCGAGACATTAATAATAAAATAAAAAAAACATGGGATAATATCACACCAATTGACCTAGTCCCAAACTAAGTTTTAGGCTTGTACTATGGGTACTAGACAACGATATAAATACCTATATACAGAAGTATATACTTAAATACATAGAAAACATCCATGACTCAGAAACAAATATTCGCGACCATCACACAAATACCTGTTCTTACCGGCATTTGAACCCAGGACCGCTTGCTTCGTAGGCAGATTCACTACCAACTAGTCGTTCTTTTTTGTACCCAACTGATCCTACTGTGTGATTTTAGTAGATGTTCCCCAAAATGTCCGCGCGCTAGTGTCTCAACCTTTAGAGCTCGTTTCATCATCTTGGATTTAAACGTTTTAAGTGGCTAATACAATACCTACGTACTTAATTCTTAATTTCTCGTGAAATCGCAAAGTGCAGGATGATAACTTGCGCAGTGCGATTCCTTTTGCCTGAATAAGTAACTCTAAATATAGGTGGATCGAAGAGCTATTTATGCATAAATAGCTAAAATTACGTAATTGATGAGTTAAGTGTTTTGATAAAGTTTTTATGAATGTAAATAAACTATCAATAAGCTACTTTTCGTTTTATTGCGTACCTCGAGTTGAGACCGGTCGCTATTCCTCTCTGTAATGCCCGCCTTCCACTGCGAGCGCAGCGGGCCCCGTACGGACTCCGCTTAGATTACAACGGTGACTTCAAAGGCAGTTCCACATATCCCTACTGGTCTATCCCTCCTGGTAGGGAAGAAAGGATTTTTTTTCCACATTTAGCTACTAGGGGGAATACTTTTCCACTTATCTCTACTGATAAAATAATTCAGGAAATTAATATCATCGCATTGAAAAATATGAGGTAGGTTTAGGTTATGTTAGTTTTGCAGCAGGCCCGGAGGGCCAAACTATCCAGAAATAGGAGCTCTGCGGTAGCAGATCTCCGTCGACTTTCTGCGAAAGTGTATATAATGCGAATAAATCGTTTTTTTTAAGGTACCTATAATAAATGATTTTTCTATGTACTTGTACTTTATCTTAGTAGAAATGTGTGGAAATAAAACATCATTGTATCCCCCCTAGTAGCTAAATGTGGAAAAAAAATCCTTTCTTCCCTACCAGGAGGGATAGACCAGTAGGGATATGTGGAACAGGGGGACTTCAAGTGTTTCCACCACGAGCGAACCTCTTGAAGAGACGCCGTTGTAAGCCGAACAGAGTCCGTACAGGGCTCGCTCCGCTTGCAGTGGATGGCGGGTTTAAAACTGGAAAAACATTGGTAAAACGATATCTTTGACATGTTAACGTTTTGTAAACGATTAGCCGTAGACTCGCGCCGTAGCCCTGAGAACACCCGAGGTACGTGAATGTGAAATGTTTCTCGCCTTCTCGGATTCGTGTTCTCCGTTTGTTGTCGTTTTTAGCCCGCTTCGAAGGGAACGAGAACGCAAGTGAGAAAGGTCGTGTGAATGTAGATACCTTCTCGTTTCTCGGGTCAAGCGTGAGTCTGTAGGACCTATACTATAACTCTTGTTTACTTGCCAGTAAGGCGACCGAGAACAATATGATTTCATGTTGTGCTTCTTAAAACCTATTGGCCTAACCTTTTTTTAAAGGAGCGGTGGTTATGTGGGACGCATCAACTGCGAGTGGCCAGAATACCCACTAAAAACCCAGCGAACGAACCATGGCATACAGTGAAATATACCTACTGTATTATTACTAGTAAGTACTGGCGCGTTCAGCAAGTTATGTACCCTACAAATACAAAAGACCGAAAAACCGCAATTAAAAAAAATTAAAATCCGATTATACTTCACCTGTGTAGTGGCACCAATGATCGACACTTTTAGGGAGATAGTGGGCTTCTTTATAAAATTAAAAAATATATAGGGATCTTTAAACCTAAAGTAAAGATTGAGTATGGTAAGGTATATTCTTGAGATAAGAATAGGGTGTATTATTTTTATTAACTAGGTACAGTCAACAGCATAAATAAGTGATCATTTATGTACCTTGTCACTTTAACGTTGTGTTTGAAATGTTACACAAAATTGTGAAACGATTGAAAGCGACAAGGTACAGAAATGATCACTTATTTATGCTGTAGACTGTACCTATACACAGTCTAGACGAAAATCCAAAAATATAAAAAATCTGTTAATCTCCAACCATCGACATCTCCAGTACCTAATCAACACCCAGTTATCGACTAGAACCCGTAATGTGTATCTGCCAGATCACCACTATCATTTATTTATTTATTTATTAGGTTCGCCAACAGATATAACACTATTAACTTATTATAATATTATATGTATAGGGAAGAGTGACAGGGTGTTTGTTTACCCAATTATAGGCAAACTCAGCTTGCGTAAAACAATCGCATTTGTGCCGGTGCGGCTCAATAACACACTAACACATTTAACAGGCTAAGTACTAGGCTAAAAAAGGAACTATAAAGTCGTAAGTAAACATGCATAACATAACACAATTAACAAAATATGACAATGATAAAAACATTTGAAAAAAAAAAAAAAAATGGGATTAAATTCGACACGCTTGGATATTAAACTAGGCTAGGTACCTCTTAATAATATGGATTAATCTGTCTACTCAGAAGGCAAACAACAATATGAAACTAAAATCACAAACAAGTGACCATGTAAAACACGATGATACCTTAGGTAGGTAATAAAATAAAATAAAAAATACATGCTATATATTAAAAAAAAACATCGAAGTAAAACATCCGACCAAGTGCGAGTCGGCCTCACGCACGAAGGGTTCCGTACAATTATTGTTTTATTAAATAAACGATTTGATTTGATTTATAAAAAATCTAGTTTGTTGTATGGGAGCCCCTCTTAAATATTTATTTTATTCTGATTTTAGTATTTGCTACTCGTATTATAGCGGCAACAGAAATACATCATCTGTGAAAATTGCAACTGTCTAGCTATCACGGTTCGTGAGATACAGCCTGGTGACAGACAGACAGACAGACGGCCAGACCATCCTTTGGGTACGGAATTCTAAAAACGGCTTCTGCTTAAAATAAAATAACGTATACCTACTAACCAAAGGTTTTTATATGAGGAAAGGATTATTGTTGTATTGAATAGTATAGTTTTTTACTATAAATATTTTAATAGCTTATAGTATGTAATAAATAACTTAAAAGTAAGGAATATGGCGGAGATCGAAGGTTACGCGTGGATGACTGTAGGCTCGGGCTGCGCGGCGGCCTGTTCGGGACTGACCCCGGGCCGGGGGGGAGTGTCGGCCTCCACCGCGCCGGCCTTCCACCGGCACGTGAGCGAGACGGGATCACGCTCGCGTTCCGGCCCGCACTGCTCCTGCGCGCTCACCAGCTTGTACTCCTCCTTGTCACCGTCACCCTCGGCCTCGGCCTGCGGCTCAGCCTCCGCCTGCGGCCCCGCCTCCAGCCGCCTGCGCCCCGCGATCACCACCTCCACGTTCCTGCCGTCGCTGTCGGCGTAGCGCTCGCTGTCCGACCCGATCTCGACTCGGTACGGCGTGCTCGGCTCCACGAACGCCTCCGTCAACCTCAGGTCGGCTCTCTCCTGAAACTCATTCTCTTTGTGAGCACTCTTGAAGCCGCCGAACATGTCGCTTATGGGGAGTTTCAACTTCTGCGGGTACGCAGATAATTATATATTTTTTGTAATATTATCGATATATCTGCAGTGGTTATCGACAGCCCTACGCTATAGCCCGGGGGCTATAGCGTGGCTCACTATGATCGTATAACGTGTAGCCATGCGTACACACACACACACTAAGTAGGTACTTGGCAGCCAGTAGATAACTATTAAGATTTTTGTCTTTTAAATTCGTGCTAACTTTAATTGTGTTTGTTTGTTTCTAAAGAAAAGAACGATAAAAAATTGAAAAGCGTACAGAAGTAACGGGATTTGAAGCTTCTTCTACATACATTGAATTGAAACCCTAAATTATGATAACTCGTCGGTATTCTTCTTTTTTATAGCGGGGCGCTATGTTGCCTACTGGCATTGATTGGTGCCCTGATTGTCTTGATGCCTCGTTACCGGGCTTGTAAGGCGCTTTTATAATAGGTAGTACCTATTATAAAAGAGGTACGATTACACTGTACCCAAATAAACGGTAATATTTTAGAGGTTCTTCTTCTTATTTTTTTATATATGGCGGTCCACCGCGGTATTCCGCAGTGATTTTGCCAGTGTCAAGTGAGTAAAAGCCGGACATCTTTCAATCGGCCATCTTCCCTCCCGCAAACCCTTATAACCTGTGACCTCCCCCGAGGTGTTGTTTAGGTATTCCTAATTTTTATCTTTGTTTTTTATTAAAGCAGCAGGAATGTCAATGTTCTAGTATGTACATACATACATACATAAACTCACGCCTTCATTCCCAGAGTGGGGTAGGCAGAGCTAAAGAATTACCAACAAGTCTTAAAACTTCTTGATAATTCTGTAACCACATTTTGCACTAGTAGGCTAAGATGTTTCCCAGTGTATTTAGTGACCGGTGGCAAGCCCATCGCCTAATAGTACTGCAAGCCTTTATTCCCTTAGTCTTTATTCCTTTATTCGTAAAAAAAACAACAAAAACGTCAAAGTAGTGTACAACAAATAGGTTTAATGTTTTAGGGTTCCGTACCGACATGGTAATAAAGGAACCCTCATGGGTGCTCATGGTGAGACTTCGGTGTCTGTCTGTCGTTTGTCTATCTGTAGATATGTCACAGCAGTTTTTTTCTGAAACTATGGAAGCTATATTGACTTGAAGTTTGGCACAGTTAACTTGCTTGCCCACATCTGTTTTAGTAAAAACAATATTAAATTATTTTTATTACGTACTTTTTGGTTAACTTATAGCCACGCCACACATTTTGTGAACAATATACACAAAATGACCACTCCCCCCGTTATCTTCTCAGCATATGGACCAAAAATCTGAAAATTCCTGATTTAGAAACAAGTTAATTTTACGCGGAAAACAAAATGAAGATTTGTCAACTTTTACAGTTTTGGCAAAACTATCAAAACACTTTAAAAATACATACCTACATACATCCAGGCATAACTTCAAGCCTGTAATCCCAGAGTGGGGTAGGCAGAGCTAGTGCTACTTTAAAAACTTGTTGATAATTCAGTTACCTACCATGGTTGCACAAATAGGCTCAGATGTTTACCAGCGTTTTAGATACTAGCTTCAGCCCGTCACTTCGTCCGCTTAGATTTAGGGGAAGGTGAGGTAATACGATCCCTGGAGGTCAAATGATCCCCCGCCGTAAATCAGAGACAACTAGTGCCATCTATCCAAATGCGCATGAAACATGCTTCCCGCACCCCTGCCAGTTGCCTCTCCAAGTGTCATGGCGGTGCGAGCGCTTGGCGTGATTTTATTAAAAAATTATCAAAAAGTGTGGCTCTGATCTAAGGTAAGTCTGTTTTTGAACTTTCATTACTTTTTACATGTTCGTGTTTATTGAAATTTTGTTTTATTTGCGGGTATTAATAGCAGTTAGCTAATATTTAAGCAATGTTCGATCTCCGCACGCGGTATTTGAAGGTTATGTTTTGATCGATATATTGGAATTTGGTGTTTGGGGCGTAATGATCCCTTTCTGTGTGTTTAAAATGATCCCTGGAATCATTTTACCCCATTAGTTTTTGTTGTTTTTACAGATCATGCCGAGAATTTATATACGCAAAACTAATCGCCAAAATTGGCCTGAAGAACAAATGCAAAAGGCATTAGATGCCGTCAGAGATGGTATTCCTTACAAAACAGCAAGTCGGGAAAGGAAAAGGAGTTGGGAAAGGAAAAGGAGGCGGAAAGGGAAAAGGCAAAAAAAGCAAAACAGATCAGATTCTTCGGAAGAGGAGAGTGATACCGAATGCCTCTTCTGTACTGAAAGCTACTCCAAAGACAATAAAGGTGAAGGGTGGATTAGGTGGGTTGTGTGTCCTAAATGGGGACATGAGGCTGGTGCGGGAGTAGATAGTGACGATGAAGGCGACTTTACTTGCGATATTTGCCTTTCTAGAAGCCAATTTAATAGCGCGAAAAAAAAAAAAGCCTATAGGTCTATTTCTTAGTTCCTGATAAGATTTTTTTATTTTTTTTAATGAAGAGTTGTTTTTTCTATTGCATTTTGACATTGATAAAAAACCTTTGATCCCTATCATATTTTATGAGTATAATTTGTGTTTTTTTTATTTAGAAGAAGAGTTTATTTGTTTACCTACCTTGACTAGGTATGTTGTTAATTTTGCAAACCTTTTAAAAGTTTGTTGCAATGTTTAATGTTTAGTTTTGTTAGTTGAGTAGTAGATCATTATAAAAAAAAGATCACTAATGAAACTAGAAGACTGGAAAAGTTTTGTGTAACTTGCTTATAGGTATACTTAAATTGTTATGAACAATACATATGATTAAAATAAACAGCTGAGTGTTTTATTTCACTGAAATTTAACTTATGGTATAAAATGATCCCTGGGATTATTTTACCCCTACCCCAGGGATCATTTTATACATAGGTGTGTATAAAATGATCCTTTACTAAACTTTTACAAAAACCTCTTGTACAAAAAAACTACATACATATAATAAAAAATAAGTATGCAGTTACAAAGTTAAGTAAATTCACTACCTCTAACGAGAGAAATCTTGCGACTGCTTTCAACTTTAGCCACAGTTAAGTTTTTCCCTTAAGGGGATCATTATACCTCACCTTCCCCTAGAATATCGTTGTTCCCTTGGAAACTTTTATATTTTAAAATTACATCCAAATCCGCCCAGCAGTTGCAGCGTGAAGAAGTAGCAAACACACACACACACACACACACACCCTTCACAGTTATAATATTATATAATAGTAGGATTATGGTATTAGTGACAGGGTGCAAGCCCATCGCCTAACAGTACCTACTACAAGCCTTTATTCCCTTAGTCGCCTCTTACGACATCCACGGAAAGACATGGATTGGCACGATTCTAACCCGGCAACCAAATTTTAAAAATATGTATTAAAATTTAGGCTACCTGGTCAAAATGGACTTTATTGCATATAAAAAGTTCATAACAAAATTAATATTTTCTTTCGTTGTCCAACCACGTTATCTTAAATACGGAACCCGCGGTGCGCGATTCCGACTCGATTGGTCGGAATCGGTGTTTTCCAATGAGTTTTACAAAATAAAACTGTATCGATTGTGACATTTTCTTGTCATATAATTTATTTATTGAGCAAAATGGAGGGTATCAAATACAATATAATAGAGTTTCACAATTTGAATAACTATGAAGAGTTCAGTAATTTCGTTGATAACTTGCCTGAAAACACGCGGAATGTTTATTTATTCTTTAGAGGCAGAGGCGGGTGTGTTTACTGCGAAATGGGTACCTATAGTATTTTGTGAATGATGTAAAGTGTTTTATAAGATATTTTTGTATTGCTACAATGTGCAATTGGTTATGGCTGTAGGGATTTCAATTTTTCCATATTTGTGTTGTTTCAGCTGAATCTCTTGTCAAGTCCTACCTTGATGAGTTGAAAACTGACTTAACTATTGCATATGTGGATGTTGGAGATAGAGGCTAGTAAGTACCTAATAATAACTTTTACACCTATGACTAAATCTTAGCAATGAACCATTTAAAGTGAGGGGTAACCTTTAAGAGTATTGGGGGGTTATTATGAGTTATGACATAGCTTTGCAGTTCAGTTTACACTGAGAGAAAAGGACAGAGCTATATAGCTCCTATAGCTCTGTCCTTTACACTCGCCGTAAAATGAACGGCATGGCCATGTCATAATAACCCCCCAGATGTAGGTGCTAGTATACTATAAGCACAATCTTGTTAGTGGCAATTTAATAGGTAAAATGTCACACAAATAGGCCTAGTCCCAAGCCAAAGTAAGCTCTATAGGCGTGTACTAGACAATGTTAAACATACCTACAAATGTAGGTATACCTATAAATAAATACTTACATACTTAATTACAGAGAAAACGTCCCAAGACTCATCCAAGTTTTTGTAGTCTTAGAATTGCACAATTGAAAATCCAAATGTCTATGGGTCGTAGATCCCATTTACCATCAGGTGGCCGTGAGCTGGTGCCTTCTTGCCCTAAAAAAACTCAGGGAATTGAACCTAGAACCGCTAACTTCTTAGGCAGGATCACTAAGCTACCAACTTGGCTAAACGCGTTGTCATGATTGTAGGGAGTCTACGTATCGAGCCGTATCGTATCGTAATCGTATCGTAACGAGCCTATGTCCCTCCCCTCCACCTAGACAATGACTGTTTTCGGGAGTCTTCTGGAGTTAGCCCTTTGCGAAAAACCGGTCATAAACAATTCCGTATAAAAGGGAATCTGGTAAATACGCAGCATGAAAAATCCATAAATTGGCCCTCATCTCTGACAATTGCTAGATTTTTATGACTTTTAGCTTCTCGTAAATACGGAAATCTCTTTGCGACCTCTTTTGACACATTTTTTTTCTAATGAGTAGACTAGACACATATTCTTTCCGTGCACCTTTCCTTTGCATTGCCGGCAGCAAATGGCAACACGGTAGAATACTTGAGGACAATAACCGCGTAACTCCTTTGTTTCTTGCAGTTGGAAGGACCCCGCCTGCCCCTTCAGAACAGACGCCCGCACGCGACTCATGGTGGTCCCCACGCTGCTCAAGTGGAAGGGAGTCCAGAGGCTCGAGGGCAGCCAGTGCAACAAGCGGGAACTCCTCCAGATGATGTTCGAAGAAGAATACTAGCCTGGCTTGAAGCTTGAAGGTTGAGACACACGGCCAGGTAGACGTTTGGCGCGATTTCGCGTGATACAAAATTGGTTGCTCTTTAATAGATGATGTTGCGGATAAGCATGTTGAGTTTTGAGGCTAACGAGAAATATAAGATTTTAATTGAATCAAAAATTTACTTTGTTACTATCAGTAATGAATAGAAAGTGTAGCCTATTTTAGAAAACCTCGTTGCTTAGTTTGCCTCAGTTTACGCCGGCGAACCTAGCTTGCTGCTTGCCCAATCAGTTATCTACCAGTTCTCAACATTAGTCGAAATTTCGACGCAGATCGTAGGTAAATCGGCATTTTACCTATAAGCGCGCTGGTCTAGTTAGGCTAGGCTGTCGGGCGAGATGAGACGAAGTGAGCGACAAGCTTCTAAAAGAATAACAGCGACGTGCTTATTTCGGTTTATTGTGGGTCTCCAAGACAGATCGAATATGTGATTTTGCAAAAATTACGTAATTTGATGACTTACCTAAGTGTTTTGATAAAGTTTTATGAATGTAAATAAACAATCAATTAGTTACTTTTTGTTTTACTGCGTACATTGAGCTCGAGTTGAAAACGTTTTCCCTAAAAATCAAAGACTATTGTGGGGCTATTGGCTAACGCACTCGGTATCGCAATCGTTTTCATTTTAAAAGTCTAAGAAGTCTTCATACAAAATGAACACAATTGTTCCACTTTGAAGCCGATTGCGATTGCGTTAGGCAATAGCGACGCAGGGCCTCTATTCTTCTCGGTAAAAAGATCTCTTTTGACACGCGATCGTATTATTAAAGTTCTTATTTACTTAAACAGTAAGACGAACTGTAGGCAGGCCTCCAACAAGATGGAGTGACGACCTTGTAAGGATCGCGGGAACGCGGTGGATGCGAAAAGCACAAGACCGGTCTGAGTGGAGAGCCTTGGGGGAGGCCTATGTCCAGCAGTGGACGTCTTTCGGCTGACATGATGAAGGCGGCTGAGTTAAAAACAATAAACAAAATACATTCAATAATTTGAACAAAACTTTTTTTAGTTTAAGTAAGTAGTCATTGAATTGAATTATCTGGTCATGACCCGTTTCGAACTTACCCCAACATACCTTAAAAACAATTGTCGGGACGCGGACCTCGCATCGTCCACTGAAAAATGTATTGAAAGACCAAAACACATTTTTTTATGTTTTACTTTTAACCGCGGCGGTGCTGATCTGGTGCCGGAGCGTTGTAGTGTGCTATGACCTTAAATGCTGATCGCTGGTATACTCCTTTTTAGAGCGGCGCTAAGTTTTCTACTAAAGTAGTGCAAATAGGTTTAATGTTTTCCAATGACTTTTACAAAATAAGCCTTACCGATTGTGACATTTTCTTGTTACATAATACAAATATTGAGCACATTTAATCTGTGATTGAGCATAATGAGTAAAAATAAGGGTAGAAAACACAAAAAAATAGAGTTTCACAATTTGAATAACTATGAAGAATTCAGTAATTTCGTTGATAACTTGCCTGAAAAAACGCGGAATATTTATTTATTCTTTTTGTCCGGTAAGAAAGAGAATGGCAGAGGCTGGTGTATTTATTGCCAAATGGGTATAGTTTTTCAACAATGATCTTTGTATTGCTTGCTAGGTACAACGTGGCTGTAGTCCTGTAGTGTTTTCGATTTATTCTATATTTGTGTTGTTTCAGCTGAACCTCTCGTCAAGGCCTACCTTGATGAGTTGAAGACTCACTTAATTTTTGCATATGTGGATGTTGGAGATAGAAACTAGTTAGTAATAATAACTTTTAACACCTAACTATAAATGTTTACAGTTATTTAAAATTAAATCTTAGTAATTAACTGTTGTAACATTGCTTACATACGCCATCTATAGTCCAGTAGCCAAACCAAATGGTACCGACACTCACCGCTAGATGACACAACCTACCCCACATATTCCCACAGTGAGTTTACTACAACTCCGCGATAGATGTCGCAAAAGGGTGATTAGAAAAGTATTAGAACACGCTATCGAAGTGCCGACCCAATATCTATAAGTAATCTAAGCAATTTTGTTATTTATCTTACTTTCACTATAGCTAGGATAGTATTGTGTACGATTGTATCCACCTTTGGATCCTTTGGACCTTTACTAGTTTGTTTTCCTACTTTTGGTATTTCTTAGATTTAGCTAGGCTTAGAGCAATAAAAGTTACTTTGTTACGCATACGGCTGTTTCTTCTTCATCTTCGTCCGCCCAACCGATCTACTCGTCACACTGTTTAATATGAGGCGTAACATTTAAGGGTTCAGATGTAAGTGTTGATATTACGAGCCCGCGCAGTCAGAGGGCGGTCTAGAGTTCCGAGGTCCGCGTTCCGAATTCTGCGTTATTACGAATGTAGATACTTACCTCAGGATTCATCCTCGCGATAACGCACGAAGCAGACCGCGGCGCCCAAAGCGGAACGTCGGGTTCTAAGTAGAGTTCTTTTGCCGCCGAGACAGAAACGCCGCGCAATATTTTGACGGAGGACCAGCGTTGGCTTCACTGCCAGCACATGCTGAGTTGGGACCCTTTCGCAACATTAGCACATATCTATTCTCTTGTCTCCTTTTCTTTATTTTTATTGCTACTTTTTTTTGTTGTATTTTAATGTTTTACTTACTTACATAGTTCTGGACTATCGGTGATGACCAGATCGATAAGAGTTGAGGAAGAGTCCGTTTTTCTCGTTCGTTTCACATAAACCATCTGGTTAAATTACTTACATATTTAATCAGTAATCACAGGGAAAACGTCCCAAGACCCATCAAAGCATTTGGACTCAGAATTGCATACTTGAAAATCCAAATGTCCATGGTTTTTAGGTCCCACTTACTGTCAGGTGGCCGTGTTGGTGTGCCATAAATAAAACTCAAGGAATAGAACCTAGAACCGTTAGCTTCTTAGGCAGGATCACTACCTACTACCTATTTTCATGTTGGTACAATTTCTTGGTTTTGATGATTTTTAGCTTTCCTTAAATACGGAACCGATGACCAGTTTATTTGTATTGACTAGACACATGTTGGTTCCGTGTACCCTTCCTTTGTATTGCCGGCAGTAAATGGCAGCACGGTAGAATACTTGAGGACAATAACCGCGTAACCCTCATGTTTCCTACAGTTGGAAGGACCCCGCCTGTCCCTTCAGAACAGACGCCCGCACGCGACTCATGGTGGTCCCCACGCTGCTCAAGTGGAAGGGAGTCCAGAGGCTCGAGGGCAGCCAGTGCAACAAGCGGGAACTCCTCCAGATGATGTTCGAAGAAGAAGAATAACCTGGCGTGAAGCTTGAAGGTTGAGTCACGGCCAGCTCGACGTTGAGCGCTAATTCATGTGATACCAGCACACAAAAAAATTGGTTGCTCTTTAATAGAAGACGTATTGAGTCTGGAGCCTAACGAAAACAGCGATGCGACAGAAGCGCTTATTTCCGCATCATTCTTTGTGATTTCCCGCATGATCTGACGCAGAATGTCTCCATCTCATTTTCTTTACTCGGAGGCGTTTTTGCACATATCAGACCGGAGCGGAGCTGTGCCAATATTAACCAATGGAATCTGCGCAAGGCGCGCTCGACGTGACGTGACGTGACCGCATGCGCCTTTTATTGGTTAATATTGGCACAGCTCCGCTCCGCTCCTCTCGTCTCCGCCTCAGTGGAGCCGCACCCTAAAAGGCTAAATAATATTGTTTGGTCAAATTGTTATTTACCCTAACATTCAATGTCGATAAATTAAGATACCGACCGTATTTTTATTTTTATTACAAAAATTACCTTTTAATTACCTTTTTCTCCTACAAATGTTTGTGAAGATAGATGACAGAATGTTTCATACATGGATAGGCGGAACAGTAATGGCGACTCTGAGGTCCCCTTCAATAAAAAACACCTAGGTCACATGGTTGATCATTGATCAACCAATGTATAGGTCAGGTTAGGTTAGGATTGTGTCAAGGTGTGAAGTGCCACAACAAAGCGGAATAGACCGTCAACTTCACCTTAGGGTCGGGGTTAATTCCATATGAATATTCGCTTTCCGAACACAAGATCTGTAAAATTTAGATAATTAACATGACTGGTAATAAAAAAATAGAAAAATAAAATTAGTGGTCAAAAATATTCGGAATAACAATGTTATGCCAAAAAATCATTCGACAAAAAAATATGACGACACAGAAATAGAACAAAAACTATTTTCACCTCAGCAGCTCAAACAAGCAGGTTTTGCTGCTTAAAAACAGTGAGCAAAATTCAATTTTGCTGCGAGCGAGAGGCAAAGTAGCTTTTTAATTATTTTTTTTAAATGCCGTGAGCAGTGCTGGGGCTACTCACAACATTCGAAAAAATTGAACTTCACTTTGTTCTGTCACTTTCACTTCGATAGGAAAAAAGCGAGAGATAGAAACAACTTGATTCGAAGTTCGATTTTCAAATTCCACACATAGTAGGCCCAAAAAGAAACGCACGTTCGGATGCACACATAACCGTAAAATTGCAAATAAAACTATCTGTTAAAGTTTGAAATGTGTTTATTATAACTATTTTATACAGTAGGTACAATCATTTTTTTTATTTAATGTTTTGAAGACAAAATTAATGAAAAATAAGAAGTTTATCATGTATCTACATAATTTTGTTATCGTTTTAACAATCTTTAATTTCGTGACATAAACCGCGGGGGCAGTTTCAGAACGCATTTCAAAAATAGCGGGATTATTGTAGCCAATAGCCATAGACAATGCCTAGTTAGGTTTTTTTAAAGCCACAGACTACATAAAGCTGTATAAAGTTGTGTTTGCACTACGGCATTATCAAATTGAGTGACAGGTTTTATCTGTTTCATGTTTATTTTTTCCACTTTTTATTTTATTAGTATTTTGCAAAAATGCTTGTGATTGATGCATATGCGATCGTGTCGTTATTTAGTCGTGTATTCACCAAATGGTCACAACGGAAGACCTGCGTTGGCCCTACCAGCTTCACGCTGTGTTGTTCTCGCTGCTGAGGTGAAAAGTTGTATGTCTCACACGAGACCAAAGTTTTTTACGTCTCGTATCTTTGAATCCCTCGCTACGCTCAGGATTCTAACCTAGAATCACTCGCTACGCTCGTGATTCAATTATAGAATCCTTCGCTTACTCGGGATTCAAAATCATCACTCGCAGCAAAAACCAACTTTGCTCTCTTGTTGAACAAATAACTATAGCTCTCTTTCGTCTTACCGTGCTATGAAAACTGCGAATCCTGCTTATCATAATCGTTACAACTGTTTTTGATAACGTGCTTACAAACTCAAATATGTATACTAAATAATGCTCGTTATCTCTAGGTACAGTCAACAGCATAATTAAGTGATCATTTATGTACCTTGTCGCTTTCAATGATTTCACATTTTTGTATAACATTTCAAACATAACGTTAAAGTGACAAGGTACATAAATGATCACTTATTGATGCTGTTGACTGTACAACATTATTGCCTCTAGTAGCCAGAGATAATTTGTAGCATAATGGTGCTGACAGACTTGAGCACATTCGCTAGAACGCTCGCCGAAATAAAGAGCCATTTTCGGAAACGTGTTTGCAAATATGTATACAAATATTTATCGTTTAATAGTTCAGGATTTCGTAACTATTGATTCAAACACGTCACTTAAATAAGTTAAAGGTACAGAAGAGTACAGCTAATTATGAGTTCGGCGGTTCAAAATCGGTCCTTAATTGACGGAGTTATCAGCGTTATCACATCGTATCTCTGATCGCGTAACAAACATACAAAAAAAGAACAGTCGAACGAGAACTTCCTTTTAAAAATCAACACCATAGCTGTCATTGTTTTCTCATTATCTTTTTGATTATCTTGTCGTACCCAATTATACAGGGTGGTCCAAAGACAGACGTCTAAAAAAAAAATTTAAATGCCTCACATCCGGGGCTATCCGAATATACCCCATGTATGTTGGCCGATTTTTTGTTGTTTTCGAGTAATTAATTTTTAAAGATTTTTTCAAGAATTTTCGGACCGAGCCGTTTATTAACATGTAACTTTTTTTGGTTACGTTTTTTCTGGATGTTTTATTTTGCGACATTATCCTCACAAACTGTACTTTCACACATACTATAATCAGCTTCCCAACCTTAACGCAAGCTACGATAAAATTGACCGAAAGTGAAAGTTTTACCTTTGAGCAGATCGAAGTATGATTTTGTAAATTAAAAAAAACCTAAAAATCTTAGAATTCAATGACCAGAAGTAATTTTAAAAACTTTGCCAGTCTCTAAACTTTCAGAATAATGCAAAAAAAGTGACACTTAATAGGTCATAATTTGCTGGATTCGACTTTCAAACGTACTAAGGTAGAATGTGTAATAAAGAGTCTGTAACATAAAAACTGTTTTTTATTTGGTCGAACCTAATTTGGTACTGGCCATCAATAAAGCCATGTAATATTTTTTATGAACAAATAAATTTGTTCTTCCTTTGTCTTAAGAAAGGAATCACGTCTTTTATTGTGAAATAACTAATAGTTACTTCTGCTCTCGTTACGTTTAATTTCTGAATTCTTCTCGCTTTGTTAACTGGACTCTGATTGATTTGCCTTACGACCGACCTGTGCTTGTGTTTTGGACTTTTGAACTTAGCCTAGTGATTGAATTTACTTTCGTGTAGCAACATGAACTACACTCTTAGTGATTATGCAGAGATGCATTATTATTATGGTGCAGCTCAAGGTAATGGACATTTAGCGGCAAGGCTGTACCGGCAACAATTGGAGCACCGGGAAGCCCCACGGCAGCATTACCTGGACCACAGAGTATTCATAAACACACATTTGACACTGATGGCTGGACGTGATCCTGGCCATCCAACTCAATAAGGAGTTAACAGAGTGGATCCAGATAGGAGGGATGAAGTCTTGGCAGAAATCCAAAGAGACCCGTCTACAAGTTCAAGGAGGATTAATAACAGAACTGGAAGCTATGCAAGCAAGCTAAGACCAGAAGTAATTTTAAAAACTTTGCCTTTGCCAGACTTCATCCCTCCCATCTGGATACACTCTGGGAACTCCTTATTGAGTTGGATGGCCAGGATCACGTCCAGCCATCAGTGTCAAATGTGTGTTTATGAATACTCTGTGGTCCAGGTAATGCTGCCGTGGGGCTTCCCGGTGCTCCAATTGTTGCCGGTACAGCCTTGCCGCTAAATGTCCATTACCTTGAGCTGCACCATAATAATAATGCATCTCTGCATAATCACTAAGAGTGTAGTTCATGTTGCTACACGAAAGTAAATTCAATCACTAGGCTAAGTTCAAAAGTCCAAAACACAAGCACAGGTCGGTCGTAAGGCAAATCAATCAGAGTCCAGTTAACAAAGCGAGAAGAATTCAGAAATTAAACGTAACGAGAGCAGAAGTAACTATTAGTTATTTCACAATAAAATACGTGATTCCTTTCTTAAGACAAAGGAAGAACAAATTTATTTGTTCATAAAAAATATTACATGGTTTTATTGATGGCCAGTACCAAATTAGGTTCGACCAAATAAAAAACAGTTTTTATGTTACAGACTCTTTATTACACATTCTACCTTAGTACGTTTGAAAGTCGAATCCAGCAAATTATGACCTATTAAGTGTCACTTTTTTTGTATTATTCTGAAAGTTTAGAGACTGGCAAAGTTTTTAAAATTACTTCTGGTCATTGAATTCTAAGATTTTTAGGTTTTTTTTAATTTACAAAATCATACTTCGATCTGCTCAAAGGTAAAACTTTCACTTTCGGTCAATTTTATTGTAGCTTGCGTTAAGGTTGGGAAGCTGATTATTGTATGTGTGAAAGTACAGTTTGTGAGGATAATGTCGCAAAATAAAACATCCAGAAAAAACGTAACCAAAAAAAGTTACATGTTAATAAACGGCTCGGCCCGAAAATTCTTGAAAAAATCTTTAAAAATTAATTACTCGAAAACAACAAAAAATCGGCCAACATACATGGGGTATATTCGGATAGCCCCGGATGTGAGGCATCAAAATTTTTTTTTTAGACGTCAGTCTTTGGACCACCCTGTATTAACTGGATTTCATAGCTTTTAATTTGCACACGGTAACGAAGAGACTAGTCACTTATGTCAAGTGCATGTAAAGTGGGTATTCTAGGTTTACACTAGGTTAGTATCCACTTGTCACAAAGACTTTCACCACATTATAAACTATAGTTCGTGCCTCTACTATACACACCGCCAGTCTCCTCAAGCAAAACTCAACAGGACGGACCGAGCCGGTTTATTCAGGGCCACGTCGTGTCGCCGCGTTTGATTGCGTACTAAGTATCGATCGATGCAACCCTAACGCTCGGGTAGCAATAGGTACGAGTGTCAGAAATTCCTAAAGGGCCGGAGCTGAATTACTATTCTATTTATAAGTAGGTACTTTATAAGACAAGGCGACGGTATCTAGCATCCCATTGTGACGGATGCCGTAGTTACTACTAAATCACTACTGTCACCACCGCCTACCACCACTAAGGACTTACGTAAGACCTTGTCTACGTCCGGATTAGTGATGTGCGATTTCTGAAACATTACAAAACTTTCCTTAACTGCGAAAATTACAGCTTCTGAAAGTTACATAATTAGATAGAAAAGATTCTGACACAAGTAAATTTCATTTAAATTTCATGAAAAGTTTCCGTTACTTACGTTGCATTACAAAACATTGGTAATTTTCAGAAATTAAACGATTTTATTTTGGTAACTTTCAAAATATTACATGAAAGTTTAGGTGAAAGTTTCACTTTTGAAACTTTCAAAATATTGCAGAAATTTAAGTGAAAGTTTCACTTTTGAAACTTACAAGCCACCCATCACTAGTCCGGATCGCTACCATATCTTATTTATCCTTTGACATACCGCCAAGCAGCTGTGTTCGCACTGTTGTGTTATGGTGTTGGAAGATAACCGTTGAATGGGAATGGTGACATTCAATCAATAAGTCCTCAGGTGTAAGTACTAAAGTACACTTACCACCAGGTGTAACTACCTACTGTGTGCTCGTTTGCCTTCTTGCCATTTTTGTTCCTAATACAATGTCCCCCCTAATATTTTTTTATTTTTAGGGTCCCGTACCTCATAAGGAAAAAAACAGGATTTATGCAAGGAACGGCGGTCCTAGTTTTGAATTGCGTTAACCGTGTCATGTGCGGAACCCTCAGTGGGCGAGTCCGAATCGCACTTGTCCGGTTTTTTTTAAACAACTACTAGTACTCGTCACATGCAGGTCAGTATCTAAGCACTTAGCACTAACCCCGAGTAAACCTAGCATTAGATAAGCGCGTATGCCTGATAAGAGTGACAGGTAATTCAGTACGTTGCTGTAGCAAAATGGTGACCAACGTGAATATAAAGGGTTTTAACGAGTTCGTCGAGTTTACGAGTAAGATAGACCCGAACGGGGCGCCGGTCTTCTTCTTCTTTGACTCGAAGCTACCTGATGGTACGAGCTGGTGTCCTGACGTGGTTGCCGGTAAGGATATCATGTTTACTATGAAGATTGTACTTTCTCTCTTAGCGAATTGTATTAGTTTGAGAAAATGAATATCTTAAACCGTAAGCACTGAATTCACAATAAGTATCTCTATAAATTCTCTCAGTAGTACCTGGAAGAATGAGCGTCGCTCGGGTTGAAAACGAAACGATTTTTTTCAGTTTTTCATGCAAAAACAAAATTCCGCCATCATTTAGGTATTTTTCACTTCTCATGCTCTTAAAATGTCTTTAGTCTCTACATATCGGGACTAAAGCTCCTTATTAATCTCTAGGGATAAAGTATATTTTAGAGTTCCGCATTAAAATGGTAAAAATTGAACCCTTATGTTAAGACTTCGTGGTCTGTCTGTCTGTCTGTCCGTCCGTCCGGTTGTCCGTCTGTCCGTCTTTACGTCAAAATAAATAACTTCAAAATGACAACTGCAAAGTAGGGCTTGAATTCCGGAATTCCGGAATTTCGAAATTCCGGAATTTCGGAGTTTTTTTCGATATTTCAATTCCGGAATTGAGCTACACTCAATATCGAAATTCCGGAATTGAACAAAAACAGTTTTAATACTTTTAATTGTATTAGATGTTTATTTAAAATCATTATTTTACGAAATAACCACAACAAAAAGTAGTTCAATTGCAAATATTTTTATTTTCGGCTCCGCTTAATGTTCAGGTAATGTTTTATGGCCCTAAGTCAGAGCGAGACGAAATCATTAGAACCCGTTAAAATCCTATTTCTGTCTCACATTGTTCTTTCACCTAAACAATAATAAATACAATCAGTTCCTAGTGCAAACCTGTTAATGAAAGTTGTGTTGTAAGGTTGTGACTTGTGGCTTCGTGACAGTTGCGAGAGTATTTCATATTTTAAGTGTGTGTGACATGCGTGCGGCATCAAAGAACAATGTAAGAATTATTTACCTTGATTATTGGCAAAACCGTTATTTTTTTGTAACTACTTATTTATTGAGGCATGATTATGTTTTAAACTATATAGCATTTAAAATATTTCCTTACTGACGATTTCTGTAGTCAATCTAAGTTGCATGTGTTATTAGTATTACACAACACACACTGTATATTATATTTGATTGTTTCATGATGATGTTTTGTAGGGTCTGTATCTAAGTAAATAAAACTAAAAATAATTAAATGCTGTCGAGTCCTGGGGCCCGTTTCACGAAGCTACTTATTTAATATGTACCTAATCGTAATTATGTTGATTAGTTTTGCCTAATATTAACACTTTTAAATAAATAAATAATAAATATCAGGGGACAATGTCACACCACACCAATTAACCTAGTCCCAATTTAAGCTCTAGGCTTGTATTATGGGTACTAGACAATGATATAAATACTTATATAGAGAAATATATACTTAAATACTTACATAGTAAACATCCATGACTCAGGAACAAATATTCGCGCTCATCACACAAATATCCGCCCTTACCGGGATTTGAACCCAGGACCGCTAGCTTCGTAGGCAGGGTCACTACCAAGTACTACCAACTGGGCCAGCGCGTCGTCAATACTTTTGTAAATTATTATAATAACTATATGTTTTGTTTGAGTGAAAATGTTTGTGATTATTAATTTTGTTTTAAGAAAAAAACGACTGATTACGTCTGTTCATTATTAGTACATAAATGTTGATTACAATTTTTAGTTTTATTTTGCCCTACATTGAAAGAATCACAAAAAAGCAATGAAATCATCAATTCCGGAACTAGTTCCGGAATTCCGGAATTGAAGGCTAATCTCGAAAATCAATTCCGGAATTGAAAACCGTCCGATATTGCATGCCCTGCAAAGCTATTAAAAAACGATTAATTATATTAAGTAAGGATGCATTCATTTTATTGTGCATATACGTAGTCCAATTCGTTTTAAATAGTTTTTCTAGTTGGAATCTGTTGCAATACGCAAGCATTTAAAGCGTCACTTAAAAAAATCTGACTAGTAACTTTAAGTAGGTACTTCAATGCGCAAGAAGCGGACCTAGTAGAGGGGGTGTTCTTTTTATAGTGGTGATTATTATTTACATGTAGCTTAGTTTTATTTTAATTTAAATAAGTTTAGTTTTAACTTTTAATTGTAGTACCAGTAGTCCATAGACAGTGACAGAAAAGCCATAGCTCGGTTTGTACCGCATTTCTTAAGTTGTTAACGTTGAATTGAAGGAGGACAGACCAACTTGTAAGTATTACATTGAAGTTAGCTAATGCAAAAGACTACGCTAACCTAGAATTATTTGCTTTCCTAGTGACTTGTAAATAAATATACCTTACTTATATCTTTGTTTATCCAAATCTTGTAACCTGTGACCTGTCGAAGTAATACTGGGCATGGTCTAATAAAACAAGGTCTTCCCTTCCAAAAGGTACACTTTCTATGTCATCACAAAGTTGCCACTTTATTAACCGCTACCCAAAAATATGGAAAAAATTGATTTTAGATTAGTATAACTATTTCAAAAATCATTTACATATTTACTTTAATTTAATATTTTATTTTAATATTGTAAATGTAAGTATGTTACTTTCATGCATTTATGTATGAAAATCACAAGGATTGGACAAGGTTGATGTGACGTTGACTTTCGCTAGTAGTGGCTAGTATAGTAGGATCTATTTAAAATGTCGGAATCCACTTAAGAGCTTATCTTCCAATGAATGGCTTTGTTATCTATTGTGAAGCCCGACCGCAAATTAGCAGTGCAAAATGAAACGCATAAATAACAAAAGATTTCACATGAATAGCCACTTTACCGCCTAGAGAATAAGGTTCAATTTGTAATGGCAAGTCATTCGAAATAGTACTGTTTGAAATTGAAAGCGGCAGCCAGGTATTTTGTTTGTGTCAGGTACTTTCAAACAGTACTATTTCGAATGACTTGCCATTACAAATTGAACCTTATTCTCTAGGCGGTAAAGTGGCTATTCATGTGAAATCTTTTGTTATTAATTTATGCGTTTCATTTTGCGCTGCTAATTTGCGGTCGGGCTTCACAATAGATAACAAAGCCATTCATTGGAAGATAAGCTCTTAAGTGGATTCCGACATTTTAAATAGATCCTACTATAGTTTAGACGTTTGTGCTATGGATAGATTATAAAAATGAGTGAAAGTTTGTGCTATATGTATAGGTACTGGATTCAATAACAATGACAAATATACAAATTAATCAAAAACATTTTTTTTTATAGCGGAGCCGGTCGTGCGTGCACACCTGGTCGAGGTGCAGAAGGACCTGATCTTCGTGCACGTGGACTGCGGCGGCAGGGATTTGTAAGTTAATGCTGCACAACTATTCTTAGGGTTCCGTCCCCGACGGGTAGTCTAATTAATGGGACCCTATTAATGCCTCCGTACTCGGTCCGTCAGTCCGTCTGTTCGTTTAACCGCAATAGATGACGGACTTAAGGACTAACTAAAAAAAAGAAAATTAATAAAGGGGGTGTAGGGTTACAAGAAACGTTTTTTTTTTTACTTATTTTTATTTATGGTGGTGTAGATATCGTAAAAACAGTAAAACATACAAGCTTCAATGGTATGATTAGCACAAACCCTGAAGAAAAACAAATGCTAAAAAAAAGTTCGAGTTGGGCTCGCCCTGATTCTATTCGAAATCGGAACCCTCGGTCCGCGAGTCCAACTCGCTCTTGACTGTTTTTTTATTTCATCTTATTGCCATGTTTCCACAGCTACAGGGACCCGGAGTGCGTGTTCAGAACTGACAGCCGGTCGAAGATACGTCGCATCCCCACCCTCCTAAAGTGGCAGGGCGACCGTTTGGAGGAAAAAGAGTGTAAAGACCGGGACAACTTGAAGAGACTCTTTGGAATATGAAGCATGGTGGAGACCTTTGTTAGGTTGGTTAGGTAAAACGAACAAATCAATAAAGTAAATGGGTAATGTACCCATCATTTTATCCAATTTCACTTCGTCAATTGTGTCATTTCATCGAACTCTATTTGCTGCTGAAACCATGATGTTTCAGGGATACTCGTATCATCATCATCATCATCATGCCAAATAAAAGTCCACTGCTGGACATAGGCCTCCCCCAAGGCTCTCCACTCAGACCGGGCTTATACTCGTATCTTAAACGTCAATTAGGTACGTAGGTTAGGTTAAACTTGTGACTACCAAAAAAAAAATGCGGCGAGATATGCCCTGTATAAATAACTACTGATATATTTTTCGTTAACAATATTGGTGGTTTACAATATGTGGGTAGGTAATGTGTAATGTGGGTATACAATACATAAATGTCTTTTCTCAGAGGGCGGCCGCGCTCTTGCGATTCATCTGGTGTTGAAGGTTTTTTATTATTTATTTATTTAATGGCAACCGGTCGCAATATCAAGCAACCATTTGGTGTTGAAGGTGCTTACCACTTTTTTGTGCTTAAGTAAGATTTTCTTCCGCTGGTACTTTACTCTTCAATTTAAAATTACGTTAGGTACCCTGTTACTTACAGTGGCGAAAGTTGAAGCTTTCGGTGTTAAACCTATTAAGTTATATATTTTCACATCCTCATCTTGCAGCCGCACTAAGGGCTGCCACATACATTCGGAATTCCGAAACGGAAAAAAATCGGGGATATCCCGGAAGTTCCATAATTTTAGTTCCATATGGAACAATCGGTACATATGTAAATGTCAAAAAAGTGATCCCAATAGTTTCATATGGAACTACATACTTGGTTTTACACCTGGTTTTGTTTTTATTTTAGTTTTAAATCAGTTTCTTGAGTATCTTCGGAGCATACCCGTTATCAGTGTTGCAAAATCATTGAAAACGCTACGGTTGGCACTGCACATTTATTTTTAACACGTGCTTAGGTATATTTAACCACCTTATTGATGCAATTTTTTTAATTTAGGCATGTATTTTAAGTTTTAAAACAAAATAAAACCTCCTTTCAGCCCTTAATTAAAGAAGGATTTATTCTTTTTTTTAAACTCCATAATAGGTGGTTGCGTCTTTTATTTGTCAATATTGACTAATGTCGTACCGTCTATTCGTTCGCTTAGTATTCAGGTAAAATCATGAATTTACTCGATGATTCAATTCAATTATTTATTAATTGGCTTCTTGTATAAGAAACAACGTAAAGCCTGAAGTGTCATATACTTGACAATGTTAACTGAAGTATGTAGGTAATCAATGTGAAGAAGTGGCCAATTATGTTAAATAAAAATACAAAGGTCGTACTTAGCAGAGGTAGACATTTAATATAAATAATGTACCAGTAGTTCCATATGGTACTTCTGGGACATTTCCTTCAAAATATCCCGGTAGATCCATATGGAACTAGAAAATATGGAACTTCTGGGATATCCCCAAAAAATCGAACGAACGTGTGTGGTAGGGTTTTTGTATAGGTTAGCTGCCTTCGGGATTTCAAATCGAAGTTCTGTAAGAGAAGCAGAAACAATCATCTTTTGCAATTTATATTGCTAGTTTGATTTGTACTTAAGACTTTTGTCCTTATAGACACACTCTTGTGGATTACTATTCGTACCATGTTGTGTCTCTCTTTCAATCTCAAATCTCAAAAACAAATCAGGTAAAGAGGTATTTTTTGAAACAAATAAATTATATGGTATTGCGTTTATTGAAAATATCAAAATATTAATTGTTGTATCTATTTTAGAAAAATATAAACGAAGTAGGTATCTTAAAATTATGCACACCCTGTGGCCCGTTTCACGATGCTATAAGTTACAAATTACAAGTTCACAAGTAACAAGAGCAAAAAGTTACAATTTACAAGTACAAGTGTTTCTCGAACGCGGCCTTCCATGGTAAAATAATAGGATCGTATGGTAATCTCGATTACAAGTGAATGTCGTCTCGATTTAACAAGTCCCTATTAAAAAAAAGTTTGTTGATGTTTTGACGTTTCTAAATGTCAAATCTTGAAATATTTATATTTATAATCTGTAAATCCGATGATGTCTCCACTCCAGTCTCGCGGAGTCTTCGGAGTTGTCTCTCGTTATCGTTAAAATTTGAAAGTAGGTACGGGAGTTATTTTAGTTATTATGGAAAGCAACCGGAAAATTTTGAAGGCAACACTTCTAAAAGAAGTGTTGCTTAAGAAATAAGAACTTTTTGGAAAATTTTCAGCAACCAAGACCGATGCGTGGAAAGTGATACACGAAAAGGCACAGGCTTTAGGACTTGTGCCAAATTCAAGGGATTTTTCATATAACCGTGATGTACTTCCACAAGCTTATGAAACTTCACTTAATATTTACAGACAAAATAACAATAACAACAAACTTTAGCAGAGAATTAAACTCAACAACTAACAATAACAAAATATACAATAACAATAACAACAAACTTTTTAACAGAAAATTTAACTCAACGACGGTACGACATGAGTGACGTTTAAAAACAAACGAGGTAGGTACTATAGAATGAATGATTTGACAGCGACTCTAACAAATTACAAGTTTACTTAGCTCGGAAGCTAGGTAGTTTTTTTTACTAATTGACAAGTACAAGTTGACAATGTAACAAAATTTTCGAGAAACGTTAGTTCGATTGAAGCAATTTCTAACAATAAAATAAAAAAAATGTCTATCGTTCAAATTTTACACTTGTAACTTGAATTTTACAAATTGTAGAAAAGTAGCTTCGTGAAACGCTTGTAGTACCTTTTTTGACCAATGTTGCCAGTTTACACTTGTAAAATTGTAACTTGTAGCTTCGTGAAACGGGCCACTGGTTGATAATTATGAACCTTAATTAACTCTTTAAAAATATTTAAACTATCATTATAAAGTCATACAATAAAAAAAAATGTAAAAAATACAAATAGCTACGTAGGTATTAATTAACCCCTTTTCTATTTAAATATATTAAATTTAATCGAAATACAATGAAAATGGATATTGTGACCCTGCACTTAAGTTAGGTAGGTACTTATAATAAAAAAAACAATAACACACATCTATCACAGAAGCGCCTCATTTGGAAAAAGTCTATTAAAGTTCAATTTAGTTAAAAACATCAATTTAGTAGGGTCGTTCTCAAAAAAATTGCACCGTTGAACGACCAAGTAATATTGATAAACATAAGAACCCAATTGCAGAAAATTAAACACTGGGCTTGGAGATCACTCGAAAAGTTTTACTTTACGGTTTTATGGATTATTCATTCAACTCATTGTGCTTATGTATTACTTTGAACACCAGGACTTAAGGCTGATTGTTTGACCAGTAAGTAGTTAACTAAAATAATGGTAAGAATTCGAAAATCGAATCGAAAATGTGACACATTTGTCTCAGATTTAACAATTGGTTACGATTTTTAACCAGTTCAGTTAACTACTGATCAAAAAATCGTGTCTTGGCGTAATTTGTTTCATAACACGTAGGTACCTATACCAAGACTGTAAATTATAATTATACATCGGTATCAACGTTCAAATTTCATGGCAAAGTATGGTAGGCAGAAAAACAAATACAAACAAATACACTTAGTATTTTTAACCATTATTTTGTATAGATAAAAAGGTCTCTAAAAATATTTTTAAGGGTTAGAATAGATAACTAAAATTTGTTCCATAGATTTTGCAGTCAACTTTTGACGTCCGTTATAATATATCCATTTTAAATGACTGAATTATCTTTCCACACTAACTAATATTTATTTGCTGTGACAGTTACATGGACCTTTGTTATCTATTTAGCACACAATTATTTCGTCATTGATTTGAAAAAATCTCGTACCTCATATTTCATGACGTACAATTTTAAACTTAAACGTGAAGAGAATTAAGTTCAAACTCATACATCTCAAAATATCAGATACAAGTTTTTTTCAAAGTAGTATCGATTTTTCGAATGCAAAATGAGTATTAAGGTTCTATGAAATTATTTAGAATATAAACCTCTTTAAGTATTAACACAGTATAAATATAGGTACAGTTAGCTGCAACAAAATTAAATTAAGAAAAGTAACAGAAAATAAAAGTTATTATTCATTAAATATTGAAATGTATTTATTTTTTTGCTGCCCTTACCGAGTGCCATGAAAATTGAACGTTGATACCGATGTTTAATTATAATAGCCTAAGCAATGAAGGAAAATCAGGGGAACAAACTCGTGTATGAGCGAATTTTGGCATAGTTGTAGAGAGTGAAGCTAAGAGGTGAGGGGTGGGGATGGGGGGTTAAGGTAACGGTGGCCCATAGTAAAAAAAACCATTACATAATGAATTTACATAAAATTCTCTACAAAAAAAACTATTTGCCTTTTTTTAACAAGATAATAAAATAGTGTTGTATGCTTAACGCATGTGTGTGTGTATCTGTCATGTCTTTGGTATCGTAGCGCTCAAACGGATGAACCGACTTGGACGTGTTTTTTTTTTAAAGAAAGCTAGGCTAATCAGGGTAGTTATCAGCTCAGAGAGATGGGGTCGCCATCACCATTATATCGGGGGATTTAATCTATTGAATACTTATTTCAGTTATGGTATAGGTACGGTACACGGTACGTCTTGCTGTTATGTTGCATGGGGAAAATCGCACAAGATTTCAGCAAATGAATTTCTAGCAAAGCGTCGATCAACAAAATGATTTGTAATGCAAACGGAGTTTACAGTTATCCCATTTCTCTACTGGGTAGTAATGATCAACAAGCCCGGATCCAATTTTAGAAGAGTTACTTGACATGTTACACATTTATCGCAAAAATTACAATTTTTGCCAGAATATTAAGTAGGTAGGGAATTACAATTGGCGTATAGAACCATTTTATAGGTATAGTATAATTTAATTGGCCTCACGCCAATTGTCATTTTAGCTTCGATTATAGTAAACTTTCGTTACGAAATGGAAAAAAATAAGGATTTTAAATTGAGGCTTTAAATGTTCTTAACTATGTACTTAAGTACATTTTTTTTGAAAATGTGTACCAAATTGTCACCTGTCACGTGACATTGTTAAGATAGTGAAATAGGGGGCAGCCTACCTACCTACTTTGAACATCGAAGCTCGAAGTTACGTCAGCTCCATTTCTTTCGATTTCGTCTCGAATGACGAGTGGCAGTGATGGAGCTGTCGTACGGAACTAAAATAGGGCCTCTGTTTTTGGGTTTGAGCCTTTGCGGTTATAATTTACAGAAGACACATGACATTTGGCATGACAGATCTCAGAATTAACTTATTGTATTTTAAATTTACTGGCTGCACATGAAAGTATCACAGTTCAATAGTCTATTGTTTGTCTGTGGTTTAGGATAAATCTTCCAGTTCAGCTGAAATGTTGAGGTCCCGAGAAGGCACGGTCACAATGATGTCATAAAATATCTTCTTGTTCCTCAGGAAAGCGTTCTTGTTGTCAAATATCACTGAATCTGTGAATTAACAAAAACAGCTAAATTAGGATGGGAGGGACGTCAAAAGGCACCGAAACAAATAGGATAATAACCGTGGTCCCACCGCTGTGCCCCACCCCACTGGTGGGTGCACAGGATTTTTTTTCCCCGTAGACCCAATGCACTAGAGTTTTCATTTATCCTTTTCAATCTGGTAGTGCCCGTGAGACCACGGGTAATTCCTCAGGTAATTTCGTTCCCCGTAGACACACTGATCTGTTACTGACCAAAATTAGGGTCATAAATATGAGGTAGGTTTAGGTTATGTTCGTTTTGCAGCAGGCCCGGAGGGCCAAAACACCCAGGAATAGGAGCTCCGCGTTAGCAGAGCTCCGTCGAACCTGTTAATTTGATATTCAAATAGAAATCATTGGTCAGTAGGACTACGCAGTAGGACCATGGGCAAAAAGAGGCCCCACTTGACAAAAAAACATGACATCGGTAGGACCACGGGTAAAAGGCAGTTTTGTTTCAATTACCCGTACTCCCACTCTCGTGCAGTGGGTCTACAGGGACCAGTGGGACATAGCGGTGGGACCTCGGTTAAAAGGTCAAACAAATGGGTCCTTAATGCTTAGGAGTAAACTGGCGTCTTTGTGGGCATAAATAGGTACTTAATTGAAAGATCAAGAAAAACCGTACCGTTACGGTCTGTTATAATTCAGAGCCCCTAGAGCGTTGTTACTGAAAAAAAATGTTTTACATTTAATCATTACGGCCCCGGTATCTCACCTATGTAATTATAAAAGGTTTGTGTGACTTACAAGTGGAGGGTCCAGTGATGGGCAAAATCCCCACGTCGACGGGTCCCTCGGAGATCTTCTTGGGCCCGTGCTCCACGGTCTCATTGCCGTCCTCGTCCTTCCGCTTGATGACGAACTTGATGTCATGGTGGTCTACACCGACTTCCCATCTGTAACGAGACGAGATTTTTTATTTTATTTATAGCAGATTAAGAGGATTGTGAATGTGAACCTAATTTTTTTTATACTTAATGCGATAGCGTTTGAGCGGTTCTCTCCCATTAAACCTATTCAAAGTCAAAGTCGAATCATTTAATTTCAATAAACACAATTCATAATGTAATTGTAATGTAATTAATACTTATTGTATTAATTTTTCTTTACAATTCTACAAACTCGATATCAAATGAGATTTGTATAAATTAAGGTAACTTGGCTCTAAATTCCTTACTAGTTTTATACACCACTATGTACAGTCAGCTGCAGAGAAAAGGTACCCCCCCCTCATGATAAGGATTGTTTTTTTTCGAATACCTATGGTTAGATTATAATGATTTTGAGTTAATGTGTAGACAATAGTAAAACCTTCAATTCACCGAAAAATCATATAAATTGAAAAAAATCGATCCTTACCAGGGGGGGGGGGGGTACCTTTTCTCTGCAGCTGACTGTACATGCAAGAGGTCATTTTACTTTAGTTTTTCACCTATAAGTATAAACAGTAACTTCTCTCCAAAAATGTACAACGCGTTGTTTGCATGTGTGCGTTTTTCGACCTTACGCGCTTCGAGCCAACACAAACACACTCAATAGGACGGACCGAGTCAGTTTGGTTTCTCCTAAAGAGATAAACTACTTACTTGTTTATGTAAACTTTGACAAAACCGACCATCATGCAGATGATTGATTGTGAGATTGTCCCTTTGTCCACCAGACTTAGAGCCGTATTAATAAACTCATCTCGGCTGACATGCCCATCACAAGATATGTCAAAGTGAACGTCAAACCATAGAAAACTGTCATTTTTGACGCATCTTGAGACGAGCATTACAGTCGAGATCAGTTTATTAGTACGGCCCTTAGACGCAAACTAACCAGAACATATTATGTCACTTACTTTAAAACGCTCTCTCCGTCTGCGCAGAGCAAGTCCACTATGTGCTTCTCTCCAGTTTTGATGGTGACCCTCTTGTACTCTTTCTCCGTGTCAGCTGAGTTCTTAGAGTAATATTTCTTGGGTACTTTGCCTCCTGGTTTCACCTGAAGTATGAAAATGGAGTGTAAATATTATAAAGAGAGTAAGGATTTCTATATCTCAATCGTTTGATCTCTCATTGCATTTTATAGGGACAAAAATTAGGACCTCAAAAACTCTCTAGGGGAGAGAAAGGTGATTTTTATAAATATTTTTTTAATGTTTTCTTTCGGTTCAAATTTCGGATTGGCGACAGGCAGATCCGTATTCTGCAGGGTCAAATCCCTCTGATAACTTTGTCACCCCAACTGTTACATGATTTGCCGCTTGCATGGTTTAGAGACGCGTTTTCCAGTTTTTTTCTAGTCTATTGCACCGATGAACTAGGCGCATTCACTAGCGCTCGTATAGCCTGAATATCTCGATATGCAATTTATCTGCTCTTTCATCTCTTAGTTAACAATCTATTTTATTACTATTCTCTTATTTATCGTCGGTGAAACTGCAAAACCGCGTAACTAACAAATTTATGATAGAGCAAAATAAACCTTACACTCTTATTAAAAAGGTGCATTTTGCTCTTTATTTAAAATGTTACTTACACGGTTTTGCAGTTTCACCGACGTTATAAGTGTGCTTGAAATATCTTAATTATAATAATTACAATTAGACTGCACCGGGGGTCCCCGTTGTCATCAACTATAGTCCCTCCGTAGTGAACTGGCAGCTGGTCTTTATCGATGATTGCGAGCACCGCCGCCTGCCACTTCTTGGAGTCGGTCCCGTAGATCTTGATCTTTGATATCGTGTACTCATGCATAAACTTCTTGATCACGGAGAACGCAAGTGAGAACACTTTCGGCGCTGAAATTAATGTTTTTGATGTTATTTGTATGTTACTTTCGAAATTGTACGTTAAATGCAACAGTGACACTATGTCAAAAGGAACTCGTACAAAAGTAAATTCTTTTTAACTGCAATAATGTCACTATTCACATAGTTATTTTTGTAATTTAGTGTCACTTTTGCATTTTACGTGCGAAGGTGCTTAATAACTATTGAATAACTAGATAAAAAGCCGCGAAAGCTACCACTCTTTTAAAGCTGATAACTACGTTTGGGAACTACGATGCCTCAGACACACGGACATATATTAGCATCAAACAAATAGCACCCCTCTATAGTAACAAAATATGAAAATAAAAGAGGACTTACCATTAACAATGAAGCAGGACTTGAGAATCTCAGGATAGTTGGCCTCATACAGCTGAAGCAGGGTAAACACCATCTCCGCCGCGGGTTTCCACGCGTACTGCCGGATGTTGAAGCCTTCCAGGTCGAATATCACGGTCATCTGGCGAACAAGAAAGGGTTGAATACAAGGTGTTGGGTGTTGAATAGGGGATAAACGAATTGCTCGGATAGACATCATGTAAAAGATTAAAATCTCTTTTAAAAATGACACTTTTTTCAGGGCATTTCAACTTTTAATTCCAGCAAAATAGTAGGTATCTACCAATTTTCTATTCACGATTGTTAATATTTAACCTCTATCGTGTCAGTAAATTGTAAATTGTTCAACAAGCGACTAAAACAAGCCATAATGAAACATGATGTTTATCCACGAGAGCTACTTTGGTCCCTAGAGAGTAAAGTGGCGTCCCTAGGGATTAAATACTTCACTTTAGTCCGCCTATACAAGGCTATTATGAGTCATTGTAGAGTTTGAGAAGTGAAAAAGATTATAGACCCCTTTGCAAAGAAAACGGGCACTTCTGATTTTTTCAGGTACTTTAAATATACTATAATATAATAACTAAATAAGATTATATGCTACAAAATAAAAAAAGTATTGTTTACGAAGAAAAGTAATGATTTTATATAAACATTGTCAGTTTAATGCTGTAGTAGTAAAAAAACATTCAGTTACAGTATGTTTATAGTAAATACTCGAAAAAACTGAAAGTGCCCGGTTTTTTTACAAGGGGGTGTAGAATACGAAGTCGGACTAGGAAGTACTATTTTTACAGTTACAGCCTACTTGTGAATCTGGATGAGGACAAGTGACCTTTTATTATTTCTGAACTCTTTTTTCAAGCTATATGTCCAACTAGTTTTTAGAGTTGTTGGTAATTCTGTAACTCTGCGTACCCCACTCTGGGAATGATGGCGTGAAGGTATGTATGTATGTATGTCCAACTAGGACGGCTGTGATTTTGTACGCGTAGAATGAGTTTCCTGCTACTCTCACTATTTTCACCCCTTAAGGGTTGAATTTCGAAAAATCCTTTCTTATTCCTCGTCTACGGCTTATAGACAACACCTGTGAAATAAACAGCTGTCTGAGGGTTGAGGCTGAGCTTTGACGACTCAGTGAGTCAGGCCTTCCATGACTGCGAGGTCATTTGGCAGCAAAGTAAACTTAAACTCACTACGCAATTAGGAACATGGATTTAATGGCGTTAAGACATTTTTTTTTTTATTGAAATAGAATGAAGTCTTTTTAGTCAGGATCATGGCCTCATTGGCCACCCTACTCTTAATCATACCATACTACTTCATTTATTACTTCTCTGATCGGTTGTTTTTTATAGGTTTCAACATGAAAATGTCAGGTGACCATTTTAAAACTACTATACTAATAGAACCTCAATAATTTATTGACTTGGGAAAATTATCTTAGTATCACGCTGTATAGATTAAACTAGGTACCTAGTTTCTGCTAAAAATGCCTGTGACAAACGAAAAGATAAAAAAGACACGATCAAAATGAAAACGATTCCGTTTTGCTATTTGGTTACGGTCGTTACGAAACAAGAACATCGTTCTAGTGTCAATGTAGCAAAAAATAACACATACACGTGAAGTATCCTTATATCATACGACTTCCTAGTTCTTCAGTGTATCGAAATACGGAAGAGCAAATGGACAAAAGATTGCTTCGCCCTCCATTTTCTAGGATATCGCAATATAATGACGGTGCGGGCAATGCTTAGAAATCTTTCGCAACTGTGGTCAGATGCTCTAAAGCTCATTATAAAACCGACTCAGAGAAAGTATAATAGGGTCGTTCTTCTTTTTTACCGGCAATAGCCTGTCTTTCATCTTATTAAGCGTCTCATTAGAGTATTGATGATTATATTTTTCGTGTTTAATATTCGTTCATACTTTTATTTATCCATAAGTACCAAATAATAGTGCTCTTTCTTTAACCTAGGTTTTATTTAATAATATTGTTTTAGGTAGAATGCCGTGACAGAGTGGTTATGTTAATCTTGGTCTCGGCTGAGAACGGCCACTCTGTCTCAGTGTTTCTGGTAAAATGATATAAAGATAAAATGCAACGTTTGTTGAAATCCATCACTGAAACCATAATAATGGATAGTTCAAAAATCTAAAAAACCGAAAATCGTCGGTTTATTTTCGGTAAAAAAGAAGAACGACCCAAAAATGCATGTTGGGAGCATTACATTGCGTGATACAGCCAAGATAATCCGCCGGTGAACTAGTCAATAAACAGGCACTGGCCGGAGTAACTTGACCCGTTGTCAATACGGTTTAATTTAAAGTGCACTTTCAGGCGCGTGGCGACCTTGGTAAGGTCAATAACCTTAATTGTTGAGCGCCTATAGAACCCTGTCGCAGAAAGTAAATTTTGACGTCATTTATTTATTTAAACTTGACGCTGTCATTATGACAGGGTTCTATAGATGTTCAACAATTAAGGTTGTTGACTCTATAAGAATAAATAATAACTACACGTAGAGTTATTATTTATTCTTATGACTATATTTGCTGATTGCTACCACTATCTTATCCTGTAAGCATGTAGTGTTCGCTTTGTTGAGTTCAGGTGTGGTAAAAAGCAATTAAATTACTAGTATAGAGTTGCCAATGCAATTCCAGCGTTAGGATTACACTATTCAGATTGTAATTGGGTCTCGGATAACTTACCACTTGTTGGCCTGGGACTCTCTTCTACTTGGTGAAACGATATGACTTTTGATATGTTATCGTATTGTCACCGTTGCGATAGCTCTTATTACTTGACAAGGGCTGTATACTACTCGGTAAAACCATATCGCTTTAGAAATGATATCGTATCGTCAAAGTTACGATAACTCTTATTTACATTAAGTGGCCGAGATCAAAGGCAATATGATTTTACCAATTGGAATTGAGCAGCACGTTAGAAAAAAGGATCAGGTTTGCAAATGACGTAATCTTTATTGGGGCTTGAGACTTGCGACATAACTCGACTCCACTATTGTTAGATTAGGTATATGGTGTGTAATTTGAAAATAAGTGCTGCCATCTTTGAATTGTCTGGTTACATGATAATCTTAGACGCAGTAAAATATAATATGCTAACGCAAAACATTGTAAGTAATGACACTAATGCAGCCCTCCTAAGGAGAAAAGGCGTATCTACTATATGAACTGTATTGAAAATCCAACCTTATTATAACCCTTGAGAGTTTAATATGCTTCTATGGATTAATTGCACATGCGCCTATTCTCCATAGGAGGGCAGAATGACAGACAGTAGGTTTGGGCTTGGCAAGAGTAAGTGATTTGCAAGACTTAACTCTTTAACGATGCTGGTAACCTAGTGGCCCTGCTTACGACGTTAGCGGTCCCGGGTTTGATTTCCGAAAAAGGCAAATATTTAACAGAAACTTCTTTCAAGTAATGTTGCGGTAGATGCGCATTGGCCTATTTGAAATACAGTCGGTGGGGACGGTCACATTGGTACAATTTCCATATTTGTACAATTCTTGAAATTCATACCCAGGTAGCTAAAATAATTTTTATTTTGCAAAAGTAGGTAGGTTAGGTTAGCAGGCAGGGCTCCGTCCAATAGCAGTGGATTTATAATTTGTACAAATATGGAAATTGTACCAATGTGTCCGAAGCCGTCGTGGTGCACTGACGCCACCGACGGCCACAGCCGACACAAGTTAGAGATTAAAAGAGACTTTGTTTCGTATGGATTAAGTTGTAATTTGCTTAGCATAGCAATTATGTTTGGCGTGTGAGTGACGCATTTTGTATTTGACGTACGGCGTTCAAAAGGTTAAAGTTCAAATTAGGGCCTCAGGTTAATTTGCCGCCGTGTCTGATTATCCTTAAAGCTCATTTCTCGACTTTGCTAAGTGAAATCGTTATTTGCTAAAGTAAAATCTTTGCAAATATACTTATTGCACTCGTGCTGTGGCAGGAAGCAGTTGTGCATAAAGACTGGGGTTCCGTATTTCAATAGCACTTCCACAGGTCAGACGGCGTACGGGATAGAGATTTATTGTACACACAACATCACACCTAACTAACCATTAAAGACAGAGCAGAGAGAAAAAGAAAGAGATGTTTATATGTGTATTATGTCAACTTCTATGCATTCTAGTGCGACTCTCTTTCATGCAATATTTCAGATTTCTGAAGTGTATAGCTAGATGTGTTGCTGTGTGTACGTACAGGTTTAAGTTGAACACCAAAGTGCTTGTATCTAGAGAAGAGATAAGGGAACTGTATAAATCAAAGATTTTGTTAAGTTACATAAAATTTAACAGGGAATTCCCTTGCGAAACAAGGTAAGGTGGAGTCTTGTAATTGCGACTGTCTGGTTATTGCAACTAACTTGAATAACTTCCTCTAGTTTCACTGTTTTGAACAAAGACAGGTGTGATATTTGTTCTTTTATACTAAGAAATGCAATATCAAGCTTGCTGTTGTTCAAAACAGTGATGCTACAGGGAGTTATTTAAGTCAGTTGCAATAAACAGACAGTTGCTATTACAAGAGTCCACCTTACTATTTCATTCTCATACCTATTGAGAAAAAAGTAGATTAATCAACAAGGGACTAAAACAAGCCATTATGACACGAGATGTTTAACCACGCGAGCGAGCTCGCGCTTTTCACTTTGAATGCGAGAAAAACAAACAACAAAAGTGTGTGTGTGTTAGTTTGTAACTCCTTCACGTTGCAGCGGCTGGACAGAATTGGATAAAATTTGGAATGGAGATAGCTTATGTCCTGGATTAACACATAAGCTACTTTTCCTTCCGGAAGATTTAAAATTCCCGAGGGAATAACGATACTCTAAATCTATGCATACAAATACCTAATTTTCAATTAAGTTCGAAAAGCAGTGTAAATCAAAACGTAACGCGTTTGTATGGGGCCGCGAGCGTACCTACTGGCGACTCTTAAGACATTATAAATACAGAGTATTAGAAAATTGCCGTAGGTATTTATTGCACCTTATCCTCATAGGGCCCGGCCCGGTGCCACAGATAAAATAAAACTCACTTCGGAACCGGTGTGCAATAGGATGCACAAAATTAATTTAATCTGTTCTAATGGGGGAACAGATAATTTTCTTTGTTACAAAATTGAAAATGGCAGTATAGAGCAAAAGTAATTCGATTCCGGTTCATTACAGCCAAATATCAGAATGCCCTTTTACATATTTTACTAAATCTCAAATTGTCTTAGTTCCAAAATGCCTTAATTCCCAAATTGACTAATTTTCAATACAATAAAATGTCATAATAACATTTACACATTACATCCGATATCCAAATTGTATAGTTGGTAAAATGAACAATAACTTCAAATACCGAATTATTATTAAGACTGAAAGTGAAAATGCATTAGTTCCAAAATTAACAAAATTCAAAAATGTCTTTTGTTGACAGGCCCAAAGACCAAAATGACACTGTCTTATAATACCTAAAATTTTAAACACGCAGTATTTTTAGTGTTACTTATTTATAAATGTAAATAATTAGTTCAGTTTATCACAATTGGTTTAGCAATTTATAACAACTATGCTTTTGTAAACGATCAAACAAAAACTGTCCTTATGAGCAGGGGTGTGATTCGCTCAAGAAGCAAAGGTGAGCGAGGTTGTAAATACACTTGTTAAGGTTGTGTTTGTTGTTTGCTAAGTTTTGTGGTATAGGGGTTTTGTGTCTAGTTAATTTGAGTTTTAGACATTTTGGGAAATGGTATAATTGATAATTTATCAAAACGAGATAGTCTAAATGAATTATAGTCATACTAAGAATACGGTAATTTAAGAAGTAGGCGTAAGTCATTTAGATTCGATCTTTAGACATTATGTGAATAATCTGTGTTGACATTTTGATATTCTAGGAACACTTCGTATATATATCGCACCTTTGCGACAAAACTGTGCTATCTCCAAAGTTGCGATTTTACAGGAGAGCATTTGTAGATAATAGAGTTTGAAATGGCGGTTTTGATTATCCAATAATAAAAAAAGTGATTTTCCCAGATGTCACAGTTTTGTCGCAAAGGTGGAGTTTGAAATGGCGGTTTTGATTATGCAATAAAAAAAAAAAGTGATTTTCCCAGATGTCACAGTTTTGTCGCAAAGGTGCGATATGATATTTGGCTGTAACGAACCGGAATCAGTAATTCAACTTAATTTCCTTGCTCTTAGATTCAAATTCTTTCTCACCTGCACGATGAGCTATGGTGGTGGTGTAAAACCCACTATGTCTCACAAACTTCTTCGTTCCGCTCCTAACCTTATGTGCCAAGTGGATAGTCAGCCCTACGTATTGTACCTTCAGCGCTTGCGGGCCGTGCATCTGAGCCTGCTTCCTGGCAGTCGCGAGGTAGTCCTCCAGGTGCCGCAGGATCATCCTGATGACGTCCACCTTCTTCAGCGAGTGCAGCAGCCCCCACACGTCCAGACCCACGAACGGGACGATGATCACTACGGGCAAAGAGTATGAATATAGGTACCTGATGGGAGAGGTTAGTACCAGCTCTAGGATCTCCGGAGGTGTCTATGAGCCGGGATGACAGATCTTAGAGCTGGTGCTTACCTCTCCCAAAGGATTGGGCTAGCTATCCAGAGAGGTAATGCAGCCAGTGTCATAGGGACCATGCCATGCCGCGAGCGGACCTGCTAGAGGGGGTGTTCTTTTTACAGTGTTGATTATTATTTAGATCTTTAATATTTGAGTATTTAAGTTTGATTTTAATGTGAGTAGCATAGTTTTATTTTAATTTAAATAAGTTTCGTTTTAACTTTTATTTGTAGTACCTTAGATAAAGATTCCTGATTAAAAACCAAAATTACTTTTTCAAAGCAGAAATTATATGCCAATATACGGAAGTTCATACTAGATAGTGCCGAGAGCCTCTGGTGTTTTCAATGGATATTATTTCATCGAAATACCTTGCAATGAATGTAAAGAACTATAACGCAGAATTTTCAGTTCATCGAAAGTTTGAAAGGCTTTCGGCGCATGAGTAATTTTTTTTTGGTAGTCACGAGTCTAACCTTACCTAACCTAGGTAATAAATGTTTAATACGAGTATATGCTCAAAACATCATGGTTTCAACGGTAAATAGCGTTAGATGAAATGAAATTTGATGAAGGGATACAATCGATGAAGTGATATCTTATAGAAGCCACAGGACTTAGGTAATTTTATACATTGACGTAAGCGTGCAATGTCATAATTGTCGTATAACCTTCTGTGGTTTCACCGGATTTTTCCAACCAAAGACCATGATGGGGGTTGCATTAAAGCAGTTCAGTTCAGGTTAAGCGAAATGGACAGAGTTTCAGCAGATACAGCTCTGACTTAAATGCCAGCATTACCCCGAGTTGGGATCATTTTGGAACTACTTTCTTCTTGTAGGTACGTATTTCTCTGTTCCTAGTTGTTTGTCATGAAACTTATGAATAAATGTTTTTCTTTATTTCTTTCAATTTGACTGGGCGATTGTAGAGATCTGTCAAAATGTATAAAATTGATATTGGCGAATGGCGCGATAGCTTACGCCAATCCTATACCAGTAGGTATTGGCGTCAGTACATCATGTTTGATTTTCGCAGTAAGTCAGACACACTGGATACAATCGTCATGCCAATTAAATATGTCGATGTTTAAGTAACTAGATTATTCCATAATTAAACATAGTTATTTGGCAGTACCTATCTCTTTTGTTCACCCTTTGTTGATGTAGTGGACTTACCTGGAGATCCTTCCTTGTCGAAACCAGTGCTGCCACTCGGGAAGTGCTTTTCCAGGAGTTCTGGTGGCGTCCAGTCCTTAAGCGTGGTGTCGATGCCCCACTTCTCGCGCCATGTCATGGACTGTAAAATATGGGGTATTTTAGGCAAGAGGTACCTAGCCTTCCCGCCTGAACCTTCGAGAAGTGTGTGAAAGAGATTCCAGAGAACATTCCAGACCCGTGAGCCGAGGACATCGCGATTTTAAACTAAACCAGGTAGAAAGGCATAGAACATTCTAGCAACGAATAGTCTCGATCGTCCTCGGCGGGGCAAAGTACATCGATCATTCCAAAAGGCATTCTGGAACAATTGGACACGGGGACTCTAAAAAAGAGCGGACAATTTGCAAGATGCAAGTACATTCAGTCTTTACTTGGAAAGAGAACAGTGCGAATAAGAGCGACTCGAGCGAACATCTAAACGTATTCGAAGTTTATTGTACGATAATGGTTTGTAACTGTTTAATTGTGTGCGTTATTAAAGTCTACTTTTGATTATCGGTGTATTCGTGCATTTCTATCGGTTACTTACCCCCACGTACGTAACAATAGGTTTAAAATATGAATGTTTTGCGTTATTCTTAAGTCGAATAATAATGATTTCATTGAGTAAATTTAGCTATCTCTAGTAAGTATTCCGTTCATGTAGCATTTGTTTTTTTTCACCCTGTATACTTAGGTATAGGTACAGCCAGTACAGCCAACCAATTTGATTTCTAAGCTACTTTGGACTATGTTTAGATGACGTCGTCGACCAAAACGTGAGACACTTCCTGTGATTTGGTTTACAACGTCACGTAGACAAAGTCCATTGTGGCCTAGAAGTCAAATTGGTTGGTTAACTGTACAGGATAGAAAATGTCATGACCAGTTTTCTTGACATATTTATCAACTAACAAAGGTAGACAGTTTTCATTTAATTTAATGTAAAAAAACAAACCTTTTACGAGATACTAAGTACCTACTCATTATAGAAGATGATGTCAAAAAACACGTCATTTAGCCGGAAGTATGTCAAGAGTCAAGACTCAAACTTGTCATTAAAATTTGGTAGAGGCAATTTTTTCCAGTTCTTATTTTTTTAAACGTTAATACGAGTAACGTATTTTTCCTTTCTTTATTTTTCGTTTCGAACAGCTACATGTATTACTATTATTTGATCTTCCATTTCGATTCCTAGGCCTAGAATCAATAGGGCATCAAATTGGTTCCCGTGCGAACTTGCATTAAGATTTTGTAATTAAGGGAATCACCTAACTTAGGTTTTCTGATCTAAATCCCGAATTCAAATTCAGCAAAACTTAGTCAAATTAAAGTTATTAACAAACTTACGTCTCTTAGCATTTTCTCGGCCGCTTCGGGGTCCCATTGTCTTGCTGGAAAAGAGAATAAATATCAATTTTGGAGTAGAAAGGGATAGTGACATTTTATCAGTATTCAGTATGGACATATTTACGAGATGTTGCGTTCTCCCACATTTTATTGTACTTGACTGTACTTTTAGTTTCATAGCGCAGACGCCGCAGACAAGCATTACTATCTTACTTTTTACTAATATTATAAATGCCAAAGTTTGGATGTTTCTTGGATGAAATTTGTCTCAGAGATAGATTATTTATACCCTGGATTAACATAAATACTACTTTTCATTTCGAAAAATTTAGAAGTTTCCGAGTGAATAACGATAATTAAAATCTACGCGGAAAAAGTCGCTAGCTATTAAATATTGGGCTCAAAAATATCCTCCACGTCTCTTTTTCTATATTAAGTAAATATTCTAATACATACTATTACTATGTATGAATTTTGCTGGCGACTGTATATTAATGTTAAATCACAGAATAAATAACACTACAAGGTAGCTCATAATGGTTATTTTAATGATTCATAGATAACATTAAGCCGGACAGACAATATTGATTTGTTTATTTGTTTTTACGAATGTGTCATTCAATTTCCTACAGCTGTTGATCTCTGCGACCCCCTTGTAAATTATGAAATGTTTAAATTATGTTTTAAATTAATTTAGTCGTATAACAGTGGCAATGTTATACGTGTTTACAATATTAATGTAGGAAAACTTTTACATGGTCGTCTTGCAGGTTCGATCGTCTCATTAACAATGGCATTCTTTTTATTTTTGATCTCCGAAAATTTCACCACATCTCATCTTTTCGGCGTCAGCTTAACTGGCTTGCAGTTCGTCATCCTAGGTCCCTTAGAATACTGTCCACTCTTTTCTCGGTTATTTTTGAACCTTCGTACCCCCTTTATCTTAAACCTAAATTTACTTTCGTAACTCCCCTGCGTTCCTCCCGCTCTCTTAAACTCGCTATTTCTTTTCACCACACTGGTATCATGTCAAACTCTTTCGCCCTTCGGGCAACCCGTCTCTGGAATGCGCTTCCACTTCATATTAGACGAGCCCCTAGCAGGTTTTCTTTCAAGCGAATGCTGGAACAAGATGTTGCGTAAAATTTAAGGCTGCTAGACCCATCCTGGAATACGTTTTAATCGCAATTTTATATTTATAGGTTTATGTATTTTTGTTTATTTATTTATGTTTATATTTATATATAAATAAATATGTGTATATCATGTAAGTACCTTTTGTAAGTACTTTTTGCGTGAAGTATTATTGTTTTGTAAAGTATTATTATTTATTTGCTTTGTTGTCTGTCTTTCTGTATGATTATTTGTTTGACTGGTAGATAATGCCAGGTTAAATAAATAAATAAACAGGTGCTTTTTTTCATTTTTCTCCCTCTATCTCTCTCGTAATGTGGGTAGCTAAAGTACGCATAATAGATATTTCATATGATATTTTATTGAATATTTATAGCTTCATATAATGCTAGACTATGTAGTATCATTGTAATAAGAAATACATATACTGTTTTAATAAATGACTGACTGCTGAGTTTCTTGCGGCGTTTCTTCTCAGCAGTGGTCTCCTTTTTGGGAAGCGCTGGTAGATTTTTGACGTGTAAAAGTGCCCGTGTGGCCATGATTCGACGAGGTTACGTCCGTATTTTTTTAGGTCCAAGTACCTATACACCAGAATCCAAAATTCAATCAACACAGAGGACAGGCTCCGTGTGCTCGGCTCCAAAGAAAGCTTAAGCCGTGAAATCAGCTGGAAAAGTGATGGCGGCATCGCATCGGTCTTTTAACCTTAATCGATCAAACTTATTAAAAAAGCTTGCTATACCGGTTCGTCTACATTAGTCCGGTTTCGTAACTTCCGTTTTTTAGAAAGTAATTTTGGCCATGACATAAGGTTACACAGTGTGTAAATAATGGAATACGACCAAATATTTTAACGACGGTTAATATACATCCTAATAATAATTAATTAACGTAAAAAAATATGTATCGTTAACGTAAGTTGTGTTTCTTTTTTTCATGCTAATTAATTTGCACCGCAATGTATTAGAAATAGTCCAATTAACCTGCAATTAACTGGGACTTAAATCTTCGTTTCAACTGACAAGTTGTTCGGGAAAAGTCGGTTAGACTCGGATCACAGACGTCACAGTCTGTATTTAAAATGTACAGCAGTGGCATCTTTTAATATTGTTGTTAATTTAATAACACTTAACTCAAGCACACATAGATTCCTTTAACTTCCACAAAAAAATATGTTTTAAAATACTTTATGTTTTAAGGTACCTCGTTACTTTACTAGTAGAACGTTTGGTACCTTCCTATGGGTAGTATCAGCCCAATTGAACCCTGACCCACCATAGAACTGTGTCACAATGACTTATGATTCAAGTCGTAAGAAGTGTCAAACAAATTGTTGTATAATGTCATTGTGACGCCGTTCTATGGCGGGTCAGGGTTCCATTGGACTGATACACAATGGAACTAGGCGGATTATTTGGACACACGTTTTATAGGTTATATTAAATTACAATTCTGGCTTTTTTCAGGAACACTTACGATGCTAAATCTAATCTCGTTCAAATTGTACCATCCGTTTAGCTTCGTGTTTTCATATACTCCACATACTAATGTAGGAAGAGAGGACAATAGAGAGATCTCTCTCCAGGCGGGTGTTATGCCTGGGGACCGAAGTCCATTGGGATGAAGTTGGAAGTGGTATATAATATATGTCGACCGGCTCACATACGGCAAAAGTGACGATTTAGGTGGACAATAATCGATAATACTGATGTTCTTCAATACGTATGATAATATGTGTCAACGTTCTTTAGTAATTGACTAACTAAATGACAGCAATACTAACGCAGTAACATCATACACTCGTTTACGAGAGTACCCGAAACTTGCCGAATGATTATCAGTTGCGTTCGCACGTCAGTTAGGCATGTGCTTTAGCCCTATACTAATTAATATTATGAGATAGCCAACAAATGACATTATAAAAATCCGATATTCGTCACAGGGACCACTTCTCCTTCCTTAGCCTGCTAGACCCTTTGTAAATAAGAATAATACAGATATAATACACATGCTACTTGTAACTTCTGATCCCGTAATATCTGCAAAAAGAAAAACTAAAAAGCACAAAAGTATACCTTTTTCTCCACAAATTATATCAATACTTGATATCCCGGAATTCTTGCAAGATACGTACATCAATAAGGAATGATAATGTTGATGCTAATGATGGTGAGACAGATGACACAATCGCCCGCGATTAAAATTTAAATTAAAAGTTCCATTATAAATCTATTTTCATGCCAACATTATTTGTTTTAATGATTTATTTCATTATTTTGAATCGATCCATTATTTTCTTACCGAAGGATGTCAGTACCTAATGCTAAAGTCGGTATTCTTGCTCAAGTACTTATTAAATGTCATAATATGTTGAATCCATACTTAAAAAATCAATTTCATTAGTTAGATATTTTTGTCCACCTAAATTGTCACTTTTGCCGTATGTGCGGCTGTAGAAACTTCGTTAGCGCGATGTAGAACCCTTAGTTCCGCTGTCTGACGTTGCTGGCGCTAGCAAGTTGGTTGATACAAGTTTCCGTTAGATGCCGCTAGGTCGCCACACTAACATTGCAAATACCCAAGTAAATAGATAATATACATACCTCTCAGCCATCTCAGGAGGAAGTGGTCGTCATGTTCTGGTTTCATAACATCTTTCACGCTGCGGCGGAACTGCAACAAGAAGTGCAATCAATGCTTTAATGACTCAATAGTTCGTCGCGTCGTGGAACATTCCAATTAATGACAAAAAAACGAGAATTTTAATAGTAGATTGTTCAACAAGGGACTAAAAGAAGCCATAAATGGAGTGGGCTAATCTAGTGGTAATTAAGTTATCCTCGAATATATTTAAAGAGTTATTTACCTATACCGGCACCCTGCCCGGAAAGTTAAAAATTTCGTGTAAGGTAGGGTAGGCGTCATTTGGTCTAGTTTTTGAGATATATTTTTTTTGTGAGAAAACCTTGTTACGAAAACTTAGCTGCAAAGAACTTTTACACTTATAGCCTTGGCCGACTCCGTCCGCATAGAAAAAAAGTCGTTAGTCGTTATTCTCCCGGGAACTGCCCAATTTTCGGGAATAAACAGTGCCCTCCGTAACTCCGTATCTCCGGGCTATAAACTATTTCAGTACCAAATTTCACGCCAATCAGTTTAGCCGTTAAACCATGAAACCGAAACGTAAGAATCGTGACCCATTGTTGTATTGTACCCAAATTGTACCACGAAAACGATCGTTTTAACGGCGCGTATGTGGCTGACGTACAGATACAAACAATAAATACTGCGTTGCTAAGCAACCATATTGATTTAACTTCACTTATATCTCGTTTAGATGTCATCTTACATTTTTCTTTTCTACGATCTATATAGATAAAGCGTAATAAAATGGAGAATGATAATGCTTCTACATTCAGCCCGGACGGGGGGCAGGACACCGTCGGGCTGCCTCGGATCGTAATGGTCACTGAGGGCTCCGACACATCAGCATCCTCCCCTTCTTCCACATCCTCGACCGAAGACAACTGGGCGAACCTCATCAAGTCCTCAGATGTGCCACCAGAGTACTGGCACATACAGAAACTAGTGAAGTACATGAAAGCTGGCAATCAGACTGCTACCATGGTCGCGTTGTCCTGCTTGAAAGACCACGACCTAACTTTGGAAGTGAACCAGAGAGCTATCCAGGAAATAGGTGGTTTGGAACTGCTTGTCAATCTGCTTGAGACACGAGACTTGTGCTGTGTTTTAGGGGGGTTAGCAGTACTCAAGGATATAACGCCGAATATTGAAATCAGGCAGAAGGTTACAGATCTAGGAGCGATTCCTTTGCTTGTTGGCCTGCTGTCCGACCCCGCTAGGGACGTACAGATCCTCGCTGCGGAAACTATAGCCAATTTAGGGAAGATCCGCAAAAGTAGAAAGTTCTGCAGGAAATTTGGAGGTTTGCCGAAGTTGATCGATTTACTTGACATAAAAGAAAGGTAATTTTACTAAATTTGTGGCAAAGATAAGATAAACGAGCAGTGGGGTCTGCGACTCATACACATTTGTATTTTCAAGACTGCAAAATCTAAGGCTCCAAACTGCAAATGCGTTGCAAGATAGATTGCCTCTATGCTAGTAATTTCAAAAGTGGTTGTCTTATCCCCATACAGTGTCCTGCTTGTCATTTAAAAATCTAAATAATCTTATAGAATGTTAATATTGTTTATTGACAAGATTGCGAATAATTTGACAATCAATCAGGATTATAAGGGCTATCAAGATTCATTACGTTATTTGTATCGTTCTGCACGTCACAAATATTATACAATCACTTGACACGTTCAGTGCCAAGAACTATCTTTGGTACACTACAATTTATAATTCCATAATTGTGGAAAAATATGAGTCTTTAATAATAAACAGGTATTTACATACACCTCGCGGAGAGTTGAATCCGGACGAGATAAAATACTTGGACATCGCACGAGCAGGGGCCAAGGCACTCTGGTCCATGTCCGCATCCCAGAGGAACCGAGAGGCCATGAGGAAATACGGCATGGTCCCGCTCATAGCAAGACTGATGGCTACTATACATCTGGACGTCGCCACTCCAGCTGCGGGGCTCTTACAAATGTGTGCGACTGAGACGTCATTCCAGCTAGCTATACAGACTGAGAAGATGGTTGACAGTTTGATCAAACATTTGGCCAACGATGATAAGGATCTTAAGGTTGGTCCAAGATTTAAACTTAAATTAAAGGTTTATTTAGTTGACCATCGTTTTTCTATTTTTGTTTCTTCTTGTACCCACAGCGTTTTTTTTATAATTAATTCGATTCTGAATTGGCGCATGTAAACTTTAAAAGAATAAGTACCGATACTTCGTGCTTAACTATTAGTCACTTTACAAAAAACTGAGTCTTAAAGGACGAATCACAATTTAAAAGAAGGCCGAATTTATATTCATACTATAATATGTGTTATATCATATAATTATTGCCATGCAGTGGCGGCTGTGATTTCTTACAAACTTTTTTAATTTCCTTAGGTTTTAAAATCCTGCAGTCTAATGCCGCTCCACTCTACTCTAGTATACTTCCGTAACGTATTACTAACGCATACAAGGCCAACTTAAACTTTGCTGGGGCCCTTCGGCACACGAGAATTTGGGGCCCTTTTGGAAAGTAACGAAAGCGAATTATACTAACATTTTTCTACTAGGTATTTGTTTTGAGTATAGATATGAGAGAAATGGTCAATATTTCGCGGCCCCCTAAGGATGGGCGCCCTGGGCACGGGACCCGTATGCCCTTATGGTAAAGACGGTATTGATCGCATAATAATATATAATAATAATAATAAAAATAAAAATATAATTTTATTTCAGGCAACGAGGCCCATAGTTACAAATACCTTATATACTAACATACATAAAAATATAAAACTCTAAAACTAACACTGAGGTGACAGAACAGCGTGGTTCTGTTTTGCCAAACTTGGCGTGGTGGCATAACGGAAACGTTGGTTCAACCTCGCTCCAGACGGTGCAGACATTGATTCCATTACATAATAAGCTGCGTTAATACCTAACAAGTAATTTAATAATAATAACATTGCAGACGTATTGCAGCCTCGCTATATACAAGTGCGCCAGCGACCGTACCACGAGGGACATAATCCGTGAGTTAGGAGGCTTGGAGCTCTTGGTGGAAGCTGCGAATGACTCCGAAAATAGAAACAATAAGCCTTTAATGGCGGCTGTTACTGGGGCTCTCTGGAAATGTGCTGACAGCGACGCCAGTGTGAAAAAACTCGACAGTCTTGGGGCAGTTACAACCTTGGTCAAGTTATTGGACGACGACAACAATGGAGTGCTGACCAATGTGGCTGGCGCGCTCGCAGAATGCGCAAAGTTTCCACCAAACAGGGAAAGGATCAGGGGCGCTGGTGGTATTCCTTTGTTGAGTAAGTTACTGATGAAAACTTTTATATCTCTGCGGTTTTTCCTTTTAAATAATATGAATAAATGCATAGGGGAAGTACCTACGGACAAAATGACGGGTTGTTTTGAATTTGAATCATATTTCTTTAATTAATGTAATTAATAAACAGTCTCCATTTTTTATACTCATCTTTGGTACTTATTAAGTATCAGCAAAATAAAGTTTTAATTTAATAGGAATCATGCTGAATCACCAAATTAATACTCTCTGCTACATTTAATTTGCAATATATGCAAAGAAGAACGGGTTTCTGATGATACAAATTATATTCCAGTTCACCACCTCAACAACACGTATAAGCCTCTTCTGGAAAATGTCCCTTTGGTCTTAATGGAATGCGCAAAGGATTCAGGCTGCATGTTCGAAATTGACGAGCTTGATGGAGTGAGATTGGTATGGTCTTTGCTCAAGAACGAGTCTAAGCATGTCCAAACCAATGCGGCTTTAGCGCTCAGCCCTTGTATCCAGAACGCGGCGGATTCTGGAGAGATGGTCAGGTCTTTTGTGGGTGCACTGGAACTGACGGTGGACCTTCTGGACTCTGACGACCACAACGTCCTCTCAGCTACCTGTGCAGCTATTGCAACTATAGCGAAAGACAACGAGAACTTGGCTGTTATATCTGACCATGGAGTAGTCGCCAAACTATCTAAGCTAGGTATTTACATCTTGATACAACATATAGAGTAGCATTAATATACTTGGTGCATGTAGATTACGCTCGTGGTAACAGCAAGTTGTAATAGCATTGTAAATGGATGGTTAACTCAATCTACAAATCAAATAATTGCGTCCACCTCGTTGCCATGGTGACTTATCCTGGGTCAATTTTAAAAGGATTGTGAAGGTTAAAATTTCCAATCAAAATGCGATAGCGATAACATTTCTCTCCCATTAAATTTGTACGATTTTTTAATATGTTGTAGATATCATGAAAAACGTTTATTCCTTATTTATAATAAAAAGCTTGCTAATTTTGGGTTTGCGTGGGTGGATGAACATGTTGCTAACTGGCAAGTAACTTTGGAAATGTAACGCTCAATTTCATAGTTCGATAGCTCGCATGCTTTTCATGATACATAGGAGGGATGCAAAAGCCCGGTTTTAATGCTTAAGGCTGAAGCCAGACGAGCGTATTTTTTGAGTTGTGAGTCGCGTAATTTCTGCTCCTCCATTCGGTTTCATAGTAGTAGGTAGTAGTAGTACGATGAATGGAGGAGCAGAAATTACATGACTCACAACTCAAAAAATACGCTCGTCTGGCTTCAGCCTAAGACTGCACTGAGCAAACGGCGGGACGCCCTCAATCAATAGGTACTATTATTGTGTTTTCTGATAAACTAAAGAATTTCCATGAAATTGGACGATGCTTTTTTGTAGCGCAAGTAAAAACACAATTTATGGGATACGTATCAAACTTAGATAACAGTTACCCTTTGAGTATTCAGCTTAACGGGAAACGGTGGCCACGAAAAGATAGCCACTTTTTTCCGTTAAGTTGATAACTAGAAGGTCATTTGTTAGTAAACTATGTAATATATCCTATGTTGTGTTTTCATTTGTAGTACAAAAAAGCACCGTCCGATTTCAGGGAAATACTATAACATAACATAACGTAACATAAACTCACGCCTTCATTCCCAGAGTGGGGTAGGCAGAGCTAAAGAATTACCAACAAGTCTTAAAACTTCTTGATAATTTTGTAACCACATTTTGCACAAGTAGGCTAAGATGTTTCCCAGTGTATTAGTGACAGGTGGCAAGCACATCGCCTAACAGTACTACAAGCCTTTATTCCCTTAGTCGCCTCTTACGACATCCACGGGAAGACATGGAGTGGCACTATTCTAACCCGGCAACCACACGGTTTATTAGAAAACTCAATATTAGTAATGAGGGCGCCACTGTACAATGTACATCCGGTGTACGCTCGGAGCAGTCTTACGGCCAAACCCTATATTCAATCCGAGGATAGATAAGGCTTACTTCGGATTAAAATTTGACACATTTAGTATGGGCAAATGTCAAATTTTAACCCGAGGTAAGCCTTATCAATCCTCGGATTGAATATAGGGTTCGGCCGTTAAACAACTTGTCAATGGATTGCTACAAGTATGCGGGCTAATCTTGAGCCTTTGATATGGGTTCCAGTGTTAACCACCGACGACCATCTCCGAGCGAACTTGGGCGTGGCCATAGCGTACTGCTGCGACTGGGCGCAGAACCGGCAGGAGTTCAACAAGAGATTAGCCATCACGCCCCTGGTGAACTGGATGACGTCGCGAGACCCGAAAGTGCACCGGGCCACTGCGCTTGCGCTGTACCATCTCTCGTTCTTCTCTATCAACTGCGTCACAATGCATGCTGTATGTATGACAGTGTTAATAATTTCTTGGCAACAAAAAAAACAGCCTTGTTTTATTTTTAAACTATTTACTGGTGTTGGGGAGCTAATGAAGTTAATGAGTTTGAATTAAAAAAAACGGGGCAAGAGCATGCCGGACCATGCTCAGTATAGGGTAACATACACACAAAACTATCGCGAAAAACAACAATTATGAACGGAATTGAGCTTAATTAATATGCATACATATAACGAAAATAAATTTACCTTTATTTTTAAGCACAATTACTTTTTGACTGAATTCACTTTGGATTATGACAATTAATGTAACTTCACTCGTTTCAAGTGGACGATTTTCCTAGAACCTAAATTACATTAAATCAGTAGATTAGCTATACGATAACAATCAGACGAAGGGCTTTACGGTACCTTAAACATTAAAATTCATGGAACCGTAACAGATTTGTAAGATTCACCGTTTTTATAGGGCTGTTATGTAACACTCAAACCAATTGTTATATAAGAAGCAGCCATCATGCAATCATGCAAATATCTTACTTGAAATATGTTTTTTTATAAGTAGCAAGATTAATAGGGATAATTATGCGGATATGAATCATCATGATCATCATCATCATGTCAGCCGAAAGACGTCCACTGCTGGACATAGGCCTCCCCCAAGGCTCTCCACTCAGACCGGTCTTGTGCTTTTCGCATCCACCGCTTTCCCGCAATCATCATGATATTCATGATATATCAATTTTAAATTAAAACTGACAGTTTATCGGTGCATTCCTTACCACCATTTTTAGGGTTGTGTCAACTTCCGTACTCGTACGCCAACGGGACCATATCGAGCGAAAACTGAATAAAAATCACACTGTGCTAGAGTCTGACCAGCGACACATTTTTTTTTTAAATTCTTCTTATGGTAACAATTTTACCTATGAAACAAGCTGTCACATTATGCGTACAGTAAACGCCTTTATTACTGACTAAGAGCGTCTCAGATATATTTGCTCCCAATGTTGGATAATATATTAATGCCGGTGAGTGTACGTATCCAGTAGTTATGCAATTTCGTGTTGCCAGCTAGTAATATTTGAATTTTGTCCCCATTTTTTTGTGTCGCCACTCACTGGTCAGACTCTAGTCGTATTGTAGTGCTGCCTTTTTAGTTAGTTTGGAATTATATTCTTTTCAGGCCGGAGTGGTGCAGTTCCTACTGGAGACCATAGGCTCCAAAGATCCTGTGCTCCAAGAGGCGTCAGCTGGATGTCTTTGCAATATCAGGAAATTAGCACTCGCCACCGAAAAGATAAAGTTGAAGCAATAACAAAATTCACGCGGGTGATCAATGTTGCGTGATTGTAGATAAAATTGTGTTGATTATATAAAGTTGTTGATTATTTGTATTTTTCTAAAGCACGGGTCGCGCTCATACGGATACAGTACTATGGAGCTCCGCTATGCGGGGCTCCTATTTCTAGACGGTTTGTCCAGGACATCAGCAACTGTATGAACCTTTGTTATGCTGGAGGGTAAAAAAGTACCTAGTTCCAGTCACATCACATAAAGATTCTATACAAAAAATGTATCTTTTACAAATATACGTAGGTATATTATGAAAATAGTTCAATGACTAGTGCTTCAGCATACCAAAAGTTTAAGAACATGGGAAGGTAGCGTACCTAGTATATCTACTCGTATCTACCTAGAATATAATAATGGCAGTTGGACGGCAGTATGATTGTGACTTTTCTTCAATGATAATTGAATAGGTATTGAAATGTATTGTTTGAATGGGCACAACAAATAGATACTAATGTTATACATAATATAACAAATGTGTTAAAAATAAACTTGTATAACCTTGACTCATCCACTTTTTATGGAAAGGCACCTTCAGTCAATGAGCCAGGTCGTTTTTTACAATGTACCTCTTGTCCAGTTTAGTCGACACTGGCGGTCAGGTAGGTCTCATACCTACTTATTATTCACAATATGTTCAAACAAAATATTTTGCTCTTAGCTATATTAATAGGGTCCCTTCTGGGACGGAACCCTAAAAAGGGTAAGCGTCGGAACCCTTGGGCCAATGGAGATATTTAATGTTTAGAAAATACCAAAATAAATGAAGAGGTCCAGAAGTCCTGAACGTTTGACCATTTTCTTTACTCGTTATCTCTCTCTATCAATTGGACGCAGTTATGCAAACGGGAACCAACCCACAAAGATTTAGCAATAAAATGTCAACTGTATGCTGAATACTGTGGGTTGGTTCCAGTTTGCAAAATGTTTGTGGGTTGGTTCCCGTTTGCATAACTGCGTCCAATTGAGGTACTTATTATTTGAAGTTAGGTATAAAATAGTAGCAAAAAGGTGTGTATTTTGGTATTTGAGCCGTTTTCAAAATAGGTGTACGTAACACAAAAATAAACAAAGGATTTCTGTGTTTTCGTTACACAAATTAAAATTTGTTACACAATGGAGTACATAAAGGCCAGTTCACCATTGAACTTTTTTACCCTTGATATATGTAAAGAAAAAGCATTTTATTATCATAATATTTATTCTGTTCTGCTGAAGTCATTGGAGCCATTTTTCATCATCTATCGACAAAATACATACCATTTATTACATACATACCTTTATAAAGGCTAGTGAAAACATAATTTTTTTAAGTTCTGCAAATGTATTAAACACAGCTTTGTGCAGTATACATACAGCTTTATCCTTTGTGTAACGTTACACAGTGTTACACAATTTTTTGTGTAACACTCAGCGTTACACAAAAGAACCATTATTTCGTGGCGTTAACATAATCTCAAACAATTTACAGAAAAATCTTACTAGATTGATTTATAATTTCTTTTGTATTACCTTATTATTAAACGAAACTACACTGTTCAATAAAGATTTCGTGTTAATCAGATTTACTTACCTGTGAAATTCACGTTATACAGGACAATAATTTTAGCGACAAAACTCAAACACAACCGGTTTGGATCAATGTAAGTGAAAAAAACATGGCTAAGCTGTCATTTCTTAAGTTGGTAGTACCGTAAAGTATTGCCGGACTAAAATAAATGGAGGTCGCGTTCTGAATAGATCGAATATCCCCTCTATTCGCAGTAGTTCGGTTGTTAGTCCGGTTGACCGAACTAGTGCTACTTTTTAGTAGCAGTAGTCCGGTTGGGACAAAGCACCGAACTATCGCTACTTGCTTTAGGGCCATTCCATGTGATTTCAACAAATCGAGTGTGCCGCATGACTTTTGATTTGAATAAAAAAAATTGAGGATATACTTTATGGTGAGAGAAGTGCTGAACCACCACCATTTTTTTTTTTTATTATTTTTTTTCCGTGTTTTACCCATTCGAAGTAAATAGTGGGGTCAAATTCCTGCTAGTATATAATACGCTCTAACTTTTTTTTTTAAAAGATAACGAAATAATTGTTGCTGTGTTTGATTAGGTAAGAAATGTGGATGTCATACTGTATGATAAAAGTTATCTAAATTAACTACAAAAAAAATGGTGTCCATTTGAAATGTTCAAGTAACTGGTAATTTTTTGCAATTTAAATTCATTTTTGTGCAAACCCTGATGCATATTAGGGATAACTTTTTTCAGAAATATAAAGTACTAGTTTTGTTCATTCTGTAAAATAAATATTATCGTTTTAGAATTATAATTCTAACAGAAAAATAGTAGTGAAAATTGAGAATTTCGAAAAATGCTTATGTTTGACCCCCAAAAAACCCATGTGGAAGAATAATTAAAAATTTGAATTTATTCAGATTATATAGTCCATGTCTTTGTTAATTAGACTCAGTTTAAAAAGTTTCGTTATTTTCCCTATTTTTGGATATATGATTTTTTTAAACTGCTTATCTCGTGAATTTTCTCTCATTGTTTTTATATATGCATATTAAAATATTTTTGACTATAACTTTAAAATGTATGGTAATCAATTACCATACACTGAAAAATCAATAAATAAAAGCCAGACGGTTCAGATTTACTAAATATATTTAATAATACTTATATATAAAACGAAAAAAAACATTACTTGCAAACCTTTGCTACTTCGAAATTTTCCCCGAAACCCCCAAAAAACCCAAGTGGAAGAATAATTAAAAATTTGAATTTATTCAGAAAATATAGTCCATGTCTTTGTTAATAAGGTTCAGTTTAAAAAGTTTTGTTATTTTTGCTCGTCATACATTTAAAAGTTATAGTCAAAAATATTTTAATATGCATATATAAAAACAATGAGAGAAAATTCACGAGATAAGCAGTTTAAAAAAATCATATATCCAAAAATAGGGATAAACAGAATTTCTATAAAACTGATACCCACGAAACAACAAAACTCTGCCTCGTCCTCGTTTAATTATTTTAAAATCACTTTTATCATTCATTTTTGATGTAACGGTAACACATTAAGGTATTATTCGCTTTAAATTAATTATGCATTGGTGAAGAGCAATAAACACGAAGCCCCATCAATAAGGAAAAACGACTTATTAAACAATTGAAAATAAACATTGTCATTATGATTAATACAATTCAACTTAAAAGAGTCTGTATACCTACATCTGAGAGAGTTTGCATATCTATTTTGTGGCGATATTTCTACTGAGATATTTTTGTACAAAATGGCTCTCTTTACATGTTCATTTTAAAATAATTATAAGGAAAGTAGGTATGTACAATAACTTCTTTCGTTTTCTTTACTTACGTTACTAACCGAACTACTGCTACTAAAGCAAGTAGCGATAGTTCGGTGCTTTGTCCCAACCGGACTACTGCTACTAAAAAGTAGCACTAGTTCGGTCAACCGGACTAACAACCGAACTACTGCGAATAGAGGAGCATGAGGACATTCGAACTTGCGAGAGTAGGAGTGGGACAACGTAATTTTGTATGAAACATTAAAATACTTTTTAATTGTATCATGCTTGTTTGCTATTTGTCTATAAATTATATATAATCTAAATTTAAAAAATATTAAAATATAGTATAAATAACGTAATTAACATACCAAGTAAATTTCACTGGCTATGTAACCTTTATAATATAATATTTTTGAGTGAGGACAAAAAAATATAGGAAAAAGTACACCTTTTTTGAAAACGACTCATTTTCTAAAAATCAAATATCTCCATTGGTTCAGTAGCCCTAGCCCAACGCTACCAGGCGTTTTCGTTTCTAACGAATTCAACGCTTAACCGATTCTAATCTGAGTGAATACTAGCCAAGAGCACGAGGATGGAAAAGAATATGGAATCGCGATTCATTTTTGACGACACCACTAAACGTATGACACCCCTAAGGGTGCCGTTTAGTTTAGTGGTGTCGTCAACAATGAATCGGAATCGCTGACGCCTACTAAAAAGGGGGCATAAATAGATTTCTATTTGTGGATAACTCTATTGGCCTCTCCCAATTGTCTAAAAGACTGTTTATTTAGGTTGTACGTTATTTTACAGACTGAAGTTGTTTAGAATTTCATTTCATAGAAATTTTTTCTCGTATTATCATTTCATAGAATAATCAATATGTAGAATAATTACTTTGAAGACATTTAAATCATCGTTTTTTATTTCAAATAAAATTCAATGTTTCTTTTTTCATATCATAGAATAGCAAATTAAATATTCTTTGTTCTCATATTATTTGATTTACAATCAAATTATATCGCATAGCTTATTCAAGGAATATAAAAAAAAAATAACCTCGAAGGCTAAGGCGGGAGCTTGCTTCGCTTCGCTCCCGCCATAGCCTTCTAACCTAACCTATTCAAGTCGGTTCTGCCCAGAGAGGTCTTGCTCGCTCACTCATATTTATAGGTTGTACGTTAGTGAGTTTCTAATGAGTTTTGAGTGAGTATGAAAAAATACACTGACCAAACAATATTCGTTGAAAAATAATTATATTGTTTGATAAGTTTGTGTAATGAAAAAATAAAATTACAAAATTCATTGAATTGATTTTCTGTAGAATTTGTTTCTTTCAAGTAAATAGTTAAAAAATAATAATATACGAAGCAAAAATACAAGGACCAAATAGTATATGAAACATTTTCTGTGAAACAAAATTCTGTAATTTTTCAGTCTGTAAAACAAGGGGACACCGTTTATTTAACCTATTATTGGCTGTTGTTATTCTGAATACAATAAATAAATACATAGATTTGAAAGACGCGTTTACCCCTCTGTCGGTATAGCTCCGTCCGACCTTACTCGATCTGTAACTGGTTACTTATAAAGGCTTATATTGAACTACATACATATTAGCACCGAGCACGCGACCGCGTCAAGGATTTACTCTAAATATGGAGATTCAGAACAGACAGTCCGGAAACGAGACTTTATCTGGAACAGACATAAAAGGGTGCTGTGGCGTTGATGTTATCAGAAGAATAAATACTACACACGAGCTCATGGGTTATTCCCACCTGTGACCACCCAGCGTTTTTTTTTATTTCCACTTGGAACTTTATTCATCTTTAATCAGCCAGCAAAAGAGCTGGTATCGACTTACTTTTTTTTAGAAGTGGGATCCATGGGACCAACATCTGGGGAATTTTGAAATCGTCCCCTGATATTTATTTATTTAAGCCTGATTTTTTATTTATTTTTATGGCAAAAAGGCATTTGATGGTACTTAAGTGAGATCTGAAACATACATATTTGCGGAGCGGTGTCAGTAGAACGACGTCACATATTGACATGGGTTGTAAGTTACAACAGGGTCGTAAAAAAAATGCACAATTAACTGAGTAAAGTCATGTGTCTTATCTAATACTCTTGAAAAATATATCCTTTAGGAGTTCCGGTGGCCATCTGTGGTCTTCATCATCAGTTCCACTTGACCAAATAGTGCTTTCCAACAGCAAATACACGAGTTACAATCAAAAATACCAAAATCGCCTATAAATTTTGAAGAATTCCGTCGATCCTTCATGGATTCCATCATAAGATCTTCATTTTGATAAAAATAAGACCAAACGGGAAGCACCCGCTTTCCTCTTTCAACAGTCGAATTGGAACCTCCCGATTTTGAAGTGGGTTAAAAAGACAAAAAAATGTAATAATTGATTTTCTTGTATTTTTGACTTATACCTCTAGTATTAAAGCCCTGTCAGATATTTTTGCGCCCAATATTGGATAATATATTATTGCTGGTGACTTTACGTACAAGAAATATACCTACTTAAGTTAATACTACGGGTACCCACTAATGGCCGAAACCTATATTCAAACCATGGAGAGATAAGGCTTAGTTCGGGTTAAAATTTGACATTTGCCCATACAAAATGTGTCAAATTGTATTGAATATTGGGTTCGGCCATCTATAAGACAACGACCAACAAACCTCTTTGCAATGCTAAAGCGTGTGATACCTACACTTTGCTATGTTTATTTTTGACCAGATTATTCAGCAATGCAATTATTAAATATTCTGCAGACCCGATGCATTGCATTATAGATGTGTCTGCATTAAAAACGAGATTCAATCACACATTCAATGTTTTATGGATGTATTAATTTATTATAATTTCTTTGCTGACGTAAATAAACTGGAATAATAATAGAATATCTGCTACGGTATTCAAATGCAATTCATTTGTTTGTAAAAATACAATACAGTACGCGTTATAAACCTACTACTACTTTTCCTTCTTGTTCTTGTTTCTTGTAATTAGATATCGCACTCAAATAGGTATTCAGCATGCGATTAAACGTAGGTACAAATATTTTGATGCTCTGTTAATTATTAGTAGTCAGGTACTTATTTATATGTTACTAGCTTTTGCCCGCGACTCCGTCTGCGTAGAAGTCGTTTATTGCTGCTCCCTCGGGAACTGTCCAATTTTCCGGGATAAAAAATATCCAAAGTCCTATTCCAGAACCTAAGCTATATGTGAGCCAAGTTTCATACCGATCCGTTCTGTGGTTGAAGTGTGATTGAGTAACAAACATTTAAATATACAAACTTTCTCATCCTAATCCTAACTAATTTATAAACGCGAAAGTTTGTATGTATGGATGTTTGTTACTCTTTCACGCTGCAATGGATGGACGGATTTGGATGAAATTTGAAATTGAGATAGTTTATACCCTGGATTAATACATAGGCTACATTTCATCCTGGAAAATGTAAAAGTTCCTGATATAATAAATCGCGGGCAAAAGCTAGTTTATAATATTAGTAAGATTCAAGTTTTTATTTCCAAATTTTTTGTTAGTCATAGTTTCATTGGGCTGATAGTACATGGTAAATGTAATGTAATGAAGGAAAAGAAAGGACCTAGAATAGTTCCCTGTGGAACAGCATTATTGTTAGCTGCAAATTTTGAGCAAACTGGCAAATTAATAACCGCGAAGCTCGTATCGACGAGCAAGTATCGACCGCGAGTCCAGCGAGTCCAGCGAGTCCAGCGAGTCCAGCGAGTCGAGTTTTGTCTATTGGTGGTCTTTGGAAAAACTGAAGTCTTTAACTGGGACTATTAGTTTCAAATTAGACTCGCGGCTAGATCCAAAATTCGACTCCAAGTCTAGCTGTGAAAAAAATATTGTATTGTAATTTAAAGAATGTTACTTAGTCGGTAAAATGATTTACATTACTATAACAAAACATATAACATGAGCTATACCGCCGTACCAAGAACTGTATTGTGAGTATCATCATTGAAGGTGAGATGGGCTCAAACAATAATACCTACGGCGCGAGTACGATTCGTCACTTGCTTAGTTCGCGAGACTTGCTTGGTAGGAAGTTCTGCAATAAAGGGATTCCTATGTACTGAGTCGGTCCATCGATTTTACCAAATAGAATAAGTCTTACTCCGAAATAAGTCTATACAAATTCGGCGTTTAATCTAGGTATATAAGACCGTATTCTCGTTTCTAAAAGACGTCGACGAAAAGGTGACGGGGCAGCTTACGCTCTGGGTAATTTCGCTGAAGAGCCCTTTAGCTAGCTAATTGTCCGCACCCTTTGTCCACACTGCGGACAGCTGGTTTTTTTTTCAGTTGTCCACACTGCGGATAACTGGGAATAAAAAGGAATTTAGGTGTGAACGCAGCTGGGAAAAACCCAGTTGTCCGCAGTGTGGACTAAGGGATGCGGACAACTGGGAATAGCCGCTAATTGTTTAAGAAAAAAAAGACAAGCTACAACATGAACAACTCTGTAGACATTTTATCTGGTTTTGCGTGGTTTTCAAGGCTTTGCAAATAATCATTCATCATGATGCAGAATGATATGCAGTTGTTTTGCACACGCATCGTGATTTCGGCAAATTACCCTAATTGTGCTACTTAATAAATGATTTCAGTCATGAAACTAGGTATAATTTATAAACATTTTACAACATTATAGCCTTCCTTTGAAGCATTGATTTGCTTTTAAATAAATTAAATAAATAAATATTATGGCACTATATCACACAAATTGACCTACCTAGTCCAAAACTAAGTTCTAGGCTTGTACTAGACAACGATGAACTGACTTATATAGAGAAATACATGCTTAAATTCAGTGAAACCTGGATAACTGGGACATGAAGCGGGCTGCAAATTTGTCTCACTTAAAAAGGTATTCCATTTACCCAGTGTCTCAGATATCCATGTATAAATAAATAGTCTGTCTCATTTAAAATGGAAATAGAGGTTAATTCATAAGAGGTGCGATTATCAAATAAAATAACGTATTTTGTAAATATTTTACACGAGTTATCTTCAATAATAGTAAAAAAAGTAAAAAACACATAATATTGGTGATGCCCTGATCCATTGGCTGCATCTGCAATTTACTTGTCGTATAAATAGTCAGATACACAAGTTTAATGTGGCTTAGATTGGGCATAAGTATTAATTGTGAGCTGTAGAATTGTCATCACATATATATATATATATATATATATTTTAATATAGTCTCATTAGAAGAGGTAAAATACACTCGTTGCCTCAATTTATAGAGGTACCTAATTATGACGATAAAATCGAAAGAACTAATCCCAGATATAGAGGTTTGATTTATCCCACTAACAGAGGTAGTTCAGTGCTAGTGTCGGGCCCTCGGTATGAGTTCCAGCTAGGCAGGTGTCTCATTTATCCAGATCCCACTTAACCAAGTTTTACTGTACATAGATAACATCCAAGACACAAGAAAAGACTTCACGCTCGTCACACAAATATTTGGCCTTGCCGGGATTTGAACAGATTTTTTGATTAAAAAAAAACCTGTGAAAGACTTTAGTCATGTTTGTAACGAAAATTAACCATACTGCTATAGGACAAAAGGCGGTATTTCAGACAAAACTCCTGCCGCAAGTGCGACCATAATAGGTACAACAATCCTCCCCGGATTAGATCTGCTTCGTTTATTGAATTTGGGGTACTGCCTATTGGCGTATGAGGACCGTTTAAAAATATTTTATAATATGACTAATTTTCGTTACTTACATGACTAAAGTTATCGTATCTTAATTTTATTCTGTAATTTGTATTTTTATACAACTACCCACACTCGCAAGTTATTACCGTGTCACATAAACTATTAATTTTGTCATATACTTAAACTTGCCATGAAAGGAACGAGTGCCCGACAAATATATTTTTGAAATCGATCAATAAAAACAGCTGTGCTAAAGCACTAGAATCAAAGCCACTGTACCTACCTTTTGTAAACACTGTTCAGTAATGTAGAAAATGATATATAAATCTAGGATAATTATAATGTATGTATTTACTCCATGATCATTATTGAAACGACAGAGATTCCTATCCTATACGCCTATTATGAACAAACATAATACTTTTATTAATGGCATAGTATAACCTTAAGTACAGACAAACATACCATACATACATGTCATTACAATGTCAAAGCGTTTATAATCCTTTATTATTAGAAAGGTGATTTAGGTGACTCTGCACAACAGGTTAATTCAATCGCCAAAGCAACATGTCCTTTATTTATAAGAGTACTAGAGATAAATTATAGCTTAGCGCAAGCGCTTCCGACCTTCTGTTGTTTTGCAATAACTACTAAATATACGTTGGCATTGAAAATTGTACATAGACAGTCCAAGCGAAGTTTCGTCAAACACGTTTTACTTTAATATATTCTAATAATTTTAGGAAGATATATCCGTTTTGCATTAACACTTTCGCGTCAGAAATCGCTTTATGAATTAGTTTGTTTAAATTTAAATGATGCGTCCTCGCGCCCCCTTCTACGATAACATCATAGAAACTGCACGGGCTATATGTAAATTGACTTTAGAACACACTTAGCGCCATATTCCGCTTTCGTCATATTTCTGTATTTTGTCATTTTAGTAGGACGCAGGTACAAAACGAAAGTGTGTACTGGATAGTCGACCCTTTTGGGCGAGAATATTTTGATACAATATTAAGTTAAGAGGTACTTTCAGCCCAATGGAACCGTGACCCACCATAGAACCTTGTCACAGTGACGTTATGATTCAAGTTGTAAGAAGTGTGAATCGAATTGTTTGTGATTCTGTGACACCGTTCTATGGTGGGTCAGGGTTCCATTGGGCTGATAGTACGGTCGGCTTTATGAGTAGGTAAGCACTTTAGTGCTTTGCCACTTTTACGTCTTTCAATAGACAGATTTTTATAATTATGTCAGATTTTGGAATGTGGGCTTTACCATTCATTTGACCAAAATACATCAACGGGCAAAATCTATAAATATTTTTTTAAATAAAACAAGTCTGCATAGTAATTCTTAATAAATGTACCTAATTAGATTAGAAATACCGTTTTTTTTTAATATTTGACCATTATTCCATGGTCGATAATTCTGTAACAACTTATTTAAGAGTGCTTGGTAATTCTGTAGCTCTGCCTACCCCACTCTGGGAATGAAGGCGTGAGTTTATGTATATATGTATGTATGTATTCCATGGTCCCCTTGGCCCCTTATAGGGCCGCTACAGCCTCCACCCACTCCTTCCCGCATAAATGGAAACATATCCTTATTATAATTAAGATTTCACACATGAAATCATACATTTTGATGAATGAATGACGTCACCATCGCTTACAATTAAGTAAACTTACGACGAACTCATTCAGTTTCGTAACAAGTTGGACATTTCCGGATCTGTAGCGACATGTACGTACCTATAATCTGTGGTGACTGCTTCTGTTATCGACTAAATCTGAAAGAGCATACGTCTCTTTGAACTTCGTAGGTGCATACGCCGTTTAAACTCGGCAGGGTGCTAAGTGTTCACTTGATACGTTTAACCGTGGAGAAATGTAATGGAAAGTTGCATAGCTCGCACGTTTAAGTTATACTTCGTGACTTTTTGAATGACTATAAAATTACGTTATTCTGTTGACGATTAAGTAGAAACAAAATCGAATGATCATTCTGTTTTATTTAGGTAAAATTTATTACGTTAAAATTATAAACTTTCATGTATAAAAGATGAACTTACTGCCTAACGGTATTCCCTAAAAATCGAGTTCACTCGAACTTCGCGCAATGAAGAAAACCGTCAATTCGTCGGTGATAGGTACTGCAAAACCGCGTAACTAATAAATTTATGATAGAGCAAAATAAACCTTTTCTCAAACATGCTCGGAAAAAACGGTATTCCGATTGAAAGACAAGGACGGAAAGAGCCTCATTTTACTCCTAGGAGTAAAAAAACTATATGAAAACACTTTCCGTCCATGTCCATATATTTTTTCAAAATGCTGTCAATTTGCATACAAAATCAAAAGGACCAAGACAAAAATTCCAAACAGCCAAGGTAACTGCTCGCTTTTTTAGCACAGTGCGTGTGTTTCTTTTTGAATTTGCATTCCAATGTCTATGGTTAGTATTTAAAAACAATTGACAGTCGGTAACATTCGTTCATTCTGCATAATATAATTGTGAAACCGAATATTAAACTATTTGTTGTGTGAAATACTTACTATAAAAAATGAGCTCAAGCGACGAAAGCGACGAAATAGGTACCACACCGCCTATATTAAAATCTGAAGCTGCCTCGGTTAGGCAAAACCTGCTTCCCGCTAAATCTAAGTAAAAATATAACCGAACTTATGACCAATTTATGCTGTGGAGGGCAAACAAAAATGAAAATTAAATTACTTGCTTTTTAGAAATGTATTTGTATTATTTCCTCACATGTTTGAGAAAAGCATTATGTATGCCTCGGCGGAAACGAGGATTTCCTGACTCGTATTTTAGCACGCCTCGCTGTTGCTCGGCCTGCTAACCACCTCGTCAGGAAAACCCTTACTTTCCCCGCCTAGGCAACAATGTACTATTTCACCTCAGCAGCTCAAACAAGCAGGTTTTGCTGCTTAAAAACAGTGAGCAAAATTCAATTTTGCTGCGAGCGAGAGGCAAAGTAGCTTTTTAATTATTATTTTTAAATGCCGCGAGCAGTGCAGGGGCTACTCACAACATTCGAAAAAATTGAACTTCACTTTGTTCTGTCACTTTCACTTCGATAGGAAAAAAGCGAGAGATAGAAACAACTTGATTCGAAGTTCGATTTTCAAATTCCACACATAGTAGGCCCAAAAAGAAACGCACGTTCGGATGCACACATAACCGTAAAATTGCAAATGAAACTATCTGTTAAAGTTTGAAATGTGTTTATTATAACTATTTTATACAGTAGGTACAATCATTTTTTTTATTTAATGTTTTGAAGACAAAATTAATGAAAAATAAGAAGTTTATCATGTATCTACATAATTTTGTTATCGTTTTAACAATCTTTAATTTCGTGACATAAACCGCGGGGGCAGTTTCAGAACGCATTTCAAAAATAGCGGGATTATTGTAGCCAATAGCCATAGACAAGGCCTAGTTAGGTTTTTTTTAAAGCCACAGACTACATAAAGCTGTATAAAGTTGTGTTTGCACTACGGCATTATCAAGTTGAGTGACAGGTTTTATCTGTTTCATGTTTATTTTTTCCACTTTTTATTTTATTATAGTTCATTTATTTTAGGATGAGAAAAAAAAAGAAAAAGATCCACTAGTCGTCAACTCTAATACTCGCTGGCAGAATCAATAAGAATCTAAGCACTCAATATATTGTATCTGTGCATGTGTCATTAATGTTTTTGTGTTGGACAAAACATTGGGTCTCGATATTATATAAAAAAAATACTATAAAACTATTTGAATATGTCGTCGCTTAAATGCTAAACGGCCTTATGTCAAAAGTGAACTTTTTTACAGGAGAGATAATCAAAGTTTTCGACATGTTTTTTTAATTTTTGTGTAAGTTTTCTTGTTTTATATCTATTGTGTATATAATCAACGGATGCGTATTTTATTCCTCTATTGGCCTCTACTGCCAGAGCGCAACTAACAAAATGGCTGCTTCGCTCTGAAGTTAGGCGCGAAAGTTTAAAATTCCAAACGGGCATTTGCGTGATTTCGTTGTATATAAATCAAAATTGATAGGTGTCTTCGTGTAATATTAAAATTTTACCGTTTTTAAACTCGTTTTTGTCATAAAATAGTTTTTTATTTTTTTTGTGATGGGGCCGTTTAGCATTTAAGCGACGATGTATATATTGGTTTCTAACTGCTATACTTAATTGATTTACCTAATTTAAGACTGACTGTTCCGGATGAAGTGTCATCGTTTCTCCGCTAAAGAGTGCGGTAGTAGGGTAGAGATTAAAGATGTAGACTAAACGAGCAGCTGCCAACTTTAACAAGGAAATTAACAACAAACAACTCACAACAAAAACAACTATGGAACAATATCAACGCTCACGCTCTCGAACTCGAGGGAAAATGACATAACATAACATGGGACATACATATCACATAAGGGCGTTGTGACGTTCAATCTGTCAAAAAATGCAAACTGTGGCGTTATAAAGGATCAATTTAAAATTCACTAGTTTCGCTATATTTGACAGGTGACAGGATAGTATTTGATTTAGTCGAGTTATATGCTCAGACGTTTCGTTATTTTGTTAACACAGGTTTGTAACCCCTGCTTCTTTAGGTCTTTTATAGACCACGTTTCTAATTGAAGTAAATTTAATCAACACAAATAAAAAATGCAATGTAAATATTAACGAATATGACTTAAAGTACTACTGCAATAGATTATAACGTTCATTTAATATTTACTGTCAAATAATAGCCGTCAAAAAAGACGTTTTGGAGCAATATTTTTGTATAATTATTATGTTGCGTGTAACGTGCCCAATAAAATACCTTTATTTATTTCTGTATCATGCTAAAATAAATGAACTATAGTATTTTGCAAAAATGCTTGTGATTGATGCATATGCGATCGTGTCGTTATTTAGTCGTGTATTCACCAAATGGTCACAACGGAAGACCTACGTTGGCCCTACCAGCTTCACGCTGTGTTGTTGTCGCTGCTGAGGTGAAAAGTTGTATGTCTCACACGAGACCAAAGTTTTTTACGTCTCGTATCTTTGAATCCCTCGCTACGCTCAGGATTCTAACCTAGAATCACTCGCTACGCTCATGATTCAATAATAGAATCCTTCGCTTACTCGGGATTCAAAATCATCACTCGCAGCAAAAACCAACTTTGCTCTCTTGTTGAACAAATAACTATACTATGTTATTAAAAAGGTGCATTTTGCTCCTTATTTAAAATGTTACTTACGCCGTTTTGCAGTTACACCGACTAATAGGGAATATGCATGGATTTTAAAAATCGCATTTCTCATCAAAATATGAAAATACCGTAAAAGAGATAACCAAAACGGAAATTAAAATTAAAATCGGTCAAGAAATACGGAAGTTATAAGCATTTCAAACTTCTAATTAGACAGAGAGATCCGATGTGCACCGTGACGTCATTGTGCACTGCGGCCATATAAACTCCATGTAAAATTCCGTTTTTCTAGAAAGAGATAGGAACAAATCTTTGTTGGCTTATATCTTGGTTATTTTTATAGTTATTCAAAAAATGATTTTTGTGATCTGTTTGTTACATGAATCAGCTTCAATTGAAGCTGTAAAAAAAAACATGCATATTCCCTATTGTTTTATGGCAGATCTGTAACCTTTATTGGCAAACACGATCGTAATTATAATAACAATAACGTAAAATAAATATATTTTATTGCTTTATTGAGGTACACGTGCGAATCATAGATACAATTAGTTTCTTTCATAGAACCAATAAATAAATAAATCTATAATTAGGAAAGTACAACACCTTTGTAGCGGTTCCGGGTTCGATGCCCGGTAAAAGCAAATTGAGTGTCGTGGGTGTTTTCTATGTGTATATAAATTATATAACTGTCTTTATGTATACTATTACTAGTTTGGGATTTGATCTTCTTTACATCTTTATTAAGTCGTTGTATAAAACCAAGTCGCTCCCGCTATCTATTCTCTTACATCTATCAAACTCGTCAACTTCGTCAATAGATAGAGTGATTCAAGAGGAACGTATTTTTCTGGTTATGTAGCCTATGGCTGTTACATAAAACTCACGTAAAACGAAGCGAAGCGAGGGCGGGTCGCTAGTTTTATATAAAACTAGCTGACCCGGTAAACATTGCTTTGCCATGTATGTAAAATTTAGGGGTGGACCACCCTTATCACTTAGGGGCACAGATCACAGAAACAAGGGAGATATGTCATGAACGCCAATTCGTACAAGACCCGGTGTCGCCACTTTTAAACATGTGTGCGTCTTACGCTTACGCTCTATTAACTACTACAAAAACAACCTCCTCATAATTGGTCACAGCTTACGAACTAAAAACGCCGTAACATAGTTTTGATAGTAGCAGAAAATTAAGCTTTATACTGTTCTCAAGGTTGAAAAATGCTGAAAGATCGTTTTTTTTCCATCGTAGTTCAGTCACTGAACGTAAGGTAGCGCTTACTCGTCACTTAGCTGCCATCTATGCGACGAGTAATTAATTAATTCCTCAGAGCTAGATGGCGCTAAGATAGTGGTCCCTATGTTCAGCAGGTTAAGGACTACTCACACACAGCGACATCTAGTTATAATTTTTTTAAGAGGTGTGCGTTTCTCTCCTGTCGTCCACTTAGGGATGCCACAAGGAATGTTTCAAAATATATCGATAAACAATTCAAACTTGTTTGCAACGTTAATATAGGTACTATTCAATTTACAGGCAATAAGTACTATTTTTATTATTTTACTACTAGGTAAATACAATAACATCATTTAAACTTAATATATTATTGTTAGAATAGAATAATATTTTATTAGCAAAAATACGGTTTGCGTAAAATTGATACATAAGATTTTAAATTGGGAACGATACCTATATTAGAATGTAACAAAAAAAATGCCGAATTTCAATGGTTAAACTTTCTGGAGCTGTTAAAGATTTTCGTTATGATTAGGTAGTACATAAAAGTCTAAATTGTAAACTTGGACTTTATGATGTTAATACAAATACACTAATAAAATGGGTTCGGTTGAGTGTCACGTCACGAGATCTCAGTTTGGGACAAACCAGTAGTTTACCGACTTGATTATGTAAACTTTATTTCATAAATGGTACAAATTACTTAAAACAGAGAGATAGACTTAATACTTGGGGCATTCTCTACCATCCAACCTTTAGGCTTGAATCCTTTTGAGAGTGAGTCGGCGCGAGCTGTCAATCAGCGCTGTGTGCAAGCACAGCTCAATACTGAGCCAGAGCCCTTTGCCTTTGTGGTTGGTTAATTTATTTTTATCTTAATTGTATGATTCGTCTACTTATATTTGAATTGCTAGAGTCCTTCGTCGTTCGTTAATATTGTAAAGAAAATTAAAAAATTTATAACGTGAAAATTTGTTAAAATTATTTTTCTTCTGTTTTAAGCGTGTTTTGGTAGTGATAAATAACTAGAACTATTAACACATTGAATTCTATTGATAGCTGTAGAATAAGCCATTTATCGATAGTTGATAGAAATCACGTCAACACAACTTTTACAACCTTACGCTCTGAAATCTATTCAAATATAAAATATTCATTTCAAAATATAAATAATGCTTAAAAACTAAATTTACCGGTGGTACGTTATGCCCTTTGATTTTATATTAACGTTTGCACTTCGATTGTTGCACACTTTCACGCTACATATAGTCATTTTATCATTTAAACGGAGCTTCTATACTGACAGCGTTCAGTGGGTGACTATTTCAACGCTTGACACGCCTCGTGCCGATATGGTCATTTTGACCATATCGAGGCGTCACGAACCACGCCCCCATAACATATCTCCCTTGTTTCTGTGATCTGTGCTTAGGGGTATGTAAAATAGATAGTAGCCGATTCTCAGATCTACTGAATATGCATATAAAATTTCATAAGAATCGGTCAAGCCGTTTCGGAGGAGTACGGTAACTAACATTGTGACATGGAAATTTTATATATTAGAAGATTATACCTGTTATTTATTTAGTTACTTACCTTTAAAAAGTGTAGAGATAATTCACTCATTTTTCCATTACTTTGTCGTGGCTATAAAATTAACTTGAGCACAACGCTATAAAACGCCGACTTTCACCCATCATTATTATGGCGGTCGCCTGCCGTGTTGTTTATTCTCGTTTCACTGACACATTCACTGCCACAAAGTACGAATTAAAACCAATTTAACCACGCCAGGTGAGCCATTGGCACTTAAGGTTCCTATACTTTCACTGCCCGAAACTCACTACTGAGTCAAAATTCTATACAAATGGTTACTATGGGCCTTTAATATGTGAGACGATGGGACCCCGTGTTGGCCAAGGATGTGCGTTGCCCCATCGCAACCTTCGGCTACTGTTGCAGCATTGCCGCCGTAAATAAACACTTAAGACTCAGTTTCATCGCCCGCATGCAGCAATCCATTGACGGGTTGTTTTAACACTTTTGAGGCGAGAGTTATTGCAGCGACGCAATGTATCACGAAAAGCAAGCGGGCTATCGCAATGAAACTAAACCTTTAACTATTGAGATTTGTTTACACTGTGAGTAAGTTTCTAGAAGTTGCTTGCTATTTAGACAAGGCTTAACAAATATTTGTCAAGGATTTGTCGGTCTATTTTTTACGGATGGATATGAGGAAGACGATTTATTTACCTAATGTAAAACCTGAAACATATGGATCAATTTTGAAAGAAAAGGAAGTAGGATTCAAGAATCATCATAGCTGGCTTAGCGACTTTCGTAATGAATCATGATGAAAAACCCAACGCTTGAAACTTATTACTCGAGTAATTTCCAAAAAACCGGCCAAGGGCGTGTCGGGCCGTGTTGAGTTCCGTTTGTAACAGCTAAACTCAACCTGCGGCCCACCGAGCTTTTACGAGTGGCCCACCTGGAGATCCTGGTATAGCTATATAAATTGTCAACTTTTTCAAATTAGCGCGTATTGTATGGTTTGTGGTCTTGAATATCTATTAGCAAATCCATTACCAAGCTTTAAGCAGTACTTTCGGAAAAAAAAACAAAAGAACCTCCTTTCGATGACTCCCTCATAACGTTAATTATGCAATACTCTATGTTACGAGTTTCAACGACGAAATGGAAATGATAATATTTATTTGTATTATAACTTTTTATAAGATGTTGTGTAGACAATAAATGTGACAAAAAAATTGGAATCTACCCACCTCGCGTTTTTTTAGAAAAAAGGAGAATAGGTACGCAGAATTTTGCAACGTTAGCGGACTTAACACGTAAAGTTCGGACCGCGGGAAACGCCACGCACCGTTCCGATCTTTGTTCCGAACCGTAATCTATTTACTATTTTACTATTACAGTTGCACTTACACTTACGGTTCGGAACGAGGATTGGAACGGCGCGTGGCGTTTCCCGCGGGCCGAACTTTACGTGTACAGGTCACTATTGTCCCATAAAAATATAAAAAAGTACAAAGCAATACTCAAATCCTATTAACATTGTTTGGATCTACACACCGTCCATGAAACTGCAAAGCCGGGTAAGTAACATTTTAAATAAGGAGCAAAATGCACCTTTTAAATAAGTTGGTAAGGTTTATTTTGCTCTATCATAGATTTGTTAGTTACGCGGTTTTGCAGTAGGTATCACCAACGATATATTTGCAAATCGTCATTTTCGCGAACGAAATACGCAAAGAATCTGTATAGAAACAAAGCTACGGACGGACGACGTAATAAGGTTAGCGTGCAGTAACGAGCCCGATCTAGACAAAGTTTTGCGTAAGTGTTCGCAAATAGTTTAACTAATATAGCTTGGGCTGTATGGATAACCATATAATATCGGCCAGTAAGATTGATTGTGGCTACACTATTTTAATAAAAATAATTAATCATACAATTTAAATGTATTTTTTTAGTAACACCTAAAGTACATACCTACTTACATATTTCCTTAATTACAATTGGTTTTTTGGCCCAAGGATCCATAGCTAAAACGTATTTGTGGCCCGTATAACAATAAGGTAGAGTACGGCTGGTTAATTACTATCGACTATTACTTGTTAACTTGTAAAGCCTACCTACTTAGCTGTGATAATTTTCCTTTAAACTTCGATATCATACAGGTACCTATTATATTACTTCTACCGTGCACAACGATTTCGCTGAGGACCACTTAATTCTAACGAAAATTATCACTAGCTTAATTATAGAGTTCAAAGTATTTTTTTTAAACAATATTTTACAGCCTTACCTTTAACACCAAGACGCTCTACAATTCAGTAAAAAATGCACTAAAACTAGCTTAGAGAAAATAAAATACAAAACAGACTATCAAAAACAAATCCCAAAAAAATGTATTCTATCTATTGAAATAAGGTCCTGAAATGTATACCTAGGTACATATTTTTGTACTCGACTGTACAAACAGGTCAAAGATTTTTCTTTTCTATCATTCAAAATCCTATGGGATGACAGTTGACCAAATGATTTATCGCACGAGCATGTCAATAATATTTTGATTGATACAAAAGAAAAACGTTAGCAGCGTTTGGAACTTGCCTAGGTCCTCAAAAAGTTAGAAAGTGTCGATAAACTCGACCATATTGTGCTTTCGCAGAATTCCTGCATTCAATCCGGACGATCCTCCACGTCGGCGTCCCACAATATTTTAAACCAAAAGCCGAATACAGTAGGACCGACCTACCTACCTTTTTAAAAGAAGTATTTTTTTGCGTTTTTGTTGGCGGGTTTTTGTTTTTTAACCATTCATTTTATTTTACACTTTGTAGTGATCCTATTTACGCTGTTATGTAGTCCAACTTCTCAATTAGGTAATGGGATACTATAGAACATTTCAAGATCACTACAGGCAACGCCGCGGGAAAGTCATAGTCATATATTTTAACCTAAATGTGCTTCCTCATAGTCACTCAACAACCTTAATCGAGATATCTTATCGCTCCTTAAAACTAAAATGTCCCTAAAACTATGTATCAAACTGTCCACTCCGTTACGAAGTTAAATGACACCATTTGAGTAACAAAGCGGAAGTAAAATATTTCGTTATTTACAGGTTTAACGACACCTAAATAAATTAATAAGAAATTCTATCATGTACCTATTGTATGTATGTAAAATACTTTACCGAGCAAACAGGAAAATAACAAAACCAACAAAAAAGAAACACAAAAGATATGCATGCACAAAGGTGAATCTTATCTGTTTAACCTGTAGTGTTAGCGCTATGGCTGCAAATGTATACGTATAAGTACCTATAACCCGAGCAGTGCATGCCTGCAACCGCCAACATAGGTATTACCTATTTATTGTTTAGTCAAATTTCTTAGAAACACGTTACTAAGCAAGTAAACTAAGCTATGTAAGCGATAATTTTATTACTCTTTGCCAAGGCAGCCTGTTGCAATTAGACTAAAATAACTTCAAGCGTAGTATGCTCAATTGATGCACAATACAATGGGTATTGTGTCTACTTACCTATGATAAATGGAATTCGATTCTAGTTTCTTCTAATTAAATTTAGAATTTAGGAGTTTTGATATTCGGAAAATCCTTAGTACACCTTGGAAAGGAATAATGCTTCCAAATGTCTCTATGTCCAACGGTTGAGGTCTGTCAGTCAGTCACGGAATAATACTACGTTAGAAAAAATAACTTCGCTGTTACGTACAGTAATCTCAAGGTTTTCCGGTTTAGAAACATAGGGAGGTACTACTTGCAAGACTAAATTTTGTCTTCGGTTTCTCGATTATTACTATTATTAGCCAATCGTCACATACCTATTAGTACCTATTTAATTTTACAATCGAACTCAGAAGTAGCTTTACATCTAAGTATCTTCAATCTTGTCGCAGTAACGTATACGAGGTCCGGTCCTAAAAAGTTAGTCAACGGCGTATTATTAACCCTATTGATTTCATTTTATTGCAGCTTAAAGGCAAATTTCAATACTAACTCTTTTGTGTAATATCACTGGCCAGTAACATTCAGTTATTTTTCTATATGAAATTAGAATAAAAACATTTCTGTCACTTTTTATTCGCGACAATGGAGGTAACGCGGGAAGGCATTTCGTGCTATGATATTTTACGATTATAAACGAGGGGTTACTTACAAGGATTCTCATAAAAATTTAACCAGGTTTTTTGGGACATTATCCCCATCTCTTGCCAGTGTCATTGACTGTTTACGTGAATTTAAGCGTGGACGGAGCGACGTCAAAGATCATTCTGGACCGGGGCGACCGCCAATGGCAGTCACTCCAGAAAACGTCGTCAGGATGGAGTAATCAAGGATTACATACATACATACATAAGGATGCGTCTCATACAGGTATACAATGTACCTATGCCACAATCTCTCACACAGGAGCAAAAAGATAGCCGTGTCGATTGGTCCAAATTTATGCTACATAAATTCGAAGGAGGCAATTCACAGCAAGTAATCTACATTGTGACATCCGAGGAATCTTGGATATACCTACAGCTACGACCCATTTACAAAACAGCAATCAACAGTATGGGTCTTTGAAGAAGATGATTTACCCACTAAAGTAGTTCGTGGCAGAAGCGTCAACAAAAAAATGGTAGCTGTTTTTTTCGATGAAGTGGGCCTGTAGCCGTAATTCCACTATCGGATCGGAAAACGGTTACCAGCGAATGGTATAGCGAAGTTTGTTTGCCACGAGCATTTCAGGAGCTGAGCGTCACTCGTCCAAGTAGTGGAACCCGGGGCATAATTTTTCATCAAGGTAACGCTCCTGCTCATACGGCTGCCAGAACCATGGATTTTTTGAACAAATTAGGACTGCAACTGCTACCACACTCTCCCTGTAGCCCTCACCTGGCTCCGAGTGTTTTTTTTATTACCCACGGTAAAAAAAAACATTACGTGGACGACAATTTTCGACGGCGGATCAAGCGGTGGACGAATTCAGGCGACTTTTTTTTGACCTTCCTTCCGCAAGAACGGTTTTTTTCCTGTTTTGAAAGTTGGTTAAGTCGAATGCATAGGTGCATAGATGTAGCAGGGGAATACTTTGAAAAGTTGTAAATAAAGTTTTATTATGTTCCGTTTATATTTCGATTAACTAAAAAAATTCGGACCGGCCTTCGTAAACTGAGTTGTTCGAATTGACTGCATACCTAAATGCGACAAAGGGGTTAAAATGTGGTGCCTACTGCCTACAGCTATTTTTGGGTTCGACCTTACCTTAAAAAAACAAGGGATTTGAATCTAGCAAGCAAGCAAGCATATATCTGTAAAATTTTGCTTAGATACCTGTATGCAGAACTTGGTACGCTTAATAGTTCCTATTTATCTGATTAAAAGTGCATAGGTAGATAGATATAATACCCTGATTTGGGCCATGTATTCCCTTGGTAGTGTTAAGTTAGCCGCGTCTTGGAAATGTGGAAAAATCTAAATTGTTAATAATACACAATTATAGAAAAAATAGAGATCGCTTTTAGTGTAAATATACATTGAAATAAAACGTCAGAAATTTTACTGCAAATCCAGGGATTTTTATAAGAAATACTAAATGTTCGCGCCCGGCGCCGCCTGGGTGTATTTTTTTCATTCAAACCTTATGAAATATTCTTTACGTCCTATTCTCAGACCTACTGAATATACACACAAAATTTCATAAGAATCGGTCAAGCCCTTCCGAAGTTTTGTTACAAACGCTGTGACACAAGAATTTTATATATTAGATTATTTTTGGATTTTGTAACCCTAAAATGAAATAAATATAAGTAGGTACTTATCAAAATATTCTGTGTCGGCATTTAAATCTAACAAGCCCGCCGTATAACACGAACACTTACCTAATTTACGTATATTCGGTCATGCCAATTAAAAAGTCAGGCCGCATATTTACAACGAAGCGTAATACTAATTATTGCAATCACTCTAACAATAAAACTTATAGCAATAACATACCTTCATCAAAGCGAAGCGCTGATCGTCGTCGATTCCCACAATTGGAGAAATTGGCGCCATTTTTGTAATTTCCGACAACTACGAAATAATTCGATGTTTTCCACAACACAAATCGCGGGAAGCACGAGCGCGCCCGGTACCCGCGAGCGGCAACGAGCGACTGAGCTGAGACTGAAACTGTGGTGAAGTGTCGTGACGCATGGCGTTTCCGACGATTGGTGGAAATGCAAAATGAGATATGCGCGATGCGCGTGCGCCTTCCTATTGCATTCATAATTATTTTTCAAGTTATTTTGTCTGATCATTCTGCCTAAGGTAAAAATATGCATAATATGTAGGGTGAATAAAATTGTCAATTTTATCAAACAATCTTTTATTAAAATATAGCCAACATTCAATGCTGATTTTATAAATGTATCACAAAGTTTGATTATTATTTGCTTCTTAAACTAAATGGAGATATTGTTGTGTGTATGGTTAACCAAGAAACTCCTTTGCCAGTTTTGGACTCTATTTGTTCGTATGATGTTACCAAAAGTGTTTAAGGACTTTCCTGGTTGATTGTACTTAAAAGCTTGCGACATGCCATAAATATAATCATACATAAGCTAAGGTCTATTGCCAAGCCAAATAATTATTTTTAGTATTATACTGGGTGAAATCTAAGTCGTAGTACAAATGATCACATCTGTTTTCTACCCACGAAAATAAACAACTTTCACTATGGGACCAACTCTGAAATCACGAAAAAATTATCAGCTGTTTCATAGAAAAGTTCAATACGTACAGTCAGCATCATAAATATAGTGGCAGTCAATAGTTCCAAATATACCGCACCATCCAAAATATCCATAAATATGTACTCATTCCAAGTGATCAAATTGTTCAAGCCATCCACTGTATACAAATATACCGGAGCATCCACAACGCCATATACTTGGTAACATTCAACCCGCCGTTAGTACAGCAACGAAAAAGTTAAGTAAGTAAGTAAGATAAGTTAGTAAATATAAAATAAAAATGCAAATAGCACCTAATACGGGGATTAGAACCCAGAACACATGACTCGATAGCGTTACTACTAAACCACTGGTCCATCGTAACTAACGGCTAACTAGGCGAAATATTGAAACGTATTGATGCGTTTAAGTTGGCAGCTTCAATATTGCAAAACCTTTTAAAACCACGCAGTCCACGCAATAATGTGTCAAATTAAAACATGAGACAGATATATGCCATGACAGTATGGTACTGTTTTCGTGGTTTGTCAAATTGATTACTGGCTAACCTATTACAATGATTTGACTGAATATTCAACCGTACTTACTGGTGAATAAGGTTCAATTTTCTTATGTGTCCCGTATTTTTGGCTACTTTGGATGCTTAGAAACCTTCGGCGTTCTGGACGTTGCTGTACTAACGGCGGGTTGAATGTTACCAAGTATACGGCGTTGTGGATGCTCCGGTATATTTGTATAAGTACAGTGGATGGCCTGAACAATTTGATCACTTCGAATGAGTACGTATTTATGGATATTTTGGATGGTGCGGTATATTTGGAACTATTGACTGCCACTATATTTATGATGCTGACTGTACTCTACCAAAATGTATGAAGCAGCTGATTTTTTTTTCGTGATTTCACAGTTGGTCCCATATAGTGAAAGTCGTTAATATTCGAGGGTAGAACACAGAGGTGATCATTTGTACTATACGACTTAGATTTCACCCTGTATTTGGCAGTGGCGTAGCCCCGTAGGGGGGGAGGCATGGCCCCGGACGGCATACAACAGGGGGCGGCAAACGGAAAATATTTAAACTTTGAATATATAATAGTTAAAATGCTAAAAAACCCGCCTATAGAAACGCAAAAAAATACTTCTTTGAACATGTGAGGTGGTGGTGGTGGTGATAGTGATAGGTCAGTCCAACTGAAGTCGGCTTTTTAACCGACTTCAAAAAAGGTGGAGGTTATACGTTCCGCTGGATGTATTTTTTATTTATGTTCACCGATTTCTTCATTAATTATGGTCTGATAAAAAAAAAAAAATTTTTTTTTAGAGGCTTTACTTCCGAGGTTATCCCATTGTCACCCAATTATAATCTGATGAGGGGATCCACAAGGAATTGAGGGAACTCCTCAAATACATATAGCAATATCATTATTTTAGTAACAAGTCCAGCATTTGCCGGGTTAGAATAGTGCCACTCCATGTCTTCCCGTGGATGTCGTAAGAGGCGACTAAGGGAATAAAGGCTTGCAGTACTGTTAGGCGATGGGCTTGCAACCTGCCACTAATACGCTGGTAAACATCTTAGCCTGATTGTGCAAAATGTGGTTACAGAATTATCATTTATCAACAAGTTTTTAGAGTTGTTGGTAATTCTGTAGCTCTGCCTACCCCTCCCCGGGAACAAAGGCGTGAGTTTATGTATGTATGCAAGTCCAGCATTTACATTCAGAAAGTATCATTTGGTGAAGTGAAACCAATGATGAAAACCACAGATGGCTGAGTCTCGTTGGTCAACGGTACCTATTTCAAGGGTGGCTAAGATATCTCGATTAAGATAGTTGAGCGACTATAATGAATGTAGAATATTTAATTGTTTAAATATGACTATGAATTTCCCGCGGCGTTATTTGCGGTGAACTTGTAATTTCTTAGTTTCATATCAACTAAGAAGTGGGACTACATAACAGCTTTATATTATGATCACTAAAAAAAAAGTTTTAAAAAACGAAAAACCGCCTTCTAAAACGCAAAAAATTACTTCTTTTTAAATGGTAGGTAGTCCAAGTGAAGTCGGCGGTCTCAATATTTTAACCGAAAGCACACTTCAGTTGCATTCTTGGATTGATCTTTATTACCTGCCATTTAAAAATAGTTTTATTGCATTTTTAAATGTGGTTTTTTGTTATTTAAAAACAAAAAACCGCATTTACTTTTACTTTTTAGTGATGCTATTTGTAGGCCCACTTTTCAATTAATAAGAAACAATAGAACATATAGGTCATATATATTTAAACCTAAATGGGCTTCGTCATAGTCGCTATCTCAATCGAGATATCATATCACCACCCTAGAAATAGATACCGTTAAAGAGATCCGTTAGCCATCTTTGATCTTCATCATCAAGTCCACTTCACCAGATAGTGCTTTCCAAGAGAAATACATGAGTTACTATGAAAAATACCTAAATCGCTATGAAATTTGACGAGTTCCCTCGATTTCTACAAGATTCCATCATCATCAGATCCTGATGTATTGACAATAAGACAAACTAAAAAGTATATCCACATGAAACATAAAAATAATTGTCCAAATCGGTCCAGCGGTGTTTGAGTAATCTTTAAGTCCTTGAGAAATAGACAGCAAACAATCCTAGGAATTGAGAACCTCTTCCTTTTTTTGAAGTTGGTTAAAAATTGGGTGCTGCCAAAATCCACGCTACGCCACTGTGTATTTGAACAAGGATTGCCTACAAGATAATGCACATGCACACATGAAAAATTATTTGCATTATTACATTTGATTGCACACACACAATTATGTTTATGATGATGAGTGGAGACGCTTGGGGGAGCAACAGGGCAGTCGACCTGTCTCTCGGTCATTCCGCCCTAACACAATTATGTATACATAGATAGTCCGGCCCTGCTAATCTGTAACTGTATACACCACTCCGCCAATCTCTGGTTCCTCATCGACCACCTCTTTGTCACTACCCTCTAAGTCCGACTCGTCAGAATGGGCAACTTCCCTGTACTGCCCGAACGTACTCAGATCAAGTGGAAGATCTGGCATTTTCAGGCCTGTTCTTGCCTGTAACCTCTCTGCTGCATGCCGAGCCTCAATCAATTTCAAATGTATGTTATATTCTTTTTGTAATTTCAAAGACTCTTCCAAATTTAATACTTTTGCAGGACCATTGACAATTGGTGGAGGCGTTGCAGCGGTAACTTCCCAGTGTTTATGCTTTCTCCTTAATCCCTCTTTGTCAGGGTTGTGAACATCAGTCTTGGTTGTTTTATAAGGTTTAAAATTTCCTAAGGTTTTTGGTTTGACATTGGTTTCAGTTTTTTCAACTATATACTTTACATGTGGAAGCTCTTCAATTTTGAGAATATCTTCTAATGTTACTAAAGGTTTTTCAGGGGGTAGTACTTTGACAGTTTTTTCTTGTGCTGTAGTTTGACTTAAGATTTGCATGACATCATCAGGCCCACATTCATCATCTGAGTCCAGGCATGTATCAAATTTATCAGCATTTCCATTCCACTCTAGGTTCTGCACACTTTGCTTGTCAACTGTGTTAATAGTCAGCTTGTCTAGTAATAGACATGCGTTTTCCTCGTCCTGTTTCGCTTTTAATTCTTTAATAATCTTATCATGCAATGCTTGGATCTTTGTACCTTTATCGGCTAATTTTCTAATAAAAGGTTTATTGTTTAGCAATTTCGACTGTCTGTCTCTGAGCTCCAGGAGTTCAGCCACTGTCTTAGCAGATAAATCAGTTATTTTGCCGTCAATTTCAGTCCTTGGTGGAGGAGGTAAAAGACCAGGTATTTTCCTATTTATCTTTTTCATTGTTGGTGGGACAGTCATTTCAATATACAAGTAAACGAGTTTAAAGTCGTAGCAGGTGGTGACTAATAATAAACTATTCACAAGTACGAACTACGAAGCGAAGTACGATGAGGTATAATTATTACGAAATAACTTTTCACAGGCAACAAGCAAAACATGCCAAAACTTGCAATTTGCTTTGCAAAATTGCATGTAAACCGCCACAGATTATATTTTAATTCAAACGTCAGAATTGAATTCAGGTGGGGTGATAAAATAAACATACATACAAACATAAGCTCAAGCCTTTATTCAGAGAGGGGTAGGCAGAGCTACAAAATTACAAACAAATCTAAAAACTTGTTGAACTAAATTTTGCAAAATTTGGCTAAGATAAATATAAACGCGTATAAAATAAAACGCCAGGACTATTTTCATTGCAGTGATTTATGAATTCCTAACTGTAAACCTAAATTTACTGAATTATATAATTACTTGGTTCACCACATATGCATTCCATCTGGAATCAGAAAAAGGAAAAGGTGTGCTTTTAGGATAGCTATCTGTCACTGTCAATAGTGTCAATCACACAGATCACACTTTACCACAGGCACATACCCTTATAATCTGTGCTTAGCTTATTTATACCTTATAATCTGTGAGTGGAGGTCAGTGGTGGGTGGTTTTCTTTTTACCCTATTCTGTGAATAAAAATCAATATTTTGTAATTTTAACTGTGTACTTTTACATATAATGGTAGACTTATAGCAGTAATAATATATTAGTAATAGCTCTCTAAACGGACGTACTTCAGGATGGACGAAGCAACCGTAAGTATTAAAACGAAATCTTGTAAAATTATAATTCTGACTGGTCTTTCTCTACTTGTTTACACATAAATCTATCTAAGGATTGTTGTAACATGTCAAACCCTACCAACAACAATCGTATCGTATGGCTCTTACTGACCATGTATATTCTAGGTTCCAGTACTGACTATTGATTACCTGCGAATTAGGCCACATACTGTTTGACGGTTGCCATGTGTTGTTTTTTTGTAATAATAAAAACCTAAAGAAGAAAGAAGTGGTCTCTGCCTACCCCTCTGGGAAACAGGCGTGATTTAATGTATGTATGTATGTATATAAACCTAATGGACTTCTACTTGTGCCTTAGCCCTAAGAACTTTTTTTCTTCATATGGAACACAATGTACAGTCAAGGGTATTAATATCTCTACAGCCATCGCGTCAAATATATGTATACACGAACCTTATTGCTAGTGGCATAAAGGTGTATAGCTCTTTTTGACGTCTTGGGAACGTATATATATTTATGCTCTTGACTGTACGCCCTTCATTTAGTATGATAAGACTCAGTATACTAAATATGTTGATGCTTAGTAGATATCTTAATTTAATGGAATGTTACATTGGATTGTACTAGCTTGGAACAAAATTCAACCATCTAGTGGTGGTTACGTTTATTAAACTATGAAGTCTACTTTATATGGAGTAAACTGACATGTCACCAATCAAGTGTTTGTGCACGCATATGAAGACACTTACGAGTGTGGAAGAAGCGAGAGAAGTTTGTCTGGATCGTAGCGTGTGGAAAGAAGTAGTCTCTGCCTACAACCCTACAGGAAAGAGGTGTGATTGTATGTAGATGTATGAATGTACATACAATCACACCTCATGTATGAAAGGTGTTGAATAACTTGTTTGAATTACATTTACTTTCATTACATAAGTCAAATATTTATTTAAGCAGTTAAAATAACTTTTAAATAATTCATTCATCTATTGTCCAATCCATGTCCTGTCCGTTTACTTCTTGAGAAGAAGTCAAACAAAATGCAAGTTTCAAAAACAGACTGCCTGTGATTTGATACTTTCATATGTACCAAAAGAATAAATAATAACTAAAGTCTGGGTTACTAGAAATGACAAAAGATGTAAACAAAACCAAACAGACCTATTTACCATTATTACACTATAATCACCTACTTTTGGAAATCACATGAGGTATTTTTAATAATGTACATGTTTGATTCTTATTTTTACATTGTTTAAGATTAAAGAACTATTAAACTATACATTTTTTAAATCAAAACTCATGTGCAGAAATATTAACACGTTCACGGACAGTAATAAAAAACCATTTTAATTTGACCCCCGTATTTATGACGCCCATGCTATAGCCGGTATGATACACAACTGCTATAGCATCCGCGTCCATGAACGTGTTAAGGTTTGTGTCAAACAGTACTGATTTGTTTACATTGCCGACTTTACGTAGAAGCGAAACTCCCGGCTCCCGACGCGTGCTCGGTGCGTTAAATACCTACCGCCTGGCGACACCTGAGGTGTCTATTCAGTTAGGGGCGTCACACACGGAGCTATAATATAATATTAATATAAAAGGTTTTGGATTCACGTTAACTGCTGGACGGTCGCATCAAGTGCTTATTTCCATTCCATACATTGTGACAGTACTACAATAGCGTTAAGCAAGCGTTATATTTTGTCTTTTATTATTTCCCTGTCCAAAGTTGTTTGGAAGAGATCGCTATTTAACGGTTAGACCGCCTGTTGTAGTTAAAATGTACTGTTCCGTGTTCAGTTTTTTTGGTGTTCACTTGTCCAAGGCCACGGTCTAGTCTTGTAAGTTGACTGTATGGACGGTTGACCAAAATATTTCCTCACTGCTAACGATAATAACTGAGCCTTTCAACGCAGGTGCCTTTACACTTGGAGCCGCTGCAGCCAAAAGACCTCTGCGAGAAGAGGCTGTGGATCGGCAACCTGGACACAAGGGTCAATGAGTATGTTATTTTATTTTGCTATTTTTTGCCAGTAAAATAGATTGATGTAGGGAAAAACTTCAAGTAAAGTTTCATGTAGTTGTAACACATCGGTATAAACCGTTTGATACTCTATATTTGAAATTTGATGTAAATTCCGTACAACAGTACAACAATCCATTCAACAAACAATTTTAAGTAGCGAGTCCTTGCTAATATTATAATCGGAGATATGTTTGCTTGTTTTCATTTTTTAGAAAGTTCCGTTTACAAAGATCAGACATAGGGCACCTACTTTTCTTTTGTACTTTTTACCCTGGGAATTTGTAATTCATAACTCATAAGGCGCAGTAGCGATTCATTCAAAACGAGTTCAACAACTTTAACACAGACAAAAGGGGCAAAAGCTAGTATGTAAACTTAAGGGGACAAAAAATTACCTTTTTTCTCTTCAAAATAATTTAAAAGTACATGTAGTAATTATAAAGGATTAGTTTAGGAGCTTATCACAAACTAAATAATTATAGGCGTACCACTTAACTGTGGGCCGGGGTATGCATGAGTTACGGGGAAAAGGGCAATGGGGTTGTGCTTTTTTAAAATTATTGCCATCGAACAAGCAGACGGCTAACTTGATGGGAAGTGGTCAGCTCCGCCTATGGATATTTGCAACGCCCCGGAGGCTTATCGTACCTCACCCCTTGCCAGTTGTACGATTGCTTATAGTTTTTTTTTTTCTGATATATTCTGTATTTTTTCAATCTATCCAATAATCACTACATAGTATAAAACAAAGTCGCTTGCGCTGTCTGTCCCTATGTATGCTTAAATCTTTAAAACTACGCAACGGATTTTGATGCGGTTTTTTTTAATAGATAGAGTGATTCTTAAGGAAGGTTTATATGTATAATACATTCCACGCGGGCGAAGCCGCGGGCGGGTCACTAGTAACACAATAAGCCTCTTTGTATATTTTGTAAGCGTCATCTAATCAGGGGATACTCCATTGCGTGCCGCTTAATCACTGTCTTCAAACCTGCCTGACAGTACAGTCTTGTAGTAAAGCGCGAGTAGCATGATTTTTATGATACTAACTATAATCCCCGCGTACAATTTTTTTTACATAATACAGCCATTGCAGTAAAACATCAATTGTAATGAAGATAAAGTAGAATTTCTCTTGTTTTTATGATTGTCAATTAAATAAGAAAATAGACTTTATTTCAATCGTAATAAGTTTATTTTCCACTGGCGAATTTCGTTGTATGGTGGGTCTTAGGAAGTTAAAATAATTTACACTTCTAAATATGATGGCAATGTATAGAATACAACACAAACCCCGACTCATCGAACGTGAAATTTTATATAACTCCCAAATTTTCTCATTACCGGTATCAACTACTGAAAATGGTCCGCGTGTACGGCAACATCGAGAAGTTCGACATGCTGTTCCACCGGAGCGGGCCGAGCGCCGGCCAGTCGCGGGGCTTCGCGTTCGTCACGTACAAGCACCGGCAGGACGCCATCTTGGCCATGAACTCGCTCAACGGACAGCTGCTAGGCTGTAAGAAGATCTCGGTGAAGTTTGCTAAGAATTCTGCTGTGAGTTGATAATTATTTACTTTTTTATGGCATTGCACGCAACCAACACAGACCATCTCTTCGTTAGTGGGCTCTGATAAGTGTTGACAGATGTCCAGACTTTCAAGCGGAAGATACCGTAAAAGAGTGAAATTAAAATTAAATTCGGCCAAGAAATACGGATTTTATCTTATTTGGTGGGGTCCTTATATACGGATACACTTCTACCCTATGGGATCTGTTGTGTAATTACCCCTCAAGAAATATGGATGATACAAGCATTTTGAACTGCTAATTAGATAGCGATTGGACAGAGATCCTATATGCAATGTGACGTCATGTAAAAGGTCGGCCATATAAACTCCATGTTTAAGTCTGTTTTGCTAGAAAGAGATAGGAACAAATCTTTGTTGGCTTATATCTTGGTTATTTTTTTAGCTAGTCAATAACTGATTTTTGTCAACTGTTTGTTTGAATTGGCTTTTATTGAAGCTCTGAAAAAAACTCAATCATATTACCTATTGTCCCGATTTTCAGAACATCGATAGTTAGTTGGATAGTTTACATGTAAGATACTAAATTATAACAACCGTGAAGGCCAAAAACGGTTTGTCACAATTGGCATTGCAAGAGGGCTGAAATTCGCGCGATTCTCATCACACAAATATATGCCCATAGCGGGAATTGAACCTGGGACAGCTAGCTTCATAGCCAGAGTCACTACCAACTTACGTACGATCACTTAACAAGATATCAAAAATATAATTACCCATACACCGCTTTATTTCTATATCGTACATAACACTTTCAGGAAGACCATGATAGGCCTAAGCCAGAACTGGATATAGCGGCATTAGCAGGAGCGAAACCAGAGCTAAAACTTAGCAAGAAAACAGCCATACAGTCTATTGAAGCCAAGCTCAAAATGATGGAGAACATGCAAGCAGGCGATGACTTTGTGATCAACAAGTTGGCTGCCAACGAGGCACCAATCATCAAACAGTACCAATACAAGCAGCACCAACCTCAGAATACGTCGTTTAGGAGGTGGCACCCGTACCATAAGAAGAGATAATTGAGATTAAGCAATAAATAGTACCTGTATATATCATGTTAACTCGTTCACTGCCTAGTTGTGTCAGAAAACGCTGTATTTTTTCAACATTGACTACAATATGTTTTACGTCGTTGAGATCTAAAGCGAAAAAAATAAACAGTAGAGGAAACTGCCATATTGTCGAAACTGTTTCAAGTTATAGTATGAATCTTCTCAAATGAACTTTTCGCTTCGAGCCCTAATCTTCCAAACAAAGGCCATTGTTTCTATTGTTGTCCATTGTTGGCCATTGTTGTCCTACACTACCAAAACGTAACATCTAGAATGTCAGTGACATTCAATTTGAACCTTAATACTATGACGATACCGTTTGTTTTTCAATATCAATGTTGTAGTAGCACGTGCTAACTCGGTAGCTAGCGGTTTTGCGATAATAGAAACAATGGCCTTTGTTTGGAAGATTAGGGCTCGAAGCGAAAAGTTCATTTGAGAAGATTCATACTATAATAGAGGCGATAATCCTATCATTACTAGGTGTCATATCCTGGTCTTTTGGATGTCAATAATTTGGTCTTTTGCCTTATTTATGTCCTCTGCAGAAAAAAAGCACATCTTTAACATAATGGCTTAAGTAAATTCAACAGTTCTCAGTGAGAGGTAATAAGGATGCGATTACAAGAGTTCTTGTCCGTGTTTTTGCTACTGGGGGCAACTACATTCTGCGAAATCGTCGGCGAAACTGCAAAACCGTGTAAGTAACAATTAAAAAACGGAGCAAAATGCACCTTATTAATATGGCAGTAAAGTTTATTTTGCTCTATCATAAAGTTAGTTACACGGTTTTGCAGTATCCTGTATCACCGACGAAATGACTCTTTAGAACCTCCTAAGACCCAGCATACAACGAAATTTGCCAGTGGAAAATAAACTGACTGCGATTGCAATAAAGTCTATTTTCTAATTTAATTGCCAGTCATAAAAACGAGAAATTCTACTTTATCTTCTTTACAATTGATATTTTATTGCGATGGCCGTATTATGTACATTTTTTTGTACGCGGGGACTTAGGAGGTTAAGGAAAGTGCTTCTGAAACTTCATATTTTATGCTTCGCCTTCAGGAGCGTCCCCAGTGAGAGCATTGGCGTTAACTATTCGAGTGGCGTGGACGTTGACCCAAGCGTTACAAAGCTTACACACCACTCGATGTTCGACGCCGAATGCTCATTACATTATACGCGAATGCTCTCAGTGGGGACGCTCCTTTAGAAGTAATACCTAAATTTTGATGCAGAAGTTTGCTTTGGTTTTCGATAAAACTTGGCGTATGCATAAAAAATTACATATGTACTCGTCTCGTACTGACTTGTATATTACACAGCGTTGAATTTTAACATATTTTAGAGATTGTGTGTGTACATTAACAGACATAGAAGTTTTTATGGAAAACGTCAATTAACCACGGACTTACTTCCGATATTAAATTTATCGATAACTAACTTAAAATACTTATTTCAAAGTGACATTTCATAGTAGATAGGCATTAAGTTCACCGGATAGAATAAAAATTAACTAAAATGCTGATCACTACGCATCAACTTTATGTAATGATAAGGATAAGTCATATTTAATTTAAATAATTCATAGGCATACTTAAATGGGATAAGTTTGCCATTATACATGTTCATACATACATACATACATAAACTCACGCCTTCATTCCCAGAGTGGGGTAGGCAGAGCTACAGAATTACCAAGCATGTTAAGTTTATATACGAATTTGTAATTGTTATTGTGCAATAAAGAGTTTACATACATACATACACTTGTTAGGGATTTTGATATTTAAATAAATATCAATTTTAATAAATACAATTTTTATTATTAACGTGTTTCTTACGCAATACTGTATTCAAGTTGCATGTTATATTATACGTTATCCCATGGTCATACATAACATAACTGTCATAAGAAAGTAAAATTTATCGATACAGACATTAATTTCGTTCGGAAGTCCCTAGGGAAATGTTATTCCTTCCACAAAAACTTCTATGTCTGGTAATTAATAGCTTATTTTTACATTATGAGCATTCTTTATTGAAAGTTTAGAACGTGTTGCCCTGAAATAATAGTGTTATAGTAATAGTATACTTAACAAGCTAAGGACAAAATACTTATAATGGTCCCTTGCATGATATTTTTTGAAGCAAAGGCGTGATACAGTAAAAATAAATTTATAAATGGTTTTATTACTATTTGCCCTTAGCTTGCAGCAAATACTATACCAACTTAATTTATTTGAGTAGTAGAAATTTAATGATTAAGTTTTAACAGTATTAATTAATGTATGCAGTTACCTGGAAAATCTCATGAAATTCACTGACGCAATATATTATAATTATAAGAAATATCTCCATGCCATCATTATAATAACTAAGCTTGGTGAATTATATTTAACTGAATAACCTTTCACATCACCCTTTATCCTCATTAGTTAATAAATGTTACTGGATCAAACTCTATTCAGTAGATATTAGAATAAGTCTGTACAAGCAGATACTTTTGGGATTTCGATTTGTGCTATTTAGCAGTTTCATTAAGATTTTACTGTAAAACCGTATAGGGACTCTTTTTTTAGGCGGTAAAAACTATATCGTCTTTGAGCTGTTATCGTATTGTCCCCGTATTGATCGCTCTTATTTACTTTACAGTAAATGGTGGGCACCGCCGGGCCGGTGGTGGTTGTGGATTAAAAAACAATGCCATAACAGGTCAAAGACGATATAGTCTTACTGGCTAGAATTGAGGCTCAGTTTTGCCCGATGAGACAAATACTTGGAGGCATTTTAATTTTATTTATTTATCGCCTTGTAAACTTTTTTGTAGTAGGTAATTGACATTTGTTTTACAAAGTTTTTGTTATTAATTTGCATGTGTGTATGTCAGTTTAGATCAAATCTTGCAAGTTAATTTTGTGCCAGTTTCCGTTATTGGAATGGGCTGAGACCACATATGTAAACCCGATGACAATGCATTGTGGTATCTAAGAGCTTATGTGATGATGGAGTTTAAAGCGCGAAATAGACTGGCAATGAAAAATGCAGAAGTTGATTGCTGTCTTATTTTAACTCCAGTTCTATAGCAATAAGCACAATTTTGTGTCTTTTTCTAGCTTAAAAGTTAGAGTAAGACAGCAGTCAAGTTCTGCAATTTTGATTGCTAGTCTCAACCTCGTTTAAAGGTGGCGACAGGATCTCCACTATAATGCAAAGATAATGACTGCAAAAAACGTGCAGTCAGCAATAAGAGATTGTCAAAATAATCGAAGTTCTGACGGAAACTTATTTGCATCTGTGGCTTGCTGGCCTGTCTTGATTGGTTATCAATCTGAGACGTGTGAATTTCTGTTTACTTTAAATAACTACCTATTCTAACAAAGTATAATTTGGGTTACCGGTCAAAACAACTATCAAATTCGAAACTGGACTTCTATTTGACATGGTAAAACCATATTGCTTTGTATTGTCAACGTTATGATAGCTCTTAATTACTTAACAGTAATGGCGGTTGAGTTAAAACCAATGCCATAACTCGTCAAACGCGTATTGTTTGGCCCAGCAGAAATGAGGCTGGTTGATATAGAAATATTTAATTAAAAAACTTATAAACTTAGAGTAGCTAAACTATGCTTTGTCCTTATCTGTCTTTGTAACATTTCAATTTGACAGATAATGACAAAGCATGGTTTAGCCATTGCACAGTTACTCCGTTTATAAGCATACACCGGATTGACGGGGGCAAAAATGTACCAGTGCTAGTGATTCATTAAATATCGACTTAGTTTATCGACAACTTTTTTCGTGACATATGGTTATTGCAGTTCTTGCAAAAGTAAGTCGTAATTTTATCTTGTAGATCTGAATGATCAGCTTTCTATGAAGACAAACGATCTTTATTCTTTCGATTCATTACTAACCGACTTAAAAAACAAAAAGGTTCTCAATTCGTCGGAATGATATTCAATGTAATTTCAATGGTTGTCAAAAGTGACTCGAGTCCGAAGTCAATGTCAGATACCGGTTGTTTATACTTGCGATAAGTAAAAATAAAAGAGGTTTGCAAAAATTTAAAAGGTATTCAAACTTGGCCATTACTTATGATAATGATGATTAAAAATTGCTATTTATCGATGTCGATAAACTTAGTCGACATCTAATGAATCACTAGCACTGGTACATTTTTGCCCCCATCAATCCGGTGTTTGTTTATAAGTAACGCTGTTAGAATTTCAGTAGATATACGTCACCTATGTTTGTGCAGCATGCTAGTTTTTCATTGAGCAATAATATTAATTCCTAAAATGGTACGGTCAGTGTGTTCATTATTGTAAACGTTTTGTAAGTGTGTGTTAGGTTTAGCCCCCCTTAATGTTTTTAAATAACGTGACATTATGTAAAGTCTGATAAAATATTTTTGTATTAAGTTTAAGATGTAGTTTAGTTTGCTAGTGGTCTTACTAGTTTGGTGATATTAGTTTTGTGTTGTATGTTCAATAAACTTTACACCCCTAACTTGTTTTTTTTAACCCCCCGACGTAAAACGACGGGTGTTATAAGTTAGATCAGACAGGAGACATATTAAAAAAGGGCCATGTCAAGACAATCCTAAACTGACGTGTACAGAAGTAGTGCATAATTGACAACAATTCATTTTGTGCTAAGGTAGTAAAATAAAATACCGTTTCTAGATTTTACACTGCTGATTACAGTAAAAATATCTTTGGATTTTTTTATGCAGTAGTTTTTTTTATATTTAGGAAAAACAGAAAAAAAGTTGGATTGTGAATGTTAGGAATACACTTATAGTGCCCTTAGTCCATTTATTACCAAGGGAATTCAAAAAAATATACAACTGTCATGTTGTCTGACGGATTACTTTATTCTAACGACGCTTTCGATTCTACGCAAAACAGTTTATTTATTTTGATGGCGTCTACAAATTACGTAATTAATTAAATTACGCAAAATAACAAATTTGTGAATGAACGGCAGCGAATGATTGACAAGTGAGTGACATGACATGACAGTCAGTTCTGTTTATGTTTAAAGTTACTTTATTTTTATTTTATATCAGGCTAAGATCACGACATCAGTATTCCTAACTTTGTATGTACGGTCTTTTTAATGACTATTTCTTTAATAAATTATTAACGACGAATTTAAGTTAAATAAAGAAAAACCAAGAAATACGGGTAGTCTAATTTTTAACCAGCTATTATAAACGCGAAAAAACAATAATGCTTTTTTTTTTGAAATGTTGTCAATTGTTTTCCTTCGTATTTCCACGGAAACGTACGAACGTGTCTTGCTATTTCAGTCAGTCACAGTACAAAAAGTACTGAGGTTGACTGAAGTAGCATGACAAATACGAACGTTTCCGAGTAAATACGATAGAAAACAATTTTGCACTACATCTGTATGAAGAGACTTAGAGATCGTAGCAAGTGGTCTCTGCCCACCCCTTCGGGAAAGGGGCGTGATTGTATGTATGTAATGGTTCCCCTATGGAATCCCTAATCATCATTTGTCCTAATGCATCGTTTGTCCGAATTTTCATTTATCCCATTTCCGGCCTAATTTTAAAACCTTTGTGTTGTTTATAATACAACCCTAACCTAAAACCTAACCGCAGGTATTATGTAGATATTAATAAGTTGTCTCACTCAGCTGAAAACCAATTTAGGACAAATGGTAATTCGGACAAACGTTATTAGGGATTCCGAGGGACACTCGTATGTAATAGTTATTAAAACTCGAAAGTCAAATAAATATATTCATTTATTGTTTAAAACTTTTAGAAATAGCAACATCATGAAACTATTTATAACGCCATTATAAATTGCATTTCACATTACACAATGTAATGCTATGAAACCGTTAAACTTTGCGCTTGATGGCAACAACTCAAGAAGTCTGATCTATCAATATTTTTTTAAATGTTAGGTAAGTATGTCGTTACAATTTCACTAAGCAAAATAATCAAAAATGACAAAATTCACGGTTCCACAGTACATGGTGCAGTTTAGTGCTTTGTCACATTAACGTCTGAACTGAACTGTTCTAATCTGTCAACGGCGTTAACCTTTTCAACACCATAGACGCCACTGGCCGACAACTGAAAGACGTGCCATTGACGCCACCGTCACAAGTCATACAAGTGGTAGATTAAAAGAGACTTTGTTTCGTATAAATAGAGTTGTATTTGACGTGAAGCGAACAAAAAGTTATAGCGATAATGTAGTAAAAAACTTCACTGAGGGAAACTGCCCAATTATTGGCACACTACCATTTTTTGGCATCATGAACTTTATTACAACGTAATAGAGGCTTAAATTCTACATCAATAAGGTTGGCACCATCTATAGGTACTTAAGCTGCATTTCACCAAACTTGGAATAAGACTTACTCCGAGACTAGTCTATACAAATTCGGCGTTTATTCTACGTATAACACCTTATTCCAGGTTGGTCGAATGCAACAATACAATACCATACAGCGGTACAATTGTGTGTTTGTATTTTAGGATAATCTCTGAACAAAATGAATCAATTAAAAATATATTTAACAATGACGCAGTCGGGTAAATAGCATCATTATCGCTGGCTATTTCTTAAAGCCGGAGCGAAGCTAGGGCGGGTAGCTAGTGAGTGGTATTTTGGGTGCCAATTATTAAGCGTGTCTACTCTATATCAATCTGTAATCGTTACATAAGCGCTCTTTTCCACTGGTATTTTTTTAATAAAACAAGCATTTCCTTCTGCATAAATAACACGCTTTTAAAAAATATTCAAGGAGCTAAATCTCGAGATAAATATTTATCTTAAACAACATGTACATACATTTAACATTTATTTAACAATTTTTAAAACGAAGCGTACGCGTTCTGTACTGGCGGCTAGCAATAGACTTAGAAATAATAAGAGCATCAATCAATCACAATCACTGTTCTAATCATCTAATTTGAACGGAAGCATGTTGAGATAAACTAAGATTGAAATGAACCTTGAATTCAAATGAAGTTCAAGTACAATAATCAACGTAGATTACGTAATAAAACTGAAATCCATAAGCTATGGACGTAAAAATATTATATAAGATAACAGCGCTATCTATGGTTTGTGTTAAAAATTATATCGCCTAGAAAATAAAAGAATGATCCATTGAGATCTAAATGCACCCATTGACTTGTTAACCGGGATCTTTATTCCACCTTGTCAAAGCATGCCATTATAATATTGCTAATTTTATGGAAGCTCTTATTCAATTGACACTAAACAAAGTGGAATGTAGGCCCTTGAGATCAATTCCAAGTTATTATTGAGGTTATATAATATAAAAATATGGAATTGATCAGCTTTCAGGTTAAAAACACTTATTATATTACACATTCAATCTCAGACAATCTACACCGCAGATACTGGTAAAAAATATGTGCAAGTTTCAGAAACAAATAACATTACATCCCTACTAATATAGGGTGGGCCAGAAATATTTGCATTTTTACTAGCTTTTACTCTTGCTAATTTGCAATTTTTTTTGGCCCTCCCTGTATGTACAACTTAACAAGGGAGGGAATCGTTGGCAGATTTGAAGATGTAATAAAAACACTATCTTACATTTACATAACACTTTCGCTGGTTCTGAAGCCAGGAGACACGCAGTTGGACAGAGAGCTGGCTAGCTTCTGCGAGGGGCTGGCACTCATCAGGAAGTCATCCTCGTCTGCATCCAGTTTCCTCTTCATGCCCGCGTACTGGTTCTCGTCGTCTTTGCCCCAGTCTTTGTACTCTATGCACAGCGGCCATATTGTTTTTCCAGATCTGTGGAGAAATAATGTGTTAAATATTGTATTGGCTTAGGTTCGACTCCTTTATTATATCACCAATTACCTATGAGTAGATGTGTTAGTAAGGATATAGTCTGACATATTGCTTGGTGAAATCTGACATTAATATGATTCATTGTTTACATACTGCAGCATCTATCTTTCAACGCAATTATTCGTAATCGTTTTTTACATTATTTCACATTATTAAGAATCTTTTTATAAAAAAAATCCCATTAAAAGTAATGTTAAAATTGTTACAACCATCACATAAGCTTTTAAAAAATTACAATATTATTTTATCAGTCGACTTTTACTGCACACTCATTAACAATAAATAAATATCAAGGGAACATTTTTAAACAAATTTTCCTAGCCCCAACTAACCTCTAGGCTTGTACTGTGGGTACTAGACAACGATATAAAGAAATAACTACTTAAATTAAAAGCTAGTAATAATACTTACACAGGCAACGTATAAGGATCATACGGGAACCAGTCATCATACTGTTGCACATTAGTAGCCTGCAGGGTATGCCTCGAGTTCTTCTCTATAATCGCCTGACAGTACACGACCTGGTGAGACCGAGTGACCGAGGAGAAGGCCCTCGTTACTTGCGGAGGGCATGTCCGAAGCGGGTTCAAGTTGCAGGTCACTAGACGAGGCAGGTTGAGGGACTCCACAAAGTTTACATCTGCAAAAAGACGTTATGTTAATTTCGAAGTTGCTATCTTTTTTTTATTTTACGTAATGAGACAGCGGGAAATAAGTTGGTAGGCTACCATAATTTGTGAGCATCTATTTCTAACATGCCGACTAACAACAACATGTCTGTGAGTAAATTGCAAACTGGTGACGACATTGGGAGCCATATGGCATTGCTAATCTATAATGGAATTAGCTGATTATTCCAATCGCTGAATTGGTCTCCCTTCCCAATCTTCCTTACAATTTTCTGGGGGTTTTAGGATTTAAACGTCTTATAAACTACTTATCTATTAAGACTCTGACTCCGCCTCGGTACCACCTCCGGATCCAACTACGGATCCTGCTCCGATAAATACAATTTTGAAACTCCGGCACCAACTCTGATAAACAAAATTTAAAAACTCCGGCTTCGACTCCCTACCGGAAGTCCAACCCACCTTCGTAACATCCCTAATCTTTATTATGGTTTTTACACCTAGATCTGGGGAGACAGACACAGGAAACTTTTCGTCACAGAAAATGAATCCCTAGGAAATAAATAATAATAAACAAGTTTTACTCACTATCTTTGCTAGAAAACAGATGATGATGCTTGAACGCCACCAAATAAAAAATGGCATGGCATATCGCATGGAAGGCTCCATGGACCTTGTTGTTATCACTGGATGTAGACTCTTGGGTGGCTGTTATGTAGGAGTGGCACCATTCCGACATGTTCCTCAGGTAGTGTACGAGTCTGGTGTTGGGGACCCGGACGCAGCGGGCCAGCAGGCCGGCCACGTGGCTCGCGGCCGTGCGCCGGGTGGCCAGCGCGCCCGCGCCGCCGCCGTGCAGGCCTGCGGCTACTACCCAGAGGTTCGTGAGGACGCTATCTGCGCAATGTTGGCTTATTGATATCGCGTACAGAAGGAGGAATTGGACGTGTCTGAAATTAAAAGAGGACATTATTAACTTGGTGTTTTTGGACACATTTATATACGCACTCACTGCCGGCAACGAGTGTAAGCTTTTTTTTCGATTTTCACTAAGTGCCTTTAACGGAAGTGTTTCTACGATATACAAGTTTTAAGAAGGCAAAGGGACGTTATAACTTCTGAATTGTTGATGTGGATTAATATTTAAGAAGAGACTTAATAGACGTGTAATTTTCCGCTGCTACTAACGTATTTCTTTCTTATCTCCTTTCCTTTATAACTACAGAAACATGAAGGTCCAAGGCTTTGCCTTATCTATGATCTAGTCAGTTATGGAAGTAAACCTCTTCAAGGCACAAGGCACAGCTTTATTCTAACTTATTTTTATTCTTATTGTTACAGAATGTGGTTCCAGAATTATCAACAAGTTTTTAAAGTTGTAGGTAATTCTGTAGCTCTGCCTACCCCACTCTGGGATTACAGGCGTGAAGGTATGAATGTATGTTATTACTGAATAAATGTCTTTATCTTATCTTTATCTTTATTACAGTAAACAACTTTCCAACCAGTGGCGTAACTATACCATCCGGGGCCCGTGGCGAATTCTTTTGATGGGGATCAAGTAAAATAAAACACTCAAGTAGGGTAAAGTCACCAGTGGTCAGCCAGACACCTGTAGTCGGCCTCTGCCTATACTTTGTATGAGTGGGAAGAGTACGAAATATATATTTCCCACTCTTCGAACTCATATAAGGTCGACTACTGGTCTCTGGCTGACTACTGGTGACTTTACCCTACGATGTTAAAAAAAATATTGCTGAGCTAGCGACCTCTTAAGCCGGGGGCCCTCTTGGGCCGGGGGCCCGTGGCATTTTGCCAGCCCTGCCACCCTATAGTTACGCCACTGTTTCCAACCTCAAAATGAACCATTTTTGCCTAAAACAGCTATTTTAAATAAAATTAAGCAATCACAGACAATACATTGGCCAAGTGATGTCCAAAATGTTTACTCAGTTTATTGTATTTATGATAAATAGACCCCGCTATCGGAGGTGCAAAATGGTAGCTGTCAAGTTCTTAGGGATGGGATGATTATGATTATGATAAATAAATGATTATGATTATGATTAAAGATATTTATGATTTCGACATCTATATTCTTATTTTTTCTGTACAATTCGTTTTATATGTACCTATGCCATTTAACATGTTTTTTTTGGGATCCATGATAATCATTATCATCAGAAATGTAAACCATTATCAGTACATCAAAAACACTATGGTTGCTATTTTACTTTTCTAATGTTTCGGGTTGCAGGGCATTGCATAAACGCTCTTAAGATAAACCTTTTCAATAAAGGTATAATACTGGCCACTTAAACAGGGAGAGAAATGTATGACAATATTATATGTATTTTAACCGAGGCTGCAGTTAGTAGTAGCAAGCTTAAAAAAATTAATAAAAGGAAGAAACATGTGACAGGATGGAATAGGTACGTACGTGAGGCGCACGGGAGGGCCAGGCTGTGTTTTCAGAACTGGGACCTAAATGGTAAACCATCATCTGGAGGAATTTATGATGAGATGTATCAGTCTAGAAAGGTGTTCAAGGCTAAGCTGAAGTGGTGTCAGAACAACGAATTGCAAATAAAAAATGACATGATTGCGCAACACCATTCCAATAAAAGCTTCGGACAGTTTTGGAAAACAGTGACCAAATTTAATCACAAGTCGGGCCTTCCAGCGAGTGTATCGGGGGTTCATGACTCGAAGGACATAGCGAACCTTTTCCGGCGTCAATTTAAGGTGGAGTCGCCTCTGGGACCGTCTTCGAGGACGTTCCATGCTGAGACCAGTGGGCCAGACAGAACTGTCCTTATTACTGCGGCACAAGTTGTTACTATTATTAAGAAAATTGGTGCGAGGCAAATCTCCGGGGCACGACGGTCTCAGTGTTGAACACCTTCAGTACGCTGGTATTCACTTGCCCAGGGTGCTCGCAATGCTTTACACCCTCTGTATGGGACACTCTTACTTACCTGATGACCTCATGCGTACAATTGTTGTTCCCATTGTCAAGAATAGAACCGGAGATTCCTCTGACATAGCAAATTACAGGCCGATTTCACTAGCAACTATTTTAGCCAAGGTATTGGACAGTGTACTTGATGGCCATTTGGATAAGCACTTTAGTCTGAGCGATGCGCAGTTTGGTTTTAGGCCGGGGTTGTCTACTGAAAGTGCTATCCTATGCCTCAAGCGCACTGTCCAATACTACACGTCTGGAAGAACACCAGTCTTCGCGTGTTTCCTTGACCTCTCGAAAGCATTCGATCTAGTGTCATACGATGTACTGTGGAACAAAATTGAGCGGAAAACAACCTTACCTGGGGAAATAACGTCGCTCCTTAGGTACTGGTACGGTAGGCAAAAGAACCATGTAAGATGGGCGGGCGCCCTGTCAGATGAGTATGGGTTGGAGTGCGGGGTGAGGCAAGGAGGCCTGACCTCGCCGCGGCTCTTTAACTTATACATAAATGGACTTATCGAGGAGCTCAGCAGCACCAAAATAGGGTGCCATATTGATCGTGTATGCGTGAACAACATCAGCTACGCAGACGATATGGTGCTGCTTAGCCCCTCAATAGGTGCTCTTAAGCGACTCTTGAGAATTTGTGAGAGTTACGCGGTGGCCCATGGACTCAGGTACAATGTGGGGAAAAGCGAGTTAATGGTTTTTAAGGCAGGGAGCAAGACGTATACTGTGTCGCCTGTCTCACTTTCAGGAGTTCCTTTAAGAATTGTCTCGAAATTTAAGTACCTGGGTCACTGGGTTACCGATGACTTGAGTGACGGGGTGGATATCGAGCGGGAGCGAAGGTCGTTGGCCGTCCGGTGTAATATGTTGGCCCGCAGGTTCTCGCGTTGTACAAGGGACGTAAAGATCACACTGTTTAAAGCATTTTGCGTCTCCTTTTACTCGTGTAGCCTGTGGGTGAACTTCACACAGAAGGCGTACAACGGGCTTCGCGTGCAGTACAACAACGCGTTCCGGGTGCTGCTGGGGCTGCCGCGGCGCTGCAGTGCATCGGGCATGTTCGCCGAGGCGCGCACCGACGGCTTCGCGGCCGTAATGAGGAAGAGGTGCGCGTCGCTACTGACTCGTCTGCGCGCCAGCCCCAACTGCATCCTGAGCGTGTTTGCGTGTCGCTGGGACAGCCCGATGATGGCAAGGTGGACGTCCTTGCACGTTAATTAATAAGCCTCCTATTTTTCATGTTAATTTTAGTTCCTATTTGTAATTTTACTAACTCGTTCCTACTTAAGCTACAATGTTTACTAACACATTTATGGACCCCGGTCTGAAATAAATTTTTATTATTATTATTATTATTATTATTATTTACGTCAACAGATAGTCAATGTCATATAGTCCCGTTTTATAAAATAAAAACGTTTAATTAAAGTTCTAGACTCTCATGCATGATGGTAAAAAAAAATTAGCGATGTTTTGACGTATTATCGACATATAGCTAGTATTTCAAAATATTTGTTACCCATCCCTATGAACTTGACACTCTTGACATCTACCATTCTGCACCTCCGATAGCGGGGTCTAATGATAAAACAGCAGTTTTGCCAAAAGGGTTCTTTTTAAGGTTAAAATGTTTTTACTGTAATAGACAAGTAAGAATGAACACAGTATAAAAGCTAAAACCTTAGTTTTAAAACAAGTCTTTTCCATCTCCCACCATAGAACGTACATTCACCCTGAGGCGGGGTGGAAAATGGCACTGTAAATTCCCAATATCCACCCTGGCTGGAAGCCTAGGATAGATTTGAATGACTCTCTAAAACATAATAATCTGTAACTTACTTTATCCCATGTGTCGGCAGCACCACCCTTTCAAACACGATACACATGGTGACCAGGGCTGGATCCCTCTCCTCTTCCAACCACCTGAGCATCTCCAGCATACAATAGTCCAGGGTTTTAGCCAGGTCATCCTGGTCATCCTGGTCATCCATTTCCATCTCAAACATCAGGTCATTTTGGATTTTGTTCTTTGCCCGATCGACTACATTTGAGTCCATTTCTACCATTCTGAAAATGACACATCAATATGTAAAATCTTGGAATTTTTAATTACATACATATAAGACAATTTGTGACGTTCTCTATGTAAAGGGACCTTATGGATGAATCTAGTTTCCGAGATAAAATCGAAATCGATCAAAATTTACGTTTTTTTTATTGTACGAAATTAATGCTTAGAAACGGAAGTTCACTTTAGATTTTTGTATAGTATAGTACACGTTTTTTAGTGAGATATCATCCTTCAAAGTTGAGTGAGAAGGGACCTTATGGATTGTTGGTCGAAGATGTGGTATTCTACACAAGAAACAGGACATGATTTTGGTAATGGGATGTAACACAAGGCATAATGGGGTGGTGGGGGAAGGGGAAGCGTGCTCTTCAATACGGTGATTGAATTCGATTAAAAATAATGATGTCGAATTTTCAAGATAGAGATACATTTTTTATCAATTGACAACATTTCAAAAAAAAAAGCATTATTGTTTTTTCGCGTTTATAATAGCTGGTTAAAAATTAGACTACCCGTATTTCTTGGTTTTTCTTTATTTAACTTAAATTCGTCGTTTATAATATATTAAAGAAATAGTCATTAAAAAGACCGTATATACAAAGTTAGGAATACTGATGTCGTGATCTTAGCCTGATATAAAATTTAAAAAAGTAACTTTAAACAGTAAACAAAAAACTGACTGTCATGTCATGTCAATCATTCGCTGCCGTTCGTTCACAAATTTGCTATTTTGCGTAATTTAATTAATTACGTAATTTGTAGACGCCATTAAAATAAATAAACAATTTTGCGTAGAATTGAAAGCGTGTCGTCAGAATCAAGTAATCCGTCAGACAGATAAACAATGAACATGACAGTTGTATATTTTTTTGAATTCCTTTGGTAATAAATGGACTAAGGGCACTATAAGTGTATTCCTAACATTCACAATCCAACTTTTTTTACTGTTTTTCCTGAATATAAAAAAACTACTGCATAAAAAAATCCAAAGATATTTTTACTGTAATCAGCAGTGTAAAATCTAGAAACGGTACTTTATTTTACTACCTTAGCACAAAATGAATTGTTGTCAATTATTTATCCAAATATATATATATATTTCAAATCCCATTTTTGTATTATTTTTTGCGACTTTTCCGTATGTTATTTTTACGAAAGTTAACCGTTGTTTAATTCGATTTTGACCCATTATTACTTTACTATTATTTATTCAATTAGAGCGCAGGCAAGTTTCAAGAGTCACGGCCAAGCTAAAGTTAATTACCTACCTACTGCGAAGACTATTTAATTATTTTTAGGTATTTGACTGACTTATTACCTAAATGTACTGATTACTCACCTACTAACAATAGCTGTCATAATGTGTTCCCTAAGGGATGGTATGTATTTGGCCATCCAAACTAGGTTATGAATGTACGCCCTATTTGGGTAACATCCAGCTTTATAATATGGAAATTGATCTTTCACTATCTGCATCAGGAGGTCACTCGTCCTGAAACACAAGAAAATATTTATTTTATATTGCATTTGGCAATATTTTCTAAAATTAAATCATGTAAATCATCCTTATCATACTTTACGTACTATGTAGGAACCTTGGCACTATATATTTCCATCACTAGTCGTAGATCCAAAACTGTGCAGAGAGACTTGATAGTGCCAGGCATCCAAAGGAAAATAAGGAACCATGTACGATTGATAATAGCTACTATAGCTAGCTAGAGAGAGCTTCAGCTATCATCCTTGGGCATTTTATTGATCAGGTGAGTGTCAGCATAGTTTACCATCTATTACTGCCTTTTCTAGCATATGTAGCATCTCTCTAGAGGTGCAGTCAGTCAGAAAAGTAACTCACATCTACCATCCCCAGAGGTGGTATTATCATCTTATGAAAATATCACCTCCAAGGGGTTGTAAAGTGCAACAGTATTACTTTTTCTGTTTACAATGTTTCTAATCCAGGAATCAAGCCTTTTCCAGCTATTTACATCTGAGTTTCTGACAACCGCAAAAATGAAAACTCAATAATATTGAGTTTTCTTAGATTTAAACAAAAAAAAAACAGCTGAAAGAAACTCTAGGATGGATAGAACAACTTGCCTGCAACTTCTTCATCACCTCATCCAAGATGAAAGAGATATATGAAGTGCAAGCAGTTTATGTTTAAGTTGTACTAATCATTTAGGAATCCTGTCTAAGTCCCTTTCTCATGAACTCGTGGTACATTATCAGTGAAGAAAGAGTCTTCCAAATAGGAGTTGGTTATTATGACCAAAAATTGTATATACCTTTTTCTATGCCCATGTCCCCCAGCTACACCCACCAGCAGTGCTACTCATTACTATGTTCACATCAGTCATTTACTTTATTTCACATCATTTTCATATATTGCGGAGTTTGATGCAATTTAATGAACCCAAGGCTATATATCATTGCAAGGATGGCAAGGAGCTTTCAGTAGATGTTTAAATATGGGATATTTTTCAGCTTACTTGTTATCTTGAGAGCAGATGACTGAATCCACTCAATAACTCATTGTTTGCATATAAATAACATCTGTTCTTTGATCTATACTTCTCTTTAGTAGTATTTTCTGCTTCTGCTTTTATTTTTCCAGATATCCAGTCCATGTTTAGCTCTCTCTTTAATGGTATCTTTTTTACAGCTCTGTAACCATTTCAACATGATTTTGATAGTAAGTACCTTACAATCCTCTCATACAGAACAAATCTTCCTTAGACAATATCTTAGTGAAGCACACTTCTGGCCTAATGTGACAATCCTTGAACAAATCAACAAGTATAAAACTGCAGCATCTATAAGGATGATTCTATGATAACTGCTAAACACACAAGTGATGTCTAAATAATCATCAATCCATAACTAACTTGCTATAGATTATGTTGCCTAACCATTAATGGTAGTGTCATAGAGAGTACTACATACAATAGTTTGAAGTATTGTAATAAATACTTTCAGGTATTTAGAATATCAATAGCAGACATGGTGTTAGGAAGTAAAGTACAAGTTTACATTTTTTACCAGCTCTTAATCCCCGGTTTGCAATTTTTTGGCGACATTAACATTATCACCAGCCCTAGTCAGTCAAGAGGGTAGAGCGAGTTTGTGAAGTTGTCTTCTGGTAAATTGTATGTCAGTTAATGTTAAATTGAATTTGGCATTTTGCAGCCTAGAGTGGTTGCTCCACTTCCTCTAGTCTACGGCTGGCGCCTATTAACATCATCAGACAAAAACTTATGCTGCAAGGTTTAGGATAAAAATGACACAATCCTGTTTTAGCAGGTTTTTTGCATAATGTAGTCTATAAACAGTAACTACCTACAATCACCTGAAATTGGCCAGTTCTTGACATTTAAATGTCACCAAAAACACAGATCATCCTCAAGTGTTTCTGACCTAATCCAGACTCTTGTAGGGATTCGGGGAGTCATGTTACTGTTCATTCAAATCACATTATTATTGTTGGAATTACCATTTCTTCAATGGCTACTCAACAACTATATGCTATGAAATATATTGAAAACTAGTGTTCTATTTGTAGGCTTCAAGCAGATTTCATTGTGATGTTTGTCTGTTTTGCATCTTCAACAGTTTTGTTGAATTTGAAAATATTGATTTTTATCACCATTAAAACTTCTTATGCTTAATTGAAGCACAGAATTATCTTCAAACTTTAAATATCCACTGCCATTTTGTGCCGTTTCTGCCACTTTTAATAGTAAGGTATACCTTAGTTTTTGCATTATACTTCCGTATCCTACACTTGAGGGAATAGAAAGTATGTAGTATACTTACATAGGCATAACTGCTACAATTTGTGCAATAATAGCGTGTATGTTGGACCAAAAGGCAATGGTCTCTGGTGGAGCATTGTTCTCCCAATTCTCGCCTTCAGCTAAAAATATAAACAAAAGGTTTCATGCTGGTTAACATTGGACTAACTTCCTTGTATCTAACGGACACATGAAAATTTTGCAAAGCCCTATCATCAATGTAATTAAAATGAAGAAAAACAAAACAATAATAATTACCTTTAAATAATTTAACTAGGCTAGTCAGTACACTAGAGCAGTGGTATGTGTTTGCAGTAACCAAGCTAAGAATGAACTGGCTGTAAAGTTCTACCAACTCCTCGCTGCGGTTTGCCCACTGCATATTGCACAATATGTCCACAAACTGCTTGGATTCCCGTCCCAGCAACACCACACATGATAAACAGTCTTCTAGTAAGATTTTATAGTTCTCATCCGATAGTGGATAATCCTGAAGGACTTTCACTAATTCTTTATAGGGTCCAAAGTTCCCGTCATTGACGTAGCTCGCTAAGATATTCTCAACTTGACGTTCCTTGATTTTGAACTTGATACGCGCGACAGCGGCTTGGCGATCCAAGGTCTTGCGCATCAATGAGGCAACACTCTTCTGAGCTGTGACTGCCATCGCTTATTTCTTTAAATCAGCGGACACGGACTTCAGGAAAGCTATAATTTCCGGCTGCCGCAACAGTTCAGCCTTCTTATGATTCAACACGTCTCTTAAAATGTTACTTGACTCGTCGACGAAAGGCGGCGAATGAGGGTTTAACTCGTAACTCGAACTCGTACTAGGTTTACTATAACTTGTTCCAGGTTCTGATACGTCTGAACTCTTTTTTTCCTTCAGATAGGTTTGTAATCTTTCTAGAAGTAATACTTTATTTTCACCTTCCCTCCTTTCAGAACTATAACCTTCTCTGGACATGACTTGATGTGAGTTTTACATGTTAAGTTATGCTTTACGTAGATGTTTCAGGAGTAATATTGCAGTTTTCTCTGCTCCGATTATTAATTCCACAACAGAAACCTTGGTTTAACACTAAAAATAAATTTAATTGAATCCGACACGTGCGGCAGATGTTTTTCTACGTTGTAGATTGTAGATTATTTCGTTTCATTTCACGTTGTTGTGAAAGTATGAGTATGTTTGAGTCAAATTTTATATTTTAAAGATACAGAAGCAATGTTTTGCCACGTGAAGTGTGAAGTTGCAAATTTAAAAGCTGTTATTTCGAACAAAATACATATCTTATATAACATGTATTTTATATTTTTGGTTATGTTAAAATCATAGTAAATGTGAAATATTTCATATTTATATTCATATCGTTTTAACTATGGCCTCAAACACAAAGGTACATTTAAAAAAAAAAACAATTGTCAATAATGACACTTGTAAACCAGGTTTTAGAAGATCAGTTATTTTTCCAATATAATTTGTCTTTGGTTTTAGATCACGTTTGTATTTTTAATACCTGGAAATGTATAAGTATAGTTTTTACATAGTCATGTCCTTACTTGATCAAGAAAGGTAATTAACGTTTTGAAAAATTACGAGGCTAAATTTGTTTCTCTAGTAAACACACCGTATAGGTCTCCCTGAACTTTTTATATATTGTCTATGATTGAGCTCAAGTTTTCTCTTGCTTGAGTTTGGGAGGGGTGATTATTGGAATGCGTGTATATTTCCGAATTGAGCTTTAAAAAATATTTAACTGTGCATAGGTAGTGCTATTGCGAAAATATATACACAATGGACCGTTTAAGTGGTGTGTGATATCACGTGCTTGATTTCACTTTCTATGGGCGTAGATAATCATGCAAAATGGCCAACGATTTGTGGTCATGTAGCTGTTGTACAGAGGCGCTGACATGCTGGCTGCGGCTGAAGCTGTCCCCGGAGGAGATCGAGCAGCGGTACCGGAGCAAGGAGATCGATCGGATACTGGAGAAAGACAAGCAGACGCTGCGGCGGCAGGTGAAGCTGCTCTTGCTCGGCGCGGGTGAAAGCGGCAAATCAACATTCCTGAAGCAGATGAGGATCATACACAAAGTGAAGTTTGAACCGGAGCTGGTGCGGGAGTACCAGCATGTGATATACCAGAACATAGTGAAAGGGATTCAGGTGTTGGTGGATGCCAGGGACAAGCTCGCGATACCGTGGGAGAACCCGAGGAACCTCGATGTCGGGCAGCAGGCGCTGCATTTCAACAGCACAGCGTCGCTAGACAGCCGGTTGTTCATGCACTACGCGCCGCACATACACTCCCTGTGGCTCGACAGGGCTATAAAGAGAGCCTATGATAGGCGGAGAGAGTTCCAATTGGTAAGCAAACATTACCTACATATTTCCTCCTTGTCTTTTTCTTCCAAAAAAAAAAACTGCATTTTAGTAGGCTGTCTAATGCCACTGTTTTGTTGAAGGGTTGACAGATAAACACAAAGGGATTTTAAATTATTCCTGGTTATAGTGATTGAATCATGATGTAAACAAAGGCTAGGTGCAGTGAATAATAATCAGTTATCCTTAGTGTATGTTAATGTGAATGCTTTAACTTCAATATAAAGGACATATTATAGTCATGTTGTTATTAATCATACCCTTATGTTTTTCTACAGTTGAGTTAATTGCAAATCAACATTTCTATAAATGGCTACTTGACAGTTGTAACAATTAAATATAAAAAGTGTTGAATATGGTAGTTTACACTAAAAAAATAACTGCTCATATTTTTATTTGCAATAAAAAATATGATAAGTACTTTATTTTTGGAAAATAACATCGTCGTTTTTTACCTGTGGCTCCAATGAACCCAAACGCTAGCAGCCATGACTGATTAATTTACGTGTCACGTCACTGCAGCCTAAATACAAAGTTGTCAAACATCTCCGTAGTCAAAATAAACGACTCGAAAGCTTACCATAATTGTATTCGTGAGAAGTTGCACTAAATGGAGGCGGGATATTTAAAGACAGATAGTGCAAATCTGCCAAAAGTGGACAGATGTTAACTTCGGATCTCGACGTGCCAACTGCAACCACTTCTTTCGATGTTGAGGATTTTTAGGAACGTGTATAAATAATTTTTCAGGAGTTTTGATCGTCGTACTTCTACACATTGGTACGGCACACGTCTTATAATTAGACATTTTCACAAAATATATTTTTAAAACTTTATCCTTTCGCTTAAGTTGGCTTTATAATAATTCGGTTCGTTGTTTTATGTGTAGTGACGTCACCAACGACAAAAGTCACGTGACCTACCGTTTACGCGCGTATTTCAAATTAATTTCGTTATAAACGTGTTTTTTCTAATAATTAACATTTTTTCTAGAAACAAAATAATGTGAGATGTATAAAATAAGCAAACGCACATTTTAAAATACTTTTCTGAAAACTGTCAAGTAGCCAATTGTAGGATAATATACATTTAATGGAAATTATCTCTTACAAAATCATATTTTATTATGCACTATTTTATTAATTGCTAAACTACATAATCTAAAATTATTTTACATTAGGTTTGCTAGCAGCTCTTTGTTTGTTGATATTCCTGAGGATGACATTCACTGAAATTCATCCTACTTTCTATAATAGAAAAAAAAACATGTCTGCAGTCTTAAACTATCTATCCCGCTCAGACCAAACTTAGCATCATGTCAAGAATGATATTGAATCATATTGAATCTTCCTAATTAACAGATAATAGTACTCATATTGGTTTGTTAAGAACTTTAAAATTAATTTGATTTTTGCTCCGTTTTGAGGGTTAATGGTTAGTTACATTATACCCGCACAATCATATCATTCTGTGCTGTAAGGGTTATATACTAAATTTCATGCTGATTGGTTGATGTGCGGAAATGTTAAGATGGAACAAACACACAACCAAACTAACAAATAAACAAACAAACTTTTGCATTTATAATATTAGTAAAGATTTACTTAAACTTATTAAGAAGGAAAAATCATCAATGAATGGGTAATTAATTAATTACTCAGGGAATGACTTGGTTTCTGTATTATATCATGTTTTGTAGCAATTCATGGAATTGTTTACTTATTTCACAGTAATTATGATTGGTCAGTAAATCAAACTTAGCCCATTATGCATTGGTTTACGATCATATAAGTTTTTGAGAAGTTCTTAACATCTTTAGAAACATAATATTATTAGGTAGAAAGGTTAGCAGTTATGTTAGTGGGAAAATAGGATTTGTGGGAAACACCATGATTTTTATGTGAATGGCAAGCCTGAAATATCCTATTCTGCATGATTGTCGCAAAAAGTTGCAATATCATCCTAAAGTGCGAATTAAATATTAATTAAACAGGCGCCCGCGGCTGGTTATTTCATTGTATCCCTTACATTTTACTTGTATTGGTTTGAATAGCCATATAAATCTCGCCCAGGGCACTGGTAGTGCTAGAAATGGGACTGACTTAGTGCTTGAAGAAAGCTTTATTACAAGTCTAAACCTGGTTTTATACTTCAGGGTTTGTCATTATTATCATCACAAGAGCTGAAAGATGTCCAGTGTGCAATTCAACTAAAAAAACAATTCAATGTTTTTAAAAACTAGACTTCAAGAAAAATGTCCTCCGATCAGACAGACAGTCCAGTAAACTGAAGACAAAACCTTTATTTTTAAATAAAAATAACAAAAAAAATATAATACCTTTATTTACTTCACATAAACAAGACTTCGAAGGGAAAGAACTGAATGGAAAGGAACGGGGGAGACCTTTACTAATGAGCGAGCATTCAAATAAGTTTAATTTTAGTATTTGTAATTTATGTGTTATTATTAGGCTTGGGACTTTTGGATGCTCGCTATGGTTTTAGATTCCACGGAGTCGCCATTATGTTAAAATATAATTTTTCGAAGTCAAAGTCAAAGTGTAAAAATAAAACATGTTAGATTTACGCTGTTATTTCGATCGGTAATAACCAGGTTATTATGACTGCAATTAATTTTATCATAAATTTATTAGTTATTACCAGGGATCGGAAATTCGGAACGATATTTACCTAAAGTTGGCAAAATCCCGGAAAAAGATAGGCAAACATGGCGTCGGCTTCTTAAAAATATTATTTTAATAATATAAGTTCCGGGATTCTGGGATTCTACAAAATTTTAATATAATAATTACTTTACATATAGGATAAAACATTCATTTTTGCTCCTATAAATTCGTTAGGTTAATGAGTTACAGGTAAATTAAATAACATTTGGTAAATCAATACATGAAAAATAACTTCAAACAGTTAATATAAATAATTGATTATGAATTAATGCCGGTGCAATTTATTTATTTTGAAATCCCAGAAATTTTAGTAATGAATTCTACGATTGAGTCCGCCTCCATACAACTGAACAACAAAGCCGGTGCGAAAGTATAGGTAAATATCGATCCGAATTTCCGATCCCTGGTTATTACACACACATGTCACAGTTCACAGGTGACGCGATATGGAAATATAGGTACGATTTACTTAATTATGCATCCTCTTTGATACTTGCGTTGTGACAGACTACTGACTGACATCTATTTTAGCAATTAAAAAAACACTTGATTAATAAATTGTCACTTGATTAAACACGGTTTAAGCAATTTCTGATAAAATTTAAAATTACATCAACGAATTTTACCACAACGCACCACAAAGATGACGAATCGGCAAAAATTCTCGAGAATACAACTTTAACATCAGTGGACGTGGAGAGATCTTTTTCAACACACAAAAGAGTTTTTGATAGGTCCAGAACTCGTTTAACCCCGCAAAATATAAAAAAAAAAATAGTGATCCATTCTTACTACCATTTTAATGATGAACATGAAATAGTAATAGATGATGATTATGATGCACTGATTCAAAAAGCCTGTACCTCATCAAAAACTTAGAAGTGGCGACTAATATTAGATTGAAAAATACATTTTTGTTATTGTTACTTAAATTATTTGTTTTAGTTTATTTTGTTTACTACCAATAGAGTATTTTATTATTGGTAATTATATACATACAAGTTGTATGTACTTATCCACTTTGACTTTGACTTCTAAAAAATATTTTAACATAATGGCGACTCCGTGGATTCTAGAACCATAGCGAGCATCCAAAAGTCCCAAGCCTAGTTATTATGTTCAAAATAGAGAGCCTTTATTATTCTTATTTACTTCACATAGTAGGTTGTTAACCTAATCACTATTTGCTAATATCAATAACACCCTTTTGAAAGTAGACATAAAAAAAACCAATCTTTAATCCCCTATAATATTGTTAATAGTTTTTTTTTTCTTCAATCATTTTCCTAAGAATAAGAATAAGAATAATCTTTATTGCCACAACCTTAAAGTGTGTGTGTCCTAGTGTGTCTCATGTCCCTTCTATCTCTTAAGATCCATTCATCAGATCCACTATGTATCTGATGAAGTATTTAGTCGAGTTAATGAATTTTAGTAAGATTTTTAATTGTGGTAAAGCTGGGTCTCTATTGACTGCCATAAAGTTAAAGTTTCGATTATTGTTTGCCAAGTAGTTTTACATTATACGTATTAATAATTTAATAGTCATAATGTTTTAAGTCATAATTTTGATGATTTTACATCGGAATGTAAATTATTGCGGGTCTTTCTGTTGGAAGTCACAAAATTCATAGTCATGCCAATTTATGTCATAATAATTTAAGTTCATAATGCCGATGGTAATAATTGTACTTGTTATAAATGTTTTTAGGTCAAAACTTGTAGGTCATAACAGTACAACAAATACAATTTGAAGTAACTCAGTTATTTCCCAATAAAAAACATTCGTACAAAGTCCATGTCCAAATACTATTGTCTCAATGTTCAAACAAAATATAGACATGTATGATGTGACGGGGTCGACGGAGCAGCTCCTATTTCTGGATAGTTAAGGCCTTCGGCCTTGACGCAATACTAACCTAACCTTACCTATTGATCTAGATTTATCGTCTATAGTACGGGTATTTTGGTTAGGCAGGGGGCTCTGCCCCCCGTAACCCCCTCCGTTACCACAAGTGTTGCCTTTTAATGATTTCCATTATTGTAGATATAAGAATATTAAAAGCAAGAGGTATGTTGAGTTGCAGTGTATTTGTCATTCAATAATAATTATTTTTTCTTTAAATTATAGTGTTTAATATTTTAGTTATATAAAAAAGTTGTAATTAACGTTTGGTAGAAAAACCGTATGAATTAAAATAATTGATAGTATGAAAGTATGTCCTAAAATATTTCTGACTCATTTTTAACATGCCTTTGAATTTTATAGGGTTTTAGGTTATGACTTTTGTATATATAATTTTTACATTATGGATAGTTAACGTTCGAATTATAAAGCGTTATGACGAAAAATTGTTATGACTTCCGATAGTTATGAACATAAACGATATGGGTACAAATGTCTGACTTTTAATAATAGAAACTATAAATGTATGGCAGTCAAAGGGATCCCGATAAAGCTACTTATATTATAAACTAAGGACCCGCCCTCGCTTCGCTTCGGATAATATAAGTTTTATTTATTTATAGAAAGCACCTGCGTCCAAAAACACTAAATACCGTAAAATAATGAAAATAATGGATCTGGTGAGATTATGTAACTCACTAGATCCATAGCGAGTCTTACAAAGTGGATCTAGCAAGAAAACATTCTCAATAGATCCACTCTCGAGCAAATGAATGGATCTAGTGAGATTCATTTCTCATTAGACCCAGTGGATCTTACAAAATGGATCTAGCAAGAAAACGTTCTCAATAGATCCACTCTCGAGCAAATGAATGGATCTAGTGAGATTCATTTCTCATTAGACCCAGTGGATCTTACAAAATGGATCTAGCAAGAAAACGTTCTCAATAGATCCACTATCGAGCAAATGAATGGATCTAGTTCGATTCATTTCGCATTAGACTCAGTGGATCTTAAAAAACGGATCTAGTGAGATTCATTTCTCATTAGATAGAGTGGATCTTACAAATTGAATCTAGCGAGAAAACGTTCTCAATAGAACCACTATCGAGTAATTGAATGAATATAAATGTAAATTTCATTTCACTAGATCCATAGCGAAATTTACAAAGTGGATCTAGCGAGAAATCGTTCTCAATAGATCCATTATCGAGCAAATTACCTATTTTTTTTTTTAGATTTGGGGCACCGTTTAGGAAATATTGATTAACTCTAGTTGTGCTAATATAATACTCGTGATCCTCCAAGTGATATGATGCGCTGTTTCAGCTAATATCTTCACCAGATCATAGGTCATGCAAGTTCCTCTAAATACCTACAATTTCCTTTACATTTATTTACCTTTAAAATGTGTCAATAGCAAAATCACCATGGGAAACTAGACATGACTTGTCGCCGCACCTCATATTTACCTTCTTTTGTTTAGTCACAATCACAAACTATGAGATAATGCCATAGAATTCTTGTTCGTTCGCTTGATCTAAACCTACCCTAAGTATATTATCCACAAATAGTTTGCTTTGCGATTCCTTGGTGACGACGCCCTGGCTTAGTTGGTAGTAGGGTTTGCAATGCGGATCCATTTTGTATGGAAGATCCGGATCTGGATCCGAAATTATCCGGATCTTCCATACAAAATGGACCCGGATTGCAAACCCTAGTTGGTAGTGACCCTGCCTACGATGCTAGCGGTCCTGGGTTCAAATCCCGGTAAGGGCAGATATTTGTGTGATGAGCATGAATATTTGTTATATATTTCTCTATATATAAGTATTTATATCGTTGTCTAGTACCCATAGTACAAGCCTAGAGCTTAGTTTGGGACTAGGTCAATTGGTGTGACATTGTCCCCTGATATTTATTTATTTATACCGGCAAGCAATAATGTACCTTATTCTTGTTTAATCTTATCCTGGCCGAGCAAGATGCTACAAGTGCTTTTTAAACCAAATATTCATTCACCCACCCCTCAATAAGTCTTTTTCTCGGTAACTCTTTTACAAAAAATTCTCTCCTTGTGCTAAATTCTGTGACTCTGTTGCCCGCAAGCAAGCCACCGGACTATAATACATACATACATACATACCTTCACGCCTATAATAACGACTATAATAGTGTTATCAATTAAGTAGTTTTTGTTTGAATACCTCAATAATCTGAGCTTTGTATCAATAAAAACTCAAAAGCCTTAAACATCGTTAAGGTCTTCATACTGGTTAACCTGATTAAGAAGCTGGGCAATCATGATCATTTATTAAACGGCAAATGGACCTGCAGGGTTAATGCCTAACGCACTCGTAATCGCAATCGTTTTCATTTTGACAGTCCGAAGGCGAGTCTGCATACAAAATGAAAACAATTGTTCCACTTTGAAGTCGATTGCGAGTGCGTTAGGCAGTAATACGCCAGCTGGTTCAATCGTACTAAAAAAAGTGGAATAACGCCAAATTTTAGCAAACTTACGACTTCAATTTGATGATTCTCCTTTCTCGGTGAACGAACTCGAATATGGATGTCAGGCCTTCCATTCACGGGTCTCACGGGCGTGATGCCACGGCCGACGGCCATTCCAAGGCAAGGTTTTCGCACTTAACGTTCAACACGTTGGACAACAAGTGGCCGGACGAAAAAATCCCTTAGTCATCACTCATCATCATATCCAAATGTGAACAAAGGATTTGACACTCTTAATCAAATTCGGCAGGACGCCGCGCCGCACCAATTGACCTACGCATGGGTAAAAACTTAACTGACCCTTTTTTTTTGTTTTGCATTAACTAAATATTGCATGCCAGATCCAGGCAAATTGTGACGCATGTTTTTCTTTTTTGTATTTTATGATCACCATCTGTACCTACTCACAATTAAGCAATAAATGATCTTTGACTTTGACTTTGACTTTGACTTTGTTTACAAAACTTATATGGAATTTACGACAAAGGACGATGGGCAAAAATGTCCCCACCCACCAACAGAGATCAAACATGTCCCAGTTTGTACATCTTGGCAACATGATGTATTTTTACTATGGCGACGATCGCCATACATGTTTTGGAAAATCATAATCATATTGTACGGAACTTGTTTTTGGGTCCTAATGAATATATAGACATGCATCCCATGACTGTTGGAGAGTGGGGACGGGGCCCATACAAAATTACCCATCACCCTTTCAAATATAGAATCTCGAACGGTCTATATTAGAGATGCAACGGATAGTTGTTTGGCCGGATACCGGATACCGAATATTCGGCCTGATCACTGGCCGAATATCCGGTATCCGGCCGCCGAATATTCGGCCGGCCAAGCGATACCTACATTTTAGTTTGGCGGCGGGCGCGTCGTGCAGGTTACAGGACCATTTTCTAGGCTAGAAACAAGTTTTGTTAAGCCAGTTTACGGAACTATTTCGTATGAAGTACACGTGCGCCCGGCTATTTTGCTGAAATGATAAGTGATTAGTTGTATACTAACCATTTTTCAAAGTTAAATACCAAACAGAATCACTATTCGGTATCCGGCCGGATAATGCGCAACTATCCGGTATTCGGCCAGATAGTAAAATAATGGCCGGATAGCCCGGATACCGGATAGCAACCGGATATCCGTTGCATCTCTAGTCTATACATACAGACAGATAAGTTACAACTACATGTAAGAGGGGCTTAACTTAAGATTTTACCTATAATTATCAACTAGTTCTGGAAAAGTTTCTGCTTCATTGAATTATTCCTTTTAAAACCACTTTAGTAGACTTAGATGCAATAATTGTAATTACATTCCTTATCTCGTTGATTAGTCACCGGTCCTTGCGTCATGGCGCATGAGGCTGCCGAGGGTTCGATTAACAATTTCATCTCGAAATCACTCACGAGCAAATCCATCCTTCCATCCATCCATGCTAATTATAAATCCAAAAGTATTCCTGAATGTTTGTAACGATTTTGCACCTAAACCGTTGAACCGAGGGAATAGCTGTAAATGACTTCTCCGCCGACGAAGTCGTAGGCAACAGTTAGTACCAAATATTGAACCTGCAGGTAGAAATGCCTTTGTTTCCCTTTGATTCCCTCCCATCATCATTTTCTTTCTCATCTGGGGTCGGCACATCGGGGCTTTTTCTTCCTAACAAGCCGTCATCAAATTGAACACTCCCTTCTTCCTCATACCACTATTCACACAATCCATCCATCTCTTTATAGTTCTTCCTCTTGCTTTCCCTTGATCCCCATTAAATGTTAAAAAAATAAAGGCTTGTTGGTCTACCATCAACTGTTGCGTAACATAATAAACAAAACATTTCGACACCTATGACGTAAATATAAGAACGATACGTGAATTCGATTTAGACTTTATAACCCTTGGCTTAACCGATTTATAACGCTTAACACTTTCGGAATATAGCCTTTCAAGTAAAATAATTGCATTGAAATCGATTTGACAGCTTGGGCCTTATGCGATAGAAAATACACGGACATATAGACATACCGACACAAAGAAAGGTACATACAGAGACAAACTAAAGTTAGAAGTTTTTTAGTTAAAGTATTATTCGTCACTTTCTGTCAAATTCAAATTACATAATGATTAATGACAGATAAGGACGGACAGCATACTTCAATGTTTATGAATAACAGGGTTAGACTATGAATATTTTAGGGCCTTAATAATAATTAATCTTGAGCGAGATGCCCGTCGTTATTATGGTCTATTCCCTCCCAATGATCTGTTTCTAAATGCTCCACGCAAGCCCGAATGTGTCATAAGGTCGAGCATTTACAACTCAACGAGAGCACTACGCAAAATACCGTTACTTCACCCAATTCCAAGAGTAATAAACCAAAACGAGTAAAACGGTTTTTATTATCGTTTAATATATTCACTCTTCCTGTGATAAGATTTAAAAATGGCGCATTACGTACGGTCCACTTATGGTCCGCGGATTTGTCTACTTCAGTGATTCATCACATCTGGGGCCGGTTAAATCATATAGCAGAGCGTCTGCGAAATCATGTAGAAATAGGACGATGCCTTGCTGAATGATGCTATGCCATGGCAATTATTTACTATCGAAACAACCGCACATTATGTGGTGTAATTTCTTGATGTGAGTCATAAAAGTCGTAAAATACACAGGTCGTACGATGCCCTACCTCTGGTTATAAAGTCAATGATACTTTTATTTTTATTGAACTTAATGAAACAGAAATAAAGTACCTACTCCAGTAAAAGGTCACTAGGTAAATATATCTTTCAATTAGTGATGGAATTTATTGATTAGAACGTGTAGGGATTTAAAAATAACTTGAAAGCAAAACGATTATATCAATCGCTTGCCAGTTCGTGACCTTGTCTTCCAAAACATGAAGTTAGATAAGGTGCCACATCGAAATACGGATCTACTATGTACAATGCGGACATCGCTACGTGCATCTAGGTCAAAATTGAGCTGCATATCACACTGCGACAAAAACCGGCACGCTCCAAAGGCACCCGGAACTGCAAACTTTAATACCTACCACTTTTTGCGAACAAATAAAAACACCACGCTTCCCTGCAGTTACATCACTACAATTATATGAATCACCCAGCAAAATAAAATCTACCCGTACACCATATGTAATATTGTATTTACGTAATGTGATTTCATTTGATAACCTTATCTCTTACTCAACCCAAGACTTAATTGCCATAGCAGCAACTTGGGTTTTTTTATCACTAATTGACGAGTGTGAAGAGGAAGAACCTTTGCACTTTTAGGGCCCAATTACTACCATTCCATAATGATTCATGCGTACGTGTTCTACAAAACAACGAATATTCATTTCATAAGACGGATATAACGTTACAACATAGTAGGGTGCCGCTTTCCATACAGAATTAATTAGGTTATCAATCCGTGCCTCGGTTTGGTGATGGAGAGTAATTAGTAAGAGTAAATAACAAGTAATTTGTTTTCGTTGCGATCGTACCTACCTAACTTAATTGGCAATTTGTATAATACATCGCTTTTGGAGGATTCGAGACGATTGACAAGACCACCTTGGCGCTAAGATTGTAGATACTCTTCTTATTGTTTCTTCGAGTCTATTTTACCAAATTACTTAAATGTCCTCCTTACTAGATTATATAGTTCAGGCATAATGTTTACATTCAACTCAATCTAGGGCATCATCTAAATGATTCAATGCTATGTTAATTCCAAACATTGATTTCTTTCAAGCCGCGGCGCGCTAGATCTTCCGAGTGAACTGACGCTTCCTAGCAAATATTTAATACTTGACGTTCATAAATACTTGTAATCTAGCTAAGTATGAACAACGTTTGTTATTTTCAATCAAGCATGGCGTAAACCCAATCCATTCATTCTTATCTGAAGAATTTTTATGACAACATCTGAACACGGTGATATTTATATCGCTTGAACGTAAATTATCCGTTTGCGTTTTTGAGTCTTCTGTTATGTTGTATTACGGTACTTTTCACGTGGTAATTGAGTGCGGTAAAATGATATGCGGATTTCTACTTGGCAAGGACGTGTTAACTTGCGTGTCAGTGGCCCATAAATTGGCGTGTCACGTCCCTCGTTTTACCGTGTTTCAGGTGCGAATTTGGGCAAAAATCACCTGCCACTCACAGTTGCCATACAAAAGATACGGCGGAATTAACACGGTGTTCTAATTTAGCGTCGTGTTTGAAGTTAGATTTGTAATTCTGTTTGATGTTTGATTAGCAAGCTTAATGTTCAAGGGAACGCCCCGAATTAATTCTAATTTGAAAGGAACCTACAAAGCTAAAATGGTGTACCCTTGTTTTGTCGACAACCTTTTCATCGAATATTATTTAATCGACAACGATTCATCGAAACTTTAGTACTAGTAATATTGTTTGGCGTTATCTTATTTCAACTATTATTTAATTAAATTTATCTTACTACGTGGAAATACTAATCAACGAATACTACTTAATCGCTGATTTGTTTCAAATTATCTTAATTGGTACTTAACTACAAAACATTCATTTCTACGACGTATTACTTTAATATAATTTTATGTGTCCATTGCACATTTTTTTTTTTTCGAATTCGGTATCTTTAGCATATTTTGTTACAAGGCCAAACTTTTGAACTCTTCTGAAAAATAAATTAATAATATTATTGCATAACTAGTTATATCAAGAAATAGAACTACGAGGCTTTCAAAGTAGGTTAGGTTAGGACTGCGACCCCCAAGAAAACGAACTGTTGATCGAAGTTGGTTAGGTTAGGTTAGAACTGCGACCCCCAAGAAAACGAACTGTTGACAGAAGTGGGCTAGGTTAGGTTAGAACTGCGACCCCCGAGAAAACGAACTGTTGACAGAAGTAGGTTAGGTTAGGTTAGAACTGCGACCCCCAAGAAAATGAACTGTTGACAGAAAAGCATGATACATTATTATTATTAAATTATAATATTATAATAAATTAGGATAGCAAAATATTACCAATTGAAATAATTTTATGCGGAATAAATATTAATACAAGTAAAAAAAAACAAATAAAAAAAACCGGAAATTATTAGTAATGACATGAATTTTATTGAAATAAGTCAAATACTAATTAAAAGACCTCGGTTCAAATTACCTAGTATCGAGTCCTCGACGCAATGACCTGTCGATGAAATGAAAATACTTGAAACGTTGTCTTTGAAATAATATTCGATTAAAAGTCTGTCGGCAAATCAATGGTAAACCAGCTAAAATACTACCGACAAAGCAATAGGTTGTTTGGTTCTAGATCAGGGACCGGAACCGCTTACCCTTTAAAAGGTTTTCGTTAGGGTATATAATTGACTGGTTTTTACAAACCCTAACGATGCGATAAGCATATCTTCGACTTACCCCAATGAAGAGCTATCCCATACGATACAATTAATTCGACTAAGCGCTTACCAATTCCTTAAAACCCTCGTTAGGCTTTCCCTATGAAGTGTTTATTGAACGGCTTCAAGCTATTTTAATCTCTACGCGCAGTCCATACACATTATTTTTGCACTACTTAGCAATTGATTGGCTATCCACACACAGGCTTGAACCAACCAATCACACGAATCTGCGAAACAGAGTCAACGGAGAGGGAGAATTAATAGGGTAACACTAACGTAATGCTAAGTGCTTAAATCCGAAACCCTTACGAAACTGGTAACCTCAATGGTTAATCATTCATTAGGGTAAGCCTAACGATAGGGATACGCTAACGTTTGGGAGAGCATATGATGTAGTTACCCGATCGATAGACTTAGTCGAATAAAGGGGTTTTCCGGTCCCTGTTCTAGATTATAGAAATTGAAATCTTTATTGTCAGAATGTGATTGTATACATACATGCATACATAAAGACCGTATCGTTAATTATGGAAACAAGTTTGAATAGCTCTAAAAAAAAATTACAATATTTTATCTTGTCTGTCATATGTCAATCTGTTAAGCATATAGTCAAATATTAAAACTGATTATAAAAAATAGTATAATACCTACACACTGCAAGATGAAGGGTCTCTCAGAGAAAAAACGACTTTCAATTGTGACCAAATATTGTAAAGAATCAGGTATGACTATGAGAAAGATTGCTTCAGAGGAAGGGGTTAGCCTGAAAGCTGTTTACAATACGATAAAAAGGTTTGGTATGAATAATACTTTAAAAGATTTACCTGGTCGAGGCAGAAAACGAGGCCCTTCATGTCCTAATTTAGACAAAAAGATATGCGAACATTTTTCCCAAAAAAAAGAGGTATCGATTCGGGATTGTGCGAAAAAATGTCGTACTTCTATTGCAATGGTTCAGCGTGCCAAGGAGCGTAACTTGCTTGTAATGTACAAAAAGCAAAAACAGCCTAAACGCAGCAAAACCCAGGAGTCTTCTGTCAAAACTCGGGCTCGGAAGTTGTACAACCAAGTCTTAACTAAAAATGAACAATGTATTATAATGGACGATGAAACCTATGTCAAACTTGACTATAAAACCCTACCCGGACCGCAGTTTTACACCGTAATAAAAGGAACGAAGGTCTCTAAAGAGGACAAATCCATTTTTTGCGAAAAATTTGGGAAAAAAGTGATGGTTTGGCAAGCTATTTGTCAATGCGGCATGAAAACATCTCCATTTTTTGTAACGGGAAACTTAAATTCGGATGTGTACAAGAAGGAATGCCTTCAAAAGCGGGTACTACCACTGATTCAAAAGCACAGGGGTCGTACATTATTCTGGCCCGATTCAGCTGCGTGTCACTATGCTCGCCATGTGTTGAACTGGTATCGAGAGAATAATGTCGAATTTGTCGCGAAATCATTAAATCCTCCGAATTGCCCTGAGATCAGGCGCATCGAGAAATTTTGGGCTCTGATGAAGGCAAGGCTACGAAAACAAGCTAAACCAACAGATAACATCGACCAATTCAAAAAAGACTGGATCCGTACCCAAAAAACTTTCAAAACAGTCGATGTCCAAGGGCTAATGAAGAGCATCAAAAGCAAAGTGAGAAAACTGGCAAAGGGGGTCAATAAATAACTTAAAGAAGCTTTTATGATTCACTTAGAAGATCTAAGATTCGCGTATTTTAAGTTGTTTTTTTTGTAATAAAAAGTATTTATTCATATTACACCATTTTATTTGTTTCCATAATTAACGATACGGTCCTTACATACCTTCACGCCTTCATTCCCAGAGTGGGGTAGGCAGAGCTACAGAATTACCAACAACTCCAAAAACTTGTTCAACAGTGTATATTTTAGTGACAGGTAGCAAGCCCATCGCCTAACTACTAGTCTAGTACTACAAGTCTTTATTCCCTTAGTCGCCTCTTACGACTTCCACGGGAAGACATGGAGTGTATACCATGTGATTGTATGTTGGTTAAAATATGATGTTATTAAAAAAGACAAGAGCAGCGCGTCACATTCAACCGGATTCCGGTAGACAATATTTTAAATTGAAATTAGAGCAAAAGAAAACTAACCGATTTTAAATATAAAATGCACAATGTAATAGTGTCATGATGATACATTTATCACAATTCAATTAGGAAATTATTACACATACATAAATAATGTCGGTTTTTAAAAACGATCATTGATTGAATAATACCTTTGATCAAGATAACACATACAGTTTTGCTTTATCTATACTATCTATACTAATATTATAAAGACGCAAAGTTTGTGACGTTGTAGGGGGTAATCTCTTGATCTACTGAACCGATTTTGAAATTACTTTTACCAATAGAGAGAGAGCCACGTTATTTGTGTGTATCATAGGCTATATACAGGGTGGGCCAAAAATTTTTGCACTTTTAAAACATCGTTAAAAATTTAACTTTTCATGTTTTTTAATATTTTATTTATTTAACCTAGTAACGGATAAATGCAATTTATTTTTAAAAAATAACGTCATCCAGATCTCCTCCGTCTCGTCGTTGCAATCCTGCAGTCGACTACACAAACATTTTGGAAAACTCGCTGACGCATGCTGCGAGGGATCGCAGCTATCTCATTCTGAATGTTTTGTTTTAACTGGGGTATTGTCATCGGATTATTAAGGTACACTCGACTCTTTAAATATCTCCACTTGAAAACCTCGCAAGGTGTTAGGTCCGGGCTCCTCGGCAGCCATGGGAATTGGGATGTCACCTCTGCGAGAAATCAAATTTTTCGGAAACATTTCATTCACCACCGGTAAACTCATGTTTGACGTATGGCATGTTGTTCCATCTTGTTGCATCCATGTTCTGGTCACCTTCAAATTCATGCAGTGGGTGCAGTTTCAGATCTAGATGTAAAATTCGCCGTAGACTAGTTCTTGGTATTGCTAGAGCTGCTGAACGTTTACGCGTAGATAATTCTGGATCGTTCTCTACAGAAACTTTAACCTGCCGTATGTTCTCATCATTTCTTGTTAAAAGTGGACGCCCTGTTTGTTTGATATTCAGTGTCGAACCAGTTTGCTTGAAATTTTTGACCTAAGATTTAATTAAACTAACACTTGGACACTCACTCACTTGGCGTTATTCAATTCTAAGTAGGCGTCGTACAGAAAGATACAAATCGTTGTTTTTATAAAACTGTTTAATACAAAAACCCCGTTGCTTTCCCGTGAAACGCTCCTTTATAAATAAAATTGCACGAAGTGACCTATAGTTTCCCACCAATTTCCCGCCGCTCACTCTGACAGAGTCCGAAAAAAACAGTGTTGCTATTTGCAAAAATTTATGGCCCACCCTGTATTAACTCAAAAAAAATGTTCATCGCCCAATGAAGTGGGCACGAGAACAGCTAGTATAGTACAATACACTACGCGTACTCTTTTTCTTATTAATCAATAGTAGGTTTACTACAGGCGAAAGGCGGTAATACGTATCTAGGTTTTCGTTTACAGCCTAACGTTTTGAAGTTTTGATACATTTCATAACATAAAACACTCAAACCGCTTTGCGTGTTTCCCTATCTAGGTCGAAACGTACCATACCAATGTTAAGTCTATCTATAATTTCGTTTAAAGTAAGCCATACCTGTCGTCGACGTCTGATCTAGTGCTAGTCCAATTTTAATCTTATTTCTTTAAGAACAGGGTTCTAGCTATCCCATCGATCATGCTTCTAGTAATAGATTGTCTTTCTAAACCAAAGAGTTGTTTGACCAGGGTAAACAGTGGGTGCTTACGTCGTTTCTCCTTTCACGGGGATAGACAGCAACGGTTTACGGACTCTGGTCAAGCAGGTTCCGAGTCACGCCTTCGGCCCTATAAATTAGTGGTGCGACATAAAGACGTGTCTGTCGACAATATTAAATGATGTCTGGGATTATTAATTAAGTAATGCCCCAGCGCTATCGAGGTGGCAGATAGAGATGAATTACGGGCGAGCTCCATTGTCGATTAAGTGTATTGACATCGATCGAAGATGCGGGCGAGGGTCTAGTGTGGGAAGTAACCGGTGGCAGAGAAGCTTGTCTAAATATTTCATAAGCGATCGACTCGTTCTTGAGCTATTGTTAGATTGAGTTGAACTTAAGCCTTAGATTTTCACGGTATATTAGTTGAGTAGTGAAAAACATGGGTCACCTAATATTTTATCGATGAACACCTTTCAACACACTTATGTATACGCAGATTTTTATTTCATCGAAAGGTATTTCTCATCGCATGAGTTTTTTTTTTGGTAGACGCAAGTCTAACCTACGTTATTAATGCAGTTTTAGCAGAAAATAGCATTCGATGAAATGAAATTCGAGGACATGATACTATCGATGAAGTGATATTTGATGAAATAAAACGATGATGATGATGATGGTGTGATGATGTGTTCGGTGATGAATGATGATGTGTTACCGAAATAAAATAACGCTTTGTAAAATTATGATGAACTATAAATAAAATATTCGATAGGCTTCATTTGGTGGCTTGATTGCCTTTCGTTTACGATACCCATCATATTTTATGACGTCGATATCTGTCTATAAGGGTCCGGTCGTAAATATTTTGCTGAGGATCTTTTAGCCCCCGGAAATTATGGCAATTTTTATGAAATATTGTATTTTTGTTGAAGTGTACACTGAAAAGTATAGCTGACACAGAATGGGGGATGCATCTACACTAGTTTATAGTTCTGTTTTTCCGAATAAGAGTATCCTATATCTTGAGCTTAAAACTATCCCCATGCCAAATTTCATTAAATCCGTACAGTAAATTAGCTGTGAAAACGATTCGAACAGGCACATAGAGAGATTAGCGTTTTTAATATTAGTAGAGATCGACCTTTACAAAATAATGTACGTGCCAAGCATTTTCCAACAAATTCCAAGCACTAATATGAGACAGTATGGCGACTGGACAGTTATTGCGACACCTTCCTGGTGTGAAATATTCTAAGAAACTGGCGTAGTTAAGTCAGCAAGACGTTTCCTCTGTGTGGGTGCAAGGCTCAGACAGAATACTAAATTAGTGGAATTTTACAACTGACCGTTTAAAAGTTTAATAAACCTAAGCCTAATGGATTCGGTAAGCGCTGCTTTACGTATTTCTGTTTGGAAAACTACTATTTATTTCCTAATGTAGAATGCAATAAATATTTACGTAGGTACTTATTGAGTATGTATATTTTTTTAATTTATGATAAAAGTGTCGCTTACGTCGACCCATCCAATTCCCTTACGCGTCTTATTGACCTAAGGATTCTGTACTTGATGTGCGAACGAAATTCAACCTTAGTCACTTCTTGTGCCACCGCCGGCGAGGAAGTGATTAGCTATCGACTATTTTTTCGCTGAAAATATATAGATCCGGTGTCAATAAAAGAGATACGTATATTAATAGTTGATCGCTGGCTGTTCACACTGCCGGCGAGAACTCTCTCCAACAAAAGATCTAGATTCTGTGAATAAATGAGACGCATATTATCGATCTAATCGCTTTTCGCTCATCGTCAGCAGTGCCTTAGGATGGCAATATATACGATATTGGTTAAATATTCAAAGTACCTATATTGTTATTGTTGTAAGAAGAAAATCAGAACCTACAATACAAAAACAAAGCCTAAAGTCAAGCAAAATACATTCTGCGTCCCACAAACGGCCATTTATTTGAGTAGGTAAAGTTGTGTATAAGATGTCCTCTGATAATTATTTATTTTTATTCCAGAGCGACTCCGTGAGTTACTTCTTCGACGAGTTGGAACGCATAGCGCGGCCCGACTAC